>BSBN01001275.1:1235219-1852828 GCA_027924645.1 Cunninghamia lanceolata
ACTTTTAGACAAAATGGGCCCTAAAAATGCTCCAAAGGCATCTAAAAATGCAATTTATGAAAAATGTAAAAAATACCAAAAAAATAAATATTAAATTAAAATTATTTCTCTTTCCCTAAGCCCATGGGAAATATGGAATGGGATTTGGGTCCCCAAATTAAATTATTAGAAAAAAGACATTACAAGTCTACCTTTCCTAAAATTGCTTGCTCTCAAGCAAAGCAAATTTGGATGCTCCAAAATCTCTAGCCCTTCCCATGTAGCATCTTCTATAGGTAGATTTTAGTGAACCAGATACCTTGTAATGCTTCTATTTCTCAATTTCTTCACCTTGGTATCAATAACAACATCAAGTACCAAAATGAGTTTCCCCTCATCATCGAAGTGTGGAAAATCCAATGAAGGTGTGATACGTTGTCTAAGTGCCCTTTTGAGGCAAGACATGGATCCTGCTTTTCTCAACGATTGTTTTAGTGGTAAATTTGTGCCAACTGTTGAATAGTTGAAATTGGGGATTCAAATTTTGGTAAATAGTACAAGCTGTAAGGCAACCCAAATCACCACATTTTTACAAAATTTTAGTTTAGTCCTGGCTCAATTACCTAGGCATTTATTTTATTAAACTTTTAAACTCGACTATTTTTTCACAGTATTTGATACATGATTAGATATGATTCGCCTAGATTTTTTAAGTGATAGCACACATATGTTTTGTAGAAAAGGAGGGGTTTTAATTTCAAGGTTAAATCCTTCTTTCACCACAACATTCAAGGACATAAATCGAGTGAATCTATAATCTCTTACAAGATGGATCTGCTACAGATTTAGTGTCCCTTAGAACGGAGAGGAAACTTGGAATTTACTAACTAATTGATGAATTAAAGTCCAATTATGCTCAAAACCCTAATTTCATAAAATCATAAACAAATAGACAAATCACGACAAATGCTCACAGACAAAGATATCAAATGACAATCAAATACATATTAGATTTTAGGATTTCAGATGTAGAACAGTCAGGGACTAATGAGCAGGTGCCTGAATCTAAGGTACCAGTTTTTGTCAGGATCTCTGAAGAATGTCTGCAACTTGTTTATGTTGTTCTGGATATTTCACTGTGTCGGGATCTAGAGGACTAATGAGCGGGCGCTCTAGTCCATGTCCTACTTTTCTGCTTTCCTTTGCACTTCTGACACTTTACTCTGCTTCCCTGCAACTCCACTTCTTCCACTTCTACAACCTATAACCTGCAATCACAGAAAAGGGGGTTGGGGGTTGTGGTGTTTAGAGGCTTGGCTCAATCAAGCCCTGGAGAGATATTCAAGTCTTCCGAACACCGTTGTCAGATAAAGATTGTGTATCCATGCAGAATAGAGGCAAAATGCAAATGATAAATGATTGAAAACACAAATAAATGTCACCTCGGAGGTGTAGCTCGCATATAGATGAAAGTCTTTCACATCATGAGAAGATGAAGCCAAATTTGCATAACACAATAACAAGACAAGTTTGCTCTACAACAATGAATATTTTGAATGCTCTAAAATCACAAGTGCGCCAAAAGTTCATAATCATCTTCTTTACTTTACAAATGAATCCCTAAATATGCTTATATATGCAACTAAACACATTCCCGCTAAGAATTTCATAATTCAAACTTAAGGTGTTGGCATAAGACCTAATTAACGGTCATATAACGGACACTTGAATTTAGGTCCTAACCTAAAATAGGGCAGGACTAGGGCACGAGCACCCAAGTCCTCCCTCCCTATTTCAGTTAGGACTTGTTACAAGTGCACCCCCTAGGTCCTATTTGCCATAAAACTTAGGGGTTTTCTCATCAGGAGTCAACATGAATATGCAAGATGATAAAAATGTTTTCTAAAGGACCTGGGAGCTAAACCTTAAGAGGGAAAAGTTTAATGGGGACATTTTTTTATGTAACATTCAGCCCCCACTTTAATGTATGCATCAACGAAAGGGCCATACATGCATTAAAGTACAGTCAACAAACACAACAAACATGCCAAGCACTTAAAGCTAATACATACATGAAGATTGAGAACTATTTCTAGCCCCCAGTCTCAGCTAGACATTAGAGAAGACACACTGCATACATGCCAAACACAATGAAGACAGTGACATGCATGCAAAACATGAAGAAGACAATAACAGTCACACAAGACAAGGAGAAGACAACATTGAAGACATGCAAAACACAGTGAATATAGTGAATCCAGTGATTATTTCTTTTTAATTTTCATAAATATGAATGCAAATGCAAGTACATGGAAAGTAAAAATGCAACACACCACCCAAAATGGAAGAGGGACTCATCGCCACACGTCTTTAGACTGCATATGGGGCAACATACATGCAATACAAATCTTAGAGTGTATGAGAGAATCATCACCACACATCTTTAGACTACACTTGAGAACAAACACACCATATAAATCCCAAAGCATAGGAGGGATTCATCACCAGATGTCTTTAGACTATGCTTGGGAACAAACACGCCATACAAGAAGAAAAACACATGGAAAACACACGATGACAGGAGCGTCGTATAGTATGCCAAAGACATATTATACGTCTAAAACACGACAAACAAGCATGTTGGGATAAGGTGCCATTAACTTTGTAAATCCCAATATTGTATTTATTCCATTTATTATTTATAATTTGTAATTATCCATAAGGAGATGTACTAGTTTCACTGACAGGGATAATTTCAGAGTCACCGGAGGTAATTAATTAGTGACATTTACGGTTGGCAATTGTAAAAATCAAAATTAAATAAGTGTAGGTTCCACCTTGGGAGAATCTACTATTTTTTAACATGTATGACGCACGTCATAATGTTTGGTGGGTGCATGTAAAGAATCTATGACAGCTGCAAGTTGTCATAAGATTCTATGACACTATGACAGATATTAATGAGTTGTAAGTTGCTATGTTTAGCCCAAGGTTCCTATCTTGGAAAGATATTTTTTTGTGGAATCTATGATAGTTATGACGCGTCATAAGATGTTGTAAGAGGCCAGATTTAGTCTTGGACACCCAACCTTTGCATGGCTATTTTTGGACAAGTGGAAGGTGCTTGTAAGATGGCATTTAATGTTTGCATGTTGGGGAATCTCATGAGAGAGAAGGTGAATGCCTAGGATGAGTTGGAAAACATTTCTATAAGTATTTTCTATGTATTTATTTCTGATATATAAATTTTAGGTACTCAGGTGCTGTTGAAATGTTGTCAGATTGAAGACTAAAGGAGAGATTGGTGGTGTTGTATTGTACAATCTTTTGTAGATTAATACAAACATTGGGCCTCTTTCCTGTGTGGAGTTTTTTTACCTGAAAGGGTTTTCTCCATGTTATACACTGTGTCATTGTGTTATGTGTTAAGTTTTTGATTTTGCATCTCTGTGAAGCATAGTTTCAATTTCATGTTACAATCTCCATTGATAGTACACAATAAAAGATTGTAGAAATTTATTTGAATCAGATTTCCATTGAAGTAGTGTTGCTTTCATTTCTAACAAAGCGATGGAAGGAGCCTATTGCTAGGTTCACCACCATCTTAGGCACATTACAAGCACACCAGATGGTTGGGCTTATACCACAACAACTGCCAAAGACATACTTAAGGGAGGATACACCAATCCTATTTGCTCGGAGGACTTTTAGAATAAAAAGGATGTGCACTAGCTCAAGAGATACACCACCGCCACCTCCATAGAGGGCTTTGAAATAAAAGGATATGCATGATATCCTGCCTCCGCAGAGGGCTTAAAATAAAAGGATATGCATGATATCCCACCTCCACAAAGGGCTTAATGATTGCAATATAAAATAAACATGTGCACTCACGTGGGGATACAACATCCCGCCTCTGCAGAGGGCTTAATGATTGCAATATAAAATAAAGATGTGCACTCGCGTAGAGATACAACATCCCACCTCTGTAGAGGGATTACAAGCACGTTTCGTTAGTATCAAAATCATCAGACAACTTACCTTATATATGCCCCCACCTTAAGGTGGTTGATATTGTGTACCGATATCAAGCACGTTAAGGTAGGAAGAAAACACACAAGGGAACACAAGCTCTTGCAAAGCCCATGCCTCCAGAGGTGACATGTACTTTAGAATCGCCAAATGTTCCCACAAACACACAGTTTCCTACAAGAAAAGGTGTTAGAAATCACATAATCATGATAAACAACAATGCACGTAATCATTCACATAAAGAGCCGAGGTTATACTACGGGTCCAAGATCTGAGTATAACCATGGGGCTATACCGCATAAATCCTAAAACTGAGTGTAACCAAGGCGAGATTTAAAGATAAACAAAGTGTATAGAGTAGATGTATTGTTATGGTTTGTTAGTATGATAAGCCAACATCAAAATATCACACGAGGTGATTCTACTAGCCAAGCGTTAGATAATATATATCAACCCCATCATCATGTATGGACTAGGTCAATTTTTGCTTATTTGCTGAAGGGACACGTGGTCTGTATCAATATTATTTGTTTTTTGTCATCCGCTGGCTAGATAGAACCACTAGAAGAAGGGAAACAATAAATCAAGAGAGGAGAATAAGTGCCTTAGGGTCGTCAGGTAGGAAGGTGCCCCAAGTCACCAACCACAATGCTATGCCCTAGGACACAACACACAACAATGAAAATAGAGGAGAGACAATATAGAAGAATGATGATACAAATAGAAGAAGGGTCACAATAGAGGTGGTCTCCTGGTATCCTTGACCTTACAAGAGTATCAAGGGTCATCCTAGGAGGCCTAAACAACACATAACACATCACAGGGGAAACACAACATAGAGGTAAAGTGTTAGAAATACTTACTTGTCAGTACAACTGTACTAAAATTTGGAACTTGCAAGCATCTTGGAGAGATGCTCTATCAAGTTTTGTGTGAAGTTTGAGTGGTTCGTGTTTGATTGTTCTTTATTCTTAGAATGTCGATGCGATACTTATTTCTCAAGTCCTTGTGTATGTGAGATCTTTTGTTGCTTATGAGGAGGAGAACCACTATTATTTCCTACTGATGATAACCATCTTATTTTTTTCCTATCTTTAGCTCTCTTATTTTGTTGATTCTATCTATTGTAGGGAGAAGGACTAGCTTGCACTATATCCATCTTTTCTTTTGTCATAATCACTTGTTTCAGTTGTTCCATTTGTCTTTCCAATGCATTTTGGTTATATCCCGATCCTTGAAGGGATAGCGGAGGAGGAACCTCAACATAAATACCATTTCTTCGTGGATGAGGTAATACTTCAGTATTTTCCTTATCTACTTCTATTGTAGCAATTATCTCATCGTAGTTCAGATAGTCATCTTCTACTTCTACTATATTTTGCTCCATCATGTTGTTATTAGTATGCTTAGGAAATGGATTAGTAAAGATTTGTAAATTCTGATTCAAAGGAGCAACTAACTTATTTCCATTATCATTCGCACCAAATACCTGTATAACATTCGAGTCGATGAGGTATTGTATTTCATGTTTAAGACGCATACATCGTTCAATATCATGTCCTTGTTGTTGATGATAGTGACAAAAAGCATTAGCATTGAAATAAGGTCCTTACATTCTACTAGGATCCAATGGTTTAATCAGAGGTAGCTTCAGGAGGTTATTACTCACAGCTTGATTAATGATAGAATGATAGGATTTAGATATCAGAGTAAACTGTCTTTGTTGTTGTCTATTCTGAAATAGTGTCCTCTTCAGATTTGTGATAGTGGACACGTGTAAAGTTATTTGAATTTTATCCATTAACCTTGATGAAAGTCTTATTATTCCTCTTAAAGTTTTTTTGTTAAGGTTCACCCGTGGATTGACTAGCTTGGGCCGATGAGTTTTGGTTTTCATACTGATTAGACGAAAGTTGGTAATCACGAAGGGTTGTGCATAAATGTTGAAAAGAGTTATACTTTATCAAGAGAATTTTATCATGGATGCTAGGTTGTAGATTTATATTAAACACTTTTTGAACATTCTCATTCTTCATCTAATATTGAATTTGTGCATACAAAGCTTGATACCGACTAATAAACTCGGTTAGCTTCTCTTTCAGACCTTGCTTGCAATGAACTAAATCAATCAAAGAGACAAGAGGTCCAATATTTGCTTGAAAATGTTGTAAGAATTGATCAACTAACTACGAAAAAAAATGTATTGAATTTGGAGGTAAAGAGAAAATCCATTCTAAAGCAGTATCTTTGAGAGATCACGAGAAAAGTTTTGCTAATAAATCCTCTTCGAAGTAGAAATCACTACACATAGCCGTGAATGCTGCCACATGAGTATTAGGATCAACTTTTTCACCATATTTTTCAAAGCGGGGAGTTTCAAACTTCTCAGGCATAGGAGTTCTCAAGATTGCATAAGATAGGGGATTACGGGCTTGATAAGTTGGTATATTATGTTGTGAAGAATTTATCAAGCTTGTCACCTTTTGTTGTAAAGAAGTCATGCCTTGCAAGAGTTGGTTTAGGAGGGCATCATTAGGAGATGCAGTTTGAGGATTAGAAGGGTTGTGCATGACATTTTGAGGAGATTGATTGTGAATGGAAACAAAAGGTGGTTGAGAGTAATTGTAGGTGGAACGTGATTGCGAATAGTTGTATGTAATAGGTGGTTGAGAATAAGTGGGATGGAGAGGTGGTTGAGAATAAATGTGATGGAGAGGTGGTTGAGAGTAATTATTCATAAAAGAGGTCACCTTAGGTGTCAAATTCTGATAGTTGAATCCCACAACTTTGTAATTTTGTGAATTAGTGCTATTAGATACTCCAATACCAGTGGTAGCATTACTACAAGCATTTGCATTAGTAGTTGAAATTGTTGATGTAAATGTAGACATTTGAGTGGTTGGTATAGGTGCTAATACTTGCGTATGAGTCGATGATGACATGTTATTAATAACATTTGCACATTCAGTCACCGACATAACATTATTATGTGCTATATGTGCTAAACCTTGAATTACATTAACACCATCTTGTCCTTCCTTTATCAGTTCTCTTATGTTGTGAATTGTAGGTATACTTCTTCCACTATCCTTTCATTTTCCATGAATGCTTGAAAATTGGCTAGCTCTTTATCAAGTTTATTTATTTGTGTTACCAGAAATTGTGGTTAACAGCATAAGACTATTAATAAACCAATGAACATCAATAGAAATTGTGAATAACAAGATTGAATAAATAAAGCACAAACCTCACAAAACCTTATTATCCTACAACTTCCATTGTTCACCTAGTCTTGATCAATCTTTTGTGATGAAAGTTGCCCTTAGGAAGCGTACTTCCTTGCTTCATTCTTCAAGATGGCGATGGAGAAATGACCATGATACTTTATTGCTATGAAGATGAGCTTCAAAGCAATGGGGGTGATCTCAAGAAAATAGGTGATAGTGGGGATGCCAAAGGCGCACTGGTAATTCAACAGAGTAATTGTACTGAAAGCATGGATGATTGAAATGGAAGAATAAGGTTCAATTTATAGACTTAGAAGAGAAGAGATCGATGGTTGAGAAGAAATAAGAAGATCAACAGTTGAGAATGGTTGAGGAATGTGCGCGAATAGAAAGAGGACAAGTGTCCAAGCTCCTTCCTGCAATAGGGGAGTTAACAGAATAGATTGAAGAGTTAATATAATTGATTGATCAGTTAACTGGGTTGATTGAGGAGATGATTAAATTGACTAATCAATTAAGTGAATTGATTGATTAGTGAACTCAAATGACTAATTAGTTAACTAATTTGATTGATGAGTTAACTCATTTTTACTAGAGGATAAATAGGACATGTGGGTGAGGGAATATTAGCTAATTAAATATTTAAAATATTTAATTACATGTGCAACATGGTGAGGTGGAAAAGGTGAGGTGGAAAGGTGAGGTGGATTTATGGATTTAGGACTTAAGATAGAGGAATTTAAGATTAATTAAATAAATTGATTTTTATTTAATTATGGGATAATGAACCAATCAAATAAACTTAGAATATTTATTTAATTGATAGAAGAAATGAGAAGTAAGATAAATATTAAAATATTTACTTAATTTGACATGAGCCAATTTTAGGTGTATACATTTTGCCCCTCTTTGATGCAATGTGTTTTATCACGTTGTTTCAAAGAATAAGAATTTTTTGATAATGATACATGCCCCAGTTTGCCCCTGGTACAAGTTGAACGACAGGATGCCCCCTCGGGAGATTGGACGGAGAAGCCAAGGTGGAAGGTGTGAGACGGACAATCGCACGATGAAGAGGGTGAAAAATAGGTTAGGTTGAAGAAAAGGGTTACGGTTTAGAGAAACAGGAGAAAATGAGCTTGGTAAGTAGTCACGGTTGTCACACAGTCAGTTATGGTTCACTTGCTATATATAGGAGCTAGGTCCACAAGTCCTATTCATTTGCACACTTGTCCTTTGGTGATTTGCTTTTGAGAGCTTAGGAGAGCAGAGGAGCTAGAGCGACTGACAGAGATATGGATATTCCACCCGAGGAGCACCGCTTTGAGCGAGTTTGATGGTTCGGGCGGCTAGCAGAGGCAGGACCACCAGTATGTAGCTCAAAAAACTTCACCTAGGGTAATTTATTTAGCACAATAAATGCTAGGGAAAGTTTACTTAGATAGATGCGTCGATTTATCAATCGGCGCATATGCTCTCCGAAACCGTGCATATACCAAGAGACTGAGCATATACGTATGTTACGGCGCATCTAAAATATCGGGGCATGCATGCCGAAAGTCGGTGCATGCGTTATAGGTCTGCGCATACGGTATGGGACTGCGGATCTGAGATGTCTAACTGTGCATGCAAATAAAATTGCACATAGGGTAGGAAATGGCGCATGTGCTCATTCTTGCGGCGTATTCATTGAGAAGTGGCGCATGTGATATGAAAAGTTGCACATATGCCAGAATTGTGCATATGTGACAAGTACTAGCGCATGCATGGTAAAACCGTGCATTTTTTATGAGTTGGCGCATTTGCAACCTGGGTTGGTGCATTTGCACTAGGATGGTCAGCTGACATAACAAAATTGACTCAATTGACATCTTGATCAATGCATCAATTGATAAGCGATCTCTGAGATTTCTGGAATCTAGTCAAGAGATGATATGCTGTTTGGATCAATTTGATATGTTAAGTCAGTGATAGGATAGTTTGATTACTTGGCATAGGTTTTCTTAGATATGGATTTTGTTTGACACTATGCTTTGCTTGGTTGCAGGAGGATATACGCGATGTACTCATGTCATGAGAGCAATTCCCTTTGGCGTTGCTGCAGCGGTACATGCTTACTGAGATGGATCGAGAGGCCCTTGGCGCTATGGGTCTGGACTATGTATGCTTCATGCCTGAGGTTCACGCGAACCTCAGTTTGTTGACTACGACGGTGGAGTGATCCCACAGCGAGGACGGGACCTTCCATCTATCGACTAGGGAGATGGCATCACCTTGGAGGACGTATATAGGATTCTGCATCTTCATATTTAGGCAGAGTTGGTACAGTACGATTTGCAGTGCGATGCAGGATTGGCAGAGTGCAGATGCATTTTTTATGACCTGGAGCTTGTTGAGCAGGTGATTTCATGGCAGGACATACATGATTGTTATGACTACTTCCCGAGGATAGTGGTAGGATTGATCGGGGGCGTGGTATGCCCCAATAGGAGATCACATGGGTTTTTGATTGGCTGGGGAGGGTTATGGAGAGGATGATTACTGATGGGACTTGATATGCATGGGGTGTGTGCATGCTTGCACACCTATATAGGGATATGCATCAGGTTGTGTATCACAGAGGGGCTAGCTTGTCGACAGGTGTTTCCCTTTTGCAGTTTTGGTTGTGGGAGCATATAGCGATCACGTGACCGATATGCATCTTTCATAGGCAGAGAGGTGAGCCTTACAGCTATGGATATGCTGACGTGATTTCTCAACACAAGCTAGGAAAGCTTGAGTACTCGGGACATGCATTGGATAATGTAGATGCAGTGATCTGTTGTCCCTACATAGATTGTGAGTCGTGGGATGACGAGGATTCTGAGCTCTCTTATTGTTTCCAGACACAGTGGCTCATCAGGAGGATGCGATACATACTTGAGCATCAGATTGTTAGCAAGGTGCAGAGGCAATTTGGTAGAGTACAGGGCAGGCCACAGGCGTAGGCTTTATTTGCGAGGACCCATGCAGAGAGGCTGAGGTGGGGTCTAGTGGCATCTTATGAGGAGGCACTAGCAGACTTTTGGTAGATCCCTTATACAGCTTGGCTGATGAGGAGAGAGATAGTAGACGCGGGGATGACTCCAGATTATGAGGAGTGGTTTGCCGCTCATCCATTTCCTAGATATTTAGGACCTGAAGAGCTGGTTCCTCGTATAGACGAGGAGGATTCAGACGATGAGGATGGGGCTGGTAGGAGGAGGAGGAGATGGAGGGGTAGAGGGGGTTGGGGAGAGGGAGATGATGGAGGTGACGGAGATGGAGGCCGACAGAGGCAGAGGAGGAGAGATGGAGAGGGACCTTCTGGGCAGCAGCAGGTTGCGTAGCCACAGGCGGCAGAGTAGGTGCAGGTGCAGGCACAACAGGTGGTACAACAAAGATAGATGTCGCCACCACAGCAGGTGACTCAGCAGTAGGTGCAGGGACAGGGACAACAGGTTTTGCAGCTTGACTTACAGCAGTAGGCTATGACTGCGCTACAGAGTCAGGTGAGGTAGCTGAGGGCACACCTTAGAGCAGCAGAGTCTTGAAGAGACGTAGACGCAGGACGCGTATCGGAGCTCACTAGAGAGTGAGACTCAGCCTTGGCAAGTGTGCGAGCCATCAGAGTAGAAAGAGACATGGCAATGGAATCCCTAGGTACAGATGGTACTACTAGCTTTTTAGTTACACAGGTGTAGCAGGCACAGGCACAGCTTGCACAGGTATAGGCATAGCTAGCACAGGTATAGGGGCAGCTGACACAGGTATAGGGTGAGCTTGCTGGAGCGCAGGCGTAGACACAGTATTACCGGGGGTTGTACCATGGTGTCGTACCAGCAGAGCAGAGGGCTCCCATCTATCGGAGCCAATCCATGGCTTCGCAGAGAGTAGGGGGATCATGGTCAGGAGCATTTGTGATGGGCCCACAGTAGTCTGGGGCCAGCAGAGGAGGGGACGGAGAGGGCAGTGCTAGGAATAGTGACCCACGGCAGCAGGGTTGGCCTATAGTTGTACTTGTACCAGATATTGATTTTCTGTATACACGTTGTGATGGCTTAGATACCCTGATATGTATATACTGGCATTATTTTGTACCGAGACATGTCTCATTATTTTTGAGATGTATACATTTTATGACTTTGACTTAGAGATGGATTGTGATATTGTACATTTGGATATGTTTTATGTTATATTGATATGATGATGTAGCTTATGTGCTCTATATGGAGTTTGTTTATGCTATATGCTATGGACGCATTCTATTTTATGATGTTTATATGTGATGCATATTTTGATGATGTTTATATATGATGTTGTGTGATGTTATTTAATGCAAACTTAGATGTTAGTTTTGATGTTCTGATATGCAAAAATGTGTTATGCGTTCTATATGATTTTGCAGTTTATGCTATGCTCTATGTTTTGGATTTTTCTGTTGAATGATATGCTAATGCAAATGTACATGGATGACCTGATGTATCTATTATGTAAGCAAATAATTTAATCATGTTAATGACTATCTCATGTGATATGATATGCAATTTGTGTTATGTTTTTGTTATGTCCAAATGTAGTCAATCAACATAGGAAATGGCACAATGATAGGCAAAAGATTGACTGATGGAAGAATGACTCGATAGAAGGACAGACAAGCTTTTATTTGTATTGATACTCTACTTAGGAATCTTTATTGCATGAGATATGGATGTAAAATGTAATTGCATACGATATTGATATGGATATGGAATGATTTTGCCATCTTGACTTTTGCAAGTATTTTGAAGTGCTTATTTCATCATTGGGCAATTTTTTGGGTACTTTTTCTTAATGTTGTAAGTCAATACAAGCATCTAGGTATAATTGAACTGAGATGACCTGAGTATTGCTTACATGGATTTTGATATAGCAAGCTAATACAAGCATCTAGTCAAAATTGAATCTAGATGACCTGAATATTTATTGTGTTTCAACAGACAAGGATTGCCTTTTTTCATGTTTAGATCTCTAAAGTCCTCGATGATCTTTTTGCTGATCATGTCGTGAGACAAAAGTCGTCACATTACTAAAGATTAATCCACAAACAACAGACAAAGAAAATGATTATGCCCCCATCATAGCATCTCTAGTTTTGGCATCATCGAGTAGCATAGAAAGACATAATAACGAAAATCAAGACTCTCTAACTTAACCTTTTCACAAAACATTCTTGCATTAGATGTGCTTTCTTGCCATAGTATTGATAAAATCATTTTGATGTGTTTGTGATCGTTGCTTTGTGTTGCTTTGGATAGGTTGATGTTGTTGTGTCAAGATTTTGGTTTGGAAGCATGTTGTTGTTGCGAGTGCGCTTGTCTTAGTGAAAGGTGTCCTCTTAGAAAATGTAGCATTCAAGAATCCAATTCTGCAACCAGGTCAAGGACTTGCCCCAGTCAGATAAAGGATCGACTTATTATGGATGAACGGACAAACAGAGACGAAGAGATGGGCCCTAAAGGACTGACCTAGTGCCTCGGGGGCTCATTGCTAAATGGCCTTGCCTATGTGACGACACAGAGGCAACGTAGTTTGGGGTGAATTTGGTGGACCTACGACCTAGGAGGTGGACAAAGATTTGGACGCAGATGGAACAACAAAATGGAGTGGAGAGGTAGCCTCGGGGGCACATCAGTACAAGATGGCCTTGCCTACATGATATCTCAGAGGTGACATAGTTCAACAACGGTTCAATGGATCACAAGACAGATGACATGATAGACGCAAGTAGGGAGGGGTGAAAAGCGATAAGGACGAGCGAACAACAAGCCATGGTAGGTACACAGAGGTGATCGGATGGACACCTACTTTTCAGAGGCATGAATGAGGAACAAGGTTGAAAAAGATGGAGAAGGCAGCTTATCACAAGGAGCGCCTGTTTACCAAGTTTTCACCACTCGCTTTTATTTGCACGAAAGCTAAAAAGTACACATGACGCCTGTTTACCAGGTTTTCACCATGGTACCTATCCAAGCGCCTATTTGCCAAGTTTTCACTAGAGGATGATTTTTTTGTTGTTTTTCCCAAAAAAAAAAATTGACTTTTTTTTTGCCATTTTTTTGACTTTTTTTTTGTTATTTTGACTCCCTTGCATTGGGGTTTAAGTGTAGAAATTGCAGAGATGCATGCTGTTGATGGGATCAACAAATAATTCACCTTTTGATGTGGCCAATTGATAAGCACTTGACCCATAGGCAGCAACGATGACATAGGGACCCAACTAGTTGGGTTCAAACTTGCCTTTTTTTCTCTCTATCTTGTTGATTCTAGGGATTTTCTCTAAGTACCAGATCACTGACTTGAAATACCCAGGGTTTTACTCTGTGGTTGTAACTTCTGGACATCCTTTGTTGATAAGCCTTGAGATGGTTAAAGGCCTGTTGTCTTCTCTCTTCTAACAGCTCCAACTCTTGAAGTCTGGATACTTAGTACTCTTCAACTATTATGAGGCCTTTTAACAATACTTGCAAGGATGGGATCTCGACTTCAATGGGCAAGATGGCTTCAGATCCGTAGACCAGGGAGTATGGTGTTGCACCTGTGGGTGTGTGAATACTTGTGTGGTAGGCCCACAACGCGGGATTCAATTGGATGTGCCAATCACGACCGACATCATTGACAATCTTTTTCAGGATTTTTAGGATGGTTTTATTTGATGCCTCCGCCTGGCCGTTTCCTTGGGGATAATATGGGGTGGAAAAGCGGTGTTGGATATGGAATTTGTCGCATAGTTCTTTGACATCTTGGTTTTTGAATGGTCATCCATTATCAGTGATAATGGATAAAGGGATACCATAGCGACAAATGATATAGTTCAGGATAAAGGAGGCACTCTATTTGCCCGTGATATTGGGAAGGGGTACTTCTTCAATCCACTTCGTAAAGTACTCAGTGGCGGTGATTATAAATTTATGGCCACTAGAGGATGGAGGGTGTATCTTGCCCACTAAGTCGAGTCCCCACTGACAGAAAGGCCAAGGAGTCAATAAAGGCTGCAACTCTTGTGTTGGTGCATGTATCAGGTTCCCATGGACTTGGCATTTCATGCACTTCTTTACAAAATGATAGGAATCATTTTCCATTGTAGGCCAGTAGTATCCCATGTGTATGAGTTTCTTGGCTAGGGTAGGACCACTAGAGTGAGTCCCACATATACCGTTGTGCATTTCACTCAGGGCAATTTGATGTTCCTCACTATCGAGACACCTAAGGAGAGTACCATTGAGACCACGTCAGTATAAGGTATTGGAGATAATAGCATAACGGGATGCTTGACGAATGAAGGTGTGTTTTTGGTTACTTGAGAGACCAAGCGGAAGGATATTGTCTTTGAGATAGGCAAATACTTGTCCATAGAGGGGAGAGTCAGGTCCTACAATGTGGCAAATGATGATACGCTTGTTGACTTTGGAAACTTTTGTGAATTGCTACAAAAGAGGACATAACAAGTGTTTGCATGGTAAAAACTGATCTCAGATATTGGAATACAGTTGAAATGGGTACCCAGAAGCGGTAAAATTTTGCTCTCAAAAGGTGTGGAGATGCTCTTTGTTTTGCATGTGCAGGAACAGAGTGTAAAAGCGCAGCAAGTCTGAATAAATGCACCAAACTGGCAAATTTCAAAAGCACAGTAACAGATACCAGATGCGCAAGAAGTCAGTTCAGATGCGCAGGTTCATAAGTCAAATGCGCAGTTCTGGTTTTCTTAATGTTTTTGCAAAGTTTTTCGACACATTTTTTTTTTTGGTGTAGATTGGTCTTGTGATTTTGATTTTATCAATTATAGAAAGAAAACACAGCAAACACATAATGATTTCATGGTCTTTTAAAAAATTTTGAAATTTTTTAGACTCTTTTTGACTGAAAAACAAGTACAATCCTAGGCTGGTAAAAGACAGTATTTGTCGGATCCCCTAGCTGTGCATATTCAAAGCGGATAGCTTCAGGATCTTGGTAGCACCGGCTCCTCTCCACGGCACACTTCTCACGCATACCAAGATCTGAGTTTCCCAAGGCTCATACCCCCACCGAACCTTAGGATTGTCTCTGCTATCTCTACTAAGAACCACTTGAATCGAGGTGGCTTCAAAGGTCCCACCTTTTGCACACACAAATAGAAGGATTTTGGTCTACTAAACAAAGGATATGTAATGAGGGCAACTATTCAAGTGGTTATCCATGCAGCAGCACTACTCTCTGTTGTGGAGTCTCCCAGCCTGCAAGGGTTACGCCTTGAAGGGTTTTGGGGGAAGTTGGTTGTCGGTGTAACACAACTTCACTCGTTGTTTGAAGCTTTCGCTCCAAATACAATTTATTTTGAGTGGCTTGACAGGGCTTGGCTTTAGCCTGTTACCACTTAGGGTCATTCCTATTTGGATGGACGAGTATCCAAGAGTAGGCCCCTCTAAAGGTTTAACACGTAAAATGACACGTCTGGCATTTTGATCACCCAAGATAGGGGAGAGCATATGCCTAATGTCATTCCAAAGACATAGTAGACAGTGGTTCTTTCAATCCTAATTAAAATGAAAAAAACTAGATGTGCTACACTACTTGGGCACACACACGATTGTTAACATTAAAGTGATTACAAGATAGCAATGGTTCATTTCCAGCAAGATAGCAATGTAGCGAAGTGTTACATCCCTATTTTCTGACTTGCTATACCTTTACTTTTTACTTGGGCATAAGTAAATTTGTTGAGATGTTATAGACCTGAGACAGGATATGACAAGGAATTGTATTGAATATCAATTATGAAATCATGGAAATGATTATGTCATGGTTGATTTAATAACTGTATTATAAGATTTGTTTTATTAGTTGAATTTATCGAATAAAGATGCACTGATCTCTTATTGTTTGATGACAAGTGAAAACATGATTACAGGTTATCAACTCTCAGAGAAGAGAGAGAGTATCTTTCGAGAAGAGAGATATAGACCTTGGAATATGAGTGGTCTATTTGCCAAACGAGTCTAGTGTTGAACGATAATGTGAACTAATGATTCGTAAGAGGTAAGTCTTGTCTCGCTAGTTACTTTCGAATCTAATTCAACGAGTAGTCGATATCTTGATTATCATCTAGTCAAGTCGATGGTGAGTCGACATAGTCTTTTGCGAAGTAAACAACGTCATTGGCGTAGAACGGTTGTTTTTATCTCCTTGAGTCACTTGAGGTATTATTGTCGCCTTTTAGACGTTAAGACGTTTTCTTCAAGTTAGATGACGTGAATATTGTTGACAGATTGTGATGGGGAGGTAAACTCGACCCATTCACATCATTTGTAATCCTTAGTGGTCGAAATGAGTGATCGTCAAATTAATTTTGATCGTTTTCTCCATTATCATATCTATCTATTCTTTACTTATGATGTACTGAAGAGGGAATCTTTTAAATGTTTATGGGGCAAATACTACCTCATTGTCATTTTAACCATTCATGCCTAGATCCTATAGGAGAAGTCCATGATGAGGACATAAGCTTTTAAACTTTTAGATTGTGATCAAGGTGGGACATATAGAGGAGTTTTAATGACTTCGGATAAAGGTTTTCATAGCTTTGTGATATCTAAACGAAAACTTGAGTCCTAATCTTTAAGATGACGGCTTTAATAAGAAAGATGGTAGTGTTTAAAACCACAAAATCTCTCGTGTTTGCTGCCTCAAACATCGTAAGACTGCCAAGGAATGATGTTTGCGGTTTTAAAGAGAAATTGTCGCCAACTTTGTTGTGAGTCATTTTGTCAGTTATGAAAAGTTTACCTACTTTGAGTGGAGATTTAATAACTAAAAAAAAAAACATGGAGTTATATTAGCATGCCGATCCTTATGATTGTAGTTAGTCATGGAATGGTGAGGGGCTGGCATTTAGTTACCCACATTCCCACTTTCTGTAGTCGATAAAATGAGCATTCTAAGGCTAGATTTGAGGGAGATCCGCAGCCTTGTGGAGCTCCATTTTTGGAGAATGGTTGCTTAAAGATAGGAGTCGTTATTAAATATTTTAGTTGTGTGTTCTTTATAAACATTATGTGGTGCTTTTAAACCGTGAATACCTCTCATTTCGTTGGAGGGACCTTATGCTATTAATGACGTGTTGCTTGCTGCCTTGAGCGGCGCCTTAACTATTTTGGATAGGTGGTTATTTGAATGGAGTGGAAGTTTTAAGAAAAAGGGATTTCCTTGTTTTGTGGAGAGCATTGAGGTTAGTGGGATCGGGGAGTCCTCACATTATAAATGGAGTTGTTATAACAATTAAAGGGAAGGAAAAAGGTGGTCGTTATGCGCTTTGGAGGGGAATGAGATAATAATTTTATACGTGGTAACTTTCCCTCATTTTAGTGCCTTTCAAAAATAGGTGTTAGACTTGGCTAATGAGGTGGATTCGGTTGAAAACCGAAGGGATAGTGTGGCGACTCATTTGGGAGTCGGGTTGAGTGATGTTAGGAGGGAGAGTTAGGTCATGCGCGGTATCTGAGAGCATGAGAGGACTTTTAGAGGGGAAAAAGAGGATTCGTTGTGTGGCAGGAAGGAGGGAGGCGAGACAAAAGACCATCAGAAGATGATTAGGAACGGTCTGTAATGAAGTAAGGCTGGCAGAGTTAAGTCGTGGGTGGTTAGGCGGTTAAGAAAAAAAACTGAAAACGAGAGTTGAGGGATTCTTGTTGTTCACGGTGTGCGGCCTGGGGATGGGCGTTCGATGGTTTAGAATTTGAAACTGAGAGTTTAATGCGAAAAAAATTTCCTTTAGAACGGGGAGTTCTAGGATTTACTCCATGGACGTGGAGAGCGGAGGGAGGCATCTGTTCGGTGGTTGTTGATAGAAAACGGGAAGAAACCGCAGAGAGGAGTGGGAATCATTCCACCTTGCCATGGAGATAGTGGAAGGAATGGCGTTCTGTTGTTAAGAAATTGGAAACCGACATGTAAGAGGAATCTTCTTCTTCGCTGTGCACGGCTAGGAGTGGTTTTGTTGTGAAGAAATCAGAAAACCAGAGAGGAAGCACGTCCTTTCTGAGGAGAACACAGATAGGAGAGTGCTATGAGTCTAGAGTCGGAGGAAGATCCTTCGGGGACGACGCCAAGAGCTCGGTGAGGATGAGCTTTCAACAATAGACCTCTAACTCCATCGAAAGGTTTCCATTCTCCTTTATTTTCGCAGTCTATGATCAATATTTGTGACTCTTCTCTGCAAAGATAGTATAATAAGTTTACAACATATAGGATGTGATAATAATATCATTTTACTGTAAGTTTTGAGAAGGTTGCTTACACGGAAACGTTATCATTGTTGTCTTCATTAGAACACGAAAACAATGCTGTCCTCTCAGAAACACTATCATTTCATATCAAGAACGAAACCAGAATGATAATATAACATAGTTTTAAAATATATATACACTAATGTGATAAATGCATGATGCAAAATGTGAACTGTATTCTATTAGCTGTCGGCAATGATGCATGTCTTGAGAGGTTTTTATATGACTGTATTATCAGTTTAAAATTGTCTTGAGTGCACTCGAAATGTTAGTTTCATAGTGAGAAACCACATTGCACCACGTGCCTATTGTTTAAGGAATCTAAACCTCAGATTTAATGCATGTATCGATGTAGATTATAGATTGTGTTGACAGCCGGATGGTGTGATTTCAACTGGCTGTGGTGTCGGGAGACAAACCCCAGAGGAGGTAAGGGTTACAGAATGTCTCTCTGTCCAAACAAATAAGAATCCCGAAAACAAGACAGTGAATGTCAACAAATGCGTTTGATCATCTTTAGTATCGTGAGATAGATTCTAATTCTTGTATTATCTTATTTTACGACTCTTACCTCATTGAACCATGTGAAACCATTTGACTTGGAAGGAGGAGTAGAGTTAAGTATTAGTATTGGTCGAAAACTGTCATGATTTTTGTAATAAAAAGATAAGGGTGGGAATCCCGCATTTTGAGTCAAATATAAGCTGCTTGTGATGATTCTTGTGTCGCTATTACCTTGTAGACCCTTATGAGTCTAAAACTTTAAATTCCGGACTCACGGGAAATTATATTATATACTTGAGTATGTTGTATAAACATATGGGAATTGAATAGCCACGTAGAGACCACTTAGGAGTGGATATTTATAAACGATGTTTTATATGATTATGGGATTATGAATTGCATTACAAATGCTATCCATATAATCAATGAAATAGAAAACCCATTGTACATCGTGTGAACGGACATGAATCCATAAACTCGAGAATAGAGTAAACCTTTGCGCCGTGCACTAATGCACGAGGAACTCAATTACCTTGAGGGTATTGAGGATGTTTTTATAGAGCTTATAAGTAGCGAACTCATTTCGTGAGTAGACATTAATGTGATGTGAACCCTAATCTTAGTAAATGCTCATATCTATCTTGTTGGAAAGAGATTTGTTACTAGTCAACAAAGATTAACCTTAAGTGGGGAAAACTCCTTGTTGAGTTACAAGTCGAATTGATTTACAAGCCGTGAGCCTCAGATTTTGTAAACATGCAAGAGGTACCATTAAATGGTTAAGTCAAACATTAATTCATTATACCCTTTTATCACAACTTCTCTAAGCTATTACTTGTCGACAAGGGGGATAAATCTCAACGTTGCAAAGATGCAAAGAAAGAAACCTTAGAATGGATAGTCAATCCATAATGATTACTAGAGCAACGACAGTGTCTTGTGAATTTACCTAAGTCAGAAAGACTAGATTCGAGTTAGGCCAAACTCATCAGTTAAATCTAAATCCTAGAGATGGTAATTATTATATTAAGGCTTGGAGAGCATTATTTAGATCGTGATTGAAGGGTCTTGTGCCTTGACTATGTGTAATGAGTCTTACTTGCAAGAAGGGAAATTAGTTTCCAAGACCATATTGTTTAACCTAGGTAAGGTTATCATCTTAGTCGTAATTAGTCTAACTTTATTTATTATGAGTCAAAAAGTCATGGACCTCGGGAATTGCGATGAAGCAACGAGAGTCCTCATAAGGAAAGAAAGTTGAACAGGTCTATGGATTTTAGACAGTGTAAGAAAACATGTATGGGTCGGGAAGACTCAATTGTTCAAATATCATATTTCTTAAGTTAAACAAAGATGACCAAGTCAAACTGTAGGAATATGATAGTATCCAAGTCAAGTTGGAGTGAGTGAACAATACGACATCGTTCTTTGTGAACGTCATTTTATATTGAAACTATGGCCATAGTAATACATATGTCTCTGCATGCATTGCCGGTTCACTGTATCTGGATTGCACGTCCTATCGGGAATCATACTTAGCTAGAGGGTATCTAGGGTTGTATAATAGATAGAGTTGTGTAAGATACAACACTATGTACTCGGAAAGGCAAATTACCACTGGTCACCTTGGTCTATACTTCTCGAGAAGGGAAGGGCCACTTCCGGTTAGGAAGGAGTGCGGGAGACTGACGGTCTGTGGTTGGAGGTAAATCACTGGAAAGATACTCTCTCTCTCTCTCTCTTGCAGGAGACATGCTGAGGCTTGTGATAAAGATGTCAGATTTCCGGATGCAGTATAACTTTGAGACTTGTGTTTATTGAGACTAAGTAAAACATTATCTGATTCAAGTATTTATAATTGAATTACTTTTGAAAACATTGTACTTGGGAATGACAATACAGATTATTGTATTTGTAATGAGAAATCTTGTAATGGTTGTTACTTGATTATTTAATAAATAAAAGAAAAAAATTTTGTCTCATTTTTACCTTGTAAAATTACTTATGGTGAAATTTTTGGTTTTTACTATGTTTCTAGAACTTGGATGTTACACGAAGATACAATGATATGCAAGATAGCAATGATTCAGTTACACTCCTAGTTAAAACTACGTGAGATTTGTATGAACATCATTTTACTTTTTCCCCTAATTAAATCTACAATGGGCTAATAGGTGCAGCTATATGATCTAAACCAACTCTTATCCCTGCAAGTAGATCCGAGAACTTCCCTGCGAAAAAATGTTTGCGTTACTAAAAAATACAAAAAAAAAAAAAAAAAACTCAGTCTCTGTCTGAATCACAAGCACAGCTACAGAGCTTATATGCGCAGTTACAATACCTAGATGCACAAATTTATACATGTGCAGAAACAGATCTTAAAAGCGCAGAAATAAAAGACAAATGCGCAGGTTTAATGAATGTGTCGTTTTATAGGATGAAAGCGCAGCTCCAGAGGGTATATGCATTGAATCTTCAAATGCGCGGAAACAGGGATCAGATGTGTTTCAGGACTGCTTAAGTGCGCATAAATACCTGTACGGAACTTTTGTGAGACCTGTCACTCAAAAACTCAATGTTGGATTAGATTTGGGGCA
The DNA here is from genome assembly GCA_027924645.1 of Cunninghamia lanceolata. Lineage (NCBI taxonomy): Eukaryota > Viridiplantae > Streptophyta > Pinopsida > Cupressales > Cupressaceae > Cunninghamia > Cunninghamia lanceolata. Next base: position 1,256,880 of record BSBN01001275.1, read on the forward strand.
AGGGCCCCACGGTGGGCGCTAGAAATGTTATCAGAAATTGTGGTTAACATCATAAGACTATTAATAAACCAATGAACATCAATAGAAATTGCGAATAACAAGATTGAATAAATAAAGCACAAACCTCACAAAACCTTGTTATCCTGCGGCTTCTATTGTTCGCCTAGTCTCGATCAATCTTTTGTGATGAAAGTTGCCCTCAGGAAGCGTACTTCCTTGCTTCGTTCTTCAAGATGGCGATGGAGAAATGGTTGTGATACTTTATTTCTATGAAGATGAGCTTCAAAGCAATGGGGGTGATCTCAAGCAAATAGGTGATAGTGGGAGTGCCAAAGGCGCGCTGGTAATTCGATAGAGTAATTGTACTGAAAGCTTGGATGATTGAAATAGAAGAATAAGGTTCAATTTATAGACTCAGAAGAGAAGAGATCAACGGTTGAGAAGAAATAAGAAGATCAATGGTTGAGGAATGTGCGCGAATAGAAAGAGGACAAGTGTCCAAGCTCCTTTCTGCAATAGGAAAGTTAACATAATAGATTGAAGAGTTAACAGAATTGATTGATTAGTTAACTGCGTTGATTGAGTTGACTGAATTGACTAATCAGTTAAATTAATTGATTGATTAGTAAACTCAAATGACTAATTAGTTAACTGATTTGATTGATGAGTTAACTAATTTTGATTGGAGGATAAATAGGACATGTGGGTTAACTAATTTTGATTGGAAGATAAATAGGACATGTGGGTGAGGGAATATTAGCTAATTAAATATTTATTTAATTACATGTGCAACATGGTGAAGTGGAAAAGGTGAGGTAGATTGGTGAAGTGGATTTATGGATTTAGGACTTAAAATAGAAGAGTTTAAAATTATTTAATTATGTGACATTAGAAAAATTTAAGGAATTTAATTAAATAAATTAATTTTTATTTAATTATGAGATAATGAACCAATCAAATAAACTTAGAATATTTATTTTATTGATAGAAGAAATGAGAAATAAAATAAATATTAAAATATGTACTTAATTTGACATGAGCCAATTTTAGATGTATACAATTCGCTAATTAGGTACATGTGTGACCACTTCAATAGTGTCTTCAACATCATGAAATATTTGATCTTCCATTGTGGTTGTAAAAAGTATGATATCTTGCAAAATTTCTCTCTCCTTTTGTAAAAAAAGTATTCAATGGATTTTCAAAGGTAGGAATATCGTTTTCTTCAAGAGCACTAGATCCTATGAGTCATCATCTTCCTACATAACTCTAAGTATCCAACCAGAGCTCCAATAAGCAAATATCATCTTCCGTGTCTACATCTCCATCCTCCTCGTCACTTTCTGCTCCTTCATCCTCTTCATCGCTGGCTCCTCTGCCCTGGAGAGATCCTCAACCCCTCACAACCTACTTAAGGTTCCTCCCCTACCCGATTCCATACCCGCTCCCGCAACTCACACCATTTTCAATCCCACTCAATTTTGCAAATTATGTATAAGAAAATAAAATAAAATAACAAGTGGGTAAAATCAAGAACATAAGATGAGGATAAAAAATGTTTGTACCGTTACTTTTATCACACATTAATTTTGTATAACTTTTTGTGTTCCTCTTAGATTAGAGAACAAATTAAGTTAAATCGTCTCCCTTGTGGGATGTAATAAAAGGTTTTTGAGCCCACTTTTATACATGAATTTGATCGTGACTTTAACCCATTAAGATAAGATGCATATAAATATCATTTGACATTTTACAAGTGAACATTTTAGTTATGTTATATTTATTATATTAAAATATTGTTTAGTCTTTTATATTATAATTTTTAATTTTGTTGGATAGTAAAATCAAAGAATGTACTATCATTCTCACTTATTGTGTTAAACCAATTAAACTACAACCCCTAATTAAAATAAGGGAGAAAAGTCAAATAGTAATTTGTAGAACCTCTATATTTTTTGAGAAATATGGCATGGACTCTCATCTATCTACAACTAAGGTTTGGAAGTGTGACTCATCATGCAACTCAGAATCATGTCTAGTGAGAGATGTCTTTAAAATAAATTTTTAAAGACTTGACCAACTTTAACATGGAACTTCTAATAGTTAAAAAAAAATATCATTTGTTAGAACATCATATTTTTATTTAAAATATAACTTCTATGCAACTTAAATGATCTCAATATCTTTTGGCAACCATAAATCTTGTTTTCTCTAACCTTTTATATCAATAGCTCAACACAAAATATATTTATTTATTTTTATAAAAACACCATATTCTTATTTAAAATATAACTTATATTCAACATACATGATCATAAAACTATTTAATAATCTTTTACATTTCATCATAAAATACAAGATATTTATTGTACTCACATTTTACATTTGTCAAAGGACAAACATGTAAGATGTACTCCAATATATGGATATTGCCCCACCAATATTTATACACATAAGAGAAATACTTGTCTACATGGTAACAGACTTATTTAAGATAGTTTTGATATTATATATAAAATTAAAATAGTATTTATTTTTACATTTGTTAATGAATGTATTTGTGATTTTTTTTACATATATATATTTGGTCATTTATTAATTTACGTGTAGAATAATAATTAACAATATATAATATGTTGCAAGAATAAATCCCATAACCACAAATATTATAACAATAGTAATCAGCCGCACTATTAGCCCCTCTCTTCTATATTTGTTTTCTTTTTAATAAATTTAAAATTCTATTAATGTTTGATAAACATAGGACAACATTTTTTTCATGAGTTTTATTTATGTGCTATCTACATCCAACACAAATAAAACAAGCCAGCGAAACTTACTGCTGGCTGTTCAGATGAGATTTCCATAATCTCGATACTATGGACAACATTAACTAGATGGGACCTAGATTTGCATTGAACACACAAATAAACCTAGCATCAATATAATCCTTAATCACAACATTCGGTTCAACGTTATTATCCAAAGTGGATATAAAATTAGGTTTTAGGGAGCATGAACCACATAATTAGTTACATCTCTTCCCTCAACCTCATACTTATAATTCAACACCACCTTGGCCAGGAATAAGGACAGAAGTTCACAAGCTTATGCAATTCTTAATAGAACAAAAAAATGAGAGCACCCAACTGATGTTAATAGATACATCTTATGGGTGACACCCACTAGATGATCCATTACCAACTGCAGTCTTCCTTATTGCAGCATCTTTCAACTCCTTAAGTGAATCCTCAAAGCACTGTGCAAGTACTTCTGGATCGGGTATGACATCTCTTGCCACTAGGATTTGAAAATATGCCTTTCCCATATAGCTGAACATGTGCAATGTGACAGCCTGCATTTTGTTCATTATCATCGTCAATATCCACTCCCAGTTATAACAGACCTTGATTATCTCTCTATTTATCTAGAAAGGCGTGCATATATATGTGCACATATACACACCCGTATGCACAAGTGTATTCAGACTTCAGCATACAGAATCCCATTAATTTGAAAAGAAAAATTGAAATATAGAAACTAAACCAGGAGGAAAAGTCTAAAGTTGAGGATTTACTTGTGGCAAGCCAGTGCATGTTGCAGAAATGAATGAAAGAGGATTTCCTGCAAACATTATTTCCTCTGATGGACCACGAACATTTGACAATACAAAAGTAGTGCTTGCCAAAGCTCTGTAATCGACGTATGCAGCAGCCTGAAAAAGAAATGTGTTCACAAGTTAGTTCACAAATGCTTGGAGTGTAGAAAGATGTTGAAACATATAGGTTAAGTTGCCACACAGCACTTTCATATTTTATGCAGTATATATCTCTTCATGGTAGTACCTTGGAACCCATAATTTTCATGACAAATGCTGCAAATGCATAAGTAAAAATTGCTTCAAGTGATGTCTTCTTGCGCTCAATCATAGCCTTTGCCTGTCGGACAGAATCAAGAGGGTCCTTGAATTTTTTGAGGCATAAACGGAGAAGAACGAATCCCATGTTATTTCCCCACCTTGCACTTGGGTCTCCCTTCAACATCTTCGACAGCTCCTGCAGGGTATCCCAAACTTTTGTCATTCTAGAGCTTACATTATACATGTATTAATATGGAGAGGTAGTCAAATTTCAAGGAGATAAACCACCAACCTGGGTTCCAGTTGCCATTCTTGTATTTACCATGCATAAACCTGATAACCTGAGTTTCTCAATTAAACCTGCCAACAAAAGCCCTAGGTCAGAATCTGAAGCAAAGAGCTACAAATACACCAAATTCTGGCATTTTTCTTGCTCATGCTTGCCAATAATGTCTAGACTGATGTTGACTCCAGTACTCAATTAAATTTCATTCATGCTTTGCTTAAGTAGCAATGCATCGGAATCAATATAAGACAAGATCTATCTATTTTGATGTTTTGTGATAATCATAGCTTGAGCAGATCACAGATCATTTTGGTATTGTTGATGAATTTCAGATTGTATGTCCTTAACCCCACTAAGGAAAACTAAATGAAAATGGATCAGAGCCAATGCAAATCCACGATGAAGTCAAGATAGAAATTGACTTAGAAAGCACGGTTAGAGTCGGAGGCTCCGCCGAGTATGGATATAGAGAAGCAGCACAAAAGGCAAGGTTTGTACAATCGGTGGCGACCTCAAAGAAGTTAGCAAAGCTATAGAAGGCAAATTGACATCTACATCAAGGATTGGCTACACTACAAGTTGCGGAAGCTGTGTATACCTTGGAAAGAGGGAATTCAACTCTTATGGGAGGCACACACTTTCAAAGCAGTGAGACATCTTGGAGTAGGAAAAACAGTGATGGCTCTGCAAAGATACAAGAATATATATGAATTCATTTGAGGGTGTACACCACGTGCTACTATGGGAAAGCGTTTCCCTTGATTTCACAGGCAGATTACCCATGTCAAGGCCTAATCGTTTGTGCTAGCAGACCGATGTAGCAAGATGTGCATACTTGTTCCTTGAAAAAATACACTCAAAGGATACGAGGCAGTGAACTTTCACCAGTGCAAGAGTGCACTTTTGGCTGCTTAGATCAATCATTTCTGATGGGGATTCGTTCTTATTTGGTAAGTTTTGAAGCACGTTATTGAGTAAGAAGGATAAGAGATCCACTACATTCCATCCATAAGCAAATGGTCAAACTGTGGTAAACATTTTATATAACATTGTTATATACATATAAAGCGGACGTGGGATTAGAATTTAGCCTACATTCAATACTCTTACAGTAACTTTGAATCAAAAAATACTGATGTGTTTATAAGAGCAGCAAATTAAATTATGATGATCCGCAGATCATCCAGCTACAACCATAAAATGCAAAAATGATTGAAGACTCCAAAAATTTCTATTGATTCATCTGATCAAAGGAATGTACATATATATACAACCAAAATGCAACTGAATCTTACAACTGACTTAGGACTACAAACAAATAACTAATCAAGAATAAACAACGTTCATTATTCCTACATAAAGAAGAAGATAACATGTTTTAGTAATTTCCTAGTATTCTACTTGATGTTGTCTATGGACAAGAAGAAGAAAATAACAGGCACATTTAGAACAAAGCCATAAAGATTTGTTGAATAAGGACAACAGGGGAAGAGAGTCATTTACAGGTAGATACGATTGGCTTTAGATAAGCAAAGGATAGACTTCAAGTCCAAGCAAATTCCGTGTAAGAAATGATAGACATTCACATCTCAAGTACATTAATTGTTTTTTAATAATGGATAATGCTAAACATTCATATATTTCAACTATGTAACTTGCTTTTCGATAAAAGCTATGGCAATGATGCACCAAATGATTGTTTGAATAGATGCAAAGGACAAGATTTATTGGAAGAAGTTGATAAGAAAATAGAAAAACACTCTGAAATCTATGAAAGTCATTTTATAGCAGCCTGGAGACCTTTCATTTTTAAAATTATATCAAAATAGCTTTTCAGGTGAATCAACTATTAAAGTAGGTGAGGAACGTAACTTGCAGGCCTTGGATCTTACTCAATGGCCTAAAGCATAGAAGAAAATGAAACTGGATTTTAGTATCACTTGTTTCTTCAACTTTAAGGACCGGTCCCAATTCCTGAAATGTTCTTTCTATTTCTATTTGTTCCCAATGCAAACTAGCGCAACTACTGTTTTGCAATACCAACATCAAAGTACATCAGTCAAGGCAATGAAGTACACAATATTACAACCTTTTTGATCATCTTCTCCATCCTTAAGTAAATCTAGTAAGACAAGGAGGGAGCTGGGTCATCACAAAATAATGCTGCATCAACCTTGCTTACCTTATTTTAGGTAGGCAGACTACTTAGGGTGGAAAATTGAGATTAGACCTATTGAGTACTCAAACTAGTGTTGGAGCTTGAGTTCAGTATTCAAGAAAATCCTAGTAGAAGATTTTATTTTTTATTTGTTTTAACTTTTGCATTGATCTCAGCTTTTCAGGTTATGAAGAAGCAAATAAAATAAATTAGTGGATAAAGGACATAAGATGAGGCTAAAGTGTCTATATAAGATTCACTTCTTGGAGGCAGCATGTTGGCTTGTTCTTCATCAATAAGAACCTATATATAATTCAAAGGCCTCCAATTCAGAAGAAAGAGATTTTCTATGCATCAAATTCCTTATTAGTTTGCAATATGTTGACCTTGATTGCATATCGATGGCCTTCAATCTGTCCAAATTTATTTCTTGCAGGCTGATGCATTTTAAAGAAACTTGTTTTGAGGATATAAATCACAAAAGAATGTATAAGATCTAACCTTTTTCTTCCATTTCAGGGCATTTCAACTCCAAGTATCGTCGGAAACCAGAAGAAATAACACTTACCAAAACATCATTTATTGTCTGCATAAAATCATCATTGTTAGAGAGAGTTTCTTGATTCCCTGCGGCTTAAAACCATGCTATAAAACTTTTCTGAGAAGAGTACCAAATTTCCTGAACATTTTTTTTGAAGCACACTAAATAACATGAGAGTTACACACTAAGACAACATTTCCCTAGTGGCAAATTGAAAATAAAATAAGCTTACCGCATTTACTGCGTCCTTGACAATACTCATATCATTTACAATAAAGACGGCTGTTGCTAACTTCTTTGGCCATTGTTCAACCCCAGGAAATCCCTTGATCGGCATCTTGCTGTCTTGAAGCCATACTATTCGTAGAGCAAAATACATGACATCGATGAATGTATTCCATGTAAATAAAATCAGTTTCCACAGCAAAAATATTAAGTAAAAAACTTTAAACCTATGCGCGCGATTGTCTGTTGGGAATTTGATGGGAGTAGGAAGTACTATTGGAAGATCCGGTTTATCTACCCTTCGGCACCTTGCCAGAACAAACGATAAAAGGGAAATTCCGTCTCCAAGAGCATGATGCACCCTGATGACAAAAACAGCTGATACATCTTTCAAATTCACTCGAAATGCGTGGACATCCCAGAGGGGTCGCAGCTCATCAAGAGGACATGTAAACATAAGATCAGCAAGGAATTTGTTCGGATAGCTCTCATCTTTTGCTTCATCAGGAGATAACTCAGAAACTATAATATGCTTGTCAATGTCTAACTTTGTTTTGTGCCAATAATGTTTTCCCCTTTTATCTCTCATCTGCATCACAAGACAAGATCAGTCAATGTCATCTACTTAATGTTTTGATTATTTCTACTTTGATTAAAAGACCTTTCTTCCTGAATTAGAAACAGTTGCAAGACTGTGTTCAACAGATTTAAGAACACGAGAACGATTTCCCTTTTAAGAATTTGCATGTCACTGTATTCAAGTAATCTAATCACAAGGAAATATTCTTTATAGTCATCTTCATCAGACAGAGCATGGTTAGTTGCTTCCCTTTAATAAAGATGCTCTGTGTGAAACATTGAGAATGGAAGTGATTTCATCTACCTTTTTACTGGTTCAGCCAAGGAAACAACCTTAATCTACCTCAGACCCTATTGATCTAGACCTTAAATACACAAATTTAGGTTTACACAGACTTTGGGAAACGACTTATGTAGGTTCCTTCTAATGTTTCTGTCCTGCATTAAGTCATTTAATGATTCTCTACTCCCTTCCCAAGATATCCATCAAACAGAACACAAGCCACCCTTCAAAATTCCAAACACAGCCTATGCACCCCCCACACTGATTTCAAGGTTTGTTAATACTCAATATCAGATTTTTTTTCTATATATGAATGAATAGCTTTTAAATTCCAAGAGTCTATGGGACCACCAGCCTTGCTATTTTAGTCTTCTGCACTTTAATCCTTTTCTTATTCAAAGTGAGGATGAGCCCCCCAAACTTTGCAACATTCTCTTCACTAAATAGACTGTGCCAAGAAAGAGCTGTCAAACTACTGGTATCCTTGTCGCTGGTATATATATTGCATATTGTTTACAAATATTCTGCTCATACCAGCATTAACATGAGACTAATACAAGTTTTTGTCAGCATTAACATGAGACTAATACAAGTTCTTGCCAGCATTTAATAGAGACTAATACAAAATCTTTACACTCATACACTAGAAAACACCTATAGAAGACCAAGAATTACAACGTAGAAATCCACTTTATTTAGAAACCCACATCTCATTTTGGAAAAAGAAATTCAAAAAATGAAACACCACATGAATACACCAGAAATGCTTCAATACAGGAGCACAGTTGAAGTATAAATAGTAATACCAGCACACTACAGAACCTAGGATGGTGAAGTATGGCTTTAGTGAACTCTTCCTTGAGGACAACTTCATCCACTTCATTTTTCAAGAAAATCATAGAATAGATAACTGTATCCCATCTCTTAAAGATTCTCCCAAATGGTGTTAGAGGCTGATCCCCAACTTCAATAACAGCATCATCACTGTCACCATGTATTGCAACGATTTTCTTTAGCTTGCCATTCCCTGAATCAGAGTCTCCCATCTTGTGCCCAATTTCTGGCCTCTTTAATTGTCAGCAGGAACCAAGAATTTTGGAAATTGGGTGATACACAAAGACTAGTACTTGAGGGAAAATATATAGAACTCTGTAAGCTAACCTCCATAGCAGCTCTAAGCTTGTCCAGCATAGTAAAGCTGTCATTTGTCTGTGTACAGCAACTTCTACTATAAAAGAACAAGTGAGAGTACAGTACTTGATTGGTCATATCCTAAAACCGAAGTGTTCGTGAAGAAATGAATAGTGCACCTGAGCATGGATTTACGACACCTTTCGCCTGATTAACCATTTTGAATTTGTGACCTATGTGGCCAAACCAGATTCTCCCATGTATGTACCTCATTTGTCAGAGCAGTTATTAGAACCTTGCTGGGTTTCGTACAAACTTAGAAGCAGTGAATTTAATGAAGTTCAGGTGGTAGGTAACCAATCTTCTTTCAATTATGGGTTGATTGACTTCTGCACAGCTGAATCCAACATTTACAACCGACGACCTCGCAGATCTAAGAACTCATTACAGAAACCTGCTTTAAACTTTGATTAGGTACATACCTAGATTTTTCCTAATATTAATATTTGAAATCTAAATTGCCTAGACAAATTTTAATGTGATTTATTGGCTTTTTTCGATAAATACACTGTTTTAGAGAACGCCATAAAGGCGCCTTTTTAAAAAAAAAAAATTTGCAATGTATTTGTTGTAGTATTTAATTTGTCTTAAAAACAGAGTGGTCCTTAAATTCGTGAGTTGGTATAGCTGTATTTAAAGATTTTAATTGTAAAATACGCTTAAAATAAATATTTGGCTGTATTTATATACATGTAATTTATTTTAGAAACTGTAGAAAACAATTAATAGGGAAATGTGACTATATATATTCTTCTTATTTTTAAATTCTTTAATAGAAACTTTTTCTATTTTAATAGACACTTCTATTATTTTAAAAAAAATTTCCAAAATTTTTAAATTTTTTTCAGAAATTCTCAATACTTTTGAGTTTTTTTATAGAATATTTTTTATATTCATTCCAAACTTTTCCACACATCAAATAATTAAATTTTGCATTGAATGATAAAGGCCTAGCAGTTATCAAAATAGAAAGAATTGAAATGTTTTGGTTTTGCATTGAAGGAGAATGGGGAAGAATGCATTTTGGTATTACATGTTAGTGATTGAAAAGAAAATAAGTGACTAAAAAAGTGAACTAGGAAGGTAAACTGTGCCATGCATGTTTTCTTCTTTCTTTTATTCTTGCATTCCTTGAGAAGACATATCTTGTAAGAGTATGTTTAGCATGAACTTTAAATATTTTTGAAAACCTTATATGCTACCCATGTTTGCAAGGTAAATTGTGCCAGGCATGTTTTCTTCTTTCTTTTATTCTTGCATTCCTTGAGAAGACATATCTTGTAAGAGTATGTTTAGCATGAGCTTTAAATGTTTTTGAAAACCTTATAAGCTACCCATGTTTGCAACTGTAAATTGTTGGAAATGTTTGCATAAGTATCTAGCATGCTTGTAATTTTTGGGAAATAAAAAGATAAAGAGCATGATTTGTTTTCCAAAGAATTTAGAATTGAAAGTTTTTGTGAGGAAAAAAATAAAACAGTTGGGGGGGGGGACATACTATAGGGTAAGTAAATAATTTAAATATACAATGTAAGAAACTCCAAGCATATTTCATATTATTCATTTGTAAAAAGATTAGCAAGCAATGAAAGTAAAACCAATGTTGTGACCTGTTTGTATAAACAAAGGTAGGAAATTTGCATATGTCGACGAATGTTTTGTAAGTTTACTCAATTTTGTTTGTGACAATAGTAGAAAGGATTTTTTTGTTTAATATTAGTATTAGGGAGTATCTAGAATATATACAATTATGTTCTAATATATTTCTTGTTGTTCTCCATTGAAAAAGAAAGTGGAGTAAAATAAATATGTATACATTTATTTATTGCAAATAAATGTATTGATGAAGGAAATTTTGATTGTTTATTATGGAAGTAGGTGATAGAAATGCTCTCGCAATGGTTCACAATATTTTGCCTTGATGAGCCAATATCATTGTTTATGTTTATGAAACAATTCTAAATTTTAATTTATAAATTTATACCATAGTGCCACAACAGTTAAAATTAACATTGCACTGATTTTTAAATTAACCGTAATTCCTTTCATTTTCATGTATCATTTATGTTTTTATATCCCAATATCTTAAATCTTAATATACCAATTAAGATACAAATTTATATCTTAAACTAATTTATTGTCTCTTCTTAATATCTAAAGTTACATTTTATTTCCTTACACTCTCAAGTGTCAATAATAAAATACAATCACGTTTTTTTAAAAAATTTGTCCGACATTAGTATATATTAAGTAGGTTAAACAATCATATCCCCTCATAAATTGTTTCCAATTGTATTGGTAGATGGAAGAGGTATGAATCAATGAAGCTTAGAGATGGGATTGTTAGGGTTAACCGATAGAAGATATCAATTAAATGCAAATAAAGATTAAATAGAGGAATGAAAAATACACAGAAATAATAATCAGCGAGCGACAAGTTTTAACATGGTTCACCCAAACTCGGACTACATCCACCAACAGAGAGTCCAATATTATTATCCAGTAATCAAACCGATTACAACCAGCAATCCTTGCAACTCAATACCGTTGCATATGCTACAATACAATAATCAACGAAAACCGTAACCCTTAGCCATTTTTATCATGACTTTTGTCAATTACAAAAAATAGGGTTTTTTATGTCGGCCAATGAAAAAATAACTCCCGACGCCTTAATAAAATAATAAAAAACCGTGTGAGGTTTCGGGGGCATTTCCCTCGAGCCCCCACAGGGGCGCTGCCCCTCGACCCCGCCCTATATCGTGACAGAGAGCACACCAGGGGCGCTGCCCCTAGACCCCGCAAGGGGCGCTACCCCTTGACCCCGTAGGAATTTGAGGGGGAAACTGCGCCGATAAAAGTGGGGTTAATTTAACCTCTAAGTCTGATTAGGCTCCATATAACAACAGGAATGTTGTTATTGTTAGAGATAGCTATGCTTTAGTGTGTAATGGGTGCACTGAAGAGGTTTGAAAGGTGAATTATTAAGTTCTTAAGCAAATGATGTGTTTCCCTGAGTGTAGTTCCCAATGGACACATGTCATGTTTGGATCATTGGAATGAATCAGGTAGTTGTGGGTAAGTACCATAGCTTGATCTTTAATGCAATTTTTTCCATTAGAATGTTTGACCATATGCCCAAGTCTATCACACAACAGAACACTTATGTTTATGCAACTAAGCTTAGTTTTGTAATCCCATGATGGCCAATTTTGTGTTTTAGGAAATGGCTCTTCAATTGTCATGGGTGGTAAAGGTAAAACCTAAAAATAATTAAATTCATATAGGAAAGTTATGCATGTAGCCATGTTTTCTACTTGAAACTGAAAAATACTTTGATTCCACAAACTTTAGTTCAACATCATACATAAATAAGGATATGGTTTTCCTATACACCCTTTGGCATACTATAGACATAATCAAAGTAAAAGTATGGCGGGCCTTGCTCAAACTCTTTAAGCTTCCACTATTGACCCATAAGGTGATCTGGAACTCCAAATCCAACCAATCCTTTAACATGGTGTGGTAAATGAAAAATTATATCTTTATTTTGTACAGACAAACATTTGGAAGACATACTTTATTTGAGGTTTATCTTATGAAATGGTTTCTTGTGATGGGTTTCATAGTAATCATTTTCTAAATCTAAGCACTTTCCTTTATGAAATTTGATTTTCTGCTCATCCTTTGGGCTTTCATTCAATCCTTGCAAAAAGAAGCCATGGTTATCATGAGTAATCAAACTAATAACCCTAGGATCAAGTAATTGGCAACATGCAACCTTGCAATCGGTCCCATGTTAATTGTGCAAACAAATTTTTTCCATACAATCAAAATAATGTCCATAATTTTGAATACTTGTCTTTGCTAACCTCTTCAATTTGGGGAAACATGACTATGAAAAATAATAAATTATTAGTCTATATAAGTGCAAGAAAGTACAAAATAAAGAATTTGTTACCAGAATACTTTTATGGGTCTACAATTAGCAACATCAATACATGCAATTAGTTAGGGATGCTAATTGTGCAAACAAATTTGTTACATAGAATCAAAATAAAAATAATGTCCATAACTTTCAATACTTATTTTTGGTAGCCTATTTAACTTTGGTGGGAACTTGGCTATGAAAAATAAGGAATTTATAATCTATTAAAGTCTAGATTAGTACAAATGAAGGTTTCATTATTCTATCAAGTTACACTTGAATGTGTTGCATGCCGTACATAATTCGCAATCCATGGAAATTCATAGAAAATAGAGGAACGCTTTCCCTTTAGCCCATCCCTTGTGTTCCTATTGTTGCTTGTTAGATTATTATAGGGGCTTCCACCTAACCTCTAATTGAATTAATCATTCCATCATGTCTTTCTTTTGTCAAATTTTGCATGTAACAAGCATATCTGAATAAACCACTATTATTCAAAATAAATGATGGAAATAGTATTTATTTTTCAATAATAAAAATTTTTGTTCCATAAAAAAAAAATTCAACATTATACTTTTCATAATTACATCATAGTACTCATTACAATATTCAATGGTCGCATTTCTTGTGACTTACAATATTCAATTACATATTCAAATGAAGCAATGTTTTTTGCATCACAAGTCTTCAACAATTCCACTACAAGAGGGAGAGCATCACTCTGGCATTTTTCCTCCAACCATAGACCGGTGGTCCCCTACACACCTTCCTACTGGAAGTGGCTCTACCCTTCACGAGGGTATAGATAATGAGAATCAAGTTGATTATTGTGTCGTTTGAGAACTAGTGCAATATCCTAGCATAAACAATCGGTTGAACAAATTCTAGTCTAGCTCTAGCTATGAACAACCCATCTGACTATTTGTGCAATTCAAGGACACGGTGAACTAACAATGCAAGCAGTGATTTTGCATTACTTTGGCTAAAGTTTCATATAAATGAGTCGTATGTTCACACACTCTTTTCTCAACTTGGAGACAAACATTCTTCCGATCACTTTGGATCGATAATTAATTTAAAGTATTTTATTAAGTTATACCCTATACCTGTCTAATTGACATTAAGTATACCTCTACTATAGGTCAACTAGACAGTTATAAGGTAAGAACCTAGGTGACTTAACTACTTGCATTGAGCCCCTCTTTGCATCTTTGCAATCCCAGGTCTATGACAATCTGTCAACTACTCAATGACCAGTCAACCCTAATTCCGTGCTCAAGAGTAGATAAGATTTTCATTCTTTAAGATATGTAAGATTTTATCATATAGCATTATCATTATCAACTATGGCCTCTATGTCATTGCCACCAAGGAGCGACTGCCTTACTCTGAGTTTTTACTTGACTTACAACTTGTCGAAGAATCTACATCAAATTCTCATTTAAATTGATGTGTTTGGAAATACTTGTACCCTTTGACACATAATGTTTAATTAGCTGCAATCTTTGTTTCTATGTTATGGTTGGTTAAGTATTTATTTATGTCTTTTCTCGTAAGGGCAAGCATGTAGCTCTAATGGCAGTGTTAAATAATCATTTGATAGTAAAAATATTTCTTACCAAATGGCCTTAATAATTCCATTGGTCCAACTTGGTCAATAAATAATGAAACCATAGCTATTCACAACCAAAATGGAACTTATAATAGTCATTTACAACTTGGGTTCAATACAAGATAACTGATGAGCCTAGTTATTAGCCTGATTTCTTATAGTTTTATGCAAGTTGAAACACATTCCCAGACATTATCTTAAGCATATTTTTATGTTATGTTATCCTTTATGATCATTATGTAGACTTGAACTTGGTAATTAAGTATATGGAGATATGATTATAATATGATAAAATTGTATGTTATATGTGGGAATGTATGGATTGTAGAGAATGTTTGTGTTGATTATGGTTGTTAGTATTTTGTACATGTTTATGGACTAACTCCTGTAACTAAAAGAGGAAGGACTGTAACCCGCAGCAACTGCAAGGTGCAGTTTGTAGCCACAGCATTTCCAAGTAGCAGAGCAGGGGAAGTTTCAGACTCAACTAAGTGCAGCAACCATGACATGAGGACACTTGATGGAGATAATCACGCGTCATGATAGTAATCAATAAAGATGACTAGAAGCTCAAAGGATTCTATTGTAGCGAGAAGACCAACGGGACTGTTAAATTAGTCCACGTTCCCCTATTTCAGCAGAGACTTCTAATTTTATTAGGACACTTCTCTCCTTCTTTTTCAGTTATTGTTGTTAGCATTCATTACACTCTAGTTCATACAGAGTGGTGTTTTATGTTTACAGTTAAGAGACTTATTTCAATAAACTCCCCTGTGCCTATATGTATGGTTTAGTGGTTGAGGTAGAAGTTAGTTAGTTAAGTTTAGTTTGAATAGTTTTTGCTCTGTCACAGATATAGCAATCTAAATCTTTTCTAGATTATGTAGACAATGTTATTTTGATTATGAGTTATGAATACTATAGTTCAATAAGATTTTATGTGATTTGAAAAGATTGTGTAATGCATGTTAGAATCAATATGATTGTGTTGATTTAAGAGAACTAGATTTGAGTTAAAAGAAGTGAGGCAGTCACCTGAGCAAGGGCCACTCAGGATAACTATCCTTCACTTTATTTCTTGCATGTTATTTTGTTGTAACAGTTATTTCATGAATGCAATCTGATCAATTAGATTCTTAAGTTGTTTTAGTTCATTTGACTTGTGATGCTCCGGAGGATATGATAAGTTAACAATACCGAGCTAATTCTTAGAATTCATTCCTTTATAGTCATTATTACAGTCTTACATTGCAAGTACCCATAGCAATAGTAGCAACATTTTGTCTTTTTCCATTAAGTAGTTTTGATTTATGATACTGTACTAGATAAGTTAAATAGTTTGATCTTTGAAAGCACATACAATGCCAGTGCCATCACAAGCTTACTAGCCCTAGTTGATGATTCAATTAAGGTCTTTTCAAGGGTAATAGTGGACTATTTAGTAGGTTATTCCTTTGAATTGTGTGATTACCACCAAGTTTATTAGACATAGTAAAGACCCTACATTTTAGCATCGTTGTCTGGGATGACACTATTTTTAAAGACCAGTTCCTTTTATCTCCAAGCTTTCCCAGTTCAACATTTTTCTTTTAGAAGATAGGACACTTAGGTTTTACCTCACCCAATACCAAAAATGTTCACTAACAATGTGCAGGAGTTGTTGCTACACAAAGTCATACCTATTATGCGGAGGCAAAGAGACACTTTGGGAAGGTTTCTTCCATCAACCCAACAAGCTATGATAGATATTGGTGACTACATTGATCAGAGTGAGCGTATTACTAAAGCATAATCTTCCCTCTCATTAACATTTATTGACAATGCAGAAAGAACCTTCCTAACCATGGCTGATGCAGTGGATGATCCACCTGAGCATGTGACCTTTGAGTTCCCAATCACCAACCAGGAGAGGGTTGTTGCTCTGAAGAATATACCTACTTCAACATTACCAGTCTTCTATGGCTTTGTAACATCCACATTCTATATACATAGTAAAAACTAGAATTTTACATTTAAGTAATTTAAACAAGGTAAAATGAGATAGAGATTTTTTTTTATTCAATATAATCAAGAAACTACAATTACAAGATTTCTCACTACTAAAATAGTAAACCATATTGTCCTTCTCAAGTACAATGTTTACAAAAGTAAATCAATTACAAATATCTGCTTTAAATAATGTTTTACATAGTCTCAATAAAGACAAGTCTCAAAGATATATTGCATCCAGAAATCTGACATCTTTATCACAAGCCTCGGCATGTCTTCTGCTAGAGAGTGAGAGAGAGTATCTTTCCAGTGATTTACCTCCATCCACAGATCGGCGGTCTCCCACACATCTTCCACATAGGAAGTGGCCCTACCCTTCTCGAGGAATATAGACCAAAGGTGACCAGTGGTAATTTGCCCTTCCGAGTACATAGTGTTGTATCCTACATAACTCTATCAATCACACAACCCTAGATACCCTCTAGCTAAGTATGATTTTTGATAGGATGTGCAATCCATATACAGTGAACCGACAATGCATGCAAAGACATATGCATTACTATGGCCATAGTTTCAATATAAATTGACGTTCGCAATGAACGTTGTCGTAATGTTCACCCACCCCAACTCGACTTGGATACTATTACATTCCTACAGTTTGACTTGGTCAACAATGTTTAACTTAAGAAGTTATGACAATTTCAACAATTTAGTCTTCCCGACCCATACATGTTTTCTTTCACTATCTATAATCCATAGACCTATTCAACTTTCTTTCTTTATGAGGACTCTCATTGCATCATTGCAATACCTAAGGTCCACGACTTACTGTCTCATAAGAATTATAAATTGATTAGTAACGACTAAGATGATAACCTTACCTATGTTAAGCATTATAATCTAGGAATCTAATTCCCTTCTTACAAGTAAGAATAATTACACATAGTCAGGGCACTTGACCCTTCAATCACGATCTAAATAATGATCTCAATGCCTTAATATAATAATTACCATATCTAGGTTAAGTTAAGGTTTAACTAAAGAGTTTTGTCTAACTCAAACCTAGTCTTTATGACTTAGGTGGATTCACATGACACTATCGTCACTCCATAATCCTTATGAAATGATTATCCATTCTTAGGCATCCCTTGCATCTTTGCAATCATTTGAGATTCCTTACTTTCAATAAGTAATAACTAAGAGAAATTGTGACCAAAAGGTATAATAAACTTTATGTTTGATTATCCATTTAATAGTACCTCTTGCATGCTTGCAAAACCCGAAGCTTATGACTTATGTTTCAAGTCAAATTGTAGCCCAATAAATAGTTTTTTGTACCTAAGGTTAAACATTGTCGACTAATAACAAATCTCTTTTCAATAAGATAGATATGAACATTTACTAAATCAGGGTTCGTGACCCTTTAATGTCTACTCACATGTATTAACTAAAATATGTTATAACCATAAGAGTGTCGTCAATAATCTTTAACCCTTCTAGGTAAAAGTAGGGTTTTATTTAACTTATCCCAACCCAAGGGAATAACGAACAAACTTTTTCTAGGAAGTAAGAATATCGTAAGAACAATTATCTATTAGTCTTCTTTCGACCAAAGGATCAAATATACCTTTCCATCTATGATTGGATCATTAACACATCATTACTTATAGCCTAAAATTGTTCTATCAAATCCTGAATAGGTTTTCAACCCAACTCTAAATGTTATTGCTTGAGGTACATATCTACTTATGACAAGAGTCAAAATATCTTTATAACTAGGGTTCGTACTTCCTCATTATTGTTCTTTTTGATATAGCTATCAAAATACAGAAATAACAAGGTATTTAGAAAAGATATCACCCTACTAGGTTATCTTAGGGTTTTTGTTCTTCTCTTTTACAAAGAAATCTTAAAATAAGAAGAAACCCTTAGTTTCTAAAGAAGTCTAATTAATGTCAAAGATTGATTATCTATAATGATATACAAAGACTATTTTAAATTGATGTCATCCTAGCTTCAATATACAAGTGTATCCTTAGATTTACCTAAACCAAGGTTCTATACGAGTTTTAAACTTAACTAAATTTGGTTTGATTCAAAAAGATGTAAAGGACCGAATCAAGTTGTTTTCGACATAAGTTCAACGTCAAATACTACTCTTCTTATTTATCCAATGTCGTCTTTGAACAATGTCATCTACTTCATTTCGAGCAACACTTGAAAACTAACTTGTAGATCCTCAAGCTCGATAACCTTTCCATTGAATGTTTGCATAAAACAACATACTTTCTACTTCACAAAAATAATATAAATATATATGCATATATTCTTGTGAAACACTACTATTACTTGAGTATCTGTAATCACAAAGAATAGGTTGAAAGGCTTATATTTACATCAAAACAAAGATGAAAAGATGATTCTATCACTTCTCCTCATATAACAACTACAAAATATAGTTCTTTATGATTAATGAAAACAATAATTCACTATCATCTCCTGCTAAAAAAAAATTGATATAGCATCCTTGCCAACTCTTATTCGGCGTGAAAACCAATTATACCGGTTCTTAGAAACTTCATAATACTATCTATTCAGGATAAAGAACCCACGTTCTCATAAGATCATAACTACTGTTATCAAAGAGTTTCTTTCATCGTGAGTTTTAAGAAGCACTACATAAGAGAATGTGGTCGACTCTTACCAGAATATACCAACAATATCTCCTTTCCTCGGTAACAAAATGAGAGTTCTTATCTTTAAATAACATAGTTGTTTCTCACAACAATGATGCTCTGCTTGGAAGATCACCCCAACTGATCCCTAAGTCTCGTGGACTCGCACCCATAAGAGGTTCAAGGAATACACTAATAAGAAAAACCGTTGTGATGGAAAACATTTTCTTCGTGGTACCAATCCTGAGCAATTTTAATGCTCACGTATAAGAGCCTATCATCTCTTTGCCTTCAGCACCGAGATCCCTCCGGAAACTCTTATCAACAACTTCTATTCATTTCCCCAGCTCTCTCACTGCATAAATCTTCACAAAAACTTATATTCCTCCCCTAGATAACCCTCGTTCTCCCCAAAAGATGATTCCAATTCAGAACTCTCTTTCACTTCTCATAATTATTAGAAATAACCATTTCTTCTTCTTAAAATAGAAATCGACCTCCTCAAGGCCGCAGATCTTCCTCAAATTTAGCCTTCAAATGGTCTTTTTATCCCCTACAGAAAGTGGGGACGTGGGTATCTAAATGCCACTCCCTCACCAATCCACGACTAACTACAATCATAAGGATCGACATGCTAAGATAACTCCACGTCTTTAGGTTATTAAGTCTCCACTCAAAGTTAGTTTAAACTTTTCATAATTGTCAAAATGACTCACAACAAAATTGGAGACAATTTAAAAAAAAAAAAACTGCAAACATCATTCCTTTGAAGTCTTAAGATGTTTTAGCCAACAAACATGAGAGATTACGTGGTATTAAAATCCACTATCTTTCTCATTAAAGTTGTCACCTTATGGATCAAGATGCAAGATTTCATTTAGTTATCACATAGCTATGAAAAACCTCTACCCGAAGTTGTTAAAAACTCCTCTATTTGTCCCACTTTGATCACTATCTAAAAAGTTTAAAAGCCTACGTCCTCATCATGAACTTCTCCTAAAGGATAGGCATGAATGGTTAAAATGACAATGAGGTAGTAATTTCCTCATAAATGTATAAAAGATTCCCTCTTCAATACATCACAAGTAAAGAATAGATAGACATGATAATAGAGAAAGTGATTAGTAGTAATTTGATGATCAACTCAATTTGACGACTAAGGATTACAGATGATGTGAATGGGTCGAGTTTACCTCCCCATCACAATCCGTCGACAATATTTGCGTCATCTAACTTGATGAAAATGTCTTGACATTAAGAAGCGGCAATAAAACCTCAAGTGACTTAAGAAGAATAACACAACCATTTTACGTCAATGACGTTGTTTACTTCACAAACGACTATGTCGACTCACCATCGACTTGACTAGATGAGAATCAAGATATCGACTACCTGTCGATTAGATTCAAAAGTAAACTAACAAGACAAGACTTACCTCTTACGACTCATTGGTTCACATTATCGTTTAACACTATACTTGTTTGGAAAATAGACCACTCGTAATCCGAGTTCTATATCTCTCTTCTCGAAAGATACTCTCTCTCTCTTCTCTAAGAGTCATCTGATAACTTGTAATCCTATTTCACTTGTCATCAAACAATATGTGATCGGTGCATCATTATTCAATTAATTCAACTAATAAATCAAATCTCATAATACAAATATTAAATCGATAATAACATAATCATTTCCATGATTTCATAAATGATATTCAATATAATTCCATGTCATATCTTGTCATAAATCTATAACATCACAATAAATTTACTTATGTCCAAGTAAAAAGTAAAAGTATAGCAAGTCAGAAATTAGGGATGTAACATATCCCTCCCCTAAAGATTCATCATCCTCGATGATATAAAGCATCAAAATGCAACTTAAAAGCATAGTCATTGTTTAACTGTTATAAGCATAAAATAAATGAGGAAATTTCTGCTAGAGTTCATGGTAATTTCTCCTACATGTAAAACTATTCTATGCATACTGGTCCCACTGGACCTACACTACATAACCTCTACGTTACACAAGCATTGCTTGCAATCTTCAAGTATTTAAGAAGCTTGCTCATAACCTTTCCTAGGTTCTATACTTTTAAAACATTCATAGAATATAATATTCATATATTACATGAATATATTTCTCATATATAAATCACAAAAAGCATTATGCCTCCTGGCAATAACTGGTAATAGATTGATTCTTGAAATCAATAAAATTTCTAACCTTAAAAATTTTGAAGGGTCCTTTATACTTAGGAACTAGTTTGGAATACATTACATACTTTATGAAACATTTTCAGGGGTTTAACCCTTAAAAGAATTTTCCTTCTCTAGCCGAGAATTGTCTTGGTGTATGCTTAACATTAACATAACTTTTCTATTCATTATCAATTTCCACTGATCTTTCCTAATCAGCTAAATCTTTTCATCCATTTCTAATAACATTTCCAGACTAATGCTAATCCTATCTTCTAACTTACCTAGCTTATAGGAGTTCGGCATCTTTCTGTCCAATGTTTCAATTTAAGCCATCTTAATAGCAAAAAGTTATGTATTGTTGAAAATTTCACACATGAAAAGTAGTCTCCCCACTTATATTGCCAATCCATGCATTATGTTTAGAACAAATCTTCTAAAACCCTGGTTAACTTTCTTAGTTTAACCATCTGTTCTCAGGATAATAAATTATACTCTTTTAAATTTCAGTCCTTAGCATAGAGAAGAAGTTTGCCAAAACCTTGTCATTACATGTGCATTTCTATCTGAGATAACCTTCTAAAGAAAACCATGCAATCTTAACACCTCTTGTACAAATTTGTGAGCTATCACTGATGCTCCATCAGTCCAATTCCCTGGTATATAATGTGCTACCTTTGAGAGTTTATCAACCTCAAAATGGCATCGTGTCTCTTCCCAGACATAGAAAGGCTTTGTACAAAATCCATACTAATGACTTGCCATTTCCACTATGGCATGTCATGTGGGTACAACAATCCTACAGGTACTGATGTTCTACTTTTTCCCTCTGGTACTCCAGACAATATGCTATAAATCTCACAACATCATTCTTTATTCCTTTCAAGAATTAAAGAGGTTTTACAGCTGTTAGTAATTGGTTACCCCTGGATGTCCTGTGTATGGTGTGATATGAACTTCTTTCCACACTAGTTTTCTTAATTCAATAGAATTAGAAACATATATTCTTCCTCTGAAACTCAATAGTCTATCAAAATCAAAATGAAAACCTATCATACCTTAAACCTTAAGCTATCACTTGCTCATCATGTATAGGTACACTTCTTAATCCTTCTCCCAAGGCATTAGTTTTTCCCTCAAACTATCCTTCGGGGTCAGGAATTCACATAATTGGTGCTGTTGTAATTTCTCTTAACCATTACAGAATCACTTGCACATAATGATAAATTTCTCCTTCATTCTTAAAATAAATAAGTATATGTTCCAGAAGGGCTAGGACATCTTGTCTAAACAATCTCTAAACTAACTGTTCAAGAGA
This sequence comes from Cunninghamia lanceolata, assembly GCA_027924645.1. Classification (NCBI taxonomy): domain Eukaryota; kingdom Viridiplantae; phylum Streptophyta; class Pinopsida; order Cupressales; family Cupressaceae; genus Cunninghamia; species Cunninghamia lanceolata. The sequence goes on from BSBN01001275.1 coordinate 1,279,719, forward strand.
TTTATGAATACGACAGAGGTGTTTGTAACTCTAAAAGGCAACACTACAAACTCATAGTGCCCATTCTTATCTTATAAGTTGTTTTATGGGTGTTGGTGCCTGAATTGACTGTCAGTTAATTTAGCAATTTTCATGCAGGCACCTTCCCAAAAAATCCAAAAAATTTCCTATGTGTTGGCCCTCCTCAGCATTTTTCAACAGCAGCATCATATTTTCTCCGAGGTGGTCAGCATCATCATGATTTTCTGTCGACCAGATTTGTCATTAGGATCATCTTGTTTCAATATCGGGTGATGTTTGGATATCATCCCGATCCTGCAGTAGAGCTATAGTGCACCCTGATGTTCTTTGAGTTAAAGGGGTCATCATCATCATCCGGTTTACAGTGCATCATGATATTTTGTTTGGGGCGTGATATTCTGAAATATCAGGTTATCTTACTAATATCACCCCAGCGCCTATATGGCGATGACGTCATCCGGATATGAGAGTTGCGCGGTATGCAGATGAGTGATGGTGACAGCATCAGGACATGATGATGACGTCATCAGGATTTTTGAAGGCATCGGCGAGACCATGGGCATCAGCAAAGGAGTTTTGTGCTGGCCCGATGGTCTATCTCTGGCCGATGGAGCGGATTGTAAGGTAGGCATCGGCGAGACAATTGAGATCGATGAGAGATTTGTGGGGTTGGCCGATGGCCTAAGTCTTAGCGATGGGCTTTTGGAGAAGGAGCGTGTGTCGAGCGTGGCAAAAGCGCTCGACACCTATCATGGTCGCGGCCATGCTTTTAAAGTGTTGAAGGAGCCTCCGCACCATGCATGTGGGATTATTCCCCTATATAATTTGAACCTGCGGAGAAGTGCGTTTTGGCAGGAATTTCTCTTTTGAGCGCAACAATGGTTTCCAGGTAGGCCGTGGGTGGTTGGGCCATAAATGGCGACAGTACAGGGGTATGGGCGATGGTACACATGATCAGGTTGCCTGATTTTTAGCATGAAGACTTCTAGATGGCGGCACAAGGCTCGAGGCTTCCCTTGTCTATTGCAGTAATAACTTCTAAGCGCCATTCTTTCTGATGGAGGTATTTGGCGGGATTTTTGGTCAACCATGTAATTATTGCTAGGGGTGCACTTTCTGGCCGATATAGGCAAACTGTGTTACCATTGTTTAGGGGATTGAAGGCCTGAGGCATTTTTGTGTAAATAATGAAGAACAGGGCATGATCTTGGCTGTTTTATCCCATTTTGGAGTTTATGAGTTGCAACATAAGTGTATTTTGCACATATTTTTAGTTTCAGTGTTAATGTTATATGAAAAATGCTTATTGCATGTGTCTATCTGCTTGTCTCCATTTGCTGCATGTTATTCTCCTTCTTTTGAATCTAGTTGCATGTCAGCAGGGATATCTGTAAGTAGAAGCAGTTAGATACCCATTCTTGGGTGATGTTTGTAAGGCAAGCATCAGTCCAACCCCCTGAAACTTGAGTGAAAGTTGCAAACCATCTGTTGTATACGTCTAGTTGACTCCTTGCCCAATGGATAGGCACCAGTCTGCTCCTGGATCAGTAGTTATGAGCCAAAACCCCTTGTCTTGCATCCTGGACATTATGTCCGCCCATTTCATCACTTCCACCTGTTAGTTGTAGGATTAGGAGTAGGAAAACCCCTGCATGCTCTCATACCTAACCAGACATTATGTCCAAGAATGTTGCCAACCTTGTGATCTATCATGCAGATCTTGGTCCATACATGAGAGTATTCTGCCTGTTGTTGTCAAGTTAGATCTTTCTATCTTTGAGCTAGTCAAGGTTATATCTTGAGTTATAGGGACACCCCCCTTGGTGCGGCAGAACCAGAAGTGAAGGGGAGGAGCTCACGCAACCTCCTGTATTAGTTGGTTGAATCTACATGTGCATAGGAACTGGCAAACCCTGATGCTGATTCAGAAGAAAAACCAAGAATGGGTATCCTCATTCTTCAATCTTAACTGATGATATGTTGATCTCCAATCAATCTTTAAAACACTAAAACTCCACACATCTAATCAAAGATATCATCAATATGTGGTGAAGATATTTGTTCTTTATCGTTGCTTTAAGGAGCATACAATATTAAATACACAATTGCAGAGTTATGTCCTTTCTCTTGATAATGATAACTAGTGCACCCCATGGTAAAATACTAGACCTAATTCAAACCTTTAGCCAATAATTATTTAAAAGGGGCTTTTGATTCCATTAATCCTATAATTGTCATAAGGTAAGGTACTTTTCTAGGTAATTCATCCATAATTCTAAGAGGAATAAGATTTTCAGTTGATTCAATCATTGTTCCATCAATTTTGGCAAAATGACTTTCTTCAAATCTAGGTCAGTCCTAAGGTAAGCCTATCCTTTGTTTCCTTTTAGGGTCTATGGTTACAAGATTTCCATTACTCACTCTGTATTCTTAACTAGTGATTTTCCTTTCTCATCCCATGAGAAATCTCATTTTCCCCCTTCAGGGTTTCCTTGATCTCATACTTTCTTTTTCCAAAATACTAGGTATCTCCTTGGTTTTTACCAACATGGTTAGGATTACTCCCTTTTGTCCAAGAGATTAACTAGTGGTTTATTCTCTTCTAGATTTTCACCCTTGTTGGTTCTTAAATGAAACATGTTGTCATTTTCCTCATGCTAGATAACTAAGTTATCTAATGGGTAGATGCAAGAAGTTGTGTCCACTTAAGGTGGAAGTTTCGGAGTTAGAAAAAAAATCCGAAATCGGGGAACGAAAAACGGGATCCCGTTTATATAAAACGGGATCCCATTTATATAAAACGCGATCCCGTTTTGCCTCGGGATCCCGAGCCTAGAACCAAAAACGCGATCCCATTTTTCCTGGGATCCCGAACCTAGAGGCCATAAACGCGATCCCATTATATAAAACGGGATCCCGTTTGTGAAAAGTATTAAATTTTTTAAAAAACAGCAGAGACCCCATTTTCAACAGCGACAGGTGACAGAGGAAAACGGGATCCCGAGTTTATTAAACGGGATCCCGTTTTATTCACGACCGATGGACTAGTAAACGGGATCCCGTTTTATAAATGGGATCAGGTTCTATAAACGGGATCCCGTTATTCAAAATTTGAATTTTAGGCTCGGGTTTTGCTTTGTAACCCGCTTCAGAAAATGCTTTGGGGACCCGACCCTGACCTCTGGTCCTAGTTTGACCTGCACCTTGAAGGCCTTGTCAATGTTACAACAAAATAGTGACTTTGGGCATATATTTAAAGGTCTATTTTGCAGAATATTTTGACGAAATTAAAACCCATTATAGAGGAGACAATGTAGATTCTAAATATGTAATTTTTTTTACAATTAAATTATTTTTTTAATTTTTTAATCAATTTATGATGAAATAGGTTCATAACCTTGAATTATCAGGGTTTTTTAATATTTTAATAACTTTTTATTAAAATATTTTTTTGTAAAAAAAATTGTATGAAAACGTACTTTAGACAATTCTTTTCAATTTTAAAAAAAAAATTTCAAAAAATGTTAAGTTTAGGTCATCTTATGCGTGACGTACACGATGATTTTTTAAAAGACAAAAAATGACCAATAAAAAATTAATAAAAAAAAATTATTCAATAAAAAATTACAAATAAATATGGAAAACGTGCTTCAATGAGTTACAAAGCTTTTCCCAAAAGGATTTTGAAAAATATGATTATTTAGGTCAAAATATGGATGACGTACACGTACATGGTATAGTAAAAAAAAAGTGACTTTTAAACAGTGGTTTTTAGAAACGCCTATTCAAAATCAATTTCTATCATCTGGGTATTGAAAAAAATTACATATTTGGAAACTAGACTCCGAGTACTACATTTCATATTTGGTGACTTTTTCCAAGATTCCACCTTTAAGTGCTTCAAATTTTTAGGTCAAATGTGACAAATTCTGAAAATCAGGAAAAACACTTCCACTTTTTGGCCAAAAAGTGGACACAACTTCTTGCACACACCCTAATAGTTTTCTGAATCTAAAGCAACTCAAAACATCAAACATATTTATCTCATAACAATAAAAAGATTGATATAAAACATTGTCATCTTTATTATAAAGTATTTAGGAGTAACCACATCCTTATTTATATAGTTGATACGACAAGACTATATGTCACTATCGATTTACAATCTTCCAATTTAATGACGTAGAGGGTGGATGTACACACAAGTACTCCTCCAACAACTTTTTCCTAAAAATAGAAGCATCACATCTACCTTCGAGTGACATGATGTAACTGGCTACAGTTTACTAGGTTTTACTACACCAGTAGAATTAGTAGGATTCTTGGTCAGTTCAAAATATTGTTTTCTTCCTAGCCGAATATGCTTAAGCGCATCACCAAAAGTCTTTGAATCCTCCAGCCATGCACCTTCAAAGTAAACACTATGCTCTTTAAGTCCAACCTCCTCAATAGGTTTCTTCTTACCACTAATTCAGGGAAATGCTAGGGAACAAAGTTCCTAGCAGTTTTCTTGGATCTTCTCCACGCCATTCTGGCACAAGAAAATTTGAACATTAGCTAACCACATAATGTTGACTACAGGTTAGCATAGTGGACTCATAAGCCCTAGTGTCGAACCCAGTTGCTCTGATACCATATGTAACATCCACATTCTATATACATAGTAAAAATTAGAATTTTACATTTAAGTAATTTAAACAAGGTAAAATGAGATAGAGAATTTTTTTTTATTCAATATAATCAAGAAACTACAATTACAAGATTTCTCACTACTAAAATAGTAAACCATATTGTCCTTCTCAAGTACAATGTTTACAAAAGTAAATCAATTACAAATATCTGCTTTAAATAATGTTTTACATAGTCTCAATAAACACAAGTCTCAAAGATATACTGCATCCAAAAATCTGACATCTTTATCACAAGCCTCAGCATGTCTTCTGCTAGAGAGAGAGAGTATATTTCCAATGATTTACCTCCATCCACAGACCGGTGGTCTCCCACACATCTTCCACATAGGAAGTGGCCCTACCCTTCTCAAGGAATATAGACCAAAGGTGACTAGTGGTAATTTGCCCTTTCGAGTACATAGTGTTGTATCCTACACAACTCTCAATCATACAACCCTAGATACCCTCTAGCTAAGTATGATTTTCAATAGGATGTGCAATCCCGATATAGTGAACCGACAATGCATGCAGATACATATGCATTACTATGGCCATAGTTTCAATATAAATTGACATTCGCAATGAACGTTGTCGTAATGTTCACCCACCCCAACTTGACTTGGATACTATAATATTCCTACAGTTCGACTTGGTCAACTATGTTTAACTTAAGAAGTTATGACGATTTCAACAATTTAGTCTTCCCGAACCATACATGTTTCCTTTCACTATCTATAATCCATAGACCTATTCAACTTTCTTTCTTTATGAGGACTCTCATTGCATCATTGCAATACCTGAGGTCCACGACTTACTGTCTCATAAGAATTATAGATTGATTAGTAATGACTAAGATGGTAACCTTACCTAGGTTAAGCATTATAGTCTAGGAATCTAATTTCCTTCTTGCAAGTAAGAATAATTACACATAGTCAGGGCACTTGACCCTTCAATCACTATCTAAATAATGATCTCAATGCCTTAATATAATAATTACCATATCTAGGTTTGTTGGTAAACAGATTTGCACTATAACATATGGATGATTATATTGACTCTTTGCCCAGAAAAGCACATAGTGAAAATAAGTACCAACAGTTGGTAAAGTTGTGGTTTTTCTATCAACTTACCTCTACGTGTAGAGGGGAAGCTCCCTCATTTGATAAATTATAGGTTTTTGAGAATGAAATACAATTAAAGAAAGGTTTGGAAGATGAAGACAATGGGCTTACGAACATTGACTCATCCCGCATGCATAAAGTTCAACAATCCCACCAAAACAATATAAGAATACTTCTTAAACTGTTAAAATGAGTGTAGTATTAGAAAGAAGAAATGATTTAGGAGATATTCAACATACGTTGAAAAATTACCTAATATCAATTCCTTCAAGACTAGTTGTTATTCCACATTGCAGATGCAAAATTATGTAAAGAAAAACATCATCCATCAACATAAGAGAAATGAATAATGTTAAGAAGATATTTGAGATCACACAATCCAAAATGCCTCTTATTTCTCCACACTGAGTTGTACAACTCTGTTCCTTATAACATCCTTATAAATGTGAAAGCCCAAAAAGTCCCTATTACAAACACCAAGCCTTGTATATATAGACTTGTCTTAGTAACCAACTTTATAACTACCTTATAACTACTTCCTATAACTACCCAAAACATGCTATGAAAATAAAAGTGCACTTTAAGTAACCTTAATATAATGTTTCAAAAGTCCCTAAAAGAATAAAATGCACTTTTTACCTTAATTACAAAATAGTGACATAAAGTCACTTTCATAGAAAGAGAACTAAAGCCTTCATTTGTAAACTTTGAAAAGTAGACCAATCTCATGAGAGACTATCAGGTTTTGTCCTCGCCATGTTTGACACCATCTGAAGATGTTTCTGCTGCTCCAAATTGTTGTGAAGGGAGGGTAGACTTTGTTTTGTATACTCTGAACATCCTCACTGCTGCAGTTATCAGCTTATTTTTGGGAACAATTACTCCTATCATGCGAAGCTTCCATTCTGATTGATCTTTATGGACATCATTCAAATTATGTCGATAAATTGATATGTGATCAATGCCAGAATTGATAGCCATGAAGATGAGGTTCAATTTATCCATAAGTTCTTCATTGAAAACTTGTTTGTTGAACAACCCTGTGTTAATCATGTCTTCAAAGCTTCTTTTGATAGCTTGGGCTTCTAAAACTAAAAAATTATCTATCTCAATTATATCAGGATTGATTGCCAATAAATCAGCCCGAATATTCTTCTTCACCTGCTCACAAACTTCCAAGAGCTTTTCTTGGGCTGCCAACACTCGTCTTATATTAGACAGTTTCCATTCAACTGAACATAGCCAAGAACTAGATTGGTTTTCTTCAATGTTTTGAAAGGCTTTTTCAGCAAGTGATATCTCATTATCAGTTTTGATCATTTCACCGAGGTCTTTGGATATTCCCTACCATAACAATTCTTCTTTTTGGATACCTCTCATTTCATTATCAATCTCTTCCCTCTTTGTTTCTGCTTTATCAAATAGTTTCCTTGCCTGCTCAAAGAAACTGAAAGCTTTTGATTTCATATGTTCAACCCACTTTTCAGTCACCTTTCCATACAACTGATATTTGCTGACACTCTCAATAATTTCCTTTTCAACATTACTTTCAAGAGAGAAATTAGTGGAGGAAGAAGAAGCCTCAAGAGGCAAAGCTGATGTATCTATGATGGCTTTGAGATAGGATGTCAAAACTTGCACCTGTTGCTTTAGTTGCTCTTTCGTGTGTCTTTCCTTCTCTGTTCTTTTTATTAACTGGGCAGCTGATACTTGAAAGTTTTGCATGTCACCCTCATATGTAGATGGACCAAGATCTATTTTAGTGATATTAAAATCACTTTCTGTTGCCTCATTCAAATTCTTTTCTGAAGCAGGTTGTGCAACCTCAACACAGACATTGCCTGATGAAGAATCCACTACCATCCTTGATGTAACCTTTATCTTTTTAGATTTGGGAGACCTTTGCAGCAAATTAGAGACTGTATCAAAATCCGGCATGATTAATTGAGCAGTGTTTCTTTTTCTTGACAAACTTTGTTGCAACCAGGAAGAAGAAGAATTATGTGAGGATTCTGGAATATTTGTGGAAAGAGGTACTATGTTTGAGGGAAGCATATGCTCACTGAATATATTCATAGGTGGTGGGAGTGAAAATTGTAATGCATGAGGTGAACAAGGTGTTTCACGAGAAGGAGAAGCAACAAGGGGTAAAGGAGAGACATTCAAATGCTCAACATTTTGATGGGTTACTTCAGGACTTGTAGACTTGTTTACTTCAACTATTTCCTGTATGAGAGGCAATGCATTATCCTTCATTTTTGCTTTCGCTCTTTTCTGTTTTTCATCATTTTCACAGATGCTCTTAGTACCCTTTCTTCTTGATGGATCTTCTCCGTCATCTCCTCCTTGAGTACTCTTATGGGAACCACTTCTGAAAGATGGAGAATGAGAACGAAAAGAGGAAGAAAAAGAATTTGAATGCTTATCTTTTCTACTAGATGATAAAGCATTATTACTAGTCGGTTTAGTAGTTGTTGCCTCAGTAGCCTTTTTCTTTACCCAAGCTTTAGTCCTTTGAATGATATGTGCAGTTCTTGTAGCTAAATCTTGGACCTCCTCATTAGCCCAATTGATAGGTGGTAAAGACTGTGTTTCAATTTTATCAAAATACACAGGATCAATTAATTCTGAAACATCTTCCTCAATTCCATCTGTATTGTAATCTAGTTTGAATTCTCTGATCTGTGGAATGGTCATCCTCATCCAGTCCCGTTTACGTACCTCATAATCATTTTCACAATCTTCCCAAAAGTCTTCAAGTTTTGGAAAGTGATAGTATCTTGCACCAAGCCGTAGATTGTCTCTGACATATCCTTTACTGTCAAAAGGGAATCTCATAGTATAGGCATACACGCTGATTTTTATCAGAGATCTCTCTATGTTTTGAGCATCTGTGGAAGATTTGTAGCTGTAGTGACTAAGGCCAATGGGAAATGGGACTCCAGGTTTCCTCTTGTCTTTGCATTTCCTGTTAAGTGAACCAATTTACCTGCATAGTTCTATCAATATCATCTTGTCATCTGCATATCTAGGTAACTTATATGGATATCCATCAAACCCGCCAATTCTCAGATAGGTAAATCTAGGATACTAGATGAAGTAACTCCCATATATTTTGATTAAACTGGCAGCTTCTGGTGATATCTAGAGTGCAATGTTACCTTGAAGTTCTCTTACTGTTAACATTGTGAAAGCATCGTTTACTTTGCAGTAATGCTTGTAACTTTGTTCCAGTTGCAACTGAGGATAATGATCATAGATCTGTGTCATGTTATCATAAGTTCCTTTAGTAGCAAGACCTGGCCATGATTTCATGCATGCAATTGCATAAAATAAGTAAGAGGACATATAGAAATGTTCATTCAACTCAAAATTGGTCAACTGATAATGCAAATTGTCACTAATAATGCTGCCCTAATCAATAAACTGATTTCCTGCACAAATAACATTCACAAAGAGAAACATCCACATTTCAAAATTTGCTGCTTTTTCATCTCCCATCACTCTATGAAGTAGAACAATCATATTTGAAATATCCTCTATGAAACATGATCTGTGAAGAACTTTAGGCAACTGTGATTTTCCTCCTTTCGGTGTATGTAACCAATGTTTTGCAACAGTGTTGAGACACTGATGTTTTCTTTCATTGAAATATTGATGAGCAAGCTTCTTGTCTATGTTCACAAACTGATCCCTGACAGGTAACCTGAAAGCTATACCAATTGAAACACTGTCTAACCGACAATAAGTTTGTCGTCAATGGTTCTGATATCTCTGGTTTCCGGTTTGTAATGCTTCATATATTCTAGAACCAAGTCTGTGCATTGGACTGCCATGGGAAAACTAGCTGCTTGGGCTAATCCACTGTCAAACAACTTCTGAGTCATCGGTGATTTCTTCTCTTGTTTCATTGTCTCCTAGAAATCTATCAAGCTGATGTGCCCCAGAGAGGTATCTGATATTTCTAGAAGAGTGGATTCAAGGACTGAGAGAAACTCAAACCCTTGGTATCTGAATTTCATTATGAAATGTTTGCAATAAGATGTGAAAACTTTCTGTGTTTATTCTCTCTCAAAGTTTTACTGGATTGTTTTAGGAGGTCTTTGTTTTGACAGTTTGCAAATTATTGCAATGAATTTCAAATGGAAATTTGGAAAAACACATCATTCAACTAGAAGACAGAAGGTGTTCATACCCGGACATCTTCACTAAATAGACATGACTGCACTGCAAGAGAACTGCATTTGTCGGTGTCCATACTTCTGTATTTCTTCACAGATCTACACCCTTTGTATGACAAATAAACCAATCTGTGGAATAATTCACATGTATTGGCTTGTAATTTCACATCTTTCACTCACATCGGCTGGGACTTGCACTCACAAGAGATTTAATAAGCAAACAATGAGCATAACATGCAAATCATTTTCTGAGCAAACAATTCCTTCGCAGAGATAAGGTTTTGTTGATTGAAACTTGGAGGCATTCTTTCAAGCATTTCACCTCAACTATGTATCTGGTTTCTGACAATAGCATTCTGTTTCAACAATGTTCAATGAACATCCCCGTGCCAAACAATAAATGATGTCTAACAGCTGTGTTTTCCATGGTCTCTAACTGACTATCGAACATGTGTTGTGGTTAGTATCTCTCAATAACTACGAATTTTGCCTCTATCAGCGATTTGAAATCATGTTCTACGAGATGTATATCACTTGAGCTTCAGATAATCATGTTATCTACATGATAACCTTCAGATCCTTTATATTTTAAAAAGTTGGTGGTAGAACAATGGCGATGAGTACGTTTGCACCTGACTTTTAGCCTTTGAAACCCTTGGTTTTGCAAGACTTTAGGGTGGCAAGCACAGAGACTTCCCTTTAAACTTCAAGAACATTCATCAGACACCACGCCAATATGCGACACTATGTGTGATTCAAGGTGACTGCTGTATGGTTGAGGTCAGTCGACTTTCGAATCCACATTTCTTTAGAAGCAGACTGCGGCATAATGATATTCTACAAGTATCAATTCCTGTGTGCCATTTCGTAGCAAAGGAGTCATGCACATATAGTGTCGCCAACTCCTCCGTCATATAGAATTCTCAATGACTGGCTTTGACGAGGTTTCATAACCGGCGAAGGATTACACAGAGGACTACAAACTTTACCAACAATAACTCTTCTAAGCATGCGCAGATCTGTAGAGATGGTTATTAACTTGATAACTACGAGTGTTGATTTCTTTAAGCCTGCATTTGAGGTAGCTGATTGAGGCATATTTTTTGCCTTTATATGAGGGACAGTGATAGTGGTGATAACTATTCTTGATAACCGAAATCCTGCATATGCCATGTTGCCCTATGATGGCACACAATCAAGTTTGGTGTTTCAACGTTTTAATTTCATGATTTCTACACCTGTCGACTATTGCAGATTTATTGATTTCGTTCATCACTACCTTTTCTGGCACGTGTCATCCATACATATTCGAGAGGTAAAACCAATGAGTGCAGTAAGAGATTTTAGGCTTTGGATGCCATTTCAACTTTAACATTCATCACCGTTAATGATAATTACCGGCAGGGAGGTCTTCATTTTATTTAAACTAAAGAATATTCCCTTGTTATTAGGAGATGATCGTGGACACAAAAACTGCATCTAGTTTTTCATGCAAGTAATAAGTGAATTTTAACACCTTGGATGCTCGTAAATTTACTCCCCCACTTTTATTACTTGCTTCGTAAGAGAAAAATGTGCAACTTGTGATTTGAATAGAAACAACGTTTAATTCTCGGTTGTCACAAGTGAATGTAGACTTTATTAGGCCGAACTTCTTGCATCGGTAAAAAGTGGATGTGAACAACTTAGGCAAACTTCACAAGTTGCGCATACTTAGTGAAAAGAAGAAATTGGTGCGAGTTTGGCGAGGATCAAAAGCAGATGCAAGATGGACTTGGTGAGAAGCAAAAATTAACGTGGACTTAGTCAAAACGGAAAATAGATGCAAAGTAAAATATGACTAAGTCGTGAGTTTTGCCTTGGGATAAAAATTGGTTTTGACGTTTTAAATGGAGAGAAAAATGAGACGAGGGAAGACTATGATAACAAATTATGATTTAAAAGTATACAACGCAACCCCAAATGTATTTGAAATGAAAAATATGACTTCACACAGAGGATTAATTTTGGCAAGAAGGTTTTATACTTTGGATAGAAGGATCGGGGCAAACAAGGTTAAGTTAAGGTTTAACTAAAGAGTTTTGTCTAACTCAAACCTAGTCTTTATGACTTAGGTGGATTCACATGACACTATTGTCACTCCATAATCCTTATGAAATGATTATCCATTCTTAGGTATCCCTTGCATCTTTGCAATCATTTGAGATTCCTTACTTTCAATAAGTAAAAACTAAGAGAAATTGTGACCAAAAGGTATAATAAACTTTATGTTTGATTATCCATTTAATAGTACCTCTTGCATGCTTGCAAAACCCAAATCTTATGACTTATGTTTCAAGTCAAATTGTAGCCCAATAAATAGTTTTCCCTACCTAAGGTTAAACATTGTCGACTAATAAGAAATCTCTTTTCAATAAGATAGATATGAACATTTACTAAATTAGGGTTGGCGACCCTTTAATGTCTACTCACATGTATTAACTAAAATATGTTATAACCATAAGAGTGTCGTCAATAATCTTTAACCCTTCTAGGTAAAAGTAGGGTTTTATTTAACTTATCCCAACCCAAGGGAATAACGAACAAACTTTTTCTAGGAAGTAAGAATATCGTAAGAACAATTATCTATTAGTCTTCTTTCAACCAAAGGATCAAATATACCTTTCCATCTATGACTAGATCATTAACACATCATTACGTACAACCTAAGTTGTTCTATCAAATCCTGAATAGGTTTTCAACCCAACTCTAATTGTTATTGCTTGAGGTACATATGCCCTTATGACAAGAGTCAAAATATCTTCATAACTAGGGTTCGTACTTCCTCATTATTGTTCTTTTTGATATAGCTATCAAAATACGGAAATAACAAGGTATTTAGAAAAGATATCACCCTATTAGGTTATCTTAGGGTTTTTGTTCTTCTCTTTTACAAAGAAATCTTAAAATAAGAAGAAACCCTTAGTTTCTAAAGAATTCTAATTAATGTCTAAGATTGATTAGCTATAATGATATACAATGACTATTTCAAATTGATGTCATCCTAGATTCAATATACAAGTGTATCCTTAGATTTACCTAAACCAAGGTTCTATATGAGTTTTAAACTTAACTAAATTTGGTTTGATTCAAAAAGATGTAAAGGACCGAATCAAGTTTCTTTCGACATAGGTTCAATGTCAAATACTACTCTTCTTATTTATCCAATGTCATCTTTGAACAATGTCATCTACTTCGTTTCGAGTAACACTTGAAAACTAACTTGTAGATCCTCAAGCTTGATAACTCTTCCATTGAACGTTTACATAAAACAATGTACTTTCTACTTCACAAAAATAATATAAATACATATGCATATATTCTCGTGAAACACTACTATTACTTGAGTGTCTGTAATCACAAAGAATAGGTTGAAAGACTTATATTTATGTCAAAACAAAGATGAAAAGATGATTCTATCACTTCTCCTCATATAACAACTATAGAATATAGTTCTTTATGATTAATGCAAACAATAATTCACTATCATCTCCTGCTAAAAAAACCATTGATATAGCATCCTTGCCAACTCTTATTCGGCATGAAAACCAATTATACTGGTTCTTAGAAACTTCATAATACTATCTATTTAGGATAAAGAACCCACATTATCTTAAGATCATAACTACTGATATCAAAGAGTTTCTTTCATCATGAGTTTTAAGAAGCACTAAATAAGAGAATGTGGTCGACTCTTACCAGAATATACCAACAATATCTCCTTTCCTCAGCAACAAAATGAGAGTTCTTCTCTGTAAATAACATAGTTGTTTCTCACAACAATGATGCTCTACTCAAAAGATCACCCCAACTTATCCCTAAGTCTCACGGACTCGCACCCATAAGAGGTTCAAGGAATATGCCGATAAGAAAAACCGTTGTGATGGAAAACATTTTCTTTGTGGTACCAATCCTGAGCAATTTTAATGCTCATGTATAAGAGCCTATTAGCTCTTTGCCTTCAGCACTGAGATCCCTATGCAAACTCTTATCAACAACTTCTATTCATTTCCCTGGCTCTCTCACTGCGTAAATCTTCACAAAAACTTATATTCCTCCCCTAGATAACCCTCGTTCTCCCCAAAAGATGATTCCAACTCAGAACTCTCTTTCACTTCTCATAATTATTAGAAATAACCATTTCTTCTTCTTAAAATAGAAATCAACCTCCTCAAGGCCGCATATCTTCCTTAAATTTAGCCTTCAAATGCTCTTTTTATCCCCTAGAAAAAGTGGGGATGTGGGTATCTAAATGCCACTCCCTCACCAATCCATGACTAACTACAATCATAAGGATCGGCATGCTAAGATAAATCCACATCTTTGGGTCATTAAGTCTCCTCTCAAAGTTAGTTTAAACTTTTCATAATTGTCAAAATGACTCAACAAAATTGGAGATAGTTTCTTTTTTTTTTAAACCGCAAACATCATTCCTTAGAAGTCTTAAGATGTTTTAGCTAGCAAACATGAGAGATTACGTGGTATTAAACTCCACTATCTGTCTCATTAAAGCCGTCGCCTTATGGATCAAGACTCAAGATTTCGTTTAGTTATCACATAGCTATGAAAAACCTCTACCCGAAGTTGTTAAAAACTCCTCTATTTGTCCCACTTTGATCACTATCTAAAAAGTTTAAAAGCCTACGTCCTCATCACGAACTTCTCCTAAAGGATAGGCATGAATGGTTAAAATGACAATGAGGTAGTAATTTCCTCATAAATGTGTAAAAGATTCCCTCTTCAATACATCACAAGTAAAGAATAGATAGACATGATAATAGAGAAAGTGATTAGTAGTAATTTGACGATCAACTCAATTTGACCACTAAGGATTACGGATGATGTGAATGGGTCAAGTTTACCTCCCCATCACAATCCATTGACAATATTCACGTCATCTAACTTGATGAAAATGTCTTGACGTTAAGAAGTGGCAATAAAACCTCAAGTGACTTAAGAAGAATAACACAATTGTTTTACGTCAATGACGTTTACTTCACAAATGACTATGTCGACTCACTATTGACTTGACTAGATGAGAATCAAGATATTGACTACCTGTCGATTAGATTCAAAAGTAAACTAAGAAGACAAGACTTACCTCTTATGACTCATTGGTTCACATTATCGTTTAACACTATACTCATTTGGAAAATAGACCACTTGTAATCTGCGGTCCATATCTCTCTTCTCAAAAGATACTCTCTCTCTCTCTTCTCTGAGAGTCATCTAATAAATTGTAATCGTGTTTCACTTGTCATCAAACAATATGTGATCAGTGCATCATTATTCAATTAATTCAATCACTAAATCAAATCTCATAATACAAATATTAAATTGATAATAAAATAATCATTTCCATGATTTCATAAATGATATTCAATATAATTCCATGTCATATCTTGTCATAAATCTATAACATCACAATAAATTTACTTATGTCCAAGTAAAAAGTAAAAGTATAGCAAGTTAGAAATTAGGGATGTAACAGGCTTGGTGACTGAAGATCCAAATACATTCTTGTTCGAGTTTGATGTCCTGTGTAGAAGTTATGACTACACCACTGATCCTCATAGGCTCAAGCTATTTCTTGCTACTTTGAAGGATGTTGCTTTAAGATGGTTTATGGGACTAGGCAAGGATCCTATTCCAAATTGGGACACAATGAAAACAAATTTCTTGGAGAAATACTAAGATTATTGTAGAGGAATTGATAGGAGAAGAGATGATATCTTTAGAATGACTCAAAAAGAGGATGAACCATTGGAGGATTATGTTTAAAGGTTTTAGTTTTGCCTAAAGAAAAATCCATAGAATAAACTCTCCGATGAATCTTTGAAGCTTGTATTCTCTAGAGGAGTCAATTGATGACTGCATGGATGCCCTTAATCTTATTGGGGCTGGAGATATATCTCAATTACCCTTTGAAGATGTCTGCAAAGTTTGCAGAAACTACTCAAGGACTTTCACTAGGAGGACAAGGGGAGAGAGAACATCTACCATTGGTAAGGCATCTAATTCAGTCTCAAGGGTGGAATTGAGCAACCTGTTGACCAACATGAAAGAAGATATTATCAGTCACCTAGCTACTCAATTGGATACTCCACACTTGAAGAAGAAGTAGGAGGAGGCTAATGCAATACTCACTGAATACTATCCCAATTGCAGACAAAGGAAATCTAATTGCAAGTACAGAAGGGTGGCCAGTATTATAGAAGATAAGTCAGAGAAACCACACTTTCACCTAATCGAAGGTGAAGATGGCCAGCTGTACTATGTTGCACAAAGGAAACCATGGCAACAAAGACAAGGTATGCCACAAGATCCTCAAACTTTCAATACATCATTTCTAGTAGGTCATCATAATTTATCTGGTTGGAACCCTCAACCTTGGCCAAATACCCAAAACTAATGGCAAAACCCTAAGCAAAATTGGAATCAGCAACAACCAATTATATGGCCCCAACAAAATTTCCAATGACCTAACTACAACCCTCAATGGCTAATACAACAAAACCAATGGTAACCACAATGGAAAAACCAAAACATGAATTAATCACAACCCTTGTTGCCTCCTCAACCACAACAACAAGTCATTATGCCAAATCCATCTAGTCCTACAACTCAACCACCAAGAGCACCACGACTGCCTACCCAACCTGCACCTAACCCCAATAACAAGCCTGTTCAACATGCATACACTAATGAGGCTATTCAATAGCCCACTTATGGGTTAGAGGTGAGTGATGTCCACCTCAAGTCAGGGAAAACATTAGCTGGGCCATCATCTCCCCAAATCACTAAGGTGGTGGATGAACAGCCCATAGCTGAGACATTAGACCATTCACCTCTAGAACCTTAATCAAATCAAGTAAATCAGACCATCTCAAATTTAGAGCCTCCTTTCCTTGAATGACTAGTCATTCCAAAACATCAAACCCAAGCAAAGATAGACCTATTGGGTCAACTTAAGAATGTTAGTATCAAGATACCCCTTATCCAAGCTATCAAGGACATTCCAACTTACACCAAGACAGTGAGATACCTTTATCTTAAGAAACCAAGAAGGAAGAAGGTCCCTCAAATAGTTCATGTCCTAGGGAACCTTGCTGATATCATGCTAGGGAACATACCTGTCCCTAAATACACATACCCTAGTAGTCTAGTAGTGGATGTTAAGATTAATGGAACTCTCATCAAAAAACCTTGATTCACTTAGGGGCAACCATCAATGTCATGACTAAAGAAACAATGCAACTACTTTAGCTACCCAACCTGAGGCCTACACCAACTATTTTACAATTGGTAGACAGGCCAATAGTAAAACCTGAGGGGATCATTGAAGACATAGTCATAGCATTAGACTCATGGGAGTACCCTACATATTTCATAGTTTTGCAACCAAAGTCAATATTGTAGGTTATCCACTTATCTTAGGTAGACCATGGTTAGAAACAACAGATGCATTCATAGGTTGTAGGTCTAGAAACATGATAATCTCAAATGGAACTATAACCAATAAATTGGTCCTCTATCCACTAGCTCAACCTCATGACAATCTGGAGCAAATCATATGGCCTACCTTAGAAGAAGAAGAAGACCACTATTCCCTGCAAACTCTCATGACCATTGAGTGCAATCCCTTGTTAGCAACCTAGGATGAGGATGACTTAATTGACCAAATTATACAAAACCATTGCGATAGGGACCCGCAACAACAAGACTGTTTGTCATGTTTGCAAGATCCATTGCAGAATATCATACTTGCACATTCCTCAAAGGAATTATCCCAACTTTTCCATTCTCTACTACCTCAGGAACGTGTTCCCACCATAAGTGGATGTGACCTTTCATTTGTCCAACCAGCTTCTAAAACATTAGAAATCATGCCAGGCAAAATGTTGAATATTAACATTGCTCTAACTGAGGAACAACAAGCTTCCCTGAACACTATGCTACAGGCACATGCATCATATTTTGCATGTGATTGCAATGACATGAAAGGAATTGATCTAGACTTGTGCATGCATAGGATCTACATAAATGATGGTTTTAAGCCAATAAGGCAGCCACAGAGGAGAATGAATCCTACCTTACGAGACATAGTTAAAACTGAGCTACAAAAACTCCTTGATGTTGGCTTCATTTACCCTATTTCTGATAGTGAATGGGTGTCACCTTTAGTTATTGTCCCTAAGAAAGGAGGCAAGTGCAGGGTGTGTATAGATTATAGGGAACTTAACATAGCCACTAGAAAAGATCATTTTCCATTACCTTTCATTGACCAAGTACTTGATTCCCTAGCAAGTAAAAAGTACCTCTCCTTCTTAGATGATTTTATTGGCTATAATCAGATAAAAATAGCTTCAGAGGACTAGGATAAGACCACATGTACATGCCCTTGGGGTACATATGCTTATTCTATCCTTCCTTTTGGGTTATGCAATGCCCCAACCACTTTCCAAAGGGTAGTACTAAGTATCTTTTCATATTATGCTCATGATTCTATGGAGATCTACATGGATGATTTCACCACCTATGGAGACACGTTTGAAACAACATTCAATAATCTCGAGAAGGTCTTGAAGAGATGTCAAGAACATAATCTGTCACTGAGTCATGAAAAATTCTTTATGATGATGACTCAAGGGGTTGTTCTAGGACACTTTATATCCAGTGATGGTATTCAGGTGGATCATGTTTAGGGTAAAATATGAAGAGGGTTTGTTTTCAATGGTTTGTGTTAATCCTCCTTTCACCACTAAATAGTCAAGGACATTTAGCCAAGTAGGAAGTCTATTACAAGATTCTTGTCACTTGGAACATAGGGGAAGATTGGAATTGTATGATTTAGTTGTTCAATTAAGCCCAATTATGCTCAAAACCCTAATTACATGAATTCGTGAACAAACGGACAAATTATGGAAAATGATCGCACACAGAGATATAAATAACAATCAAATGCGTACCAGATTTTGAAGTTTAGAAAATAGAAAATTCAGGGACTAATGAGTGAGCGCCCTAGTCCAGTGCCACAATTTTTGTCGAGATCTGGAAACCTTGTCTGCAACATGTTCCTATTGTTCCAGAGATTTTCCTGTTGTGGGATCCGGAGGACTAATGAGCAGGCACCCGAGTCCAGGTCCCTATTTTCTTCTTTGATCTACAATTCTGATAGTCTGTATTACTCTCCTGCAACTCCACTTTTTCTGCTTTCGCAACCTGTAACCTACAATCACAGAAAAATGGTTTAGGGGTTGTGGTGTTTAGAGGCTTGCCTCAGTCAAGCCCTGGAGAGACATTCAAGTCTTCCAAACATCATTGTCAGATAAAGAGTGCATATCACTGCAGCATAGAGGCAAAATCCAAATGATAAATGATAGAAAACACAATTGATATCACCTTGTAGTGAAGATCTCATGGAAGGAAGATGCTCTTCATGCCATGGGGAGATGGATGCCAAATCTGCAAATACAAACATAAGAACAATGCTCTACTCTGCCACACAATGAATATTTTAAATGCTCTAGAATCACAAGTATGCCAAAATCCATCTGGTTTACAAATGATAGCCTAATCATGCTTATATATGCAACTACAAACATTCTCGCTAAGAATTTCATAATTCAAACTCACCGTGTTGGCATAGGACCTAAATAACGGTCATAAACTAACACTTTGAAATTGGTCCTGACCTAAAATAGGGCAGGACTAGGGCGTGGGCACCCAAGTCCTCTCCCCTATTTGAGATAGGATTTATGTTAAGTGCATCCCCTGAGTCCTATTTTCCATGAAACTTCAAGGTTTTCTCATCGGGAATCATCAAAATCATGCAAGATGCTCTAAATGCATTCTAAAGGACTTGGGAGCTAAACCTTAAGAGGGAAAAACCCCCAAGGGGACATTTTCTGATGTAACATTTAGCCCCCACTTTAATGTATGTATAAATGCAAGGCCAATACATGCATTAAAGTACGGTCAGCAAACACACCAAGCATTGAGAAGACACGCTAATCATTGAGAAGACAGTAACATGCACTCAAAACATGGAGAAGACAGTTACAGTCACGCAAAACACAGAGAAGACATCATTGAAGACACGTAAAACATAGTGAATATAATGAGTGCGGTGAAGACAGTGCTAATTTTCTTTTTTTCTCATTTTTATATATATGAAATGCAGATGAAAGTACAAGGAAAGTAAACACACCACCCATAATGTAGGAAGGACTCATCGCCACGGGTCTTTAAACTGCATATGGGACAACAGACACGCAATATACAAATCCCAAAGCATAGGAGGGACTCATCGCCACCGGTCTTTAAGACTATGCTTGGGAACAAACATGTAATACACAAAAACTTGGAAGACACAGAGAAAACACAGCAGACAAGTGATGGAGTGTTCCTATTTCTAGGTTCATCACCATCTCAAGCACATTACAAGCACACATCGACGATTGGGTTTTGACACAAAAATTACCGAAGACATGCTTAAGGGTTGAGTTAGTCATAGAACCGCTCCCCGCCTCCATAGAGGACTTTTGAAATTGATAGGATGTGCACTCTCCATGAGAAATACACCATCCCTGCCTCCACAGAGGGCTTAAGATAAAAAGGATGTGATATCCCACCTCTGCAAAGGGCTTAAGATAAAAAGGATGTGATATCCCGCCTCCGCAAAGGGATTAAATGATTGCAATAGATTTCAAACAAATCTCAGAGTGCAGGAGGGACTCATCGCCACCAGTCCTTAAGACTACACCTAAGAACAAGCACATTGCTAACATCTAGAACAAACAACTTACCTTATATATGCCCCCACCTTAAGGTGGTTGATATTAGGTATCGATATCAAGCACGTTAAGGTAGGTAGAAAACACATAAGGGAACACAAGCTCTCACAAAGCCCATGCCCCCCCGGAGGTGACATGTACTTTACGATCACCAAATGTTCCCACAAACACATTCCTGCAAGAAAAGTGTTAGTGTCCATATAATCATGATAAACAATAATGCATATGATCATTCACACAAATAGCCAAGGTTATACTACGAATTCAGAGATTGAGTATAATCATGGGGCTATACCGTGAAAATCTCAAAACTGAGTGTACCCAAGGCAAAATTCAAAGATAAAAAAAGTGCACGGAGCAATAGTATTGTTATGGTTTGTAAGTGTGATAAGACAACATCAAGATCACACGGAGTGATTCTACTAGCCAAACATCAGATAAAATATATCAACCCCATTGTCATGTATGGACTTGGTCCATTTTTTTATTTCTTGCTAAAGGGACACTAGGTCCACATTAGTATAATATGTTTTTTGTCATCCGCCTGCTAGATAGAAACACTAGAGGAAGGGAAACAATAAATTGAGAGAGGAGAAACAAGTGCCTTAGGGACAGTCACGTAGGATGGTGCCCCCAAGTCACCAACCACAATGCTATGTCTGTTAGGCACAACACCAAAAAGTGAAAATAGAGGAGAGGCAATATAGAAGAATGATAATACAAATAGAAGAAGGTCACAGAGGCGGTCTCCTAGGATCTTGGACCTTACAAGAGAACTTAGGGTCATCCTAGGAGGCCTAAACAACACATAACACATTATGGGGGAAACACAACATGAGAGATAAAGGGTTATAAATAATTACATGGTAGTACCATCGTACTAAATTTTAGAACTTGCGAACCTCTTGGAAAGGTATTCGATCAGATTTTGTGCGAAGGTCGAGTGGTTCTTATGAGAGTCTTGTTTGTTGTCGTGAAATTCATGTAATGCTTGTTTCTCAGATTCTTGTGTATGTAAGACGTTTTGTTGCTTTTGAGGATGAGAACTACTATTATTTCCAACTAATGATAATCGTCTTACTCTTTTCCAAATTTTAGCGAGTTTTCATTGTTGATTTCGTCTACCATAATAACAAGAATCATCTTGTGCTATCTCACT
Organism: Cunninghamia lanceolata; assembly: GCA_027924645.1. Classification (NCBI taxonomy): domain Eukaryota; kingdom Viridiplantae; phylum Streptophyta; class Pinopsida; order Cupressales; family Cupressaceae; genus Cunninghamia; species Cunninghamia lanceolata. Next base: position 1,301,706 of record BSBN01001275.1, read on the forward strand.
CTTTTGTTTTGTTATAATTATTTGTATCAATTGTTCCATTTGTTTTTATGATGCATTTTAGTTATCTCTCAATCCTTGTAAAGATAATGGAGGAGGAACCTAAGCATAAATTCCTTTTCTGCGTGGACGATGTGGGTTATCCAACTTTTCCTTATCCACTTCTATTATACCCATGATGTTATCATATTCCAAATAATCCTCATCATCTACTTCCACTAAACCATGTTCCACCATATTGTTATCAGTATGCTTAGGGAAAGGATTAGTAAAGATTTGTAAATTTTGATTTGGCAAAGCAATCGACTTATTTCTGTTATCATTCACACTTGATACCTGTATAACATTTGAATCAATGAGGTCTTGTATTTCATGTTTAAGATGCATACATCGTTCAGTATCATGTCCATGTGTCTGATGATAATGACAAAAGGCATTAGCATTGAAATAAGGTCCTTGAGTTTTGTTAGGATCCAAAGGCTTAATCAGGGGAAGCTTCATAAGATTATTGCTCACAACTTGATTCATGATAGAATGATAAGACTCAGATATTGAAGTAAACTTTCTTTGCTGATACGGTGCCTTCTTTGGATTAGTGATAGCAGACACTTGGGAAAAGTGATTCGACGGTCCATTAATCTTGATGAAACTCTTATTATTATTCCTCTTAAAGTTGTTTTGTGATAGTCCAACCATGGATTGACCAACTTGGCCAATGAGTTTTGGTTTTCATACTGACTAGACGAAAGTTGATAATCACGAAGGGCAGTGCGTAAATGTTGAAAGGAGTTATACTTCATCAAGAGAATCTTATCACGGATGTTAGGTTGTAGATTTGTAATAAACACCTTTTGAACATCCTCATCTTTCATCTGATATTAAATTTGCGCATATAGAGCTTGATACCAACTAATAAACTCAGTCAATTTCTCTTTCGGACCTTGCTTGCAATGAACTAAATCAATTAAAGATACTTGAGGTCTAATGTTTGCTTGAAAATGTTGTAAAAATTGATCAACTAATTACAAAAAAGAGTATTGAATTCAGAGGTAAAGAGCAAAACTATTCTAAAGCAGCATCTTTGAGAGATTGCGGGAAACGTTTTGCTAACAAGTCCTCTTTAAAGTAGAAATCACTACACATAGTCATGAATGTTGCCACATGAGTATTAGGATGACCTTTTCCACCATATTTTTCAAACCGAGGGGTCTCAAACCTCTCAGGCATAGGAGTTCTCAAAACTGCATAAGATAGGGGATTTCGGGCATGATATGTTGGTATATTAGGTTGTGAAGAATTTGTCAGGTCACTTTTTGTTGTAAAGCAGTCATGCCCTATAGAAGTTGGTTTAAGATGATATCATTGGGAGATGCAGTTTGTTGCAAGGAATTACAACCAAAGTGAGGGGGTGATTGAGCCTGAGTTGTGATAAGTGGAGGTTGTGAATAGTTCAATGGTGGTTGGACATAGTGATAGGTGGAAAGTGGTTGCTAATAGGTGTATGTAATAGGTGGCTAAGAATAGGTGGGATGGAGAGGTGGTTGAGAGTGATTATTCATAGAAGAGCTCACCTTAGTAACCAAATTTTGATAGTTAAATTTCATAGCTTTGTAATTTTGCAAATTAGTTCCATTAGATACTCCAATACCAGTGGTAGCATTACTACAAGCATTTGCATTAGTTATTAAAATTGTCAATGTGAATGTAGATATTCCAGTAGTCGGTATATGTGTCGATACTTGCATATGAGACCGTGACGACATGTTTTTAATACCATTCACACATTCAGTCACCATCGTGACATTATTGTGTACAATATGTTTTAAACCTCAGATAACATCAATGCCATCTTGTCCTTCCTTTATCAATTCTCTTATGTTGTGGATCATAGGGACAGCTTCTTCCGCTATTCTTTCAGTTTTAACAAATGCTTGAAAATCGACTAACTCTTTATCAAGTTTGTTTATTTACTCATCAGGTACATGTGTGACTACCTCAACAGTGTCATCAACATCATCAAATACTTGATCATCCATAGTGGTTGTAGGAGGTATAATATATTGTAAAATTTGTGTCTCTCCTTTTGTAAAGAAGGTATTCAATGGATTTTCAAAGGTCTGAATATCATTTTCTTCAAGGGCACTAGGTTCCATGAGTCTTTTGCTTCTTCTTAAAGGAATTTTTATATTAGGGCAGTGGGTCATAATACTCATGCAAGAGCATGCAACACAAAATTCACAAACTAATAGAACAAACCCTAGGAGCAGGATATGTTTAAGATCCAAAATGCTTGATTTTTCAACTTTTTCAATGCAAATAAGTGAAAGAAAGGGTGTTTTAAGGAAATTGATCAGGGGCAGAAAATAATATGTCTGATATTAGTCCAATAAATCTATAATATCCATCACAACACACTTTTGATGCAAATCTAGAGTGATGACAAGTCAATACCTAATGAAAATACACTAAAATATGCAATTTTTCACAACTTTTCAATGCAAAAACCCAATAAAATGGGTGTTGTAAATAATTTTAGGAGGTTAAACAGATTATAATAGTAATATCAGTCACCTAAATCCATAAAATTTGTCACAACATTCTTGGAGTGCAAATCTAGGTCAAACCCTAGTGAAAATATAGCTAAAATATGCAAAATTTCACCAAATTTTCAATGCAAGGGCCCAGTAAGAAGGTGTTGTAAATAATTTTAGAAGGGGAAGTAGATTATAACCCTGATAATATCCAATTAGTGCAGAAAAATCCTTTACAACACGCCTATGGTGTAAATCTTGAGAGACAATAAGGCCAAATCTAGTGAAAAATCAAGGTTTTCAAACCCTAGGCATGAAATTTTGCAAGAAAACCACTATGATGCAACACTACAGTTAGAAATCAGTCCTAATGAGTGGTTTAAAATGGTAGTAAAATCTAAAACAAGATTTTGACTACAAACCCTAGCTAATGCAAAACTAGGTTATATGAAAAAATGCACAATTTCAAGCAATTTTTATTAAATTTAAGCATGAAAATGCAATCTAAATGAATTCTAAATGATGAATTTCTATATTTTAAATTAGATCTGATGATAATGACAGAAATTTATTGAAATTAAATGCCAACTAATTCAAATTATTTGAAAATGCAAGCTAAAAATGCTAATTTTTAAAAAAAATTCTAATTTTTTATTTTTTTTTGTAATTTTTAAAATGCAATAAGATGAATAATGATATGAATAAATGAAATGAATGTAAATCTGAAGTACAACACTTAGAAAGGTGCAAAAAAGCCAAAAATACGGGTTCATCAAAATGTTTAGGGTAAAATATGAAGAGGGTTTGTTTTCAATGGTTTGTGTTAATCCTCCTTTCACCACTAAGCATTCAAGGACATTCAGCCGAGCAGGAAGTCTACAACAGGGTTCTTGTCACTTGGAACATAGGTGAAGATTGGAATTGTATGATTTAGTTGTTTAATTAAGCACAATTATGCTCAAAACCCTAATTACATGAATTCATGAACCAATAGACAAATTACAGAAAATGATCGCACACAGAGATATTAAATAACAATCAAATGCATACCAGATTTCAAAGTTTAGAAAATGGAAAAGTTAGGGACTAATGAGCAGGTGCCCTAGTCCAGTGCCATAGTTTTTTTGAGATCTGGAAACCTTGTCTACAACTTGTTCTTGTTGTTCCAGAGATTTTCCTGTTGCGAGATCCAGAGGACTAATGAGCGGGTGCCCAAGTCCAGGTCCCTATTTTCTTCTCTAATTTGCAATTCTGACAGTCTATACTACTTTCCTACAACTCCACTTTTTTTGCTTTCACAACCTGTAACTTGCAATCATGGAAAAAATGGGTTGGGGGTTGTGGTGTTTAGAGGCTTGCCTCAGTCAAGCCCTAGAGAGACATTCAAGTCTTTCGAACACCGTTGTTAGATAAAGAGTATGTATCCCTGCGGGATAGAGGCAAAATCTAAATGATAAATGATAGAAAACACAATTGATATCACCTTGTAGTGAAGATCTCATGGAAGGAAGATTTTCTTCATGCCATGAGGAGATGGATGCCAAATCTGCAAATACAAACACAAGAACAATGCTCTGCTCTGCCACACAATGCATATTTTGAATGCTCTAGAATCACAAGTATACCAAAATCCATCTAGTTTCCAAATGATAGCCTAATCATGCTTATATATGCAACTACAAACATTCCCACTAAGAATTTCGTAATTCAAACTTACCGTGTCGGCATAGGACCTAAATAATGGTCATAAATTAACACTTTAAAATTGGTCCTGGCCTAAAAGAGGGCAGGACTAGGGCATGGGTGCCCAAGTCCTCCCCCTATTTTAGGTAGGATTTATGTTAAGTGCATCCCCTGAGTCCTATTTGCCATGAAACTTTAGGGTTTTCTCATCGAGAGTCATCAAAATCATGTAAGATGCTCTAAATGCATTCTAAAGGACCCAGGAGCTAAACCTTAAGAGGGAAAATCCTCCAAGGGGACATTTTCTGACGTAACAGATCCTAATAAAAATGAGATAATTTTTACACTTCCTATACCACATAAACCAAAAGATGTCAGAAGTTTTCTTGGTCATGCAGGCTATTATAGGAGGTTTATACAGGACTTCAACAAACTGGCAGCACCTTTGTTTACTCAGCTCACAAAGGACACAAAATTTGACTGGACCATAGAATGTCAACACTCTTTTGACACACTTAAATCAGATTTGACAAAAGCACATATCTTGAGAGGACCAAATTGGACATTGTCTTTCCACATACACATTGATGCTTTTGATTTTGTTGTAGGAGCTGTATTGGGACAGAAAGAAGGTAATAAGGAGTATGATATCTATTATATTAGTAAAAACTTACAAGGAGCAGAGCTCAATTACACTATCATAGAAAAAGAGATGTTGGTTGTTGTCTATGCTATCAACAAGTTTAGGCATTATATAACTAGTTACCAGGTCTTTATCCATACAAATCATACTGCAATCAGGTACTTAATGAACAAACCTGTGGTTGGGGGTCGACTAGTCAAATGGTTGCTCTTACTATAGGAGTTTGATATAACAATAGTGGATAAGCCAGGGAAAGCTAATGTGGTGGCAAATTTTTATCTAGATTGCCTACACAAATAGAAGAAGGTGTTGTGGATGACTCTTTCCCAGACAAGCATTTGTTTTCTCTCAATATACACACACCATGGTTTGCTAATATTGCTAACTATTTGGTAGCAGGGGCAAATACCATCACATTTCTCCCCAAGAGAAAGGATACTGTTAGTACATAAAAGCTTTCCATTTTCTTGGATTGTTGGTTATTTATTCTACAATTGTCTAGACCATATTATGAGGAGATGTATAAGAGAAGATAAGGTCTTTGACATCCTAAAAGCTTGTCATGATGAGCCCTGTGGGGGGTCACTTTGTAGCCAAAAGGACAACATTTAAGATCTTAACAATAGGCTATTATTGGCCAACTCTTCATAAGGATGAAATTAAGTATATAAGGAGTTGTGACAGATGTCAGAGAATGGGCAGACCAACAAGATCAGATGAGATGCCTTTGTAACCACAGATGACACTAGCACCATTTGATAAATGTGGGCTAGATTTCATTGGGCCAATTTCACTAGCTTCTAATATTAAGGAGTACATTTTAGTTTGCACTGATTATCTGTCAAAATGGGTTGAAGTCAAGGCCTTCCAATTTGCCAAAGATGGGAATGTAGCAAAATTCTTGTATGAAGAAATATTCACTAGGTATGGAGCACCAAGAGAAATTGTCACTGATCAAGGTCCCCAGTTCACTTCTGAACTCATTTCCACACTGGTCAAAGAATATGAAGTTAGGATGCTAGAAAATCAACACCTTATCACCTCCAGACCAATGGGTAGGTGGAATTTACAAATAGAGAAATTAAGAATATTCTGACCAAAATAGTGAACATTCACAAGAGGGACTGGGTAGCGAGACTACCAGAGGTAGTATGGGCATACAAAACCACATGGAAAACAAAAACTAGTTTCACACCTTATGAGTGAGTGTATGGTAAAACATCAGTTTTACCCATAGAATTTGAATATAAGCCACTAAGGACTACACTATAACTTGACATGGATCTAACAGAAGCACAACAAGAAAGATTCCATATTCTCAATGGGTTAGATGAGATCATAATGGAAGCTATGCACCACATAGAGATAGTTCAAAAGCATAGAGCCAAATGGCATGATCAGTTCATCAAAAATAAAGTATTCCATGTGGGTGACTGCACTCTATTATATGATTCAAAGTACAAGGATCATAAGGGCAAATTGCCATCAAGGTGGTTAGGACCTTGTGAAATACACCAGGTCTTCCCCAATGGAGGTGTTAAACTATAGACCATAGATGAGGTCAGATTTTCACTCTTGGTTAATGGCCACTAATTAAAGCTCTATACTAGGACAACAAACAAAGATGATTTTCTAAACTAATGCTCTATTCCAAGACATGAACCAGATACTGCTATATCAACACCTAGCAGTCACATGGAAGAAGACCCTATCTGTTATCAAAGTGACTTAGTAAGTGAGCTACATAGCTCACCTCCTAAGGTCACTCAGGTATAATTTCTTTCCTTTCTTCACATGCACACATAGCCCCAATGCCGCCATATTCATGAAGACCAATTCAATAAGCTGTAGAGACCTATAGAAGGCAACAAACTCCACATTGCCATAATACACATTGGGACCTGTTGGAAAGGAACATGTAGCAACTCTCCGTTCACTCACATGCAACAACTATCCGTCAACTCATTCAAATTTTGCTCCATGCACTCCACTTTTCAAGCGCATGTAGTTGTTGTTCATCATCTCTCTGCCTGCAAGCTTCATCAGTTGGTTCACATGTGCCAGAATGTCATTTCCACCATTTCTCATAATAATAAGTTTCATCCAATCAAACTTATGCTGCAAACACATTTTCCAACTCTCTGCTTGCGCGCAATCTAGTTCACTTCATTCCAAAAGGTACAAATATTAACTTTCCATTATTTAATGCAGATATTGAACAATGCTTCCATATGTGCTCGCATGTAATAATACAAAATTATCATTAGTAATCTTACATCCGTATACTATCATCCTTCTCTTCTCTGTACATAGCCTTAAATTGATGTCACTTCAAGATTTTAGTTAGAGGGAGGGATAGTGTTTTTGCTCAAAACAATGATTGTTTGCCATTGTTAGTTACACAACATAGATAATACAACCTTTTCTTCCTTTGCATTCTTATGTCTACAACCTTTTGTTTGCTAAATTCCCCAATTTCCCATAATTTTGAGTCAGTTCAAGCTGGTTTATTAGTTCAGACTAGTGTGAGTTGATGCATACATGTATAATATAGCAAGGGATAATATAGGGGGTTATTGTAAGTGCAAGGTTATTGAAATTAAATGTGCAAGTAGATATAATAGAGGGTTCATAGAAGGGTTGTGGAGAATTTGAATTTGAAATTCAATTTGGCAATATGGGAGGAGAACTCATTAGACGAGAACCTACAATGCATGATGTGGTACTGGGAGACCAATTAACCTTGCCAATCTTTACACAGGTAGGATGGATTGACTATTTTCTGAGGCTCACAGAATTTAATGATGGTATGACAAGGCAATTCGTAGCCTCACTCTACCATGATGAGGCTACTATAAAAGGTCTGATAGTGGAGGCTTCAGAAGTGGAAATTGCTGAGGCATCTGGTTTATCTAGAAATGGTGAAGAGTTCCCCATCAAAGAAGATGCAATAGCTACAAGAGATGAATTAAGTGAGGCAGGGAGCAACTGGAATCCACATCACAAGGTACTAAAAGACTATCACTTCCAAAATTATGGGCTTCTTGTGTCATGCATATTATCAAATACCTTACTTGTGATGGTAGGCAGTCCATGTTATACAGTGTGCATTTTAAGTTGTTAAGTCATCTTCGCCATAGTAGAGTAGTTAATGTGCCAAATTCCTTGTATAATTTCTTAAAAAGAATGGGATATGAATATCAAAGAAAGTCAAATAAATCAGCATTATCCCATGATTGTTTGGTCACTCTATTAGTAAAGAGAAGCCTTAGGATGCAGTATCCACATGTGCCCTGGAAAAGATTCTTGAAATGTAGAAACATTAATGACATCCTTAATGAGCCAGTAGCACCAGAGAATGTAGAGTCACTTGTTGCATCCTTGAGAGTAAACCCTGTTTCACCTGCTGCTTCACCTACCTATAGCGCAAAAGAAATAGGAAAACACGATGTGCCAATTTTGCCAAATGAAGCATCTAGCCAACCCATAATGGAAGAAGTGAATCAAACCCCAGTGGAAGAGGCAAATCAGATCCCATCCTCTGGTAAGACACCTAGCACCAAAACACCAAGAACCAAGAAGAAGGGTGGTTCTGTTGCAAGTATGAGCAGTAAGTGTTGTCATTGATGTCAACACCTAAGGTTAGCATCTAAGAAAGTTATTTGGATGAGTTTGAACAAGTGTTTGATTGTTCTATCTCCCAGAACAATGCAGTGTTTTGCTCCGCATTTCCTCAGAATTGGAGATTGGAGTGTGAGATTGGGATATGATTTAGAGAAGTGTCTAAACATGCTAAATCCTGAGTTTGGAGGTCCAAAACGTTGTGCAACAAAAGATCTATTCACCAGTGTGAAGACTGTGTTTGGCAATGTGTGCAAAGTGACAAGGAGAAAATGTTTTGCTCCACATTTCTCTGCAGATTGGAATTTGGCTTTGTGGTTCTAGACTTACTCCTATAAAGTCCTTAGCTATCTTCATTCTAGAGGATTTGTGATTTGGTGCTCCAGAAGACAAGTTTGTGGTGTTATACTTTAGGTGAAAGTTGTTGAGTTCAGGTGATATTTGTTGTCTTCAAATATCTCCAAGTGAGATTTGTTGCAGATAGATTTGTCAACTCTCAGGAGAATTAATGTTATTCATGGATGTGTCAAGATCATATTAAAGCATCACACAAGGTCTTCTTGTTATGATTTTGATCGAGGAAGCATATGATCAAGAATCTTCCCAGTTTATGTTGTTTGGCCAACCTATTTAATTGCGGTGATCAAGAAGATGTTTTTGATGAGTGTTTAAGTGATGTGTAGCATGCCTCGATAGATTTAAGTTCAAACTAAGGAGTAATACATTATGCCCTCATTTTGTGGCGTGTGATGTTTAGGTCCAGATCTAATTTGATGTATGTATGAATGCCGACCTAGGAGATTGTTCCTATGGTTGATAAATGTAATGACGACCTTGATGTACATTCTAAGGTTGATGAATTGTATAAATACATGTAATGATTTTGTGTTTGAGGTTTAGTAGTGAGAAGATGTGAAGACAAGTGCGAAATGGAAAAGTAGAGCACAGCAGAAGAGATTTATTTCACTTCAATGGAACTGAGATCAAGCATGGTGTAGATGCTATTCAATCAATTCAAACCTATGGTAGTGAGCCTTATCATTTCGGTAGTGAGCCTACATACAGTGAGCATCTTTAGATAGTGAGTCCTTAAGGGTAGTGAGCCTCTAATTTTTGGTATTGCTATAACATATATATCTTTGTGGGCTAACACCCACAGTGGTTTTTCCCTTATAGGGTTTTCCACATAAAAATCTGGTGTCTCATGTGTTGATTATGTTATTGTGTTGAGCTTCTTATTTCATGCTTTCATGGTTAAATCTGAATAACAGTAAGTATTCGATGTGTTCATAAGTGTTCAAAGTTTTAAGGACAACTGATTCACCGTTAGGGTTAGCCAACAGAAGATATCAATTAAATGCAATAAAGATTAAACAGAGGAATGGAAATGCACAGAAATAATAACATCAAGAGATAAGTTTTAACGTGGTTCACCCAAACTAGGGCTACATCCACCAAATAGAGAGTCCAATATTATTATCCAGTAAATCAAACTGATTACAACTAGCAATCCCTGCAACTCAATACCGTTGCAAATGCTACAATACAATATATCCACCAAAACCCTAACCCTTAGCCACTTTTATCAAGCCTTATGTCGGTTACAAAAATAGGGTTTTTTTTTATGTTGGCGAGGATACATAACTAGTGTACAGTGCTTGCATGATCAGTCGCCACGTACCAACATTCACCCCCCCTCTCAGTTGTCCATTGCATTTCAACAATTGGTATCAGAGCGAGGGTTCCTCGAAAGTAAGCTTAACAACTTGAGGTAGATCTGGGATGGTGCACATCAAGGTTGCTCTTGAAGACCTAGAAAGATCTAAAGAATAAATCAGAGATCAAAAGGAGAATGTTAAAGAAGTAGACGAATGTATCAGAAAATTAAGAGAGCAAGTCAAGAAGATCAAAGAAAAATATAAGGAGGCTATTGAACAACTGATATCAACAAATGAAACCTTGAATGATTTGAAAATGGAAGTTGTAGAAAGAGAAAAAATAGAAGAAGACCTAAATCTATTGGTGGAAGACAAATAAGAAGAATGTGCTAAGGTTGAAGAGGAAATTTGGATCTTGAAGTCAGACTTGGAGAAAACAAAAAAATTTAAAGTGATGCAGAGGTTACAACACAAAGACCACTAAGGGTCAACTAACTTCATAGGAAGGAGGAGGATGCAGGGGATGGCACGGAAGACAAGACTCTTAGGCCCTTGTATACCTAACTGCTCCATTTTTCTTTAAACTGGACTTGACTGTCCACTCATTCTCCATGGTTTCAAGACTACACAAAAACCCAATCTATGGGTTCATATACCTAGGCTCTTTTCCAAAATTTCTAGGGACCCTAGACCTTCTATGATTGATTGTACCAAGCTCACAAAACCATCAAAATGCTCAGGAGGTACCTCCTTGTACCACTTCCTTCATAGACTGACCCACTTCCTTGTAACCCTCCTAAAGGTACTGTCACGCATTAACTTTTGGTACGGACGCCCAAACAAGACTGTGATGGGCTTTTTGAGTACTCATTATCAAGTTCTTCAACATATCCAACATGCACTATGGAGTCCTTTGGGACACAAACCTCTAATTTTGACTGCACCGATTTCCTACTAGGCCTAATTAGGTCAGTTTTACAAACAAAGTGCTCACAACCTTCACTCCAAATTTCCAACTTCTGGTTCAAGGTACTCAATAGGTAGATTTCACAAATTTTTGGGGTCCGAGATCATTTCAAGACATTTCATGATCAAATCTTCACTCCACCAAAGCTAGTTAGCCAATACAAGGTGCAATAAGCCCTCAAAGGTTCCAAACTTCAACTTGTGCTTATCCCCTGCTCCTGCACACAAAAACCATTAGAAAACACACCATAATAAGCTCATCCCACCCATTTTGGGGTTCTAACACAGCATGATAGGACAGGAAAACCAAAACCTCTCTAAAACCCTTAAAACAAGGGTTAGAGGATAGTCTGCACAAAAAATGGTTATAAAATGCCTAAACTTAGATGAAAATCCCTCCTAACAAATGAAAATGAAAGATCAAATGGTTCCCCAACTGATTTCAGTCATTTTCCCTCTTGAAGGTACTGTATGGCCTCATCCAAAATGTTCGAATAGCAAAATATATAGAAAAATCAGAAAAATAGGACAGTCAACAACATTTTCTTTATTTCCTCCATTCAAACTTCATCGCATTACCATGCTTGACATGTAAGAGGTCTCCCCCTTATGTGTACCATGAATTTCACTATTACAATGTTCCCAAATCGTGGGAAAAGGCTAAAAAAAGCCTAAAACTGATGTTTTTTACTAAAAAAACTAACTGTCTAATAATAGACTGATATAGTCTTAGCAAATTTGCAGAATCTACTAAATAAATGGCCTATTCTAGGCCTCCACTACATGACCACACCTATAGAAGGCTTTAATACATAATATTAAAACTTCATTCTATCTCTAACAAACAAAAATTTCAAAATTTGACATAAAACTATTCTAGGTGCACTGCACCATACACCCCAACTTGTAACTATTCCAAGTCCCTTGGAAAGAATCTTGTTGTTTGTCCTTCATTGCTTGTCTCTGACCTTCATGTTTGTCTTCATCAGGCTCATCTTTCTTTGATCCTTTATTGTCCCTGACATGTTTTCAAACATTACTTGTTTCTTGACAACGTGCACTCTTTGAGAACTATCCTACTCTTGGTCCTTTGACCTTGTCACCTTCATTCTATGGTGTTATACCTGCATCAGCATGCATGCTTCTCATAAGTGTCCTTCCACTTGTCTTCTCATCTTCTTGCTTACCCCACTATCTCATGCTCTTTTTGTCTCTATTCTTTTCACTGTCCATTGTCACATTACGTTTACAGTCACTGTTAGACCTGCAACTGTACCTTTCTCTTTCCAATCACCTTTAGAAATCTTCGTCCTCACACCATCTGATTGCCTCTTCTTTGTATTCATTACCATAGGGCACATGACTATCCCTACTAATATCCCTTCATTTATTTCTTGCCTTCCCACAGGATTTTCACTCTTACACTTCTTTGTTTTAGACCAAGACACATTTCTACTTACCTCCTTCTTCCACATGAAGACATTCCTTTTTACAACTGGCTGCAAATCATCTTCACATTTCCCATCTACTGTCTCAATAGTTTTATGCCTTGAAAAGGCTGTATACTCCTTGGTTTCACTTTCTTCAAACGTCACTGGCTCCTTCTTGCCAAACATTATCATTTTTGCTGTCCTTGACTGCTCCTTGACTTCTTCTTGCATTGGCATTAGCACAAAAGTATTCTTATCCTTCCTAATGGTGTAGGTGTTAGCTTTTCCATTATAAATTATAGACCTATCAAACTTCCAAGGTCTTCCAAGTATCATATGACAACAATCCATGGGTAGGATGTCACAAAGTACCCTATCCTCATATGCTCCAATCTTGAACTCTGCTAATACTTGCTCACTTACTAAAATGGACTGATGATCACTTACCCAAGAGACTTTGTAAGGTGTGTCCCTAGGTACTCTCTTCAACCTCAATTTGTCTACCATCTCACTAGACACCATATTGTCAATACACCTTGAATCCACTATCACTTTACATACCTTGTCTCTGCACTTGCAAGTTGTCCTAAATAGTGCTTTCCTCTAATTCAGCTCCTTCTCCTTGGAGGTCTTCAATAGTGCTCTTTATCTCAGCATCAATGTTTCTCCTACCTCACCAACACAACTAGTGGGAGTAGAACCACCACATTCTTCTTCTTGGACTAATTGAGTCCTTCTCTCATTCTTCCTTTCACCATCACTTGAAAATTTTTGCTTCTTAGGACACTTATATGTTGGGTACCCAAAATCTTGACAATTGTAGCACTTACCTACAAAGGTATTTGCACTCCTTCCACCACCAAATCTGCCTCTAGAACCTCTGCCTCTAAAATCAACACTTTGTCCTTGTGCCTTGTTCATCTCCTCTTAACTCTCATTGACTTGCTTTGTGTTTTGAAAGGATCCTCTTCCTCTAGAGGTGATGACTCTGCCTCTAGCTATCTTATCTTGTCTCCTTTTCAGCTTCTCTTCCACTATGACTGCCATCTGATAACATTCTTCAACATTCCTTGGATTTGCCAACACTAGTTCATCCTGCATGTTAAACCTCAAACCACCAATATACCTAGCAACTTTTTGCAATTCACTTTCATTTTGACCAGACCTTATACTCATCTTACAAAACTCTTCAATGTATGTTTTAACATCCATATCCTTTTGTCTTAAACTTTGAAGCTTCTTAAACATTTGAACTTCATAATCTTTAGACAAGAACTTACCTTTGATCTTAGCTACCATCTTGTCCCATGAAACAATCTTTGCCTTTTCTTGCTTTCTCCTCTCTATTTGTTGATAATCCCACTATAACAAAGCATGACCTGTTAGCTTGGTCTTTGCAATCTTCACTTTCTGATCCTCAGGAACTTCATCACACTCAAAATGATTGTCCAATGCTACAATCCAGTCTAACAACTCTTCATCACTAAGGCTTCCTCCATACTTTGGCACATCTATCTTCATCTTGTGCTTGTCTTCTTTTACTGCTTTTAGCAACTTTACCATCCTTTGATCCTCAGGGTCTAACTCTTCTTCCACATCTTCATACTCAGCTTCTTCTTCTTCCTCAGACTCATTCTCATCACCTAGAGCCACTCCTCTTCTTTGATTTTGTTCTAGGGTAGCCATTCTTTCCTTCAGCTCCCTCAACTCTCTAGCATGTTTTTCCTTCAGCTCATTCATCTCTTGAGCCGTGTTTCTCCCTCTTAGAGTCATCATGACAAACTACCTTTTCAACTTAACACTTCACAATCACAACCGATCTACTAACTGTGCTTTGATACTAATTTGATGCAGAGGTTACAACACAAAGACCACTAAGGGTCAACTAACTTCACAGGAGGGAGGAGGATGCAGGGGATGTCAAGGTAGACAAGACACTTAGGACCTTGTAGACCTAACTACTCCATTTGTCTTTAAACTAGACTTGACTGTCCACTCATTCTCCATGGTTTCAAGACTACACAACAACCCCATCTATGGGTTCATATACCTAGGCTCTTTGCCAAACTTTCTAGGGACCCTAGACCTTCTATGATTGACTATCCCAAGTCACAAAACCATCAAAATGCTTAGGGGGTACTTCCTTGTACCACTTCATGGACTAACCCACTCCCTTGTAGCCCTCCTAAAGGGACTGTTATGCATTAACTTTTGGTACGGACCCCCAAATAGGACTGTGAGGGGATTATTGAGTACCCTTTATCAAGTTCTTCAACATATCCAACATGCACTATGGAGTCCTTTGGAACACAAACCTCTAATTTTGACTGCACCAGTTTCCTACTAGGCCTAAGTAGGTCAGTTTTACAAACAAAGTGCTCACAAACTTCACTCCAAACTTCCAACTTCTGGTTAAAGGTGCCCAATAGGTTGTAAATAGGTATATTTCACAAATTTTTGGGGTCCAAGATCATTTCAATACATTTCATGATCAAATCTTCACTCCACCAAAGCTAGTTAGCCAATACAAGGTGCAATAAGCCCTCAAAGGTTCCAAACTTCAACTTGTGCTTATCCCCTGCTCTTGCACACAAAACCCATTAGAAAAAACACCATCTTAAGCTCATCCCACTCATTTTGGGGTTCTAACATATTAGGATAGGACAGGAAAACCAAAACCTCTCTAAAACCCTTAAAACAAGGGTTAGAGGATAGTTTGCACAAAAAATGGTTATAAAATGCCTAAAATTAGATGAAAATCCCTCCTACCAAATGCAAATGAAAGATCAAATAGTTTCCCAACTAATTTTATTCATTTTCCCTCTTAAGGTACTATACAGGCTCATCTAAAACGTTGGAACAATAAAATATACAGAAAAATCAGAAAAATAGGACAGTCAACAACATTTTTCTTTATTTCCTCCATTCAAACTTCATCACATTACCATGCTTGACATGTGAGAGGTCTCCCCCTTATGTCTACCATGAATTTGACTATTACAATGTTCCCAAATCATGGGAAAAGGCTAAAAAAAACATAAAACTGACCATTTTTTTACTAAAAAAACTAACTGTCTAATAATAGACTGATCTAGTCTTAGCAACTTTGTAGAATCTACTAAAGAAATGGCCTATTTTGGGCCTCCACTACATGACCAAGCCTATAGAAGGCTTTAATACATAATTTTAAAACTTCATTTTGTCTCTAACAAATAAAAATTTCAAAATTTGACATAAAACTATTCTAGGTGCACTGCACCATAAAGAAAAGTTTAAGATTAGTTCTGCAAAACTTGATGAGATGATTGCTAGTCAGAAGGGCCCTGATGGAAAAGAAGGCTTGGGATTTGAGAAAGGTGAAAGTTCTAAGATAGGACAAGAAAGGAATGCTGAGATCAAGAAGAACAAAGGAAAATAGACTCAGAATCGAAGGAACAAACCTAGAAGACCACCAGTTAGGCAACCAAATGCTCAAAGGTACCCATCTTTCAATGATTATTGTAATTCATGCAATAAGTTTAGTCATAAGGCTACTCAATGTAGGAGCAAAATAAATCAAATTGTTCCATCATTCTCTACTCAGTGTTTCAATTGCAAGAAAATTGGTCATAGTGTAAATGAATGTAGAAGTCAGATTAGGAAAGGTTTTAACAATGGAAGGAATGATCAAACTTTCAAAGGTAAATGTTTCACATGCAATAAAGTTGGTCATAAAGCTATTGTATGCAGAAGTAAAGTGAGTCAAAATTCTATTAGGTGCTATGAATGCTATAAGATGGGACATAGGGCTAATGAGTGTAGAAATCAAATGAGAAATGGCTATGGAAGGGAAGAAATACTAGCCAGAGAAATGTTGTGTGCTACAACTGCAATAGATTTGGTCATACCTCTAAGTTATGCAGAAGTAAGAACTCGAAGAAGGATACTTAGGTAGAATTGAAGAAACTAGTGGATAAGGTTGATCTAACAGAAGTCAGGAAGGAGATGAACAAGGTTTGGCTCAAGAAGGAAGTAAATGAAGTTAAGGATGGGTCTGCACCATATTTTGGTCAAATTTTTCCTCTAGGAGGTGAATTGGGTGCTTTGACTCAGGGGGAGCTTCAATGAAAATATTGTTCCCCTAACAAAGGATTGGTGCTTATGCCTCAGCATAAAGAGATAAGGTAAAGGATTAGCAACAAATATTTAAGTTAGGGTAGAGACTATGATTGTAAAGGAGAAAGGAAGAGTTGTATAGATCTAGATTAGGAAAGAAGACATGTTATGAATTTTGGCCAAGTACCTATCTGGTAAAGTCAAGCTACAGTGCTCTGGCAATTTGGTCCGCATTGGTCCACTGTTGAAGATATTGCTTTGCAATTTTGACATATGGTTATTGATCATTGATTACATCTACATCCAGAAGTTTGTCTGATTTTGTTAATTGGCTTGAGAGTAATGACTAACAGAAGTTTGGGTTGACTGAACACAATTACTTTCTGTATAAAGTAGTTTTCATGATGATTGGAAGTATTTGATGAACTAAGAAGCTGCTAGGACTATGTTGAAGGAAGCTGACCTACCGGAAGTATACTGGAGAGAAGCCATACATACTGATGTGTACATCCTAAACAGAGTTCAAGTTAAAGGTAATAGTGCTAAAACTCCTTATGCATTATGGTCTGGAAGAGCTCCTACAGTGAGATATTTCAAAGTTTTTGGTAGCAAATGTCATATTAGAAGAGAAGAAGATTTAGGCAAATTTGATGCTAGGTGTGATGAAGGAATCTTCCTTGGATACTCTACCAAGAGTAAAGCCTACCAGTGCTACAATAAGAGACTGAAAAAGATCATTGAGAGTGCTAATATGAAGGTTGATGAAGACAAGGAAAGAACATTAGATCTGAATGGATATGAATCAGATGAACCTGTTGCTACAATGAATGAAGAGAAAGTTGAACATGAAGACAGTCAAGATGAAGAAGAAAAGGCTCTAGAAAGTATAGTTAAGACTCCTAGGTATGTAAGGATAAATCATTCTGAAGATCAAATTATTGGTGACAAAAGAAAAGGGGTATTGACAAGCAAAAGAGCTGCAAAAGAACGGGTGAACTATAGTTTATTTTCTAAGATTGAACCCCAAAATTGTTAGTGAAGCCTGCAATGATGAAAATTGGGTAAACGTTATGGAAGAAGAGATGATGTAGATAGAGAAGAATCAGCTTGGGAAACTGGTTCCTAGACTTGCTAACAAAAATGTGATTATCACCAAGTGGAATTTTAGAAATAAGATGAATGAGAATGAAATAGTAAGGAACTAAGCAAGACTACACACAAAGATTTCAAAGTATACTAGATGAATGTGAAGTTTGCATTCTTGAATGATTGAAGAAAGCCTTGTATGGACTAAAGCAAGCTTCTAGAACTTGGTATGCAAGATTGGATAAATACCTATTGCAACAAAGATTCAGTAAGTGAAGATCAAATATTGATTATTGAAGTTTCTATTGATCTAAGGGTATTACTGTCTATATGTGTTATCAAGTTGTCATGTTGTGTGCTCTAAGAAGAAGGAAAGTTCCTAGTTGGATGTCTTACTCTGATTTGAGTAGAGTCAAATCTAAAGTTTTGAAAAGACAAGATATGTTAATCCAGAGGTCTTCTGAAATGTGAGCAAGAGCTGACACAGTTTGATGTGTACTCCTAAGGGGGAGTATTCAAAGCAGTAAATTAAAAAGATGTAGTAGAGCAGGCAGTAATTAGAGATGGTTGAATAATCTCAGATTGATCAGAGTAGAAGTGTCCAAGTAGGTGAAAGAGTTGTTGAAGAAGTTTGGAATGGAAGATTTTAAACCAGTATGTACTCCTATGGTAACTGGTTGGGAATGAATGATGAATCACCTAAGATTGAAGGACTACTTTATCTAACCTTTACCAGATCAGATATAATGCATGTAGTTTGTCTTATGACAAGATTTCAAGAAGATAAGAAGAAGGAAAGTTCCTGGTTGGATGCCTTACTCTGATTTGAGTAGAGTCAAATCTAAATTTTTGAAAAGACAAAAGATATGTTAATCCAGAGGTCTTCTGAAATGTGAGCAAGAGATGACACAGTTTGATGTGTACTCCTAAGGGGGAGTATTCAAAGCAGTAAAAGAAAAAGATGTAGTAGAGCAGGTACTAATCAGAGATGGTTGAATAATCTCAGATTGATCAGAGCAGAAGTGTCCAAGTAGGTGAAAGAGTTGTTGAAGAAGTTTGGAATGGAAGATTCTAAACCAGTATGTACTCCTATGGTAACTGGTTGGGCAAGAATGATGAATCACCTAAGATTGAAGGACTACTTTATATAACCTTTACTAGTGATGAGTGCCAAATTGCACTCATGAAATACACTTTTTTTGCCTCTCTTTTTCCCCTTTTTCAGTTCATCTTCCTTGTGTCTGCACTCAAATAAGTTAGCAAGATTGTTCTATTTTGTGATTAATTAAGATAGATTACTTGAGATTAGAATTTCTAATTAGGTGACTAATGTGCATGGGATTAATAGAAAAATGCAGAATTTCTCTTTCTTTTTGAATCAGCAGGTGTAGATGCCAGGAACAATGATTTTGTGCATCTCCGGAGATTGTCTTCAATGATCTCCGAAGACAATAACAAAGAACAGTGACACCTGAAGTTTTGAAGATATGGGGAATGACTCTCCGGAGATCTGCGAGAGTCTGGAATACCTCCGGAGCTGCAGACAGGAACAACTATCTCCGGCACCTCCTGAGAACAGGGCATGTTTCCAAGCAGAGCTGCCGACCAGATACTTCAACAGCGATCTTAATACCCCCTCACTTCACTCAAATCATCACCTGAGTGGTGAAGGGTCAACTATCAGTTAAACTGCTGAAGTTTTATCTTTTCAAAGATTTTACATGAGTTACGAATTGATCTAAACCAATATTCTTATTTTGAGGGCTTTGATGCCTAGGTGTATTAAGACTTAAACTTAGACCTCTGAGTGGACTTCTGTTCCACTCAAGTCTACCTTTCTCGCATGGTGACTTTTCATAAGATTAGACAGTTAAGTACAAATAAGAGGGGGTGTCATCTCCTAGAAAGACTGATAGATAAGTTCAGTGATATATCATCACTAATTTTGTTATATATACTCTCAGAAATAGTAAATAAAACAACGATGATAAAATTATTCTGATTTTTAGAGATCTCAGTTCTGTTATAGCCATATTTTTATGAATGCAGAAATGAATGACTTGGACTAAATTTAGTTTAGATCATCTTTTGTGCTAATTTCCTGCAATAGCCTTCAGCCTCAAGGGTGTGGAGCAAGGGCCCACTCTCACTACTCAGGCAGGAGGCTAGTATCTCTGTTTATTGTTTCAGTTTTCTCTTATAAAAGTATTTCCTATTTTAATAAGTTAAATGCATGTTATTGTTTCCTTTGCTTTGAGTACATTTCCTATTTTATTCTATTTTCCAGCATTCATTACATTTATTCAACAGGCAGATAGTAAATCTTTTAAGCATTAGGACTAGCTATAAACTTGTCACTTAGAATCCCTAGTTGTAGACAGCCATGGACACAGCCCTGGTTCTTTGACATCTGAAAATAGATTAAATGATGAGGTATAGCGATAACCTGTCATTTTTGGCGCCGTTGCCAGGGACTAGTTTGTGTTAATTATGGACACTGAGTTAAAAATAGTTTTTAGAATAGATCTGTATGGTTAGAGCTAGAGATCTAAAAGGAAGATATATTAAGCAGATACCCCAACAACACACCATAGGGGAAAGCAGTGAGGTGGTACAAAATCTTGTTGAAGAAGGAAACCTAGATCTTAATTTGGAACCTGCATTTCAAAACAGCAATCCCTTAGATCCTGCAGACATTCCACTTGCCAATTATATCAAGGAATTACAACAAAAAGTTGAGACAGATCCTTTGGTAGAACCTAATTTCCTAGAACCTCAGGAAGAAGATCCAGTACTAAACATGAAAAATGATAATCATGGGGAAGAGGAAAATCAGGCTCCAAGAACCTTCTCTTATCCTATTGTTTTGGCTGCTGGAGACAATGCTCCCATGAAGAATATCTCACCAGCACATCTGTCAAATTTCAGAGGACTTTCTTTTGAGGATCCAGATCAGTTCTTGTTTGAATTCAAAGTAGTCTGCCAAACTTATGATTATGGATCAGATAACTAGAAACTCAAACTGTTCCCTTCAACTCTGAAAGATTCTCTAATGAGATGGTTTATGGGTTTACCCCAGGGTTCTATCCATTCTTGGGATCAAATGGAAACAGAGTTTTTGGAAAAATACCAAGATTATTGCAGATTCAGTAATAAAAATGAAGAACTTTTTAAAATTAGGCAGGGGGAGGAAGAATCCTTAGAAGACGATGTGGATAGGTTTAATTTTGCCTTGAGAAGGTTTGGCAATCCAGTGGATCACTCCTTGGCCAGAACCCTGTTTATAAAAGGATTGGATAAAGAATCAAAACAGGCTCTGGACCTAATGGGAAAAGGGAACATTAACAAAATGGAAATACCTGAAATAGAGGAACTCTGCAGGAACTATTCCAGAACTCAAGATGGAGTAAGGTCATCCAAAACCTTTAAAGGGAAAAATGAAATAGGACAGTTGATGGAGGAAATTACAAATCTAAAAATAGACATTCTGGTCCAACTAAATACCACATTGGGTGGGATTCAAGCAAAAACCAGAACAACTGATCAAAGCAGAGCAACTGAACCGCTCTCCATTTATTGTCCTAGGTGTAGAAATAAACACCTGTTGAGAGAATGCCCCTTGGACAAATCAGAGATTTGTCAGATATGTGATAGGGAACATCCTACCAGTCAATGTAGCCAACTTCCAGCCTTGAAAAGATTGAGTAAAAAGAATGCTGTGATAGAGGAGGAGTTGAACTATGTGGGACAAAAACAAGCTGGAAATTTCCCTTATAATCAATATCCAAGCTAGTCTTCTTACAGGGGTCCTTCTAATTGGGGAAATAATCAGTGGAATCCAACTTGGTATGGCCCTCAAAATAATCCTCCTTGGGGACAGCAGGATTGGCCAGGTCAAAATTGGCAAAACCAAAACTGGCAAAATTAGCCTTGGGGAAATCAACAATGGCCACCACAGTTTGGGTCACAAAACATGCAACCTTAATGGGGTCCTCAACAGGGATATCATCAACAATATCAAGGACAACCTAGATGTTTCCAACCTCAATAGCAGGCTTTACTAACTGGATCCTCCAACACATAAGGTCAAACACAAAATGAACCAATTAGTCAACCACCTTTACCAGCTCAGCCTATACCAAACCCACGGAATAAACAGGGAGCAGCTGTCTACATGACAGAGCAAGAAAATTTGGCTGGAATTAATGCTATATATTCAAATAATCTCCAGTTGCGTTCCAGTAAAGCATTTCCAAGACCTTCTCCTCCAACTATAGTTGAAATAACCAATGATGAGGAACCTAAAAATCCATGCAATCAACCCCCAAAGGAGATTACTAATGAAAAAGTGTTAGAAAAATCACCCACAGACAACTCCGGAGTTACTCCTAAAAAGCCAACTCCGGAGAACAGTCTTGAACACAATTCTGATAAGAGCTCCGGAGATGCTTTGGAGATGGAAAAGCTAGCACCCTACCCAGAACGACTTAAACAAAATGCTCCCCAGAAAAAGATTTTACAAAAACAAATCCAACCTAATTAGGAATCAAAACTTTTACAAGAAATCAAGCAGCTAAACATTGAAATTCCTCTTCTCCAGGCAATTAGAGATGTACCGCAACTAAATCAGTTCATTAAACAGTATTGTATCAAAACACAGGGTAGAAAGAAGAGCTTTCCTTCCACAATACAGGTGGAAGGAAAAGTAATGGATCTATTGATGGGAGAAATTCTCCTCCCAAAATATGGAGACCCTAGAAATCCTGTCATAACTGTTTTCATCTCGAGAGTAGAAATTTCAAATGTTCTAGTTGATTTAGGAGCAGCAATTAATGTGATGACAGCTCATACAATGGATAGGTTAGCTCTATCAGGTATCCAAGCCACAACTACAATTCTTCAACTTGCTGATCAGTCAGTAGCTGTTCCAAAAGGGGTAATCACTGATGTACCCATTATGATAGATTCATGGGAATTTCCAGTGGATTTCTTAATACTAGAACCTAGAAACCAGAGGAATGCTTAGCTGCTGATTTTAAGAAGACCATGGCTAGCTACTGCAGCAGCATCTATTGATTGTCAAACTGAAGATATGGTCATTTCTAATGAGATAGATCTAAAGAAAATATCTCTGTATCCTCCAGCTAAACCATCAGTGCATTACACAAGAAGAGTATGGGTGGATGAACCAGAAAACATAGACAATAGTGCTTCATTAGCTATGGTAACCATTAGGGAACATCTGGGAGAATTAGAAGAAGAAGTATACTATGATACAATGGAAGACTTCACTCACATCCTAATCAATAAAGATGAGATGGAACTTGCCCAAGATCCTCAGAGAGAACTTCTTGTTTCTTCTCACTGTACCCTTGCTAACATTATTCCTTATGGGGAAACCTTTTACAGGGACTTAACCACTTTCCACATGTTACTCCCACATTCTTGTCCTCTCAATACCATGACACCAATGTATGGACCCACCACATCTATGGATCAAATTACAAAACAGGTCATGATTCTGCCAGGGAAAACACTTAATATAAATACTTAGTTAACAACAAGTCAGGAAGAAAAAATTATCCAGCTTTTGGTCTCCCACTCAACATCTTTTGCCTGGGAATACCAAGATATGAAAGGCATACCTCCTGAGATCTATACCCATCATATCTACACTGAGGATATTAAACCCGTCAGGCAACCACAAAGAAGATTGAATCCTGCCTTAAAGGACATTGTCAAAACTGAAATAGAAAAATTACTCTAGGCAGGATTCATATATCCAATCTCAGATAGTCAATGGGT
The DNA here is from genome assembly GCA_027924645.1 of Cunninghamia lanceolata. NCBI lineage: Eukaryota > Viridiplantae > Streptophyta > Pinopsida > Cupressales > Cupressaceae > Cunninghamia > Cunninghamia lanceolata. Next base: position 1,325,221 of record BSBN01001275.1, read on the forward strand.
CTCACCCCTTGTCATTGTGCCTAAAAAGAATGGGAAATGGAGAGTGTGTATTAATTATAGAGAACTCAACAAGGCCACAAAAAAAGACTACTTTCCCTTGCCATTTATTGACCAAGTTTTGGACAACCTTACTAGGAGAAAGTATTTTTCTTTTCTAGATGGATTTAGTGGGTATAATCAAATTCAAGTAGCACCTGAGGACCAAGACAAAACCACCTTCACATGCTCTTAGGGAACCTTTGCTTACAAAGTTCTTCCCTTTGGGCTATGCAATGCCCCAGCTACATTTCAGAGACTGGTTCTAGCTATTTTTGCTGAACTGGCTAATGAATGCATGGAGGTCTACGTGGACGACTTTACTGTGTATGGGAATAACTTTGAAGAAGCTCTCACAAACCTTGGAAAAGTACTAAAATGCTGTAATAAAAATCGACTGTCCCTTAGCCATGAGAAATGTTTCATGATGGTGGAGGAAGGAATTGTTTTGGGACACCATATTTCGGAGAAAGGGATCAGAGTGGATCAGAACAAGATAGAAGTAATCACACAGTTGCCTTCACCCAAAAATTAGATTGATGTCACAAGTTTTCTAGGTCATGCAGGCTACTATAGGAGGTTCGTAGAAAATTTTAGCAGAATAGTTGCCCCCCTATTTACCCTGCTTAACAAGGAAACAAAATTTCTCTGGACAGAAGATTGTCAATTAGCATTTGACACTTTGAAGGAGAAGCTTACTGTCACACCAGTTTTAAGGGGACCTAATTGGACTTTACCATTTCACATACAAACTAATGCTTCAAATGAATCCATTGGGGCAGTTTTAGGACAAAAGGAGGAAGGAGAAGGTACGCATGCCATTTATTACATCAGCAAAAACCTTACCCCTACAGAAAGAAATTATACAACAACTGAGAAAGAATTCTTAACAGTTATCTATGCTATAAACAAATTTAGGCATTATATCACCGGATATAAAATATTTGTGCACACTGATCATGCAGCCATCAAGTACCTAATGAATAAACCAGTAGTAGGTGCAAGGATCATCAAATGGTTATTGCTATTGCAGGAATTTGATATTACCATAGTTGATAATCCAGGGAAGTTTAATTTGGTTGCTGATTTTCTGTCAAGATTGCATCCAGTAGGAGAAGATCAACCAGTGGAGGACAAATTCCCAGATGAACATCTTTTTGCCATATCCACTATTGCACCTTGGTTTGCTGACATAGCTAATCTTTTAGCCACAGGCTTACATCCATCCCATTTTACTTCAAAACAAAGGAAACGTTTGGTTAAAGAAAGTTTATCCTACAAATGGTTGAATGGTTTACTATTTAAATGTGGTCCTAATTTCATTCTACATAGGTGTTTAAAGGCTGATGAGACTTTTGATGTGTTAAGAGCATGTCATGATGAACCATCTGGTGGCCACTATTCTTTTCACAGGACAGTCCACAAAATCCTTGGAGTTGGTTACTACTGGCCTTCACTTCATAAAGACACAAAGAAGTATGTGCAGCACTGTGACCAGTGCCAAAGGATGGGGCAGCCAACCTTTACCCAGGAAATGCTGCTACATCCTCAAGTCATGATGGAACCGTTTGAGCAATGGGGTCTAGATTTTGTGGGACCAATTTCACCACCATCATCAGGCAAAGAGTATATTCTAGTGTGCACAGATTATGTTACTAAGTGGGCTGAAGTTCAAGCATTACAGTTTGCAAGAGAAGAAAAAGTTACTTATTTCCTTTACAATAAAATTTTCTTAAGATTTAGAGCCCCAAAATCAATAGTTTCAGACAGAGGACCTCAATTTACTTCATAGGTAATCAAGGCATTCACAGATTTATACCAAGTCAAGCACAGAAAATCTTCACCTTACCATCCTCAAGCAAATGGGCAGGTAGAAGTAACTAACAGAGAAATTGAAAATATCCTAACAAGGACAGTGGCAATGAACAGAAAGGCTTGGGCTAATAGACTACTCGAAGTAGTTTGGGCTTACAATACCACTTGGAAGTCCACAACAAAGTTTTCACCATATGAATTGGTTTATGGGAAAAAGCCTATACTATCTATAGAATTTGAACTCCAGACACTTAAAACTGTATTGGATGTTGGGCTGCCATTGTCTACAATTTAGCAAAATATAATTCTTCAGCTCAACGAGTTGGATGAGATCCGGATAAAAGTCATTCAGCAAACAGAACTGGTTCAGTACCAAAGGAAACAATGGTATGACCAACATATCAAGAGGAGGACATTTCAACAAGGAGATTGGGTTCTTCTTTATGATTCTAAATTCAAAGAATTCAAAGGGAAATTGCAGACTCACTGGCTGGGTCCTTATCAAATAAAGGAAGTGTTTGAAAATGGAACTGTATTATTGCAACCAATTGATGGGAGCACAAACACATTTCTAGTAAATGGTCACCGGATAAAGCTCTACAAAAGACCATCTACTAAAGAAGAGATTCTAAATGATCTGTGTTTTGATACAGGGGATACCTCCTCTGTCATGGTGTTGGATTGAATGGCTGCCTTCTAAAAAATAAAAATAAAAATAAAAAATAAAAAGAAAATAAAAAAAAATTAAAAATTAAAAATTAAAAAAAATAAAAAAATAAAAAAATAGAGAAAGATGGAAAACCAGCAAATGGCTGTCTTTCTCAACTAAGGGAGTTGAAAACCAGTAAAATGGCGGTTCCCTTCTTCAGGATAGTTGTAATAATTAAGCTCTGGATTTGATCAATTGCCAGAAATTGGCCCAACCAGATCCTGCGCTTCTCAAACGGGAGCATCTCTGACGCTTTCTAATAAGGAACATCTCTGGCGCTTTCCAATTAGGAGCACCTCCAGCGCTCTATTAATAACGCCGATAGTTTCCATAATAAGGGAGGGACCCACCTCGCCAGGTAGTAAAGTAGAAGATGAGTCATGATGAGGTCATCATGACTCATCTTCTACTTCATCGCAAAGCATAATTAAATTAGAATACTAATAATTGCAGGAGTGTTCACGAGCCGGCGCTAACATCACCCATGGGCGTGGATTTTAGTGCCACTTAGTGCAATGATTGCAGGTCACGTGCAAGTAGGAAGTGGATGTCATTTCAGGCCGCTGCTTAAATGGCACGACGCATGCAGTTTCCAAAATGGCGTAGCATTTCTCCCGAGTACATCGCCTCATCATTAAAACTGATCCAGGTAAATCTGTTTTTAATTAATCAATAATTAGTAACTATCCTGTCTTTCTATTTTGGGTGTTGCCAAGATGACACGTCCCTCCGCCGTCATTTCCTTTTTCACATCCAAGCATGCCGCCATCTGTGCCTTAATGCCACCTTACCTCTGGAGTACCTTGTCAGTCTGTTACATTTATGGCTGCTTTGGTCCCTTAACCCATCTGCATAAGCCCAGCTTGAAAACAATAGCATCCCTCATTCAAACTTCTGAAATAGACTTAAGCATAAGATAAATTAAACAACCCTCTGGAGTCTACAGAGCAATTTGAACAATACTCTGAAGCCCACAGAGATAAGGGGGACAGATAGACTGCAGATTGGGAAGTAAAAGAATAAAACACAGAAAGTGCCATTAATTTAGTAATGGGGGTCAAGAAAAAGTCTGATCTAGAAAATACTGTGGGTCTTCTGAAGGATGCAGCTGCAGCAAACATTTTAAGGACTGCTGGATGGTTAGATTTCCTAAGTAAGTTCGAAGGGTTTGAGTAGGATATTGTGGACGAATTCCTTAGGAATTTAAGAGACAACCAGACCACTGTGAGAGGAAACCAAATCAGTCTCTCCTCCACAATTATCAGCCACATTTCCAGACTCCCAGAACAAGGTGAGAGGTTCTACCACCTGAAAACCTTATATACTGATTTAATTAGAAATTTTTCTGTGCGTGGTGAACCTGCTATTCAATTGCATATGAATAAGAATGAGGTCAAAGGAATTTTGAGGTCCACTCTCCCAAATCCTTGGGCAACTGTTGCTACCTGGTTAATGAAGTACTTTACCTGTGATGGCCAATTCTCCATAGTTTTAGGGCCCATAATGAAAATGCTAATTTTTCTCAGACATGGAAATAGGCACCCCGAATATAACATAAATATCCCCAATTTCCTGTATTCTGCCATCAGGGCAACTGTAGAGAATACCAGCAGGGTAAAGGACCCATGAAACATCATGGCCTCATCTTTCTAATAGTCAAGCACCACTTCCTATCTCAGGCCAATGGAGAACAACTACTGCAGAACTTTCTTGAACATAACCCTCAGGTCAGAGAACCAGAGATAACACAAATAGAGGATGAGAGTTCTCCCTCTCACCAGGATGAGGAAACTGAACCTACAGCCTCCTCCACAGCTGTTCACAAAGGGACATCACCCTCACAAGAGGCTACATCATCTGCAACCCCTGTTCCTGACAAAAAGGGGAAAGGCAAACAAATTGTAGAACTTGCTCCTACATGACCTCTATACATGACTCGGTCAGTCAGGTGAAAAATGACTCTACCTGAGGAATCTTGGCCTAAAGAATTAACAGAGGAAAAGTTAGGACAAGGAATTGAGGGGAGGTGGTGGGTTGAAGAACCATCCCATGATTCAGATGAGGTACCTCTGGTCAGGAAGAGGAAGCAAAGTGGTAATTCTCCAGCACCATCTGTTCATGTGGAGTCAAGCCCAGTTTCAACACCACCATGTGCTTCGGAGACAGGAAATTTACCAACTGTTACTATCTCCTCAGATTCTCAGGAAGGGAGACCTGCTCCGGAGGCGCAGTCCCACCTGTGCTCCAGAGAAGTAAAAAGAAGAGCCAGCTCTCACAAGCTGAGAAGGATACTGCCCTGCTTACTGAGGCACTCCTGGAATTGAGCACATGTGAGGACAAAGCAGGACCTTCATCAGTGCCAGCAATAGCAGAAGATCCTCAAGACATGAACACTGCAGAAGGAGAAACAAGGCACATGGATATAGAAGGAGAAACAGGGCACATGGATACATTAGGAGAAACAGAGTAGATGGCCATGGATAATATTGATAATCAGCCAATAGCCACAGAAACAGGGCAGGTGGCCATGGATAATATTGATAATCGGCCAACAGCCACATAAATAGAGACATAAACTCTATCTCATCCCTCTGACCAAGAGGATATAGAAATCTCAACAGAGCAACAATTAATGGAAGAAATTGAAAATTTAAAAAGAATGCTTTGGGGAAAGAATTTGATTATTACTGACCTCAAGAAGGTCAGAGTAGAGATGGAGGTGGAGCTGAAGCAAACTATTGCAAATATCTAAACAGACCTCCAAAACAAGGACAGAATCATCAGGGAGAAGGAGGCAGAGTTGGAAGCACAGAAATGTGAGGCAGCAAAAAGGATGGAAGAAAAAGAAAAAGAAACAGCACAAAAGGTTTTTGAGCTCACCATGGCCAGAGACAACGGCATCATAGTAATGGCAGCACTGATTGAAAAGGTACAAAGCCAGGATAAACAATTAACTTGGGCCAATAACAGACTGGACGACCAAGAAGAATATATTCAAGAACCGTCTGGCCCAAGGGCAACCAATGAACAGGAAATTCAAACATATGCCTATGTGGGTCCAATCCCCATTGACATTCCCAAAGCCCTGTTTCATTGGGAGAAAAGGTGTAGGGAATTTGAAGCCTCCAAACCAATGTTGCAGTTACAAAGGGCAGTCACTGCAAGAGCAAAAAGAATAGCAACTTTGGAAAGCAAAGTCATTCAAATGGCCTCCCTTTCCTCAAAAATTCTATCCTGCAGGCCTCCAAGTGCCAGCTATTCAATGTTCCTATAGGAAAGGGTACTGCAAAGGAAACTCTCCTTAGTCCTGTCTGACATAACTGAGGATACCGAAATAGCAGAAGGTTTCATGGCAGCTTACACCAGGAGCAATGAAGAAGACAAAAATTTCCTGTGTGAATTATACTTACATGGGTTCTGCATTAATGATATAGCCTTCATAATTAATCACTTTGTGGGAGAATGTTAGCTTAAGGCATTCATGTCCCTCATGAGAAACCACCAAATCTGGAATGAAAGGATGGAAGATCATCTTCAAAAGGATTCAAAAACAGATCTCCACATCAAAAAAGAATGTCCCAATCCTTTTGCTTTTCAGACCCGATTCAGGTCCCTTATTTATCATCCTACAAGTGCAACCAGCATATTGCCATTATACTTGAAAAGTTTGCAGGAATGCTCCATTGACTTTGGTCTTTTTATGATTAATTCAGAAAATCCCGTACTTGTTGTAGCAAAGAGGAGATGGAATATTTTGACCCCAGAACAAAAGCTTAGAGAGGTGGTCACCCCTGCAAACTTGAGACTATTCATGAGAAAGGCAAAGATGATATCCAAACTGATGGATAAATATAAACAGGAATGGATAGGTGGACAGTTCAGACCTCCTCTGATAATTGAACCACTCCCTGTATGGATAGAACAGCTGGAAGATGAAAAATTGCAAGACTGGTTGAAGCAAGTTGACAAGTACAGAGGAAATGGTAACACCAACAGAACTACTTGGACAACCTATCTCCAGGAGTATAGCCTGACTGATAGATTGCTTCACCAAAATAAATCCAGGATGTGAAAAGCAGGAGGACCTGCCAAACCTTAGGTATGGGGGGGATGATGAGTGCCAAATTGCACTCATGAAATACACTTTTTTTGCCTCTCTTTTTCCCCTTTTTCAGTTCATCTTCCTTGTGTCTGCACTCAAATAAGTTAGCAAGATTGTTCTATTTTGTGATTAATTAAGATAGATTACTTGAGATTAGAATTTCTAATTAGGTGACTAATGTGCATGGGATTAATGGAAAAATGTAGATTTTCTCTTTCTTTTTGAATCAGCAGGTGTAGATGCCAGGAACAACGATTTTGTGCATCTCTGGAGATCGTCTTCAATGATCTCTGGAGACAATAACAAAGAACAGTGACACCTGAAGTTTTGAAGATATGGGGAATGACTCTCCGGAGATCTACGAGAGTCTGGAATACCTCCGGAGCTGCAGACAGGAACAACTATCTTCGGTGCCTCCTAAGAACAGGGCATGTTTCCAAGCAGAGCTGCCGACCAGATACTTCAGCAGTGATCTTAATACCCCCTCACTTCACTCAAATCATCACCTGAGTGGTGAAGGGTCAACTATCAGTTAAACTGCTGAAGTTTTATCTTTTCAAAGATTTTACATGAGTTACGAATTGAACTAAACTAATATTCTTATTTTTAGGGCTTTGATGCCCAGGTCTATTAAGACTTAAACTTAGACCTCTGAGTGGACTTCTGTTCCACTCAAGTCTACTTTTCTCACATGGTGACTTTTCATAAGATTAGACAGTTAAGTACAAATAAGAGGGGGTGTCATCTCCTAGAAAGACTGATAGATAAGTTCAATGATATATCATCACTCATTTTGTTATATATACTCTTAGAAATAGTAAATAAAACAACAATGATAAAATTATTCTGATTTTCAGAGATCTCAGTTCTGTTATAGCCATATTTTTATGAACGTAGAAATAAATGAATTGGACTGAATTTAGTTTAGATCATCTTTTGTGTTGATTTCCTGCAATAGCCTTCAGCCTCAAGGGTGTGGAGCAAGGACCCACTCTCACCACTCAGGCAGGAGGCTAGTATCTCTGTTTATTGTTTTAGTTTTCTCTTATAAAAGTATTTCCTGTTTTAATAAGTTAAATGCATGTTATTGTTTCCTTTGCTTTGAATACATTTCCTGTTTTATTCTATTTTCCAGCATTCATTACATTTATTCAACAGGCAGATAGTCATTCTTTTAAGCATTAGGACTAGCTATAAATTGGTCACTTAGAATCCCTAGTTGCAGACAGCCATGGACACAGCCCTGATTCTTTGACATCTGAAAACAGATTAAATGATGAGGTACAACGACAACCTGTCAACCAGATCAGATATAATGCATGTAGTTTGTCTTATGACAAGATTTCAAGAAGATCACAAAGAACCATATGTGTTGGCAGTCAAAATGGTTATGAGGCCATCTCTCAGGGGAAGCAGGTAGATGATGCTGATATGAGTTCTTGATAAAGAGCAGTAAGTGTTGTAGTGTTGATTAACAAGGGAAGTTGTGCACTAGTAATAAGATTTGAGTTGAGCTTTGTTAACTCAAGAAGGAGAGAAGTAAAAGGTCTAACACCCTTTTCCATTGATGTCAAAGGGGGAGAGAAGTTCATGAGAAAAACCTAAGGAGAAAATTGCAATCAGAGAAAGCATAAAGTAAGGGGGAGCAAAGAAGCAAAGCAACTTTGTTTGTCTTGATGGTTTTTCACATCATGTGTTGCCATCAATGACAAAGAGGGAGATTGTTGCGAGTATGAGCAGTAAGTGTTGTCATTGATGTCAACACCTAAGGTCAACATCTAAGAAAGTTATTTGGATGAGTTTGAACAAGTGTTTGATTGTTTTGTCTCCCAGAACAATGCAATGTCATGCTCTGAATTTCCTCAGAATTGGAGACCAGAGTGTGAGATTGGGATATGATTTAGAGAAGTGTCTGAAGATGCTAAATCCTAAGTTTGAAGCTCCCAAATGCTGTGTAGCAAAAGATCTATTCACCAATTTGAAGACTGTGTCTAGCAATGCATGCAGAGTGACAGGGAGAAAATGTTTTTCTCTGCGTATAGGAATTTGGCTTTTCAGTTTTGGACTTAAGCCTATAAAGTCCTTAACTATCTTCATTCTAGAGGATTTGTGATTTGGTGCTCCGGAAGACAAGTTTGTGGTGTTATACTTCAAGTGAAAGTTGTTGAGTTCAGGTGATATTTGTTGTCTTCAAATATCTCCAAGTGAGATCTATTGCAGATGGATTTGTCAGCTCTCAGGAGAATTTATGTTGTTCATAGATGTGTCAAGATCGTATTAAAGCATCGCACAAGGTCTGCTTGTTATGATTTTGATCAAGGAAGCATATGATCAAGAATCTTCCCAGTTTATGTTGTTTGGCCAACCTATTTAATTGCGGTGATCAAGAAGATGTTTTTGATGAGTGTTTAAGTGATGTGTAGCGTGCTTGGATAGATTTAAGTCCAAACTAAGGAGTAATACATTATGCCCTCATCCTTTTATGGTGTGTGATGTTTAGGTATAGATCTAATTTGATGTACATATGAATGCCTACCTAGGAGATTGTTCCTATGGTTGATGAATGTAATGCCGACCTTGATGTACATTCCAAGGTTAATGAAATGTATAAATACATGTAATGAATTTATGTTTGAGGTGTAGTAGTACGAAGATGTGAAGACAAGTGTGAAGTGGAAAAGCATAGCAGAGCAGAAGAGTTTTATTGCGCTTCAATGGAACTGAACTCAGGCATGGTGTAGATGCTATTCAATCAGTTCAAACCTATGGTAGTGAGCCTTATCATTTCGAGAGTGAGCTTGTATACAGTGAGTCCTTAAGGGCAGTGAGCCCTGGGCAGTAAGCCCTAAGGCAGAGAGCCTCTAATTTTTGGTATTGCTATAACATATATATCTTAGTGGGCTAACACCCACCATGGTTTTTCCCTTATAGGGTTTTCCTATTGCAAATACATGCCTGATGTGTTGTCATTGATGTCAACATATCTTTCTGTCAGAAATAATGAAGATAGTGCAGAGGAGTGATTAGTATTTCCAGTAAGGTGAAGATTAGAGTATGTAGATTAAAGGGCTTGTATAGGGTTGTCTATTGTTACCCCAGTTGAGATTTGAGAGGTCCGCATGCAGATCTGGCAAAGTTATGACCCTCTAAGCAAAACATGTTTCTGCAGTTGTTTTGTAATGACAGAGTGGCAAGAAGTTGGTCCGAATTGGTCTGGTATGAGCATATTGTGATCTACGGATCTAGAGGCATGTTTGGGATGTTGGTGTGTTCCCTCAACTTGAGTGGTTCGTGGTTTGGAGGTCTGGAAGCAATCTTGTTAGTATGACAGTCATGATAGTGTGTGTTCTTGAGGTTTAGTGTGAAGATGCAAGTGATTCTAATGATGCGAAGTGGTGTGACTGTTCCTGTTGACTTAATTGTGCTTATGGTGGTCTCTAGATCATATGGCTATCGTGTTGGTGGTCTGCATTGACAAAGGAGCTTGTGATTGAAGTTTTCCTCTTGGTTGTTGCTGTTCTTCCTAGTCTTGGCTGACCAGATGTTCCTAGCATGTTGTGGATGATCTAAAGATCATTTTATGAAGCATGGCATGTTAATAAAGGAAGACTCAAGTCTTAGCTATGATTCGCTGACTGTGTAAAGATCTGCGTTAAGTTTGACCGACCTTGTTGATCATTCCAAGATGGATGAAGTATATAAATACTTGTTGAAGAGTTGTTAAACATCATCCTTGAGAAAAATAAGATCAAATTCGAATAAAGGATCAAAAGTAGAGTAGAGAAGAAAAGGAGTGAGAGTAGTATAGAGTGTGAAGTTGGTAAAGAAGAATTCAGGGCAAAGTAGAAGTTTTTGAGCATTCACTGAAATTGAACCAAGCATGAAGTAGATGCTATTTCTCAATTAATTCATTCTATTCTAAATAAATTTTGTAGGCAGTGAGCCTCCCTTTTGAGCAGTGAGCTCTGGGTAGTGCGCTCAAAGGCATGTGTCTTCTATTTTTCTAAAGTACTTTTAACAGGGTACAAATCTTTGTGGGTTAACCCCCGTCGTGGTTTTTCCCTTAACCGGGTTTCCACGTCAAAATCTTGGTGTCAAGTGTGTTGATTATGTTTTTGCTCTTATGTTGTTGATCTATGCTTTATTGTTTACATCACTAATTTGGTAGCAAGTTAATAAAGGAGGTTAAAAGCAGAAAAAGTTTATATTGTGTGACAACTGATTCACCCCCCCTCTCAGTTGTCCGGTCTTATTCCAACAATTGGTATCAGAACCAGAGCCTCTTATAAAAGCCCGACCACTTGAGGAGATCTAGGATGGATAGTCCGAGATTTGATGGAACAAATTATTTTGTTTGGAAGAATCGCATGGAGTGCCATTTACAATGCATGGGCAATGCCTATTGGGTGATAACCAGTGTTGAGTATAAACCTCTGGAGAAAGGCCCTTCAACTCCAGATCAAGTCAAAGATGCTAAAAATAACCTTCGATCTAAAGAAGCCTTGTTGAGTGCCTTGACTGATTTAGAAATGACAAATGTCTTTGGTCTAAAAACTACTTATGAAATCTAGAAAAAGTTGGAATATATGTATGAAGGTGATAAATATGTCAAATGTGCCAAGCTGCAAAGTCTGAGAGGAAAATTTGAAACTATGAGGATGAGCAAAGATGAAAACATCACAATCTACATGCAAAATAAAAAATGAACTTGTGTGTGGTATCAGGTGTGCTGGTGGAATTTTGGAAGAATCAGAGATTGTATCAAACGTACTCAGATCTTTACCTGATTCATACAAACACAAGGTAGATGCTATAGAGGAGATCCAGACTGTCTTAGATGTTAAAAGAGATCATCTAGTTGGCAAAATTTTAGCTTTTGAATTAAGCGAGTTTGTTGATTCTCTTCCCAAGTCTGAATCTGCATTTAAGGCCAGTCTATATGGAAAACAAAGATATGATCCAGGTGAAATCTTTTTTGCAAGATCAAATAGATTAGTGAAGACAAGGAAGGATCTTGAAGATATTGAACTTGAAACTGCTGATTTTGAAGATCTTCTCACCAAAAGATTGCCAAGAGGATTTGGTAAGTATGAAGGAAAATTGCCACTCAAATGTTTTGCTTGTAATAAGATTGGTCATTTTGCCTCAAGATGTCTGGAGAGGTTTTCAAAACCAAACCCTAATAGATATCAAAATCAGAACAAATGTTACTATGTCCAAAAAACTAGAGAAGAAGGAGTCACAGATGATGAATCTGATCATGGAGGTTCCTCTAAAAATGATTGGGTGTTCATTGCCATCAAATAAGAAGATCCAGTGTCTACTAAATCTGCTAACTATGCAAATATGGAAAGTGCCTTGGCTGCTCAAGTTATTGAGAAAGATGAATGGGTGATTGATAGTGGATGTTCTCATCATATGACTGGAGACAAGAGTAAGTTTGTCTATTTTGAAAATTATGAAGGTGGGCTTGTGAAATTTTAAGATAACTCAGCTGGTAGAATCTGTGGCAAAGGATCCATCTCTTTTGATGATAAGAATAGCACCAATGATGTTATATATGTGAAAGGACTGAAACATAATCTTCTCAGTGTTGGACAGTTGGTTGATAAAGGTTATGATCTTCGATTCAAAGATAGAAAGTGCAGAATCTTGGAGAGTTCTAGTACTGAAATTGCATCCGGTACTCAAACTAGAGGTAACATTTTTCATTTAAGTAGCTCTAGAAAAAGTTGTTTGATTTCTTAGATAGATCAAAGTTGGTTATGGCACAGGAGGATATGTCATGTGAATTTTGATAATATTGTCAAAATAAGTACCACTCAGGCTATGAGAGATCTTCCAAAACTTGTGAAGCCTAATAGCATGTGTAGAGAATGTCAATTGGGGAAACAGAGTAAAATTTCATTCAAAAGTAAGGATTAAGTTTCAAATGGATGATTGGAATTGGTACATACTGATCTCTGTGGTCCTACTAGAATTAGGAGTGTGCAAGGAGATAGATATTTCATGTTGTTGATAGATGACTACTCCAAGATGATGTGGGTAACCTTCCTAAAAGAAAAATTAGAAGCTCTTGAAAAATTTAAGGTGTTCAAAGTGATGGTGGAAAATAAAGTTGGTGAAAAATTGAAATGTCCAAGATCCGACAGAGGTGGAGAATTTACTTCCCATGAGTTTGATGCTTTTTGTGAAAAGCATGGCATAAAAAGATAGTTATCTGCTCCTAGGACTCCCCAACAAAATGGAGTTGTGGAAAGAAAGAACTGGACCATTCAAGAAGTTGCCAGGACCATGATGATGGAAACAAATGTTCCTCAAGTTTATTGGAGAGAAGCTATAAGTACTATTATCTACACTCTTAACCGGGTGCAAATTAAAGGCAATTCTGGTAAGACCCCTTATGAACTATGGTTTGGTCATCCTCCTACTGTGAGATATTTTTGAGTTTTTGGTAGTAAATGCTATATCAAAAGAGATGAGGATTTAGGCAAATTTGATACAAGAAGTGATGAGGGAATATTTTTGGGATACTCTACTCAAAGTAAGGCTTACCGGTGCTTTAACAAGAGGTTGAAAAAGATTGTTCAAAGTGCTAATGTTAGAGTTGATGAGAGCAAGGAAGGACATTCCAGGATTTGCAAATATGATTCAGATGATCAAAATGAAAATCAAAGTCAAGGAAGGTTAGTTCAAACTCTGACTCAGATGCAGATTGATTCAAAAACTCTAGAGACTCAAGGAATTAGTATAGATGTTGAGGAACAATCTCAAGAAATAGAAGCCCAAGCAATTCCCAAAACCCCAGGTATGTAAAAATGAATCATCCTGAAGATCAAATCATAGGGGATAGAAATAAAGGCTTTCAAACTAGGAAAAGAGTTGCTGAAGATCAAGAAGAGATTTGTTTGATTTCAAGGATTGAACCTAAATCAGTTGGTGAAGCTTGCACTAATGAAAATATATAGCAGCAGAAAATAATTGTACTCAGGTTCTATGGATGAAGCAAATGTTGAAGGACATTAGAGTTGTGTTTTAGGAGCCAGTCACAATCTTTTGTGATAATTCTAGTGCAACAAACTTGTATCTCAAAGAACCCAGTGTTGCATTAAAAAACAAAGCATATATCTATCAAGTTTCATTTCTTGAGAGAGAAGATAAATGAGAATGAAATCAAGTTGGAGTTTGTGTCATCCAAAGATTAGATTACAGATATCTTCACTAAGCCTCTTCCCAAGGATACCTTTGAATATCTCAGAGAGAAGTTAGGGGTTATTACCCCTCCAAATTAGAACTAAGATGCACTAAGGTGCATCAGTTCGGTGGAATTCTCAGTCACATCTCGAGATCTAGATTGATGTTGAAAAAATACTACTCTAAGGAGTAGTTAGTATGCAAATGTTGGAGATCAGTTTAAAATAAAAAGGGGAAGAGATGATTGCAAATATGCGCCCTTTGCCATTGATGTCAAAGGGGGAGAGAAGTCATGTGAAAAACTTGGAAGCAAGTAGTTGCTGGTGAAAGGGGGAGCAGTGAAGAAAGTGGTTGCAAGTGTGACAGGAGAAAGGGGGAGAAGTTATTATCTTGATGGTTGAATCAATTTTTCACATCATATGTTGCCATCAATGACAAAGGGGGAGATTGTTGCAAATATGTACCTGATGTGTTGTCATTGATGTCAACATAGCTTTCTATCAGAAACAATGAAGACAGTGCAGAGGAGTGATTAGTATTTCTAATAAGGTGAAGATCAGAGTATGCAGATTAAAGGGCTTATATAGGGTTGTCTATTGTTGCTCCAGTTGAGATTTGAGAGGTCCGCATGAATATTTGGTGAAGTTATGACCCTCTAAGTAAAACAGGTTTCTGCAGTTGTTCTGTAGTGACAGAGTGGCAAGAAGTTGGTTCGGATTGGTCTGATATGAGCATATTGTGATCTACAGATCTAGAGGCATGTTTGGGATGTTGGTGTGTTCCCTCAACTCGAGTGGTTTGTGGTTTGGAGGTCTAGAAGCAATCTTTTTAGTATGACAGTCATGACAGTGTGTGTTCTTGAGGTTCAGTGTGAAGATGCAAGTGATTCTGGTGATGCAAAGTGGTGTGACTTTTCCTATTGACTTAATTGTGCTTGTGGTGGTCTCTGGATCATGTGGCTATTGTGTTGGTGGTCTGCATTGACAAAGGAGCTTGTGATTGAAGTTTTCCTCTTGGTTGTTGTTGTTCTTCCTAGTCTTGGCCGACTAGATGTTCCTAGTTTGTTGTGGATGATCTAAAGATAATTTTATGAAGCATGGCATGTTAATAAAGGAATACTCAAGTTTTAGCTATGATTGGCTGACAGTGTAAAGATCCATGTTAAGTTTGGCTGACCTTGTTGACCATTCCAAGATGGATGAAGTGTATAAATACTTGTTGAAGAGGTTTTAAACATCATCTTTGAGCAAAAATAGATCAAATTTGAATAAAGGATCAAAAGTAGAGTAGAGAAGAAAAGGAGCGAGAGAAGTATAGAGTGTGAGGTTGGTAAAGAAGAACTCGGGGCAAAGTAGAAGGTTTTGAGCATTCACTGAAACTGAACCAGGCATGAAGTAGATGCTATTTCTCAGTTAATTCATTCTGTTCTAAATAAATTCTGTAGGTAGTGAGCCTCCCTTTTGAGCAGTGAGCTCTAGGAAGTGCGCTCGAAGGCATGTGCCTTCTATTTTTCTAAAGTACTTTTAATAGGGTACAAATCTTTGTGGGTTAACCCCCACCGTGGTTTTTCCCTTAACCGTGTTTCCACATCAAAATCTTTGTGTCAAGTGTGTTGATTATGTTTCTGCTCTTATGTTGTTGATCTATGCTTTATTGTTTACATCACTAATCTGGTAGCAAGTTAATAAAGGAGGTTAAAATTAGAAAAAGTTTATATTGTGTGACAACTGATTCACCCCCCCTCTTAGTTGTCTGGTCTTGTTCCAACATTTCCATGCAAAAATCTGGTGTCGCATGTGTTGATTACGTTATTGTGTTGAGCTTCTTATTTCATGTTTTCATGGTTAAATTTGAATAACAATAAGTAAGTATTTGATGTGTTCATAAGTGTTCAAAGTTTTAGGGACAACTGATTCACCCCCCCTCTCAGTTATCTGGTGCATTTCAACAGGTTCTTCTTCTGAGCCTACAAAAAGGTCAAAAGAGAAATCCACACCTTTGAGGCGTTCACACCACCCAAACAAGAAGGGTGTTGTGAGGATTGTTGTTGAGAAGCATGGAAAAGAGGAGGATGTTTGTAGTAGTAGAAACTGACAATGAACCAAAAGTCAATATGACTGAGAATATACAAGCCCCTATAAAAAAAATGGTATGTGTCTTCTACCCCTGAATCTGAACCAGAGGACATTTTTATTGCTAAGAAAACTAGGAAGAAAACCCTAGACAACCTTGCTAATGAGGAATATGAGTTCACAGGGAGTGGTGATGAACAACCTTCAAGGGATGAGGAGTTATTGATTAAAGACAAGAATATAAGAAGAAAAATGCAGGAAGCCTTTGAAAGAATAAAGCAGCTGGAAGAATTGATCAATACTCATTAGCAGTGATATGATGTGGAGTCTGATCATTCTCCATGTGGGAGATTGTTGTTATATGGAGCCTGATCAGACTCAGAGGTTAAATTTACCCCACTTTTATCAACACAATTTCCCCCCAAATTATTTAACAGGGTCAAGGGGCAGCGCCCCTTGCGGGGGTTTGGGGGGTAGTGCCCCCAAGACGGGGTCAAGGGGCAAGACATAAGGCTTGATAAAAATTGGCTAAGGGTTAGGTTTTTTGTTGATGTATTGTAGCATTTTGCAGTGGTATTGAGTTGCAAGGATTGCTGTTTGTAATCGGTTTGATTTACTTGATAATAATATTAGACTCTCTATTGGTGGATGTAGCTCGAGTTTGGGTGAACCACGTTAAAACTTGTCTCTCACTATTATTATTTCTATGTATTCTCATTCCTCTGTTTAATCTTTAGTTGCATTTAATTGATATCTTTTGCATACAATTCCTAACAAGTAGTATCAGAGCGGGTTGTGTTCAATTATCATCTATAGAAAGGTCTCACAGTTGTGTGGGAGCAATGGCGGATGAGGGTAAATTGAAGGTAGATAAATTCAATGGGTAGAACTATCAGTTATGGAAGATGCAGATGGAGGATTATCTCTATCAGAAGGATTTATGGAGGCCATTGGAAGGAATAGTCAAGAAACCGGCAATAATGACTGATGAGGATTGGGATCTGCTGGATAGAAAGGCACTAGGAACCATTCGGTTGTGCCCAACATCATCTATGGCATTTAATATAACAGAAGCGAAGACAACAAGTGAATTGATGAAAGATTTGGCTAAATTGTATGAAAAACCTTCAGCCTCAAATAAGGTATTTCTCATGAAGCGTTTGTTTAATTTGAAAATGATTGAAGGTGGATCTGTGACAGATCATTTAAATGAGTTTAATACTTTTACCAGTCAGTTAACTTCTGTAAAAGTGAAATTTGATGAAGAGGTGAGGGCTCCCTTGGTTTTATGTTCTTTACCAAAAAGTTGGAATAGCTTGGTAATGGTTGTAAGTAACTCTGTCTCTAGTTCAAACATTTTGAAATTTGATGATGTTGTTGGTGTTATCCTTAGCGAGGAAATGCGATGGAAAAGCTTAGGTGGAGCCACATTAGGTAGTGTTTTGAATGCAGAAAGTAGGGGCAGATCAAAGGAGAGAGGAGAAGGTTCTGGAGGTCATGGGAAGTCACATGGAAAATCAAAGGACAAGAGGTCCTAATCCAAAGTACAAAAGGATTGTTGGTACTATGGGAAACCAGGTCATTTGAAGAAAGATTGCTGGTCTCAGAAGAATAAAGGAGACAAACAAGAAGGCAATAAGGAGGCAAATGTGGTAAGTAATAAATCTAAAGATGATGCTTTGATTCTTTCTCTAGATAATGCTGATAATTCATGGGTTTTAGATTCAGGGGCCTCATTTCATGCTACGCCCCATAGAAGTTATTTTCTTGATTATGTCAAAGGGGATTTTGGGCTGGTTTATTTGGGAGATAAAGAACCTTGTCAGATTGTTGGAAAGGGAAGAATCAATATTAAGTTGTAGAATGGGAATCATTGGCTACTACAAGAGGTAAGACATTTTCCAAGGCTGAGTAGGAATTTTATTTCAGTAGGGCAGCTAGCTGATGAAGGTTGCATAGTTACTTTCAGTGATAAAAATTGGAAGGTTTCAAAAGGTGCCTTAATAGTAGAAAAAGGTGTGAAATTAGGCACCTTATATCTTTGTACAAGTCATATTGTTCCATCTACTTTAGTTGTTGTAGAGAAAAAATAAACAGGTTCAGGAACAGTTGCTGCAGGTTTGCAGGAAGAGATTGAAACAGTTGCTGCAAGTTTTGAGACAACACTGTGGCATAATAGACTTGGGCATATGAGTGAAAAAGGTATGAAGGTACTTCATTCTAAGAAAGATTTACCAGGTCTAAAATGTATTAATATAGATTTTTGTGAAAGTTGTATGGCAAACAAAAGAGATTCAGTTTTCTCAAGGATGGGAAGCAAAAGAAAGATGAAAAGTTGGAGCTTGTGCATATAGATGTATGGGGACCGACTCAGGTATCTTCTCTTAGTGGCTCTTGATATTATGTTACATTCATAGATGATGCAACTAGGAAGGTTTGAATTTATTTCCTCAGGCAGAAATCTAATGTATTTGAAACATTTAAGAAATGGAGAAGCTTGGTTTAGAATGAGACGCGTAAAAGATTAAAATGTCTTATATTTGATAATGGTGGTGAGTATTGCAGTAAAGAATTTGAGGATTATTGTTCCTTTAATGGAATTCATAGCCAAAAAATGGTTCTAGGGACTCCACAGGAAAATGGAGTGGCTGAACGCATGAATAGGACAATAATGGAGCATGCAAGGACCATGAGATTGCATGTTAGGCTACCTTTAAAAATGTGGGCAGAGGCTGTCAAAACCACTGTATATTTAATTAATAGAGGTCCTTCAATTCCTTTGGGCTGTGGTATTCCAAAGGAGGCATGGATAGGTAAGAAGGTGAGTTATTCTTTTCTCAAAACCTTCGGATGTAAAGCATTTGCACATGTAGATTCTGAAAATAGAACCAAGCTGGACACAAAATCAAAAAAGTATACCTTCATTGGATGACATTGATGAATTTGGTTATAGTCTTTGGGATTTTGAATCAGAAAATTGTGAGAAGTAGGGATGTTGTATTCAATGAGAATGTGTTGTACAAAGATCAGTTGTAGCAACATGAGAAGAAAGAAAAGGATTATGTGGTGCTGGATGATACTCCAAATAATGATGTTCTAGTGGTTCCTCATGCTCTGCAACAACAAGTAATACCACAAAATCTAGTGAATGTTAGATGGTCAACAAGGCTAAGTAGACCTACTGAAAGGTTTTCTCCCTCTTTGTATTCTATTTTTTTAATAGATGCTGGTGAACCAAAAGGGTATGATGAAGCTATGCAGGTGGATAGAAAGGTTCAGTGGGAGCATGCAATGAAAGAAGAAATGGACTCCTTGCTGAAAAATTAGACTTGGGAATTATGTAAGTTGCTTGCAAGTAAAAAGGCTTTACCAAACAAATGGGTTTATAGGCTGAAAGAAGAAGATGGAGATAAGAAAAGATTTAAAGCCAGGTTAGTTGTAAAAGGGTTTACACAGAAAAATTTTATTGATTTTGATGAGATATTTTCTTCGGTTGTCAAGATGACTTCTATTCGTACTGTTTAAATATTGTGGTTGCTAAAGATTTGCATTTGGAATAGCTAGATGTGAAAACTGCCTTTCTCCATGGTGATTTAGAGGAGGAGATCTATATGGAACAACCACAGGGATTTGAGGTCAAAGGTAAGGAGAAACTCATGTGCAGATTGAAGAAGAGTTTATATGGCTTGAAACAAGCACATCGGCAATAGTATTTGAAATTTGATACTTTTATGGCTGAGCAAGGCTATAGCTGGTGTAATTCTGAGCATTGTGTTTATTTTAAGAGGTTGGATAATGACAGCTACATTATTTTATGTTTATATGTTGATGACATGCTTGTAGCAAGGTCTAACATGGATCACATAAGAGAGTTAAAACAACAGTTAGCACAATCATTTGCTATGAAGGATTTCAGGGCAGCAAAACTTATCCTTGGTATGAAAATTTGCACAGATAGGAAGAACATAAAATTGACTCTATCTCAGGTTGATTATGTTGAAAAGGTGTTGTTGAGATTCCATATGGAGAATACAAAAGCTGTCAGCACACCTTTGCCTAGTCATTTGAAATTAACTAAGGAGATGTGTCCTAAGACACAAGAGGAGGAAGAAAAAATATCCAAGGTACCATATGCTTTAGCTGTAGGAAGTTTAATGTACACCATGGTATGCATGAGATCGGATATTGCACATGCTATAGGAGTCGTAAGTAGGTATATGAGTCATCTCGGATTGGAGCATTGGAATGTAGTAAAATAAATTCTCAGATATTTGAGAGGTACATCCAATAAACACTTACATTTTGGGGGCTCTAATATTGATTTAGCACATTATGTAGACTTAGATTTGGTAAGAGATATTGATACC
Organism: Cunninghamia lanceolata; assembly: GCA_027924645.1. Classification (NCBI taxonomy): domain Eukaryota; kingdom Viridiplantae; phylum Streptophyta; class Pinopsida; order Cupressales; family Cupressaceae; genus Cunninghamia; species Cunninghamia lanceolata. The sequence continues at coordinate 1,345,516 of BSBN01001275.1, forward strand.
AAGCAGAGTACTACAGTTATGTCTTTACTATAGGTGGGACAGCGGTGAGTTGGATCTCCAGGTTGCAAAAGGTTGTTTCTTTATCCACCACGGAGGCAGAGTATGTAGCTACAACAGAGGCAAGAAAGGAGATGATATGGTTGCAATCTTTCATGGAAGAATTGGACAAATAATAGGCTAACAATTCTTTGTATACGGACAGCTAGAGTGCCATACATCTTGCAAAGAATTATGCCTTGCATTCAAAGACCAAACACATATAGTTGAGGTATCACTTCATTCGATCAGTGTTGGATGATGGACAGTTACGGTTGGAAAAGATACATACAGATGAAAATCCAGTGGATATGTTTACAAAGGCAGTAACAAGGGAGAAGCTGAGCTCCTCTTCAGTTTCGATTGGTCCTCAAGACTGAAAAACAATAAAGTCAGAACATCAGAGTCCATGGTGCTTATTTTCAGTGAGAGCTACAGGGTCAGCGATGTTATGATCAGTCTCCAAGTGGGAGATTGTTGTTATATGGAGCGTAATCAGAATCAGAGGTTAAATTTACCCCACTTTTATCAGTACAGTTTCCCCCCAAATTATTTAACAGGGTCAAGGGGTAGTGCCCCTTGTGAGGGTTTGGGGGTAGCACCCCTTACGAGGTCCAGGGGCAGCAGCCCTGGTGCATTTCCTGTCGCGATACAGGGCAGGGTTGAGGGGCAACACTCCTAAAACCTCCAATGATTTTTTATTATTTTATTAAGGCATCGGGAGTTATTTTTTCTATTGGCCAACATAAAAAACCCTAATTTTGTAAACGACATAAGGCTTGATAAAAGCGGCTAAGGGTTAGGGTTTCTGTTGATGTATTGTAGCATTTTGTAGTAGTATTAAGTTGCAAGGATTGTTGGTTATAATCGATTTGATTTACTAGATAATAATATTGGACTCTTTGTTTGGGTGAACCACATTAAAACTTGTCTCTCGCTGTTATTATTTCTGTGTATTTCATTCCTTTGTTTAATCTTTATTTGCATTTAATTGATATCTTCTGCATGCAATTCCTAACAAGCAGAGGGACAAAGAGAGAGAAGCAAAGATACAGGAGTTGGAAGAAAAAGTTAACACTTATGATCAGGGGTCAAAACTAGACATCCTTGCAGAGCTAGCCATAGTAGTTGTAGGAAATAAGGAATTAGTGGCTGAAGAGAAAAGACTCCCTATTGTAAAAACCCCAACTTATCATACAGTTGTGTCCCTAAGATACCAGCTATGGAAGGTTACTCAGGATTTCTCTAAATAAAAAGAAGAATGGAAAAGAGAAAAAGAAACCATGATTGCATAACATGCCAAGGCACTAGAGAGGAAAGATATTGAGTTGGGAAGGCTAGCAGTTAGAGTGGAGGAAATAGCAGACAAAGCTGCTCAGATTGTCAAATGTAGACCCCCAGCTAGGACTCATGCCTTGTTTCTGTAGGAATTTTTTTTGAGTTACCAGTTTAGTAAATTGATCAGTAATAAACCAGTTGCAATGAGTGGGAAAATAACCTTCCTATAAGTTTTTGCTACTGCCACACCTGAAGAACAAGACCAGCTATGTGAGTTTTACTTACATAATTATGTTGTATCTGAGGATGCTGAATGGAATCCATTGAATGAGAAATTGAGAGGGGAAATCATGCAAGCTTACACAAAAAGAGAAAAAGCCATTGCCCTCCCAATTAGAAGAGAGTTTGAAATCCCTGAGTTAATCATTGCAGAATGGAGACAACTCTTGGAACATAAGGGTGTGGGAAGGAAGATCATGAATTTAAGGCTACAATATTATGACAAGATTCAACATTTAACGGTTGGGCTCATTCATCACTCTCATCAACATGTACAGGACAGGTGGAACAATTTGACTCCAGAGTTACAAAAGAAAGAACCCCATTCTGTTCACAACTTCATGGCTATGTTTGAAAGGGTCAGGAACTACATGGACATTGCCAAGGGATAAGAACTGAGCTAGATACCACTTACTTTCCAACCCCCCATGCTTCTATATCTAGTGCCACATTGGACTGGGAAGAGGAGTGAAAAGTGTGCAAAAGCAGAGGTCTCCAAAATGAACAAATTGGCATACAATAATGGCTTTTATTTGGAGCAAATCAAGGCAGTAGGTACTGTTGTAGATTTCAGAGAGATCACCTTGCATTACAACCTACAACCTTAGTTTAATTGCTTGAGGACAAGCAAATGGATAGTTGGGGGGTGTGATGAGCCTAGTTATTAGCCTGATTTCTTATAGTTTTATGCAAGTTGAAATACATTCCCAGACATTATCTTAAGCATATTTGTATGTTATGTTATCCTTTATGATCATTATGCAGACTTGAATTTGGTTAATTAAGTATATGGAGATATGATTATAATATGATGAAATTGTATGTTATATGTGGGAATGTATGGATTCTAGAGAATGTTTGTGTTGATTATGGTTGTTAGTATTTTGTACATGTTTATGGACCAACTCTTGCAGCTAAAAGAGGAAGGACTGTAACCCGCAACAACTGCAAGGTGCAGCGCACAACCACAACATTTCCAGGCAGCAGAGCAGGGGAAATTCTAGACTCAACTAAGTGCAACAACCATGGCATGAAGACATTTGATGGAGATAATCATGCATCGTGATAGTAATCAATAAAGATTACTAGAAGCTCAAAGGATTCTGTTGCATCTAGAAGACCAACGGGACTGGTTCAATTAGTCCATGTTCCCTTGTTTCAATAGAGAGTTCTAATTTTATTAGGACACTTCTCTCCTTTTTTAGTTATTGTTGTTATCATTCATTACACTCTAGTTCATACGGAGTGGTGTTTTATGTTTATATTTAAGAGACCCATTTCAATAAACTCCCACATGCCTAGATATGTATGGTTCGGTGGTTGAGGTAGAAGTTAGTTAGTTAAGTTTAGTTTGAATAGTTTTTGTTCTGTCACAGATATAGCAATTTGAATCTTTTCTAGATTATGCAGACAATGTTATTTTGATTATGAGTTATGAATACTAAATTTGAACAAAATTTTATGTGATTTGAAAAGATTGTGCAATGCATGTTAGAATCAATATGATTATGTTGATTTAAGAGGACTAGATTTGAGTTAAAAGCAGTGAGGTAGTCACCTGAGCAAGGGCCACTCAAGATAACTGTCCTTCACTTTATTTCTTGCATGTTATTTTTGTTGTAGCAGTTATTTCATGAATATAAGATCAATTAGATTCTTAAGTTGTTTTAGTTCATTTGACTTGTGATACTTTGGAGGATATGATAAGTTAACAGTACCAAGCTAATTCTTAGAATTCATTCCTTTACAGTCATTGTTACAGTCTTACATTGCAAGTACCCCTAGCAACAGTAACAACATTCTATCTTTTGCCAATAAGTAGTTTTGATTTATGATACTGTACTAGATAAGTTAGATAGTTTGATCTTTGAAAGCACATACAGTGCCAGTGCCATCACAAGCTTACTAGCCTTGGTTGATGATTCAATGAAGGTCTCTTCAAGGGTAATAGTGGACTGTTTAGTAGGTTATTCCTTTGAATTTTGTGATTACCACCAAGTTTACTAGACATAGTAAAGACCCTACAATAACATTGTATTTTCATTTTAGATGAAATATAGACTTCTTAGCTTTTATGGCTTCATACAATAATTGAGTCATATTTAGCCCATACTTTCTCTTGAGATACCGTTTCAATTTTTTTGCTAAAATAAACTTTGTTTACAATTGCAAGGCTATCAACCTTATCTTAGGTATGATATATATATGTATATCCATCTGCCTCATACAGGCATAAATAATTTAATCAACTATTAGACTTATTTATTTTCTGTTGATAAAGTAAATTTCACACAACATTTCAGCCAAGAAAAGGCACAATTATTTCTTAGTTATGCGGCCTTAAACATGCTCTAAACACTATGGTTTAAAAGGTTTTCTACAACCATGTCTATAATAGATATGCTTCGATCTTAAACACTATAGTCTTACATGCATATTAAATATAAATGAGTCTTGTTTAAATATAATATATGCTTCTACCTACATAGGCTTCCCAAGGAAAGAACAATAAACTAGAAACTCCTTACACAAAATCATTACCTCTTTAGGTGCAAAAGGAAGATATGATTCAATCTTTGAAACTTAGGAATAAAGAATACAATATATACAAGAATGGACTACTTCTCAACATGGAAAAATAAGAAAGAACCAAGTAGTAGTTTCGCCCAACTCTAATTATTCTTAAACCAACTAATATGCTGCAACAAAACACCCATATACATGTGAAGTATAAATACATTCATTTTAGTAAGATATGGAAATGAAATAAACTCAAACCGTACCTTTCTAAAATAAAAAAGAGTGATATGACTCTATCTTCACCCTACCCAACAAACCTACTACCTTCAATTATGTTAAAGCTTACCAAAGATTGTCAAGAAAACTGCACTCATAAATTTTTTTTGCACTCTTTGTATATGTCTCTTTTTGAGAATGAATGTTTTTTAATATATAAATGCCACAAGGTGGAAAATAACTATTTTATTAAATCTTATCTTCCCATAAGGGTCCACGGCCTCATGCCTTGAAATGGGGAGTGTGGAGCTACTGCTCCTCCCACTCCTCTTTGGATTTAGGAGAGGTCGATGGGAATAACCTCTATAAAAAATAATGACTTCATTTTATGCTCTTTTACTCTTGAGCATGTAATTTAATTTGAACTTAAGACTTATATCTAGATCCAATAAGAATTAAATGATAGTATACTCAAATACAGACATCGACGATGCATGTTAAATACTTTTATTATGCATTTGACGGGCACATTAATAATTTGAGATGCCGACTTGTCAAGTTGAGTAGGAAAGCAGAGGCAAACATAACCTCATTGTTCGTTGATGTGAAGGACAATTCGTCGACATGACAATGACAACCTTACGCAAGAAGAAATGATCACATCATAAAAATATTACTAATGCAACCGATAACAAAAAGATTAAGACTTACTTTTAAAATTGCTAAAACTTATAATGTGAGTGTGTGTATGTTCCCTAATGGCATGTTAATCACTCAGTTCTTGTGATCTATAACCCTCTTCCTAGTGATGCTCTTCCTCCTCTTCTGAAGGGGAAAAACTTTGTCCCTGCATACACCTCATGTACATACAAGTAGTTAGTCCATCGCATAATCATTGAATTTCGTTAATTAACATTTCAAATATCATTTCATTGTATTTTCAATAGAAATATTAAAGAAACTCATTTTTCTTAACTATTATATCTTCATAATCATTGCAATTATTTCTCTCTTAACTAGTTGTTACTAAAATAAAACATGAAAACAAAATTCTTTTAAAATGGGGTGTAACATATCTCCCCCTTGAAGATCATTGTCCTCGATGATTAAGTACTTATCAAAACAAAATTTAACATATATAAGTTCTTTCGAGTTTCAAGTTTGCATGAATAAATGACGAAATTTTTGAGAAAATTCATTGTAATCCTCCCAAGTAACATTGTCTTCAGAGTATTGGTCCCACTGGACCTTGAATTGAGTAACCTCTTTGTTACACAAGCGAAGCTTGCAAATTTTGAATACTTTTAGAGGCTTGATCATGACCGTGCTCCTAGATCCTGTACCTGAAGAGCATTCAAATCAAGGATGTGATTAAATCCAGATACATATTTCTTCAACTAAGACACATGAAAAACATCATGCATACAAGCAAGAGCTAGAGGTAGAGCTATTATGTAAGCAACCGGATTTGACAACCCTTTTGATTAGCTCTCTTCAATTGCATTACATAAATTTGTCTAATTTTCATTTCCCACTGCACTCCTTGAATCAAGACTATGTTTCCAACATCATGTAGACATTCAACTATCTTGAAAAAGTAGTCTACCTTTTCCGTATGTTGCCATAACCAGTTCATTCCTAGGATGACATCATACTATCCTAGAGGGGCTACATATAGATTGACTTGTTACAAATATGTGCCTAATTAGTGTGTCATTGATGTCAACATATTCTTGTTGCCATTGGTGTCAACCGTATCCTATTTTGTTGCATGTTTTGAAGACTAGAATTTTGAGGAGATTGAGAAAATTAATGAAGATCAATGGATGCGGACCATATGGCAATATAGAGGGTTGTCTGAAGTAGCTCCGGTTAAGATTTGAGAGGTCTGCATGAAGATTTGGAGAAGCTATGGCCATCTGAGTAGAACTGGGTTTTGCTATGATTAGAAGAGACAGAGTGACAGTAAATTGGTCCGGATTGCTCCATGGTGAAATGTTATGATCTGCGGATCTAGTGGCATCATTAGGAAGTCAGTATGTATCAACTCTAGTGGTTCATGGTTTGGAGGTCCGCAATCAATCTTTCTAGTGTGACAGTCATGGCAGACAATGTTCTTGAGGTTCCAGATGAAGATACAAGTGATTTTGATAACTTGGAGGAGTGCAGATGTGTTTGTTGAATTAAATGTGCTTGTGGAGGTCTCTAGATCATGTGACTGTTGTGTTGGAGGTCCGCATTTGAGATTGAGCTCGTTGTTGAAGATTTCTTCCTTGATGTTGTTGTTCCTCCTAGTATTGGTCGACCGGATCATTCAAGTGTGTTGCGAATGACCCAAGAGCAATTTTATGAAGCATGGCATGTTGATCGAGGAAGATTTGAGTTCCAGTTATGTTTGGCCAACAACATAGTGATTCGCATTAAGTCAAATGTTTGAAATGCTGACCTTGATACTTATTCCAAGGTTGATGAAGGATATAAAGGTGTGTAGATGAGTTGTGAAAAAGTATCCTTGTGCGAAAATGTTCAAATCCTAAGAAAGGTTTAGAAGTAGAGCAGAGAAGAGGAGGAGCAAAAGAACAAGAGCAACAAAGGATGAAGAGACAATAGAGAAGTGTTTGGGGCATAGCAAAAGTATAAGAAAGCTTTCAATGGGTCTGATCTAGGCATGAATAAGATGCTATTTATTAGTTCATTATTTCTATATTAAACATAAATTCTTGTAGGCAGTGAGCCTCCTATAGGCAGTGAGCCTTAAGGCAAGTGCCTTCTTATTTCATTTAAGTACTTTTAACAGAGTACAAACCTTGTGGGTTAACCCCCATCGTGGTTTTCCCTTAACTGGGTTTCCACGTAAAAATCCCAGTGTTATGTGTGTTTAATTTATTTCTGCTCATGTGTGTTGATTCATGCTTTAATGTTTACATCATTAATCTGATTGTAAGTTGATAAAGAAAGTGAAAGAAGAAAAAGTTAAATTGTGGGACAACTGATTCACCCCCCTCTCAATTGTCTGAACTACTTCCAACAATTGGTATCAGAGCCAAGTTCCTCTAAAAGAAGCTTGACCGCTTGAGGAGATCTAAGATGTTGTCTTACAAGAAGGAAAGTCTGAGATTTGATGGAACAAATTACTCCCTTTGGAAAGTGCGCATGCAGTGTCATCTGGAATGTATGGGTGATGTCTTTTGGTTGATAACCAAGAATGAGTATAAGATTTTGAAGAATGGCCCTTCAACTATAGACGAACTTAGAGATGTTGAACACAATATTCGAGCCAAAAAGCATTGTTGAGTGCCGTGACTGATACAGAATTGGCAAATGTCCTGGATTTAAAAACTGCTGATGAAATCTGGAATAAGTTGGAAAATATGTATGAAGGTGACAAATATGTTAAATGTGCCAAGCTACAAAGCCTAAAGGGTAAATATGAAATATTAGTAATGAGTGAAGATGAAAACATTACTTCCTACATGCAAAAAGTAAATGAACTTGTGACCGGTATCAGAAATACATGTGGAGTATTAGAAGAATCAGAGATTGTTGCCAAAGTGCTCAAATCCTTACCTACAGCATACAAGCATAAAGCTACAGCTATTGAAGAGATTAAGACAGTGACAACTGTCACAAGGGATCAGTTAGTTGGTAAGCTTTCAACATTTGAAATGAGTGAGTTTAGTGATTCTCTCCCTAAGTCTGAATCTGTATTTAAGGCCAATGTGTATGGAAAGCAAAGATATGATCCTGGTGAAAGTTCTTCAGGAAGATCAAACAGATTTGTGAAGGCAATGAAGGATCTTGAAGATGATGAAATTGAGACTGCAAATCTTGAAGCTCTTATTGCCAAAAGAATGCCAAGAGGATCCAGTAAGTATGAAGGAAAGTTGCCACTCAAATGTTTTTCTTGTAATAAGATTGGTCATTTTGCCTCAAGATGTCCGGAGAGGTTTTCAAAACCAAACCCTAATAGATATAAAGGTCAGAAGAAATGTTACTATGTCCAAGAAGCTGGAGAAGAAGGAGTCACAGATGATTAATATGATCATGGAGGTTCCACTGAAGGTGATTGGGTGTTCATTGCTATCAAAGAAGAAGATCCGATGTCTACTGAATCTACTAGCTGTGCAAATGTGGAAAGTGCCTTGGTTGCTCAGGTTGTTGAAAAGGATGAATGGGTGTGTTGGGTGAATATTTTGTCTTCAACTAACTGAAGGCAAAATGGTTATATCAACTATAGTGTAATGAGATAAATCTCTCCTCTCATCAAGGGGAGGTTCCCTATCACTTATCACAAAATACTTTAAACTAAATACTAATTCAGAGGTGAGACCATATCATCCATTTCACTTTTTTTAGAAATGATGTTTATAAAATAAAAGAGCACTTTCTTGATACAAACTGAATAACCAAGAAACCCACGAAAGCACAAAGTCTATCGTTGCTTCTTTCACCAACAGAAAATAAAATGGCTTGGAGTAGAGTACAACCCAAAGTCTTCACTATACGCCAAGATGAGATAAATAGATTAAAGATAACAACTTGTAGCACAAAGTCTTCAAGCTATTTCTCATTCATGAACACAACACAATTCTCACAAATGATTTTATAGCTCAAAGTCTATTAAAATCAGATTTAGAATACTCCTTAATCACTTGAAATAAACACTCACACTTCAATTACTTATCAAAGATAATATGATAGCAAAGACATAAGAACAATTCTATCATAAAACAAATCACTCCAAGACAAAGATTGGAATTTAACTTGCTCTCTTGTATTGATAAATATTTGAAAATTGATTTGCACAAATAAGCACAAAGTCTCAACTTGCTTCTCAATTTTGCAGAGTTTTGTTACAATAGATAAAAGATAATAATTACAATAGAGGCCCTCTTTATTTATAGGGAGGGGCCTTGAGAAAATTTAGGAAAAACCTATCTACTTTGACTTATTAAAAAATAGGAGTCCTATTTGACTTGGGACTTCCTATGTTTTTACATGTAATTACATATGGAAAAAGTACATGTAAAAATGTCCAAAATTGTTTTGAAAGTACATCTGAAAAAAATAGAAAATAAACTAAGGGAAAAAGCTGCTTCAACTCGCATTACCATCTTTCTTCATGTGACCATCATACATAGTGAACGCTGCTTGCATCCCAATACTATCTGGACTGACCATGTTCCTGAAAATCATCTTGGCTCTCACAATGGCATCTCTGACTGTAGTGACTGATATTGCATGACTAGTTAACTTGGTTTTCAAATTATCCAAAGTTAACTGATTATCCAGAATATTGTCTACAGAGGCCATTGAAAATGTTTTATCTTCAAACTCTTTCTGGAACATATCTTCAAATTCCTGAACCATTTCCTCTATAGAGAGAAATTGGTTATCTTGTGATACGAGCTTGCAGGGTAACTCCTCCAATTTATGCAACAGACTGACATCACTTTGTTCATTGAGTTTCCTTGTAGTCTCAAGGTCATTGATCAAATCCTTAAGCACACAGCTCTTGTTTGTCAATGCGTCTTTTGTTTCTGTATAAGAATCCCTATTAGGAATGGTACCAATTGATATTAGAGTGCTTATTTTCAGTTTTCTCATCTCTAGCCATTTATCATGATTCTTTTCTATGCGCTCAATATCTTGAGAAATAACATCAATGAGATCATCCAGTTCTGTTCTTATTTTATCCATTTTATCTGTCTTCTCAGATAGTTTTGTGAGCAGAGATATTCCCTGTGTGCACATCTTGTCTAGGTACTCTTCAAGCACTTTTCCTTTGAGATGAGTCCTTTCTACTTTCTGGATAACAGGGTCTTCTACAGAAACGGCTTCAAGAGTTATTGCTTCTGAATTTAGAGTGATTTTCTTTACTACTACAGTCAACTGTTCCACCATTGCTTTGTAGTGATATTTCATTTCTTTCTCCCTATCAAATTTCTGAATCAGGATATCCATGGCTGACTGCATATCATTCTTGGCACTTTCATGAGTTATCTTGCCCAATTCAACTCTAGAGATAGAGTAATCATTCATATCAAAATTTTCCATGGTTGCATCCTGTGGAGGTTTTGCAATCTCCAAAAATTTATGTCTCTTATCCTCAAGCATTCTTGAAAGAATCTTTGGTTTTTTCGGGGCCTTGGCTTTTGCAGGCACCAGCTTACTGAAATCAAAGTCATCTGGGGAGATGGCTTGTTTTTTCCTTTTTGGTGTATAAGATGATAACCAAGGTGGAAGCAGAGAAGTACTCACATTGGGATCCGTTCCCATTGTTGGTGTCCCCAGAACTGTACTTGTACTGGTAGTAGAAACAATAGGTGGAGTGTTAGTAAAAACTGCACTTGTTATATTTACACTAGAAACCTGCTCAATATTCATTACAAAATGATAAAAAATAGAGGCATCCCCAATATCAAAAGATAAAGAAGACAAACTAGGAATAGATCCTGAAGAATGGAGAACATCTTCAAAATTGTTTTGAGGATTGTCAAAAATTATTTTGGAAGGGGAGGGAGATTCAGAAGAGGGAATATCAATATGGGAAACAGACACAGGAGCTGTAACAGGTGTATCAAGCAAAGGAGAAGAGACTCCTATTTCTTGTTGTACATTCTCTTGAGGGGACAAAGCTTCCTCCTCTTGTTGATCTGTAGGCCTATCTTCAACCTCCATTTCTTCAATGGTTGGCTCCTCAGCTTCCATATCTTCTATTTTAGGCTCCTTCTCCACAGTCTTAGATTTCTTCATCACAAACTTGATTCTAGGCTTATATGTTTTAGAGGATGAGGGAACATCACTCTTGTTCTTCGTTCTGTTTTCCACCTTTTTACCAGTTTGCTCTTGGATCTCAGTCTCTGATCCTGTGAGGAATTCTTTCAGAGTAATTCCTTTATCTGCTAGCCAATTATTGGTGTTTGCCAATATAGGCTCAAATCTTTTCCTCAAAGAGGTTAACTCTTTTTGAGACCATTGGATTAGAGGGAGGGGAGTGTTAGCAACCTGCTCAGTGTTGTATCTATCATCGACCAATTCTCCATCATCCACTAGATCCTCAAGAATATCAACAAGCCTCGGATATTTGATCTGCTCAAGAGATAACCTGCTGTAGTCCAGCTTCTTGACATCTTCTTGTGTTCTCAAATCTACCCAAACGTCCTTAACCATAGGCTCATGGAATTGGGTTTTCCTCCTAATTTTGTCTTTCACGCCCCTGTAGTCAAACTTTGGTCTTCTCTTGAATTGCTTCATAATAACAAGCTGCATCTTAGTCTCCATGGCCCTAGCCTTCGCAACAATTGATACTGAATACCTGCCAATTTCAACTGGGAACTTGAAACCAGGCTTCTTGAGTTCCATTTGTTTATTATGCACGACGATCATTTGTCTGCATAACTCCATTAAGACCATTTTGTTTGAGGGGAATCTTGGAAGCATATAGGGATGACCTTGGAAAAAGCCAACCCTCAAGTAGGAAAAAGAAGGAAACTGTAAGAACATGCATCCAAAATCATTTACCACTGTCTAAGCCTTATCTGACACTCTTCTTTGTTCTAGTTGGGGATCAAAAAGACACAAGAATACTGCAAAGAAAGTGTCATTTACTCTTCTGAAATGATGAATAGAACCCTTCAATGTTAACTGAGAATAGTATTGGTAAACAAGGACTATCCTCCTATCTCCTTCTGATGTTAGACCTGGAAAGATCCTCATAGAAGCTGCTATATACACCAGATAAGAGGTCATGTAGAATTTAAAGGTAGTGGGTACCTTTATCAATTGTTAATGCAAAGCATTGCTGATTTGTTCCCCCCAGAAAATGATTTGTTTGCCTTGGAGTATTACCTTAATGAAAGGATACATCCATTCATGAAACTGTGAGGAAGAGGACAAACCTCTTATCCCGCTGAGAAGAGTTATCAGATCACCAACTTCTTCTACAAAGTCACTTCGAGGAAAACTACGTGGCCACCTTAACAAATTTGACCTTGCAGTCTTCAGCCATTTATTGTTGATTACTTTCTTTGTCTTCTCATGATTTTTGTCGTATTCCTTCTGTGCTTCAACAAAATCAAGCTTTAACACTTCTGTAGCAGGAGGGCACATAAACACCTTATCAATGAACTCAAGATCTAGTCTGATTATTACATTGCCACTTGTGTCCACCACAACCCTGGTATCTCTGTTATAGAATTGAGCACACTGAAGAACACATTCTGTGTTGTGAGCTGCCATCGGGAAAGAAAATACCAAGTGAATGTTACTGTCAATTATCTTCTTCATTGCAAAGCTGGGATTGCTTGACTTAGTTCTCTCCACAAATTTAGCCATGTCCACATGGCCAATCTCTGTATCTCTAATGTCGTCGACATTAGAAGTGACTGAGGTGATTGGAAAAACACCTTGATATTTGTACTTCATTGCTTTAGACTTCTTCGGGAACAACTCAGTCATCTGAACAAGCTATCACCAGAAGGATGTTGATGAAGAACAAAGATCCACAGAAGAAACTGCAGCAAAAAGTCATGATCATACAATTAGGGGAAATACTGGTAATCTGGGAAAATTGCATGTTGATGATCACGACTATGGAGACGTGCTTGAAAGGGCTAGAGTGCGAGCAGGCTAAAAATAAGAGGAAAGCGGGCTCAGAAAAACAAAATTGGAAATTTCCCAGAGTTAGGAAAATTTGAGAGAGTGTTTGCATGGGCGGCAAAATTTGCCATGTAAGGTAATGAGTTATATGTTGGAGTAGTTAAATTTGCCACTATTGCAGGTAATGAGGAATTCTGCAAGTTTGATGTTCAAGTGGCAATATTCATCGACAATGCATATGATAGTTGCAAAGTTTTCGTGTAAGGGTGACAGATTTTGCCGCTCATACACTTCCATTTGAAAGTATTTAGGGAAATACATAAGCCGCAAAAATTGCCGATACCGCATGTTAGGTATAAGGGTTGCAAGGTTGTGTAAGGGCGGCGGATTTCGCCGCCCATTCACTATTTTTGAGCTCTTAAAATGTGCGAGCGACAAACAATGTTGACTTTGCAATTGCTTGCATATATGTGGAGATCGATGACTTTACAAGATGAAAATGACGAAAAGACCCACAAGACAATATTGACCAAAGGGGTTTTAAACCAAAAATAGGGTTTGGGAATGACTCAACAGAAGAAAGACATGAAAACTTTAAGGTTTTGGTTTTGACCAATTATACAGACAATACAACCCTCTCAGAACAAAGTTTTGATCATTCTAACAAGAAATGGAAAACTTTAATAAGAAAACAATAAAGAAAAACACTTACCCGTTTAAACGGAGGAAACCCTAAGTGCCAACTACAACTCAAAATTTGTTATAACCCAAAAGCAAGTGATCATACGGTTGAAGAAGGGACTTGTGAATCGCCTAGGAGGTTTCAAACATAAGAAATGATAAGAAATAATGAGTTTAATAACACATTTAAAAGGTTGAAACCAAAACTTTAATGCGTGGCACGAGTGGCCATTAATGTCACTCAGAGTCCAAGATCTCAGAGATCTTGCTCAGGCGGCAATTTTGGCTGACCTTACACGAGTTTTCACAAAAATACAAAGGCGGTTAAAATTACTGACTTCGCATGTGCAAATTAAACTTTCAACGAGAACATGTCATGGCGGTAAAAAATGTCGCTCGGACATGTTGGAAGAGAAAAACTATGTAAAAGCGGCAAAAATCGCCGACACTACACATAAACAAAAAGACATGCGAAAGTAGCAAATTTAGCCAACTTTGCATATTAAGACTCAAAATTTCACTAACACCCTAAAAATGACCAAAATTGATATTTTAGTCAGTTTACAACCAAATTGATTTACACAAACATCAAGGAATCGATTTCGAGGGAATGTTGTAAACTAGTTTAGGATGTCAAACGACTTCACACGGGACCAAGAGAATCTTGTCTTGATTTGCGAACTTAGAGTGTAGATGACGAAACAGACAAGTTTTGTAGTGGTTGTCCACAAAAACGAGTGTAGCTGATTTTGAGAACAATAGGGTGATCATTGATAGTGGATGTTCTCATCATACGACTAGTGATAAAAGTAAGTTAGTAAGCTTTCAAAAATATGAGGTGGGTTTGTAAAATTTGGAGACAACTCAGCTAGTAGAATCTGTGGCAGAGGATCCATCTCTTTTGATGGTAAGAATAACACCAATGATGTTCTGTATGTGGAAGGACTGAAGCATAATCTTCTAAGTGTTGGACAGTTGGTTGACAAGGGTTATGATCTCTGATTCAAGGATGGAAAGTGTACAATCTTAGAAAGCTCTGGAACTGAAATTGCATCTGGTACTCAAACTAGAGGTAACATCTTTCATTTAAGTAGTTCTGGCAAAAGTTGTTTGATTGCTCAGACAGATCAAAGTTGGTTATGGCATAGGAGGATGTCTCATGTGAATTTTAATAACATTGTCAAGATAAGTTCTACTTATGCTGTAAGAGATCTTACAAAACTTGTGAAACCAGATAACATGTGTAGAGAATGTCAGTTGGGCAAACAGAACAAAATTTCATTCAAAAGTAAACAACAATTCTCAAGTGAACGGTTGGAACTTGTGCATACTGATCTATGTCATCCTGCTAAAATTAGGAGTGTGCAAGGAGATAGATATTTTATGTTGCTGATTGATGATTACTCCCGGATGATGTGGGTAACCTTCTTAAAAGAAAAATCAGAAGCTCTTGATAAATTCAAGGTATTCAAGGGTATGGTGGAAAATGAGATTGGTGTGAAGATAAAGTGTCTAAGATCTGACAGAGGTGGAGAATTTACCCTTGGTGAGTTTGATTCATTATGTGAAAAGCATGGAATAAAAAGACAGTTATCTGCTCCTAGGACTCCTCAGCAAAATGGAGTTATGGAAAGAAAGAACCAGACCATTCAAGAAGCTTCCAAGACCATGATGTTGGAAGCAAATGTAATTCAAGTCTATTGGAGAGAAGCTGTGAGTACTGTTGTCTTAACCGGGTGCAGATCAAATGCAATTCTCGTAAGACACCTTATGAGCTATGGTTTGGTCATCCTCCTACTGTGAGATATTTTAGAGTTTTTGGTAGTAAATGCTATATCAAAAGAGATGAGGATCTAGGCAAGTTTGAAGCAAGAAGTGATGAAGGAATCTTTCTAGGATACTCTTCTCAAAGCAAGGCATATTGGTGCTTTAACAAAAGATTGAAAAATATTGTTGAAAGTGCAAATGTTAGAGTTGATGAGAGTAAAGAAGGACATTCCAGGTATTGCATATATGATTTAGAAGATCAAGATGAAAGTCAAAGTCAAGGAAGGTAAGTTCAGACTCAGACTCAGATCTAGATTGATCCGAAAAATCTAATGACTCAAGAGGATAGTACAGAAGTTGAAGAACAAGCTCAAGAAATAGAAATTCAAGCATTCCCAAAACTCCCAGGTATGTAAGGATGAATCATCCTGAAGATTAGATCATAGGAGATAGAAATAAAGGTGTTCATACTAGGAGAAGAATTGCCGAAGATCAAGAAGAGATTTGTTTGATTTCAAAAATTGAGCCAAAATCAGTGAGTGAAGCCTGCAAAGATGAAAACTGGGTAAAAGCAATGGAAGAAGAATTAATGCAAATGGAAAAGAATCACACTTGGGATCTTGTTTCTAGACCTGAGGACAAAAATGTGATTAGAACTAAATGGGTCTTCCAAAATAAGCTAAATGAAGATGGTGAAGTTGTAAGAAATAAAGCAAGTTTGGTATGCAAAGGATATTCTCAAGTGGAAGGGATTAATTTTGAAGAA
Source organism: Cunninghamia lanceolata (assembly GCA_027924645.1). Classification (NCBI taxonomy): domain Eukaryota; kingdom Viridiplantae; phylum Streptophyta; class Pinopsida; order Cupressales; family Cupressaceae; genus Cunninghamia; species Cunninghamia lanceolata. Next base: position 1,361,660 of record BSBN01001275.1, read on the forward strand.
ACTTTTGTTCCGGTGGCAAGAATAGAAGTAGTTAGATTATTTCTTGCATTTGCTACTTATAAAGACTTCAAGGTCTATTAGATGGATGTCAAGTCAACATTCCTAAATGAAGAGTTAGAAGAAGTCTACATTGAGCAACCGGAAGGATTTCATTTGTCTGATCAGAGAGATATGGTTTGCAGGTTGAGGAAAGCATTGTATGGACTCAAACAAGCCCCAAGAGCCTGGTATGCAAGATTAGATAAGTATCTGCTAAAGCTAGGTTATAGCAAAGGTGCTACTGATAGTAATCTTTAATTCAAGATTGATCATGAGAATATTCTGATTGTTGAGGTATTTATTGATGATATCATTTTTGGTGGAAGTGGGAGCATGTGCAAAACATTTGCTGATCAAATGCAGAGTGAATTTGAGATGTCTATGTTGGTGAGATGAATTTCTTCTTAGGTTTGCAAATCACTCAATCAGATAAAGGCATCTTCATATCTTAGTCTAAGTATGTGAGAGAATTGTTGAAAAAGTTTGGAAAACTGGTAAGTACTCCTATGGTAACCGGTTGCAAGTTGAGTAAAGATGATGATTCTCCTAAGGCTGATCAGAAAAGATATAGATCAATGATTGGAGGACTGCTTTATCTGACTCAGACTAGACCTAATATCATGAATGCAGTTGGACTTGTTGCTAGATTTCAAGTTGATCCTAGAGAATCTCATGTTGTGGCAGTCAAGAGAATTTTTAGATATCTCAAGGGGACACTTGATTATGGATTATGGTATCCAAAGGATAATGACTTCACTCTTCATGCATATACAGATGTTGATTGGGCAGGAAATGTGGATGACAGAAAAAGTACTAGTGGTGGTGCATTCTTCTTGGGAAGAAGATTAGTTTCTTGGCTGAGCAAAAAGTAAGAGGCAATATCTCTATCTACAATAGAGGTAGAGTCTATAGCAGTAGTAAACAATTGTAATCAAGTTTTGTGGATGAAGATAATACTGAAGGATATTAGAATTATATTTGAGGAGCCTGTCACAATCTTCTGTGATAATTCAAGTGCAAAAGCATCTCAAAGAATTCGGTGTTGCATTCAAAGACAAAGCACATATCAATCAAATTTCACTTTTTAAGAGAGAAGGTTAATGAGAATGAAGTCAGATTGGAGTTTGTTTCTTCAAAAGATCAAATTGTAGTTATCTTCACTAAGCCTCTTCCCAAGGATACTTTTGAGTATCTCAGAGAGAAGCTAGGGGTTATTACCCCTTCTGATCAGAATTAAGATGCACTAAAGTGCATTAGTCCGGTGGAATTCACAGTCATATCTTATGATCCAGATTGATGTTAAGAAGGTACTACTCAGGGGGAGTAGTTTGCATGCAATTTTTGAGTTTGGTATGAAACAAAAAGAAGAAAAGATAACAAATATGTGTCCTTTGCTATTGATGTCAAAGGGGGAGAGAAGTCATGTGAAAAACTAGTTGTTGATGAAAGGGGGGAGCAGTGAAGATAGTGGTTGCAGAAGTGATAAGAGAAAGGGGGAGAAGTTGCTGTCTTGATGGTTGAATCAGTTTTTCACATCATATATTTCCATCAATGGTGAAGGGGGAGATTGTTGCAAATAAGTGCCTAATCGGTGTTGTCATTGATGTCAACATATTCTTGTTACCATTGGTGTCAATCGTATCCTATTTTGTTGCCTGTTTTGAAGACTGGAATTTTGAGGATATTGAGAAAATTAATGAAGATCAATGGATGCAGACCATATGGAAGTATAGAGGGTTGTTTGAAGTAGCTCCAGTTAAGACTTGAGAGGTCCGCATGAAGATTTGGAGAAGCTATGGCCATCTGAGTAGAACCAGGTTTTGTTGTTATCAGAAGTGATAGAGTGACAGTAAATTGGTTCGGATTGCTCCTTAGTGAAATATTATGATCTGTGGATCTAGAGGCATCATTAGGAAGTTAGTATGTATCATCAACTCTAGTGGTTCATGGTTTGGAGGTCCGCAAACAATCTCTCTAGCATGATAGTCATGGAAGACAGTGTTCATGAGGTTCCAGATGAAGATACAAGTGATTCTGATAACTTGGAGAAGTGTGGATGTGTTTGTTGAATTAAATGTGCTTGTGGAGGTCTTTGGATCGTGTGACTATTGTGTTGGAGGTTAATCCCCACCGTGGTTTTCCCTTAACTGGGTTTCCACGTAAAAATCCTAGTGTTATGTGTGTTCAATTTATTTCTGCTCATGTGTGTTGATTCATGCTTTAATGTTTACGTCGTTAATTTGATTGTAAGTTGATAAAGAAAGTGAAAAGAATAAAAAGTTAAATTGTGGGACAACTAATTCACCCCCCCTCTCAGTTGTCTAGACTTCTTCCAACATGACTTCGGTGGAAAAAGTGGGTAGATTCAATCTAGCTTCAAACATGCATTGCTCTACCTAAGCTCTTGTCTTGTTGGTATACTCTACTAGCCATGGCTTCACCATGAATCCATCTTGTCTAGGAATTTTACAAAGTAAACTAGGTGTAATAAAATTCTTAGTTGCTCATGTATCTATGAGAATTGAAATTGGAAGCCAAATAAGTTTGTAGTTTCAATGGGAGTGATTTGGTACTTTGCTTGGAGATTGTCCAAAGAGGAATGGATCCTTTGTTGAAAAGTTGTTTGTTGTGATGGCAAAGGATTACCATGATATGGGTTCCCTTGGCTCTTAGTGGGGCACTGATGAGCATAGTGGTCTCCTCCACATGTAAAACATCCTCTAGGGGGACCTTTCTTTCCTGAAGGGCGGTTAGGATTATCATCATTCTTTGTAGAATTATTATCTTTGTTCTCATCATTGGGTTCATTTCCATTGTACTTGGAACCTTTACCATGGTTTCTCCCTTTAGATTCTTGATTTATGTTTCTCCTTTTGAAGGATGTCGAGGAACAATTCCAATTGAATTTCTTGCGGGATTTCTACTGTTATGCAGAAATTGATTTGAGCTTTTGTTCCTGTTTGAAGGCTTTCTCAAAGACTTGATCCATGGCCGTGGGTCCATGGATCCATGGACATCTACTTCTCCTCCAATATGAGCATTCAAGCCCATAATGAACTTCCTTATCCTAAATCTTTCATCCTTTTGATATTGGGGTACATATTTCAACAACCTTGTGAATTTTGCCTAGTATTTAGTGACAGACACATCTCCTTGATGTAGATTTTGGAAATATGTCAGTTTCTAGTCAAAATACAATTGGGGAAACCAACTTTTCCTAAAAGTGGTGACAAACTAATCCCAAGTTAGACTTAATGAACTCAACCCTAATTCCATTTTTTTATTCATCCACCATGTGGATGCTTCTCCTACTAACTGGTAGGCTCCCCATATAGCCTTAGTGATCTCAGAGTAATTTCTTATCTCAAGATATTTCTCCATATTTGTCAGCCAAGCCTTGACTACGTCTCCACTCACAGTTCCATCAAACTTAGGGGGTGTAACCTTCTTCATATCTCTAGCTAACTCGTTCGTGAGATGAGTTCTTACTTCACTATGAACCAGAGAATCTTGCTTACTTACTCTTGGTTCACTTTGAAAAATATATTCTTCCCCTCTTTCAAAGTGATTTTTATGATTGTTTTCTCCCCCTCTTACTTCCTATTCTAGGGTTTCCAATCTCTCTTTAGTTTCATTCAAAACAAACAAGATTTGGTCTAATTTTTCCATTGGGTTATCTTCAGGATTTATGTTATCCTAGCTCCCTCTTGGATGATTTCTAGAGTAATCCATAATGGTATTTTATCCACACCTATCATTTGCATAAATATTAATTAAGATTGAACTTTTATATGCTTGAAATAAAACTTCATATTTTAAATATAGAAAGCTCATAAATATTTCACATATACAACTTTTGTACAGAAAACCAAAATTCTTCTTTATTCACATAGTGGATTTTAAATCCTTATTCTAATACAAAACTTCTTTGTTTATGTACATATATATACTCATGTGACTATAGGTCACTATCAGAGAGAGGAATTTCTTTGGGTTCCTCTTCCCCATCAGAATCAACTGACACAAATTTAGAGGGCGGGTGTACACGTAGGTACTCCATCATCACTTCCCTTCCTATGGCTGGCACATCCTGACCACACCTAAAGGGCATGTCATGGTGTGTAGAAGGCTTACTAATCTTTCCAATAGCAAGGATTGATGGCTTTTTTACTGCCCCTAACTATTTTCTCCTCTCGAGGTGAATATGCTTTAGTGCATCAATAAGGGTCTTAGAATTGGTGAGCCAAGCCCAATTAGTGTAACTCATTGGTTCCTTCCTTTTTATCTCAGGAGAATGTTCCTTCTTAATAGTGACTTTAGGCAAATTTTTAATTTTTGTTTTCTTGGCTCATTTTCATTTTCTTCTTCCCGCCATTCTGCAACAAGAACAACATACGAATGTTAGCTCATCTACTAAACAATGAAAATCTACAATAAGCTGCTAGATCCAAGTGTTGAACCCGATAGCTCTAATACCATACGTAACAAGCACATGTGAATCAAACACTATTATTCAAAATAAATGACGCAAATAGTAGCTATTTTTCAATAATAAAAATTTTCATTCCATAAAGGAAAAATTCAACATTATACTTTTCATAATTACATCAGAGTACTCATTACAATATTCAATGTTCACATTTCTTGTGACTTAAAATATTCAATTACATATTCAAATGAAGCAATATTTTTTGCATCACAAGTCTTCAACAATTCCACTGCAAGAGGGGGAGAATCACTCTGGCGCTTTTCCTCGAACTAGAAATCGGTGGTCCCCTGCACACCTTCCTACTAGAAGTGACCCTACCCTTCATGACGGTATATATAATGAGAATCAAGTTGATTATTGTTCCATCTGAGAACTAGTGCAATATCCTAGTAGAAACAATCGGTTGAACAACTTCTAGTCTAGCTCTAGCTATGAACAACCCATCTGACTATTTGTACAATTCAAGGACATGGTGAACTGACAATGCAAGTAGGAATATTTCATTACTTTAGCCAAAGGTTCATATAAATGATTCATATGTTCATGCACTCTTTTCTCGACTTGGAGACAAACATTCTTCTGATCACTTTGGATCGATGATTAATTCAAAGTATTTTATTAAGTTATACCCTATACATGTCTAATTGGCATTAAGTATACCTCTACTATAGGTCAACTAGACAACTATAAGGTAAGAACCTAGGTGACTTAATTACTTGCTTGTAATCTTGGGTCTATGACAACCTATCAAATACTTAATGACTAGTCAACCTTGATTCCATTCTCAAGAGTAGATAACATTTTCATTCTTTAAGATATGCAAGATTTTATCATATAGCATTATCATTATCGACTATGGCCTCTATGTCCTTGCCACTAAGGAGTGAATACCTTAGTCTGAGTTTTTACTCAATTTACAACTTGTCAAAGGATCTATATCATATTATCGTTTAAATTGATGTGTTTGAAAACACTTGTACTCTTTGAAACATAATGTTTAATTAGTTGCAATCTCTGTTGCTATGTTATGGTTAGTTAAGTATCTATTTATGTCTTTTCTCATAAGGGTGAGCATCCAACTCTAATGGTAGTGTTACTATCATTTGATAGCAAAAATATTTCTTACCAAATGACCTTAATACTTCCGTTGGTTCAACTTGGTCAATAAATAATGAAACCATGGCTATTCACAGCCAAAATAGAACATAGAAGCTTTTGAATTTTTATTTACCTAGAATAAAGAATACAATATATGTACATGGGTTATCCATGGTCAAGCAGGTTATCTCCAGGCATGGAACTTTGAGTTCCACCCTGAAGGTCCTTCTTAATCACATTATCCCATGTGGATAGAACCATTTATATTTAAATCTAGCATTCCAGCCCTTCTTGAAGGACATTGTTGTTCAAATGGGTAGAGTCATTTGGTGTAAACATAACTCGAATAAATTTTCTATCATAAGAGTCCATCCTAGGGTATATGTGGAAATTGATTTAAATAAACCCTTACCAAAGAATCTTAAATTGATTGGCCCAGGTTTTGAAATAGAACAACCTATAGTTTATCTAAATAATCCAAACACCTGTTTCTTTTTTTGCAAGGACACCTGATTCATGACTACCCTATTAGAAATAATAAGTTTGTTCAACCCATTTAACCGTTACCCTCTCCATTACCTCCCTCTCAAACCCCTTCTCAATCCTCTTCTTCCACTAAGGCCCCTCCCTCCCCTCCTACTCATCCACAACCAGCTCCTTCTTCTAATACTCCTTGATCTACCATGGCTTCACCTTCTATTGTTCTATATTCACCTTACAAAAATGTTGTCATGACTCATAGTTGGAGAATGGTTGGGAAAAGAAAGGAACCCTCAAGCTCTACTCTTCCTTCTTCTAAACATTCTCCAACTTGAATCCATTCACCTTCTCCCCACATTCTTCCTTTAACACTCCATTGTGAGCTTCTTCCCCCTGTTACTCACTCTTGTCAAATATCAAGATCTTCATCATCTTGTAATGACCATCACTGTAATGAACAAGACAACAAGTCTTATAACTACTTCTCAATTTTACTATCAGAAGTTCATGAAATTACCTCTTGACTTTCCTGAATTTTAATCTTCTTTCTTGGAATGTTAGAGGGATCTCACTCCCTCATTGGAAGTTTAAAATAAAAATGGCCATTGACATTTATGGAGACCAAATGTTGTTTTTCTTCAAGATGTTAAATTGAAGTTTTTTTGAAAGATGCCCTTTATAATGTTTGGAAAGATGTTATTTTCTTGGATGTACTTCCCATAGAGAGGGCAATAGAGGAGTTGTTTTGGGATTGTCATCATGGCTAGCTAAGTTTGTCATTGATAAGGGTGAGAACCCTTCACATAGTTGTGTTTGGAACCTCATTTTTATCATTGGTCAAACTATCAGTCTATGTTCTATTTATGCATTCAATAATACTAAAGAAAGAATTGAGCTTTGGGATTGATTGTCCTCTAATCTCCCGATCATTGACTACATCTTAGGAGGAGATTTTAATATGGTAGAACATCATATTGATTGCACCTGGTTTAATCTTGCTAAACTCTACAAAAAAGAATTTAAAAACTAGACTTATTGTTGCAACTCTATATGTGTAGTGGATGTTTTGCATGATAAATATTCAAACCATGTTGAAAATTGGTTCACTTGGACCAAATATAGATATGGTTTGGATTTAAAACTCAGTAGGCTGGACAGATTTCACATGTCTCACAACCTTCTTGTTTCCCCTCTTTCCCCTAGTTCCTTTTTGCATGTTGACTATACTACCACCCCTTTTTTATCACTTTCCTATTCTCTACTCAATCTCCATTTCTCCATCCCAGTCCATGTCCTCTCAACTTCCCTTCAAGCTAAATAGTTTCCATTTGAAAGACCCCAACTATGTGGATGCTCTTGTCAGTATTTGGAATTCCATTCCTAAACTTCAAAACAATGAATATTGGATTGAATGGTGGTGCAATGCCCTTTCTAAATGTACTACTTTTCTTCACTCCTTTGGCAGAAAAAAGCATGGCAACACCAAATAAAGGAAAAGTCCCTCTAGGGGAAGCTAGAACATGCTAGGAAAAAACTTGCACTTGATCCTTCTAATACTATGATTCAAGCTTCTATTTCTTCTACCAAAATGCAGTTACATAAATTAGACATCTATAGAGGGCAAGGTGCTAGAATATGGTCTAGAACTCAATGGATTAAAGAGGGCAACAAAGGATCAAAGTTCTTCTTTACTTACTTGAATTTTAAACATAAAAAGGAGAAAACATATTCTTTGATTGATGATCAAGGCTTGTACTTCATATAAATACTTCTGAAATAACCTCAATATTTAAGAAGTTATATTAAAACCTTTTCAAAGAAGACAATAATTAGGACAATATTCAAGAGTCTCTGGACAATATTGTTAAAGACTGTATTCCTAATAAATTTTATCCTAGTTACAACAAATACCTGGATTAGACTCTATCCCTTTAATATTTGGAGAGGGCTCTTTTTTCTATGCATCACAACAAAAGCCCTAATTTTGATGGTTTGCTAGTGGAGTTTTACCAAACAATGTGGCCTCACTTCAAAGATAATGTTTACCTTCTTTATCTGGATGCACTTGAAAGAGGCTCTTTAGGAGCTAATATCAATAAGGGTCTTATTAAACTTTTACCTAAAGGATGAGAAGAATATATTATATCTGGATGGAACCCTCTTACTTTATTGAACACATACTATAAGATTATTACCAAAGCTTTAAGCCAAAAACAAACTAGTTTTCTTAGTGGCAGATATATTCTCAATAATCTGATCCTTGCTTGGGAGATTTGTGAATGGTCACAATAGTTAGTACAAAATTCTTTTCTATTCAAACTTGACTTTGATAGGGCCTTTGCTAGAATATAGTGGTGTTTTGTCTTTAAGATGCTACAATGGCTTGGTTCTGGGCCTAAAATATGTACCCATATTCAAGTGCTCTTTATATTTTCCAATGCTCATGTGGTAGTTAATATGTTTTATTAGACTCCTTTCCCTTACAAGAATCTATTAGACAAGGTTGTCCATTATCTCTCTTCCTATATGTTTTTCTTGCTAATACATTGGGATATTTGTTTCAAAATGCCAATCAACTTGGTCTTATATGGGGTGTTTCCATTCCTCAAAATGGGGTGGTCATTAACTCCCATTTTGTTGATGATAGCCTTCTTTTTCTATAAAATTCCTAAAAGGAATTGAATAATACTTTGGAGATTTTGAACCTTTATTGCTCTATTTCACGATCTCAACTAGCTCATCATAAAATAGAGTACTTAATGAGTCAAACTAACCCCATTCTACATTGGATTCCCAAAAATTGGAAAGAAATTAAACATGGTGAAATTACTCACTATTTGGGTATCCCATCTGGGATAGGGTTGTCTCTTGCTGATATGTGGACTTGGTGTCCTAATAGATTGAAAATCAAGCTATCTAATAGAGGTAATAAATTTCTATCTTTGGTCGAGAAAGTTCAAATTGCCAATAAAATTTTGCATAGCTACTTATGTATATATATATCATTGTATTGGAAGCCATCAAAAAAAGGATATGACAACCTTCATAATATTATCTAGCAATTTTTATGGTCCAAGTGGGATGGTAAGGTATGTTATAGATCTAATTCTTCACTTCATTACATCCACCCAAAATGCAAAGGTGGTCTTGGTCTCATAGATCCTGAAACACAAGGTTCATGCCTAGTTGCAAAATGGATCATTAGAGTTGCTCAAGGTGATGAACCTTGGAAAATCTTGTTATGGCATAGCTTTGTAACCTCTGATGTGAAGGGGAAATGGTAGAAGGTTCATTGGATTGGAAAAATACTCTTTTCTCCTAACTTTCATATTAAAGCTTCTTTCCCAGTGCAGTCTATTTGGAAGGCTTGGCAAAGGGTATGTGTCATATTCTTTCTTGGGGAGATTCCTTGCAACATGGATTTAGATTTTCATATTCTTCCATACGGTGGAATAGACATGATTAGTATCAAGGCAAACCTGTGGCTATCTCATTTCTTAAACCTGCTATCTATTTATTTAAGAAACACATTAAACAATTGATGGATTTGAGATTTTTCTTCAATGCAGTGGTTCTCATGGCAAGCCATCAAAGATCAGTTCAGTCTGAGTGACAATTATCAACATTTTGTTGCCTTTGTTCAATATCTTGTACCTCCTAATCTTTCCATCAAGCTTTGTACTCCTCTATCTTGCAATTTCTTCAAGGATTGGCATTGGTTATCTACTCACCATTTCTCTCTCTTTTCCCTAAAGAAAGTGTCCCAACATCGTCTTCCTACTCTAATCCTATCCTCCCGTCTTTACATAAAATGGAAGTGCATATTTACTAATAAATTCTAGACCAAACTAAGTGCTCAGATATGGAAATATAAAGTAAATGCCAAATCTCAAATGCTTGCTTGGAAACTATTACATTATAAATTGCCAGTTGGAGAGAATGCAATTTTTTCCTATACAACCTATTAAATGCCCCACTTGTCAAGCCACTGAATCTATTAAACACTTTTTTTGGGACTATACTATTGCTAAAAAATCTCCAGAATGTTGTGTTCATCAATAAACCAGCTATTTTTTATCACCATCTGAATTGGAAAGAAGCTCTTCCTAGCTTTGGACTTGTGAAAAAAGTTGTTGCAGACTTTGTGAGAAATTATCCTTTCACACATCTAGAAAATTAGATGCACACATATTTTTCTAAAATAAACACTCACCCAATTATTGAAATTACTAAACTTTAGTCTAACATTTCTTTGCAAATTGTTGCATTATGTTTCCAGCTACAAATATCATTGAGCAACAATTCTAGTATTGATTTCTAGTTGGATCATATCAAATCTCAACTCATTAGTCTTCAACATAATTTTCCCAACAAGCCCAAGGGATAATTCTTTAGCTACTCCATGTTATGTGTCTTCTAGAGTGGTTTATTCATCAGGACCTTTCTATTGGCTTTCTATGTTGATGAACAATGCACAATACCTATTGGTTCGATAGATTTTTGGGGACAGTGGTTGCCTATTCTCCTTCATTTGTTTTTTCTCTTAACTAAAATTGATTGTTTGGCAAATCATTGGAGTGGCACTTTAGTTTTTGATATGCTTATGTTGAGGTTTTTAGTGTCTGGTTACTTGGGAGTTACATTGGCAACACTTCTTGACTAGCAACTATGGTTGTGTTGTTTCTTAATAGTCTGTAGGGATCATTGAACAACAATCTTAGTGTTGCACTTTAGTTGGACTGGATTAAAGCTTAATTCATAAACCTCCAAAGCAATTTTCCTAACAAGCCTAATGGATAACTTTTATGTTTCTTAGTTTCCAATGCCTTCTAGAGTGCCTTATTCATTGGGTCCTTCTTTCTATTGGCTTATTATGTTGATGAATAATGGTGTGGTTCAACTGGTGCCAGATATGGAGCTATAGGGTCATTGGTGCTTAGTTTCTTCTGCTACTATTTTGGCTACCTACATGTTAGTTCAGTTTGTGCAATTTGGATTTTATTTTGTCTCTGCTTTGTTTTTGTTTTCTATATTACAGAACCCTACCAGTTTGATAGAATTTTGGGGATGGAATAATACTATTCTCCTCCAACTCTTAGTTTTCATCATTAGAAGTGAGTATTTGGTAAATAATTGGAGTGGTCCATTAGTATTTGATATGGTTATGTAGGGGTTTTAGTGTCAAGTTTGTCTCTGTTGGCCTCTTATGCTTTGGAGCTACAATTTTACCACCCTCTTTATATGGGACACAATTGTCTTGACTTGCACAATTGTCAAGACAACTCGTTAAAGTGTTGTTCAAAGTTTTTATTGAATTATATCTCAATGAGGATGAAATAATGTTAGTCAAGAGTATTTTGAGGAGACTATTGCTGCAATAGATTAACAAGGCATGACATGAATTTCTATGGGAAGAGCATTAATAGAATCTTTTCTCCACAGTTGTCTTGGCTTGCACTCACTATAGTTGTTATTTTACTCATTACACCGAGAGACATTCCTACATTCACAGCATAGATGGAGAACAAGAGCTGAAAGATTCATAAATAGATTCAGATTCTATGAAATTTTATAAGATTCTAATAAAAATAAAAAATATAAAAAAGAGAATGTGAAAGGAATAAAACAAATATAAAAATAAAATGCAAGCGGGATGGAAAGGAAGGTGGATGGCAGTTTCAAAGAAACCATCACTCTCCACTAACATCAATGGCATATCAAAAGACACACATTCATCTCTATCTTGCCTCGAGAAGGATATGTCTCGCTGTAATTTAGATATATTTTTAAAATATAGGTATACTAGTGATACTTAGCATCTTTAGGTATGTTATGAATGATGCTACAGCTTATATGGGAGATGGGTTACATTAGGCAGCACATCTTGCATAACAACTACAATTGTGTTGCTTTTATTTCAGTTTGATAAGTGTGATTACTTCTTTTCAATATGTGGCTCTGAAGCTGTTGTTGTTGGCCATTGTTTTGGTACGTGTTCCTAGCAATTTTTCTAGCATATCTTTGCTATGTAAGCCTTGCAATTATTTCTTTCAGTCTCTTATGTGTAGGATTTCTATACTATTGGTTGTCCTAGGGTTTCACCTTCTCACAACCATCCTTTGTTCATTCTTATGTATTTTTTTGCTTTGATCTTGATAAAAAACAAACAAATATTATTATTACAATACCTACTCACTACTACTACTACGTGGCACTTGTTGTACATATAATTTAGATCAAATTTTAAATCTCTATTCTCTAATTAACTATCATATGAAACATAATGTAATTATAAAAAGTGCTCGGAATATCCCTTACATAGTACAATTTCCTATTCCTAACTTGTAGGAAAGAGAAGGATTACTAGATTTTATTTTATTTTACTCGGATTAAATTTCATTGTCACTTGTGACATACAAATTTTGCAATAAAGAAAAGATTATTAGACAAATAGCCTAGTACACTGGCATGCAAAAGATTTATGACATAGTTGGATAGATAAAAAATCTAATGTCTAAATTATTTTAGAAAACTATGCAAAGCTTAAAATTACTAAATATTATGTTAAGTAGTGAGTATATTTTATGTTAAGAAATGGGCATATTTATAAACTTGTATTTCCCTAATAAAATATATTTTGAGTATACTCTCTAACCAGTAAAAAAATATATCTTAATATAAAACAAAATGAATATAAACTCTAATTTTTTTTACTTTTTCTTTTGGTATAATTAATTTATAATATTTTTTTATTATTATTAAGGAAATAAAATAATATAAACTCTAAATATTTTATATTTTACTTTTTCTTTTGACATAATTAAGTGATAAAATAATTTATATATTTTAAAATTTTGATGTTTGTATATGTTAAAAATGAATATAAACTCTAAATTTTTTTTTAACTTTTTCTCTTGGCATAATTAATTTATAATATTTTTATTATTATTGAGAAAATAAAATAAATAATATATTAATAAGTATTTGATACAATAGAAACTCTTCCCTATGCCAAACAATTACTCACACACAAACAACACTCTGCCCAATCTAATTTCTCAACAATGCAAGATTGCTAATAATAAAATTGTTTTATTTTATTCCATCAAAACAAATCTATAACAACAAAAAAAAACATACTCAAAACTACATCTGCAGCCTTCAATGTCCTCTCCCTTGTTCACAAGCAATCTGCTGACTCTCCTTCCAATCTGCCACATCAAAGCTTAATACAAATGTCTCATAGAGACATCACTAGCTTCTTACCCACACACTATCCACTCATCTATGACGCTACAACAAAAAAGTCTATTACTTTCCTCTTTCACACCTCTATCTGGTGTCTCCCACCTCTCAATTTGCACTTTCTTGGTATATATAATTGTATCATTTCTCAGCAGTGACGTCACAACCATCAACTTCTCTGCAATTTATTCTTTCCTCAGAAGATTTAAATGTTGGGATAAACTTCGACTTAGTGAAGGGACTCCGCACATACACATATGCAATGGAATTTGAAGACATCAATGACGTCTTACCCTTGTAATTGGAAATGTAAATTCATAAGAACAACCTTTACTGCACATGAGACCGCAGCTCTCCATCTTGTTCAATTGGCCAGCAGAAACAACTTTTAAATTCTTAATGTTTTCAAACATTAGTCAATCAGCTCTGTCGACTATCAAAGATATATGATTATATCTTTTATAAAGATTAAATAACCTTGCACAAAGGATAGTGAAGAAATTTCATCTGGTAAGACCCTTCAGAGTGCAACTCAATAATACATCACTGTCGTCTCCTTCAATGAATCTGTTATGGAAGGATATCATGTTTTGTTTGGTCTGGTATACGGTCGACACATAAATTATTAATAATTTCCTTCTAGCTACTTTATCCACATCCATCTACATCCAGTAGCAAATATGAAACAAAGATGCACAAATGCTTCAGATCAAAACATAGATTTACAGGATACCTTTGGATACCACTCTACTTAAATATCATCCACTTCAATGGTCAAACAACCAATAGAAATTTTACACCTCATTCACAATAAAAAGTGGTAAATATTTGCCCTATTTTTATTGGCCAAAATTAACCTTTGACTGTTGAAGTGGATGATATTTAAGAATAGCCCTTGGATACTAAACACAAAGTGTAATGTCACATGTATGGTTGTTTATGGTTTTAACCATGGTCTCTTTGATGCCTTTGCTAATGAATTCAATTTGCGAAGATCAACTGTTATAAAGGCCATTCTTTCCACATCAGAGCGCAGAGAACATAGGTCTTCAATGAGTGGTTTTGGAAGCATATCTATTCTACACTCAACCAAGTAAATAGATGCACTCTGCATTGAAGTTTCTTCATCAAGAAGTGTACCTGGGTGAACAAAGCTTATGACATCAACAATATGGATTCGAACTTCAAAAGTTTTGTTTGGCAGTGCTATGCAACTTAATGCATCATCAATATCCCTAAAGAGAGATCAATCATGACAACTGCCACTGAAAGCACCAATCAACTCCAACAAAACTAAAATGCCAAAACTGAACACAAAACCATGACGAAAACCAAATAAAACTTAAAAGTGTTTTTGGTTGATGTGGGATAGTTGGTTCGCTCAGGATGTTCTTGCATCAGTATTATAATAAATACTAATATTTATAGTATATTTAATCATAATACTATATAAATATAATTAAGCTGACATATTGGCCCCTCCAAGAGGTAGATTGAAATTGAATTTTGATGGGGCCTCTCAAGGTAATCCCAAGGCCTCAAGTGCAGGATGCATCATCAAAGATGAGACTGGAATCCTAATGTGAGTAGTGTCAATAACTTCCTGTGGGTACTAACAAAAAAACTAAGTTTGTTGCCTTTTTTGAACCTAAGTGAAGTTGTGCAAACAAAAGGGAATAAGTTGTATTGATATTGAAGGTGAATAATTGATTTGCATCAATGTTGTCAAATCCAGGAATGTTTGCAATTGGAAGTTAAAGCACTAGGTTGATGCGATATGCCCTACTTTAGATAAGTCGAAGGATTACACCATTAAGCATGTTTATAGGGAGGCTAATTTTTCTATCGATTTCCTTTCCAACCAAGGCATTGAGCAAGATAATGCCATCATTGTGTCAAATCGATGTGGTATGTGGGGTGATTTGAACATGATTCTTGAGGCTAAAGGGAGTGATGTTCTGTCTGAATAGTTGGTTAAAGAGCTTCACGTGATTCTATCATGCATCTGTGGAGTTGGTCCTTAGACACATATATTATAGACTTGAAACGCTTTATATTTGATGTGTGTGGTCTTGTACTACAAACAAGATGTAGCATAGAGTGGTTATCCATGGGAGGCCTTGTGGTGGCATCTCTAAAGACTTGTCGATAGAAATTTGTGATGATATTTATTGACATTCTAGGGTCCAAGATGACTAGTAAACTTATGTGATAAACTACATCCACAACTCTTGATGAAAGGTGGTGGGTAAGTGCAAGAAGATGGGGGGTCAAAAAGGGGTCTTAAGTGGCCACTTTTTTTTCTTCTAAAATTAGGAAATACTGGCCTTGGATGAGAAATTGAGCATAGTTACACTCAAAATTTGGAGATACAACCAAAACAATGTTCATAGTGCTCCGAGTCTACTTTCTAAACTACTATTTTTTTTTGAAAATGACATAGATTAAGGGGTTCAAAAGAGAGAGCCATAGAAATTGGTGTTGTTTCTGTCAAAAAAACATAACATAGCATTTTTGTGGCTCCCTCATAAGGTCAACTTTTTTTTGGTATTTTAAAAATCACTTCAGTGAGAAATTAGCTAATAGCATGTAGTTTATGCCCAATTTTTCTGATAATGTTTTGATGAATATTTGATTTTTTACTAATTTTCAAAGTGGACACATCCTAAAAAATAGAATTTTGGCCGTGCTACCCCTATAAATTTTGAAAACTAATTGAAAATCATTTTTTTCTTTTTTTAATATTTGTAGAATGGAGTCTAGTTTCTAAATATGTAATTTTTTTGAAATTTCAATGAATAGTTAATTTACAATGAAAAAAAGACCAAACAGTGGTTTTTGCCCAAAAACAGACACACAAACAAAAGAAATTAAAGATGAAAGGCTTAACATTGTTAAACTGTGAAAAAAATCACATCATCAAATAGCTAAGAGAAATCCTAACATTACCTAGGTGTTTGATTTGTTTGACCTTGAAACATGTGCAAATCTGAGGGTTAGCACGAATGAAATTATGTGAAATCTTGAAGAATATGGAAAAACACGTATGTGGCTGTTCAAAAGGCACTCCAAGCCTTTGGGTTGGACATCCAAAGCAAATCCCAAGCCCAAGGCTTGGGATTCCCAAAGAAAAACATAACGCGAGCACGTTATAACGCGCTCGTGTTATATTTTGCTTTGTATTTTTCCTTTTCCGCAAAAGTTTGTGTTGTTTGCCATGTTTGAAATAATGCGAGTGCGTTGTAACGCGCTCACGTTATGTTTCCCTTAAATTTTTTATGTTCAAGGCTATTAATCATGTATGTATGTATGTATCTATGTATTCCTATACGTATGTATGTATCTATGTATGTATGTATGCCTATATGTATGTATATATCTATGTATGCCTATATGTATGAATGTATAGTGTCGAGGGCAGAGGAGGGTAGAGATGGGAGTGAGCCAGATAGGGGAGGAGAGGGGTGGATAAGGATTAAGTGATTAAGGTTTAAGGTTGAGGGTTGAGCATTTAGGGATAGTATTTAGAGTTTAGGGATAAGGGATTAGAGTTTAGGACCTTGAGGGATTAGGGTTTAGGGTTGAGGCTTTAGGGATATCATTTAGGGTTAAGGGTCGAGGGATTAGGGTTAAGGTAGAGTTTTGAGGGTAGAGGGATTAGGGATAGGGTTTAGGGTTGAAAGTTTAGGGTTTAAGGTATAGTTTAGTAGTTCTTGTGGATAGAGCCAATAAACAATGGGAGATTATTTGCCTATTCATAACAATATACCTCCCCTAAGTGTGGGGTGCACAACAAGAAACATAGATGTACCCCAATGCAAATCTTTTCTCATAATGATCATCCTTCTGATTTCAACTGTTAATTACTCACTGTGGATGTACCATACACAAAGCTTTTCTCATAGTGTGTACACCTATTGGCATAATGAACCCCAAATGGGCCAGAAAAACATGCCATATAACATTACTAACATTAAAAAAGTTCATAGCCATTTTTCTGACATATTCTTGCAACTCAAATATCTTTAAGAGAAGAGTGTCAAAAATGATGGGTTTAACAACCTAACATAAGGCAAAGCAGTTTTGTTGGGTTTAGGAATAGGGTTTAGGGTTGAGGGTTGAGGGATTATGGTTTAAGGTATAGTGTTGAGGGTTGAGGGTTTAGGGTTGAGGGATTAGGGTTTAGGGTTGACAGATTAGGGTTTAGGGTTGACAGATTAGGGTTTAATGTTGGGAGTTGAGGGTTGAGGGTTTAGGTATAGGGTTGATGGTCAAGGGATTAGGGTTAAAGTAGAGTATTGAGGGTAGAGGGATTAGGGATAGGGTTTAGGGTTGAAGGTTTAACGATTGAGGGTTGAGGCTTTAGGGCTGAGGGTTAAGGGATTGGGGTTTAAAATATAGTGTTGAGCGTCAAGGGTTTATGGATAGGTTTTAGGGTTTAATTTTTAAGGGTTAATGGTTGAGGGATAGGGTTTAGGGTTTAGGGATAAGGGATTAGGGTTTAAGGTATAGTGTCGAGGGTTGAGGGTTTAAGAATAGGGATAGTGTTTAGGGTTTAGGGATGAGGGATGAGGGTTGAGGGTTGAGGGATTAGGGTTGAGGGTTGAGGGATTAGGGTTTAAGGTATAGTGTCGAGGGTTGAGGGTTTATTGATAGTGTTTAGGGTTGAGGGTTGAGGGATTAGGTTTTAGGGTTGATGGATTAGGGTTTAAGGTAAAGTGTTGAGGGTTGAGGGTTTAGGGATAGGGTTTAGGGTTGACATATTAGGGTTTAGGGTTGACGGATTAGCATTTAATGTCAAGGTTAGGGTTAGAGTGTCGAGGGTAGAGGGATTAGGGATAGGGTTTAGGGTTAAATGTTTAAAGATTAAGGGTTGAGGCTTTAGGGATGAGGGTTTAAGGCTTAAGATATAATGTCAAGTGTTGAGGGAGTAGGGATAGGGTTTAAGTTTTAAGGGTTAACAGTTGAGGGATAGGGATTAGGGTTTAAGGTATAGTGTTGAGGGTTAATGGTTTAGGGATAGGGTTTAGGTTTGAGGGATTAGGGTTTAGGGTTGATGAATTAGGGTTGAGGTTCGAGGGTCAAGGGTTTAGGGATAGGGTTGAGGGTCGAGGGATTAGGGTTAAAGTAGAGTGTCGAGGGTATAAGGATTAGGGATAGGGTTGGAGGGTTTAGGGATAAGGGATTAGAGTTTAAGATATAGTATTGAGCCCATTGAGGGTCTAGGAATAGGGATATCATTTAGGGTTTAGGGATGAGGGATTAGAGTTGAGGGATGATGGATTAGGGTTGAGGTTTGAGGGATTAGGGTTTAGGGATAAGATTTAGGGTTGAGGGTTGAGGGATTAGGGTTTAAGGTATAGTGTTGAGGGTTTAGGGATAGGGTTTAGGGTTGAGGGATTAGGATTTGATGTTGAGGGTTGAGGCTTTAGGGTTTAGGGATAGGGTTGAGGGTCGAGGGATCAGAGTTAAGGGTTAAGGGATTAGGGTTTGACGTTGAGGGTTGAGGTTTGAGGGTCAAGGGTTTAAGGATAGGGTTGAGGGTCAAGGGATCAGGGTTAAAGTAGAGTGTGGAGGGTATAAGGATTAGGGATAGGGTTGGAGGGTTTAGGGATAAGGGATTAGGGTTTAAGGTATAGTATCGAGTCTATTGAGGGTTTAGGAATAGGGATAGCATTTAGGGTTTAGGGATGTGGGATTAGAGTTGAGGGATGACAGATTAGGGTTAAGGGATTAGGGTTTAGGGATAAGGTTTAGGGTTGAGGGATTAGGATTTAAGGTATAGTGTTGAGGGTTTAGGGATAGGGTTTAGGGTTGAGGAATTAGAGTGAAGGGTTGAGGGATTAGGATTTGACGTTGAGGGTTGAGGCTTTAGGGTTTAGGGTTTAGGGATATGGTTAAGGGTCGAGGGATCATAGTTAAGGGTTGAGGGATTAGGGTTTGATGTTGAGGGTTGAGGGTTGAGGTTTGAGGGTCAAGGGTTTAGGGATAGGGTTGAGGGTCGAGGGATTAGGGTTAAAGTAGAGTGTGGAGGGTATAAGGATTAGGGATAGGGTTGAAGGGTTTAGGGATAAGGGATTAGGGTTTAAGGTATAGTATCAAGCTCGTTGAGGGTCTAGGAATAGGGATAGCATTTAGGGTTTAGGGATGAGGGATTAGAGTTGAGGGATGACGGATTAGGGTTGAGGGTTGAGGGATTAGGGTTTAAGGTATAGTGTTGAGGGTTTATGAATAGGGTTTAGGGTTGAGGGATTAGAGTGAAGGGTTGAGGGATTAGGAGTTGACGTTGAGGGTTGAGGCTTTAGGGTTTAGGGTTTAGGGATAGGGTTGAGGGTCGAGGGATTACAGTTAAGGGTTGAGGGATTAGGGTTTGACGTTGAGGGTTGAGGGTCAAGGGTTTAGGGATAGGGTTGAGGGTCAAGGGATTAGGGTTAAAGTAGAGTGTGGAGGGTATAAGGATTAGGGATAGAGTTGGAGGGTTTAGAAATAAGGGATTAGGGTTTAAGGTATAGTATTGAGTCTGTTGAGGGTTTAGGAATAGGGATAGCATTTAGGGTTTAGGGATGAGGGATTAGAGTTGAGGGATGATAGATTAGGGTTGAGGGTTGAGGGATTAGGGTTTAGGGATAAGGTTTAGGGTTGAGGGTTGAGGGATAAGGGTTTAAGGTATAGTGTTGAGGGTTTAGGGATAGGGTTTAGGGTTGATGGATTAGAGTGAAGGGTTGAGGGTTTAGGGTTTAGGGATAGGGTTAAGGGTCAAGGGATCAAAGTTAAGGGTTGAGGGATTAGGGTTTGACATTGAGGGTTGAGTTCTAAAGATAGGCAAACAGAGATTTTGTATTTAGGTTATTTAGATGTTGATGGGTTTAGACTTGAGCTAAAATGTTAGAATCTTAATCTAGCCTGAATAGAGTTTCTATCGTCAAATGTAGATTTATGGGTTCAATTATATTGATTGCCTCTCTAGTTTTGGGGTGTGGATGTTTTGGAATCAATCAAGAAGTCTTCATGAGACTTTGTGGAAGTGGATTGGCAATCGCTTGATAGAACCCTTGCTATTTATGCTTGGATAAGGATTTGTCACAAAATAGAACTTCTACTTCCAAAGAAGATCTGTCTTTCTTCCTCGATGGGCATTTTCCATCAAGAACTTGATTATGAGGGCTTGCCCCTTCATTGTTATGCCTATCATATGGCAGAGCATCTGGCAAGCTCTTGCAGGAAATAGTAAAAGTTCTCCCTCAAAAACCTTGTGGTCATTCAAGTCTGAAGGGGAAGGTTTGGAAAGAGAAATGAATCACCAAAGAAGATAATGCACAGGATGTGATCAAACTATAGCAGGACAAAATGTGAGCGTGTTATAACGTGCTCGCATTTTATCCTGCTATAGAAATGGTAAAAAAGTGTTGACCCCTGTGATCAAGGCCCACATGTTCTGTTTTCATATTGATTCTGTGCGTGCTCTGACAAAAAAGAAGTGCTTTCATGCTGTTGGGAAGTTCACATGCACATTTGACACATTGTACCACCTTTGAATGATCTTTCCACCACCTTTTCTGCTTTGCCAACTTGAGAAGGAGGAAATAACATAGTTTTCACACAAGGTTTGATATATATCTATTCAAGTTTCAATTTTTGTAGTGTTGCAATGTTAATTGTGATTCAATTTTAGGAATTTAACATTATAGATTGGTTAATAGTATTTTTGTTAGTAATTATATTTGAGTGTTATTCAATTTAACATTGAAAAGGAAGTAAGTGGTGAAAAACTCAAATTGTTGAGGAGTTTGATGCAAGAAGAAAAAAACACTACATAATTGGGTACTCTCTCCATTTGAATCTTCATTTTTTAGGTATGTCAAGTCTTTACATGCATGTTCTTTACATTTTCCTTAATTTGGATTGAATTACTTTATCATGTTTTATCATACATGTTTAAAATAGACACATTCCCAATCAAGAAAGCAACCTACAATCTCACATGATGCCATGTATATTTTCTACACTTGGACTCTTTAATAATTATGTGTAATAAACAGACCTTAACATACCATGATGTCAAACTATACAAGAATAAATCCTTACAACATAATAAAAATACAATCCCACTATTATCTTGTATTCATTTCTTAGGAAGTAATATTGGTCTCTTTATCATGCTACAGACAAATTCTCTGTCATGCCGAGGAAATGATCAAGAATTAAACCAACGCACGAAGAGATAGAAGCTAAGAATGCAAAGAAAGCAGTGGTTATGAGGGAACTTCATGAGAAGAGGAAATTGGACACGATAAATGAAGACATACCAATTGAAGAGGAACCACAACCATCACAAAGAGATATGGTATTGGCGGCACAAAGAGAACAAATGCAAAAACTTCGTGCTACGAAAGATTTGAATACCATAGTCAGAATCACGTCCTTTACCGCAAGTCAACATTTAGGGACACCATCTACCACATCTCATGTTGAGAGTACATCATCACTCACATGTGATGAAGGAGGTATGCCATCATTCCCACCTCAACCTCAAGGTATGTCATCTATTCCATCTTCGATCAAAGGTATGCCATCTATCCCATCTCATTTAAATATTGATGAAATTCCTAATGTTGAGATGGATTTACCTAACTTAACACCACCTAGAATTTTGCATAGAAAGCCAAAGTATTTGATTGATATTTTTGTAGCCAATGGAAGGTAAGATTCCAAAATGTACTTGTAGAAGATATGCTCATAAGATTTGGAGGCTGTTCTTTGAAAAGTTAAATGAGACTGCAAGATGTCAACTATTCATTGAAATGATGCGAAGTATAAAGTATAGGTCCATCATGAATATTCTTGGGTTGAGAACATCAGAGGCTTCAAGTGAAAAATCTATTGTCAAGAATCTAATGAGTGCGTATGAGAGTGTGGGTAACACCTCACGCACAAAAGATAGTAATGCAACACGACGTGTGATTACATCGACTATAGTAAGTAGTCAAACGAGGAAAGCTCATCCCATTGGAAAGATGAGTCAAGAATTGAGAATTAATAGGAAAAATTTAACAAGAGTCGTTGGAAGACACCAAAGAATTGAGGACACTAATGCCAATGAATTATGGGCGTTCTCGGGGAGACTACCACGAAAAGATAAACCAATTGTTGAAGCATTGATATCACTAATTGAAGACTTTTGGAAGAATTACACAAGGGTATCTCCGAATCAAAGGGATGTGGTAAGAAGGAGAATCAGTAGTCAGAACCGTGAGCCACATCCAAAGCATTTTTTGGATGAGACTCAAACACGGTTTTATGGTAAATTTCTAGAGAAATATCCTCAAATTAAAATTTGTCAAAGATATTTTGAAATGCTAAAACCTTTCTATGTCAAGATAAATCACACACGCACTACTTGTTGTTGTTTATTACATATTGAATTTTCTAACCATTTTGATGCTTATAGGTCTATATGTTTAGATATGCATACTAACAATGTTTTGCAGGGTTGTGCCATATGTGCCCCACCAACATTTTCAAGAGACTTCATATCAAGAATTTTATGTGAAAGAGAGGAAGGCCAAATATTCTACAAGAAATTATGCTTGGATGGCACATGTCATTGTTGCGGTGGCTTGCAATATTTGCCAATATGTGAACATATGGAAAGAACACATGCGGTTGGAAACAAACTAGTAGAGTTTGGCAAGTATAAAACAGTGGCATACAATACAAAAGATGGTAAAGAAGCAAAGAGGTGTGAATTGGTTATTGAAAAGATTCAAGTGTATCAGTTTATTCCTATATTTCGTGACAACATAGTGTATGAGTATGCAAGACATGCCCATAGAGTTTGATGGTTGGACTTGCAATTCAAGTTATGCAAAGACACATTTCTAGTTGGTAGCATTGTTTCATTCATCAACTTTGCAAAGAACTACAGTCTACAGCCACAGCGTGAGGTGCAATCACATTATTACAACTCCACACAGGTTTCTATATTTGTGCACATCGCATTCATTCATGCGAATGATAGTACAGAGGATGATAGAAAGATCATAAGGGAGTATAATTTCTATATTAGTGATGATCGCACACATTCTATGGAGTTTGTGCAAGGTTGCTTTCAGGTGTTCTACAATGATTTGGCTAGAAGGGGCATATCGTTCAGTCAGCATATCATATGGTCGGATAACTGTGCGTCACAATTCAAGAATTCGCAGAATTTCTATTGGCTGAGTAGGAGGCATAATTTTATAGGTATTTAGCATATGTGGAACTTTTGTGAGGCCGGGCATGGAAAGGAGGAGCATGATGGTGCAGGAGCATGTATCAAAAGAGCCATATCACGAGAAGAGTTAAAGTATAAAGACAATGCAAAGTTGACAGATGCAAAATTGATTGTCGAGTGGTGTAATGCTTCCATGGGTCCAGGTAATGAAGGCAAGTCTTCAGTTCGTAGATTTTTTTTCGTTGATAGATGATACTAACATTGCACCATATGAGGACTGTTGTACACTGATAGGATAAAATAAGATGCACTCTTTCAAAAGCTCAATTGCAGGTTCATGGAGTATCTATATGTGAAAGATGTCATACTTTTGTTCTTCCTGTACAATTCAAGTCTGGGATGAGTGCGAGTCAAAGGAGTGGGTTGACGAATGACAGTTAAGTTATCTTAGCCCACTTGACACGTATCAACCCCCGACGACACTGGAACTAACACAGATGGAATCATCAGTTGACTTTGACCACATATCATATTTAGTTCAACCATGTAATATAGGGCATACATATGCATCTAATTTCATCTAGTTCAACAAGGTAATGTCATCTTACTTTCTAGTGTTTTTGTAATGTTGACTAATTTCATTTAATTTGCTACACATATCAATGCAGGGCACGTATATGCAGTTATTGCAGATGAAGATAATAAAGAGAGAACAGATTATTACTTATGTTGTTGTGTTGAGGCCAAAATGAAATTGGAGGCACCTGTTACAGATGGAGAAAACATCGAATACCCTACAGGCTCAGTGGTTATTACTGGAATATGGCTTAGAAGGTACCCACATAAGAGTGTTAATGTTTGGCTATTTCAGGAGTTTGACACGCATCAGAAGATTCTTCATTACTTGAACCTTGTCGTGGCATCCAATGTTCATTTGATAAAGTATCGGGGTAGACCTTTGAAAAAAATCTTGTGGAAGGTGCGTGAGTCTGACCATGAAGCAATACTTGACACACTAAAGAGTAGAGCAGACCCGGATGGTTCATTGGATTAATTTTTAAGAATTCACATTGATTTTGTAAAGTCATGTTACATTGAGTTGTAAGTATGCACATTAATTTGTAAGGTTTGTCTTTTTTTAATTTTCTGCTACATTTTTACACATATACACATTTTTATATCATGTTATGCATTTTTGGTGTCTTGCTCTTGATGCGACCAAACTGACTATTCCAACGCATCTAGATGGGTATATTTACGCTAGGCATGGTCCTATTTTCCACCCAAACATGTCGAAATAGTCTGAGCTACATTGTACCAACGATATACCTGAAGAGTCCAAAGTGCAAAAAGGCAACAATCTTTGACGAGATGTTACTTGAAACCTGTGTCACTTAGAAACATTTTATCTAACGCAACATGATCACGTAGAGTGCCTCTACAATAACCTCTCTTGGTTTTTTATATCTCTGAGGCATTTGCCCGTGGTGAAAGGTTTTCTGCTGCCCCAAAAATCATCAGGAGGCAGTGTAAAGTTGCAAAGGGGTGTAACTTTCGTCTTGCTCCTGATGCGACCAAACTGACTGTTCCAACGCGTCTGGATGGGTACATTTATGCTAGGCATGGTCCTGTTTTACACCCAAACATGTCGAAACAGTCCGAGCTACATTGTACCGACGATATTCTTGAAGAGTCCAAAGTGCAAAAAGGTAGCAATCTTTGACGAGATGTTACTCGAAAACTGTGTCACTTAAAAACATTCTGTCTAAGGCAACGTGATCACGTAGAGTGCCTCTACAATAACCTTTCTCAGTTTTTTATATCTCTGAGACATTTGCCCATGGTGAAAGGTTTTCTGCTACCCCAAAAATCGTCAGAAGGAGGCAGTTAAAGTTGTGAAGCATTGCTAAGAAATCCTCAATACTCAAACACTCCAATGACCTGAAGCAACTTCCTCTTAGGCACAAATTTAAGGGTACACAAGGGGAAAATGGCGCTTAGATGACTTAGTGCATTTCTATGATTTCATTCACATGTTTAAATGTTTGAGAAACTCTCCTTTACTAAGCGCTTGTCCTCATGTCAATGTTAATTATACCTCCTAGGCACTCAATTAGGTGATGTCATTAGATACAACTTACCCTTAGGCGCCAATGTAGCTTCTTCAATCCATCACACTTCTAGGTGCTCAAATGTGAGGTCTTGGACTTGTATCTTATTCCTAGGTGCAATTGGATGATCTTCCTAGATCTAGGCACTCATGATGGTGGGAAATTACATGAAGGGGTGCCTAAGTCTAATTTGAATTTCTATTTGATATTTTATGACTCCAATTGACTAGGAATGGCTTAATTTCTAAAGTGCTGACTCAATAATGTAAGTTTAAGGTCTTTTCCTCCTAGGCGCCAATTAATGAGTTCACTAGATGCAATTTCTCCTAGACTTGAAGATTGTGAAAGAACTTGAAGCTTGGATGGATGTCTTCGAATGTTCGATGAAGAAGTGTTCCAACTTGAAAGGTCCTTTGAAGTGTAGATATTGATGTTAACACTTTCCCTTATATGTGAAGTAGATGACTTCTTAAGGAGGCTTGAATGTATCAGAGGGACTTGAAATTGAATGGATGTCTTTGGAATGCTTGATGATGATTAGAAGTTCCTTTGGAGCGGCTACATGCTGATCTTGAAGCGATGATTGATGAAGAATCTAGTTGATACTTGAAGATGAATGGAACTTGAAGTGATAGATGGAAGTCTTCGAACATGATGCAACTGGTGATGTCGTTGATGAAGAAGACTTGAAATATATCTTGTTGTGATCTCTTGGAGCAGCTACCTCTTGAAGTGGTGTTTCCTTGGTAGTGATTACTTCCATCTTAACTCTCTGGCATGAATGAATGTGAAAGGCTCCTTTGGAGCAGCTACACGATGACTCTAGGCGACTCTAAGCTCTTGCTCCTACCTTTTCCTTCAATCTTCCTACAATACAAACCAAGAAACACATCAATCCTCATGATAAACATTTTATAACACAAAGGAATCCTCTTTAAACATGGAATAATCTTACTACAAATCTAGGCGCATATATAGGTAAAAAGAAGAGCAAAGGGCGCCTAACACAAGTTGGTTCATATTTATCACTTTAAATGATTTCAAACAATTGTAATGGCTTAGAGAGGTCAATCTCCCTTAAGAGATTCATTCAAAAGGTGTCTTTCAATGCAATTTCTCCCTTAGGCACCAGAATGGGTTTGTACTGATGGAGAGTGTGCCTAGATTTAAATGTCTTTATACTTGCAATTTTGCAATTCTAAATGATGAGACATGTCTTAGAATGAATTCTATCTTTCAAGCGCTCACTCCAAAAGTTCATCTCATGCAATTTCACCCAAGGCACTCATTGAGGTGTACTCAGAGGCTAAAGTGCGCCTAACTCAATTGCCTTTATCTTTATCATTTTTGTGCTTTCAACAATTGAAAATGACCTAGAGTGATCCTTTCTCTCAAGGCACTCACCTATTGATATGAAATCAAGTTATTTCCCTTAGGCGCAATTTTAGGCTTGTATGGGTGAAAAGTGCGCCTTACACCCTTAGGTGGTTCTTTCTAATTCTCAATGATTTCAATCAAATGGCAAGTGTCTAAGGAAGCTTTTGTCTTGAGATGATTAAATTTTGAGGTTCAAATCCCTTCCTCAATCAAGGCACAATTTGAGGGTTGTATAGATGAAAGTTGACTTCAACTTGGGCACTCATTTGAGTTGGGAGGAGCTAGAATTTGCGCCTAGATTGGAGATAGATATTTTGGCTGATTTGATGGTCTCAAGTCTCTCTACCAAGGTGCATTTTGATGATGTTCATATTTAAACTATTATGAAGACTATCTCATCCCTAAGTGCTCATTCTCATGATTTTCATGCACTTAGACTTCAAGGCGCCAAAACTAGTAGGAAAATTCACAATGAGCGCCTTTGCTTTGGAAGAATTTCTTATTGATCATTAGGCACAGTTTGGAGTTGATATGTACTTCCTTTACTTCCATGTACTCAATTCATCATAATTATTGTCAAAGACTTCTTCAAGTTGATTGCTAACATGCTTCTTGATGTTAATATCCTTCATTGACTCCTCCTTAGATCTAGGCGCTCATGATGGTGGGAAATTACATGAAGGGCACTTAAGGTTCAAGATAGGTTCTTTCCACTCATCTTAACTTTCAATCATTGTAGTTAATCTCAAAAAACATCATCCAAAATGAGAAACCTCCAAGACTTGTCATTGTAAGTTGATTTCCTCCAAGGCGCCAATATAAGGTTCTTTTGAAGGCAAAGGGTGCCTAGGCTTATGGGGCTTAATTTGATGTATTTATTGAAAGCTCAAGGTGAATTGATGCTTATTGAAAATGCCACTTAGTCCTTCATTTGCATTCTAGGTGCCATTTCCTATTGACTTATATACTCCTCCTCATGCTAGGGCGACATAATGAAGTAGTTTAGACAATAGGTGCGCTTCACTTACTAGAGGCTTGTTCTCCTTCCACCTTAGGCGCACTTTTATGGTGGAATAGGTGTCAATGGGTGCCTTGTCTTAAATGAATGCTCTCTCCAAGTTGGGCGCCCTTTTGAGGCTTTATGAGTTGCAAATTGCACCTTAACCCTTCATGCTTGTTGCTCAATGTTTGAATGTTTAAGAAAGTCTCCTTTAGGCACTCATCTTAATGACTTTTTCTCAAGGCGCAATCATCCTAATGACTTGGATATTCATTCTAGTGTTTTAGGATATCAGGCTACCAAACTTAGTCATTTTCAGGATATCAAACATAAAGAATAACATAATGATTCATTTTTTTGTATTGCATATAGTTGACATTGTATGCTACTCATAAAGAATATTAATATTTTATGTTCAACATGATGATTCATTTTTTTTTTTAAATGCAACTTTTATCTTTTAGTTCCAAAATAAGGTTTAGGTGATACTTGAATAACAATAGCTAGCTTATTGGATCAACAAACATCCTATGTAATACAATTGGACTTTAAATATTTGAAGTAGCCATCTACAAATATCCATTCAAATGTGGATTTATAATGCAAGTATGGACGCCATCAATAAAAAGATTTGTATTAACCAAATATCCATATAGGAATACATCAATATCTATTGATATAAGTATAACGTATATACAAAATAGCCATATAGGCTTACAAGAATGCCATATAGGCATACAATGTCAACTATATACAATAGAAAATATATGTCCACAAATGCCATATAGGCATACAATAAAGGAACACAATAAAAAGGCATTCCCCTCTGGCTGGTGAAGAGAATAGATCACGGGCAGCCTTTGATCTTCTAGGGGATGGAGACGCGCATGTGGGTGGTCTACTATGAACCCGAGGGCTACTCCTCCTATTTAGTTCTTCCTGCATCTTTAGCTGTTACAATAAAAAGTATAGACATTAATATATAGAAATTACATGTTATAAAAAATAAAACATTTAACAAAATAATCACTTACCGCTGCCATATAATCTGTCCCCTCACTTTCCTTAGTAGCAGGAATAAGCTGTGGTGATGTCATGTCCTATAGAAACTACCCAGATAGAAATTAAACTTCAAATCAATAATCTTTTAATTTTTCAAAAATAGACAACTATAACAATGAATGTAAATTGAAATTTACTAATTTGCCTCATACCCCTGTCAATGCCATGGAGCTATGAATCACAGAGGTCACACCATGCTCCATTGCCCTATGCACATCGGGAGGTGTCTCTGCAACCTGCATCATCTGGAAATAAAACAACATTATTCAATTACGAAAACTATAATAGTGATGCAAATCATGGCTCCTAACATACACACACGTTCATCTAAACATGGAAGTACACACAATAAAACACACAAGTCACATACAAAAATCTAGTAAGTACAATTCATTCATTAATCTATTTATTTTATTACCTCTGTGAAGCTTTGAAGTCCACCACCACTGGCAGGTGTTGCCGTGAAATCTCCAATATTAACCTATTCAACATCCAAAATCAGATATTAGAATATCATTCATATAACGATGCTATTCACATGTAATATTTATAATTGTTTACTAGTTACATACCCCCATAGTAGATGATCTAGTGTAATATGTAGGTGGAGAACCACTGAAAACTGCATCAACGCTATGACCCTAAAATTTCATTAAAATCATCAAACTAAATTAGTTAATCTTGCATTTCAGAAACAAAATTTAATAAATTAAATTAAATAAACTTGCTAATATTTACCTGAGTATCAAGGTTGAAAGTCTCACTTAAGAGGGTATCTATCATCACCATCTGCTCAGCTACAAATGTAGCCTGTGCACCTGCATCCTGACTATCCATGGGGTCATAACCACAGGCTGACCCGTAAGCCTGGCAAACATGGGGTGGAACCCTACTCCTCGCACTATCTCCCAACCCACTTTGTGCTGCAGGACCAGCATGCTCTATGATGCTCTGGGTCAAGGCACTAATGGATTGAAGTGTATCAACCTCAACACTCTCCTTCACAATGGAAGGGATAGAAACATGCTATGGGTCTGTTGATTACTCGTCTCACTACCTGCTATGGGTCAAGACGTGCCCCTGGTCTATCTTGTGCTAGCCCCCCACCTCTACCCTGGAAGTCTCGCATATCAAAATAGTTTGGCACTTTATTGAGGACAAACTCTCAGTAGAGTTTCCTCAAAAAGTATTGCCGGACCTCATTATTATTGCATGGAGGATGGTCAAAAACCATCCACCACCTCTACCCAAAATTGTCCCTTATCGCTTGGTTGTTGCACCAATGGATAGGGAACCTCTTGCATGTAATGGGTGGAGGTTGATTTGTTTGTGGGTTTGTGAAAATCAAACACAAGTCTAATTTTGTAATTTGTAATTTTTCACATCTTGGTATGACAACTTGTCTGCATAATAATCTCTAAACTCTCTCCTCTTATCTGTCCAACTAGTTATTTGCTTGCTAATTGAATCTACATTTGATAACATAGATTCAAGAGATTCAACAAGCGTAGACCTATGCAAGGTTGAAGTGGAAGGATCTTTCAACCTTGCAATTATATCTTCAATTTCTTTTTTGTTGTTTTCAATTTGCCCCATTATATTTTCTTGTGTTCTAGGGGCATGTCGAGGAATGGATGGAGGAGGTTGTTGTTCCACAGGATTTTGTGGATTTTGAGGAGGAGGAGGAGGAGGTGCATTAACATTTCCTAACAATTAATGAAATTTACATAAAAAATCAACTCAAACCTACCTATTTAGAAACAAATTCAAACAAAAAAATAAATAAAGCTCACTCTTTTGGCATGCTCGACGTCGTGGAGGCATTTTGGCGACGAATTGCAAAGATTTTTGTGTTGAATTGAGATCTCCAAAATGCGAGTGCAATTCCTAGGGTTTGCAGGCCGCGGTATATAGGAGGAAAAAGAAAAGAAAAGAAGTGAAGTGCTTTTTTTATTTATAAGAAGTAATAACGTGCTCGCTTTATAATGCAAGCGCATTATAACGCGAGCGCGTTATGTATTATTTTTTTTTCAAAACAATATGGCCACTTTTTGGCCCCCCATCTTTTTGCACTTACCCTGGTGTTGGATGCAATCTCTAACTATGAACAACATGCAGGGATTTTCAACAAAGTTGCATTGAGGAACAACAAAAATCTTGTGAAATGTCATGGGCTATTTGCTTTTGTCTTTAGGAAATGCAACCTCCAAGAATTTCAACGGTTTATGACTCAACATCCGAACCTTTTTTTAGCACAACAAATGGAGAAATTGCAAGAGTTGCCTAATAATAACTAGGTGTTTTGTAATGAATCTCTGGCCTCTCTTGAGAGGATTATGTTTAGTTTTTATTTTTTATTGAAAAGGGAGCCATGTATATTTAAAAAAGTTGACATATATTTAAAAAATAAAAACATGGAAAACATATATTTAAAAAGGAAACTAAAACTATAAAATAATTTTTAAGTAAATAAAATAAATCTAAGTAACTAAAATAATTCTTAAGTAGATAAGTTTAAGTAAATAAAATAATTTTTAAGTAGATAAAAGTAGTTAAAGAACTTTTTTATTTAATTTACTCAAGAGTTATTTTATTTGTATAATAATTATTTTAAGTTAAAATAGCTCTTAAGTAAATAAAATAAAATTATTTTTAAATAGTTTTAAAGTAAAATAAAATAACTCTTAACTAAATAAAATAAGTCTTAAATAATTAAAATTAAAGCAATTCTAAATAGTTCTAAACTCAAATAAAATGTATCTATCCACAATAAATAAAATAACATTTTTTGGAATTATTTAAAATATCTATATTAGTTTAATTAATATATTGATTGACATAATACATTATAACAATGAAAAGTTTAAATTATTACAACATTACAAAACATAACAAATTTTGTTGTTACAATATTTCAAATGCAAATACCATGTCACTATGTGGCACTTGTCTAATTAAGTTTTTTTTTTAATTTTGATTAGTACAGGTAATTTTATATAAAATTTTGATTAAATATAAAAGATACTTTAGAATATTCTTTTATAATGTTAGAGTTTAGTGGTGGAGTTATTACACTTTAGGGATTACAATTTTAGCCATGAAAAAATGATGCTACTTAATAAAAATATATGGATTTTCTTCTCTCCTTTTTAATATATTTATTTGCCTCTTTTTTTAACACATTTTAAAAAATTATATATGATAAAAATTATTACAATTTGACAAATCTTTATAATAAAGAAAACTTAAATTTTAAAATATTAAATCACTAACTACTAAAACAATCTTCAGCAATGGCTACTAAATAAAGTTAACTAAGCAATGCATAGGACCACTCTTTAAGTTAATTTTGATTATCCATTTATTATATTTATTATCTTAGAATAGAATAAGTTTTTAACCTAAGACTTTTACCTATTTGTGGTCTTGTTCTCTGGATTAGACTATTCTTATGGGCTAGTCCTCCCAATTCCGAGTTTTAATTTTCTACTCTCCAAGTTAATATATATTGGCTTGTAAGCTAGAACATCATCAAAGAGTCTTGATTTCACATCATTAGAAAGCATTATCATAGGTCTTGCATCCATATAATTAATACATCACATTATCATTCTAGGAATTTATATATTTGTTTTGTTTATCTTCACTCATTGTACATCTTTCCCCAAAGTGCTTTTCAACACCGCTTGCTTTAAGACACAAGAACATTCATAAACGAATGAGGATAAAAGATAATCTATAGAAGACAAATACACACAGTGCTAGAGTGTCCCTAGACATATTCATGGGTGCAACCTTGTCTATGAGCAAGATAGAATCATTAAGAAAATCTCTCTATGTAGTGTGTATCTATTATTAGAATATAAATCTCAAATGGTGTTTATGTTTATGAGGGAAAATACACACCCTACATTAATATCTAGGGTGATTAAATAATTAAAACAAATACATAAACTATTAGCATAGATAATCGAGTTGCTAAGATTAGAAATAATAAATGTTGAATTGGTCCCGTGAAAACTAAATAAATTAAATACAAGCTATTTAGCTAGATTTTGGAGGTGGGAAAATGATGTTAAATATAATAGGAATGAATTCAACACAATATTGAAAATTTAGGGCCTAATCAAATAAGTGTCTTAGAAAACTAGCTATACCCATTGGTCTAATTTAGATTCATGCATGCAGAAGTGAACTAGAGCACAAAACTTGACCTATACTCATAGAGTTGAACCAATAGAAGACAAGATATTGGAATTCACTGACCTCAATCTCTAATATCTAAATTTCAGTAAAGATTGGTGATGTTTACAAACACCTTTGGGAAATTTTTTGAATCACGGGGGTCATGTTCTTCTTAGTCAAACCCTTAGTTGGACCAATTCAATGGCTTTGGAATAAGGATCGAGCATAATAAGAAAGCATAAAATAGATCTGATATGATATGTGCCATTTAACCCTAGCATTCCTTGATAACTCCTAGATGATTTCAACATGAATCACTGAATGTCTTTATATAAAACAACATAGCACACAAATGTGTACTAGGTTGGCTCACAAGGATTAGTAGGAGGAAAGCCAACATAATTTATTTTAAATTTAAATTATAAAGGATCCGGGTTTATATCCACAACTATAGAAATGACCTAAGTCAAGTCCATACCCACAAATTTAATCTAGGGTGATGAAGAGATCTAAAGATTAGGACCAAATTTGTAGATACGAGTGTAATAGGATTGAAATATAATTATGCCATGAACTAAATTCATTCAAAAATATATCTCTTGTAAACTAATCATTACATCAAAAATATGCTAATCAAAACAAGTCCAACACATTTTAAAAAAAACATAAATATATAATTATGATATCTATATCAAGATTCAACAATGTAGTTTTTGAGTCAAACTCATTGACCCATATTTCATGAGTAGTGGTTCACACAAATTGAGCCATCTCTCATGAGAATGGACCATCCACTTAACATTCACTGCATCTAGGCGATGTTCGAAATGGATGAATGGTCCACTTAACATTCATTGCATCTAGGTGATGCTCATAATGGTGATCTCATGAAAATGAATGGTCCACTTAACATTCATTACATTTAGGTGATGCTTATAATGGATGAATGGTCCAATTAACATTCATTACATCTAGGTGATGCTCATAATGGTGAAGCAACATGGTTCGTGTGAACAACTACTCGTGAAATGTGAGTCAATGAGTTTGACATAAAAACTACTTATTAATAAATATAGAATTTTCACCATCACAATATTATAATATCTATGCTATCAACGAACAAAATTAAACCATTTTTTCTCTTGTAACTTATATTTAAATTTATGAATCTAAATTTATTTATTTAAATCTAATTAATTACTTATTGTTTTATCATTTTATCTATAAACTAGATACCTTGTAGGGTGTATATATTTTCGCTATAAAACTTAGATTTAGATTTGTACAGAAATTTAAAGTTGTATGTCATGGGTTTTCAATAAATGAATTGTGCACAGGGTTTAAATTTGATCGGTTGACTTTATCTGTCAAGCAATTTTTGTGTAACTGGACATTTATTAGAAGTTACCTTTCAAATATTAAAGCCTACCTATTTTAGGGAAAATATATATAGAGTCAAAATATATATAAGAATAAATTACATAGAAATTTTGACAGTTTACCTGAAATCTTACCTTTCAAATGATACAATCTTTCTAAAATTTTAATTGTATTTTACGACTAAAATGACTAAATACTGCCATAGGGCCATCAAATTTAAGCCCTGATTGTGCCCTATTAGATTTCATTCTTTTAAAACCATACCGCCATTTATTAGGCACATAACCAGGCTTGTCTAGTTTAATTCAAACAAAATGGTCTCCAATGCATTTGTACCTGATCAGTGCCATTAAACAAGTGGACCAATCATCCAGCCTTCGCATCAGTAATAATGACTATCTGTCAGCTGTTTGTTCACCAAATTGCCAGGTTAATAATGACTAGTTTGTACCAGTAATCCACGTTCCGGAATTTATTATAGGGATTTAAAAGGCTGACCTGAATACATAGCCTTTAAAGGAAAAATGGGACTATCCATCTGAGGTTATCAAATAGGGCAGATAGCACGAGATGTATTCAGGCTTGCATGGTAACGGTCTGTGGCCTGCTTTTGGTGGTTTTAACTGTATTTTACAGGTTAAATTGAAGAGAGGCTCTTTTAGGACAAGGGTTTTTGGGATATGCATGGCATGCACTTTTTAATCCATTAAAACATATTTCTTATTGTGATAGTGTTTTATTATTGTAACGGTGAAGAGAAAGAGTGGGATAGTGTTTTATTAGTGTAATGGTAAAACGTGAATATGTTATCACATAATTCTTTAAAAAAAATTGAAGTTATGTTTGAATAATTCTTAGATAGTAAATTATTTGTTCTTCTCCCACCTTCATTTCGGTACCGAACTATTTTATCCAATTTACTTTTGTACTTGTAGATTCAACCGTAGATATTTTAAATCTGATTAATTACTTATTGTTTTATCATTTATCTATAAACTAGATACCTTGTAGGGTGTATATATTTTCGCTATATAACTTAGATTTAGATTTTTACAGAAATTTTAAAGTTATATGTCATGGGTTTTCAATAAATGAATTGTGCACAGGGTTTAAATTTGACGGTTGACTTTATCTGTCAAGCAATTTTTGTGTAACTGGTCATTTATTTGAAGTTACCTTTCAAATATTAAAGCCTACCTATTTTAGGGAAAATATATGTAGAGTCAAAATATATATAAGAATAAATTACATAGAAATTTTGACAGTTTACCTGAAATCTTACCTTTCAAATGATACAATCTTTCTAAAATTTTAATTGTATTTTACGACTAAAATGACTAAATACTGCCATAAGGCCCTGATTGTGCCCTTTTAAAAGCATACCGCCATTTATTAGGCACATAACTAAGCTTGTCTAGTTTAATTCAAACAAAATGGTCTCCAATGTATTTGTACCTGATCAGTGCCATTAAACAAGTGGACCAATCATCCAGCCTTTGCATCAGTAATAATGACTATCTGTCAGCTGTTTGTTCACCAAATTGCCAGGTTAATAATGACTAGTTTGTACCAGTAATCCACGTTCCGGAATTTATTATAGGGATTTAAAAGGCTGACCTGAATACATAGGCTTTAAAGGAAAAATGGGACTATCCATCTGAGGTTATCAAATAGGGCAGATATCACGAGATGTATTCAGGCTTGCATGGTAACGGTCTGTGGCCTGCTTTTGGTGGTTTTAACTGTATTTTACAGGTTAAATTGAAGAGAGGCTCTTTTAGGACAAGGGTTTTTGGGATATGCATGGCATGCACTTTTTAATCCATTAAAACATATTTCTTATTGTGATAGTGTTTTATTATTGTAACGGTAAAGAGAAAGAGTGGGATAGTGTTTTATTAGTGTAATGGTAAAAGGTGTATATGTTATCACATAATTCTTTTAAAAAAATTAAAGTTATGTTTGAATAATTCTTAGATAGTAAATTATTTGTTCTTCTCCCACCTTCATTTCGGTACCTAACTATTTTATCCAATTTACTTTTGTTTACTTTTGTACTTGTAGATTCAACCGTAGATATTTTAAATTTAAATTTAAGTCTGGATCCAAGGTGAATCAATTCTAATTAGTTGTTATGTATTAACTCATGTGCTCCAGCTTTCAAAATTTTTGTCTAGGTATAAAAAGACACCATCCCTTGCCTCATTTGCATCAATCTAGATTTATCTTCCATTTACTTTTCATCACCTCAGTTATCACCTAAGTTTATAGAGGGTTCCTTACGTAGTTTAGCTGCTTTGAGAATCACTCTTGCTATTGTCATGGCTTAATGCTATCCCTATATATTCTAGAACCTTAGTTGCATACTAGGACTTTTGCATTACCTTTTGTATCACATCTCAGGTTCCATGTATCACATTCCAAATTTCACTTTCCAAGTTCTAAATTACCTCTCATTTAGGTAACTTGGAACCTAGGACTTGGAATGTGATAGTTGTTTAAAAATTTAATGTGGAGATTCATATCCCAATCTAGTGAACTTCCTTTGATTCATCACCTATGGTGGAGTGATGTGTCCATGCTCGGTAGCATTAACAAATGTATAACCTCATGCTCATATTGGTGCTCATTGTGAATGGTAGGATGTGTATGAAACTGTGTGATGATCTCTTGATGTGGAGAGATGAGGATGATTCTACAAGTACTCATGAAGAGTAGAAGTGAAATATGCTATGAAAGCATGGATATAATCCTTAAACGAAGCATAAGAATCATGATGTAACCATACCATAATAAAGCATCATCAATTAAAGTTTCTCTAAATGTGTGAATTATAAACATGTCATCATGAATATGAACATAATAATCGTGGAAAATCTTTTTAAAATGAATATCTGCACCACTATGATAATTACTCCTATCACCATTGAAGCCTTCAATCCACAAATCCTTAATAATATGATAAATATAAAGCATAGGATGCAAAACAACATTGTTGGGAAATATGTGTTGTACACTTTGCATAATATTGGATTATTTTATTTGTGTAAAATAAACATTTATTTGTGGTGCATCTTAATTGATGTGTTTAGCCACATTAGATATTTATTTGGATACCACTTGTATAAGTTGTAACATTGAGTTAATTATTTTATGTGTGTGAGACACATAGAGTAATTATTGTTTATTGGTAATTATTTAATTGTTGGAAAAACGTAGTACCAATAATTAAATGAGGGGGTCAATGGTTTTGTGTATCCATGATTTTGGAACACATAGTTTTACCCAATACTACTTCTTGTATTTGTGTGAGCTTGGTCTATAAAAGCAAGCACATGGTCATTAGTTGTGGGTTGGCTAATTCATCATTGTTGGTGTATGGGAGGTTGTGTGAGATGCTGTCATTGTATTGAGTTTTCTCTTGTGAGTGCATATTGTGAAGCATGGCAAGTCATGTGTGGATTCATGCTTGGACACATGGAGGATGCATTAGAGGAGTTTGATGTTTCAAAGGCATTCATGGAGACTCGTGAGCATGTATTGTAATATCTTATTGTTGAATAATACATATGAGTGTGGATACTTTTGGAGGCTAGGTTTTTCCCTCTTGAGGGTTTTCATATGGTATATCTTGTGTTATCTTGTGTTTGTCATTTGATATTTGCATTATGGTTATTTGTATGCATCATTTTCTCCTATCGAATTATGTGGAATTAGTTTTATTAGACTTGCAAATTCTTAACATTTGGTATTAGAGCCATGTTTGTGGTTGTGGGAGGTGTGATCTCATTGGATCTGTATAACCCTTATGTGTGTAGATCTGGTGCAAAGTGGAGGCCATGACAATGCATGAAAAGATTTGAAAATTACAAGGTTTTGTGCAGGTTGTGTTGCAAATTTTGGGATTTGGGTATTTCATATTTGTTGTATATTTTGCAAATTTGGTGTTTGAAAAATCAGGGCAAAAGAGGGTTTTTTAGATTGATTCAATGACGGTTTTGAGGAGAAATTTTTCACAGATGACCTCATGTGCAAAAAAAAAACCTCACCGTTGGATTCAGGAGGCTCGAGAGCTTAATAAAAACATATAATTTTGCATATTTTAGCCACTGTGACCTGAGGAATTTTTTTTTAGCCCCCTAGGTACGTGGTACGACAACAGAGGAAAATTTCTCCTCTAAGATTTTTCTATAGTTTTGGAAAAAAAAAAAAAAAAAAACTATAGTGGAAATGTAAAAAAAATCAAGATTGAAAATTAAAAAAACACAAAAAAAGGGAGTTGTTTTTTTTTTTTTTTTTTGGGGGGGGGGGGGGGGGGTATGATGTCTGCAGACAACCGTACTTAGCCCCCTGTGCATACAACGCACGACCCGTCAGTATTGGTCAGAGTCCCAGGTGGGGAGGCATAGGCCTCCCACCAACGGGGATCTCTAGACCCCAAAGTTATTAAAACTTTTTTTAAATGCCTTTCGAATCATATGAAAACTGCAAGTTTTGGAAAATTTAAACATATTGAAACCTTTTTTGGAATCCACCAGTCAAAGTGATGACACCAACAATGTGCCATGTCTACACCACCTCACACCCAGTCACTTGCACAATCAATGCTAATGTCAGCAATATGGACATGGTCTTTCCAGGGGTCCCCTTTTAGTCCTTAGAGGGCATTTTCTTCTGGGAGGCATAACATTTTCCCACGGTATCAAATTTTTAACTTCTTATAGGTGTCGAAAAGGTCTCTCTAAGCACTACGTAGTGGCACAAGTTTGGTGATTATATTTTAATGTTTATGTTAGAATATGGTGCTTGAAACCAGACATTGTTTCAAGATAGTTTTATGCTCATAACTCTTTCATACGAAATTAAATTTTTGATTTCGAATAGGCATTGGATTGCAGTGTACTATAGTTTGGATTGTGTATATTTTTAGTTTGGTGTGCAGAGAGAGATTGACACTTGTTTGATCATGTGTAGGATCTTAAGATTTAGGGTGCGATTGAGAGAGCATTCAGATGGATTTTTTGGGCACAAACTTGTGGGAGTGCATGTTGTTATGAGACCATCAGTATGGTATAATAGGTTTTTAGATTTGGTGCTTCCAGTTATAGCTTTATAGGTGTTTTTCAGAGTTTAGACTTTGATGGAGATAGTTACACAGGTTGTCTTATGGTTTAAGGACATGGTTGATACGTGTGAGACTAGGAGTCTCGTTTCAGTGGGAGTTGAGTATACAGGTACAACGATGACGATGATTTTGGTGCCATGGATATGCAAGTACACTTTTGCATTAACACAACATGATCATGTATGCGATTGACAGGTATGGGCTATGATGTTTGATTCATGATTACAGGTGGTGTTGTGGTGTAGTTTTAGGAGGTTGTTCTTATCTCTTGGATGCTTGATTAGTTCCTTGAAGTCCTATGGTTACTTATTTGTGGACTTGTTTGGAAAATCGAATCTAGTGTTGATTTGGTTACTCCATCATATTGACTTCATACACTTCATCCTTATTATGTTCTATCAATTCCACACACTCCACAAATGACTATTATTCTATATATATATATCCTCCGCAACATCTCAAAACATTGATTAGGTCGGTACCAAAAGAGTTTTAGATGAAACATGTAATACTTTAAGGGTCGGCATTAGTCATACACAATGTAATAAGAAAATGAGTTGTGGATCACAACACTTCATAACAAACCCCAAAAAATACATCACAGCACATCCTTCTATGCCAAAACAACTAATCAGGATCCACCACACATGAAGAAAATGGATTGTCGGCCCAAACAATACTATCATTGCTAACTGTCCATCTTTGCACCACTGGGGAGACACCAAAAACATGATGTGGACCAAGATATGAGCAATGTACCTTGTCAACACTATTCATACACCCTTCACCTAAAGTCTCTGATCATTCTATGCATCCACAAGACATGAAACATATTGAATTGACGAAAACAGGGCATTCCAGACTGACTGTGACACATCAAAACTCAGGATATTGCATTGCGAAGCACCAAGTCAACTGAAATTCTTATGTATGAGCTCATTCATCATTCTGAACATATCCCTAGAACCGCATAACCATATCTATCATTTTTCAGAGGAATGTGAGTTGGGATAAGGTGTCATTAACCTTGTAAATCCCAATATTATATTTATTCTATTTTATTTATTGTAATTTGTAATTACCCATAAGGGAATGAGGTAGTTTCACCGGCAGTGGTAATTTTGGAGTCACCGAAGGTAATTATGGAGTGACATTTATGGTTGACAATTATAAAAATCATGAGTAAATGAGTGTAGGCGCCACCTTGGGAAAATTTGCTATTTTTAGCATGTATGACACACGTCATAATGTTTGGTGGGTGCATGTAAAGAATCTATGACAACTGTATGTTGTCATAATATTATATGACACTATGACACATATGATAGATATTTATTAGTTGTAAGTTGCTATGTTTAGCCCAAGGTCTTGGGAAGATACTCTTTGAAGGAATCTATGATGGTTATGATGCATCATAAGATGCTGTAAGAGACCAGATTTAGTCTTGGGCACCCAACTTTGCATGGCTAACTTTGGACAAGTGGTAGGAGCTTGTAAGGAGGCATTCAATGCTTGCATGTTGGAGATTCTCCAGAGAGAGAAAGTGGATGCCTAGATTGGTGTGAGAGCACTTCTATAAGTATTTTGCCATGTATTTGTTGCAGCATAACATATTTGTAGGTACTCAGGTACTACAAGAATGTTGTCAAATTGAAGACTGAAGGAGAGAGTTGTGTAGTTGATGCATTGTATCACTTTTGTAGGTTAATACAAACTTGTGCCTCTTTTTGATGGAGTTTTTTTACTTGAAAGGGTTTTCTCCATGTAAACATTGTGTCATTGTGTGATTAGTTTTCAGATTTGTTGCTTCTGTGTTACACTATATATATATATTGTTACAATTTCCATTAAACAATATATTGTTAGAAGATCATTAAACATATTTGAATCATATTTTCGTTGAGTAGTTGGTGTCTTCATTTCTAACATTTGGTATTAGAGTTTGGCCAGCTTTGACTCTTGGGTGGTAGTGTGAAGGCTGTGTAGTTGCAGTGGGAGATTTGGTTGTATTTGTTTTGCAGTTCTTGAGTTGATATTATGGTTGCATCCACCATTGCATCAACCTCTTGATTGGACATTGAGAAGTTCAATAGATTGGGGTATGAGTTGTGGAAGTTGAAAATGGAGGATTTGCTGGAAGAAAGAAACCAGTAGTTGGCTATTCTAAAAGAGAAGAAACCTGATGATGTCTCTCAAGATGAGTGGGATAGACTGGATAAGAAGGCACATGGAACTATCTGTTTGTGTCTTATAGATTATGTCCTATTGAATGTCATAAGGGAAGAGACTACACATAGCTTGTGGAAACATTTGGGTGATATCTACCAAGCCAAGATTGTGGTAAACAAACTTTACTTGAAGTGTAAATTGTTTTCTATGAAAATGAAAGAGGGTGAATTAGTTGTCGAGCATTTAAATTCATTTAATTTGTTGTTGAGTCAGCTTGCATCTGTAGATGTTGAAGTTAATGAGGAAGATAAATGTATCTTACTTCTTTGTTCTTTACCTGAGTCTTGGAAAAATTTTATCCTCGCTATCATTGCTAACCTCGTGGATTCGAAGATGGATGCTCTTGTTGTAGTTTTGTTGGCACAAGAATTAAGGAAGAAGAGTTTAGATAGTTTAGGGGATGTTCAGATTTGGTTGTATTTGTTTTGTAGATCTTGAGTTGATATTATGGCTACATCCACCATTGCATCAACGTCTTGATTGTACATTGAGAAGTTCAACGGAATGGGGTATGAGTTCTGGAAGTTGAAAATGGAGGATTTGATGGAAGAAAGA
Organism: Cunninghamia lanceolata; assembly: GCA_027924645.1. Lineage (NCBI taxonomy): Eukaryota > Viridiplantae > Streptophyta > Pinopsida > Cupressales > Cupressaceae > Cunninghamia > Cunninghamia lanceolata. The sequence continues at coordinate 1,404,248 of BSBN01001275.1, forward strand.
AACCAATGGTTGGCTATTCTAAAAGAGAAGAAACCTAATGATGTCTCTCAAGATGAGTGGGATAGACTGGATAAGAAGGCACATGGAACTATCTATTTGTGTCTTGCAGATTATTTTCTGTTGAATGTTACAAGGGAAGAGACTACACATAGCTTGTAGAAACATTTGGGTGATATCTACCAAGCCAAGAGTATGGTAAACAAACTTTACTTGAAGTGTAAATTGTTTTCTATGAAAATGAAAGAGGGTGAATTGGTTGAAGAGCATTTAAATTCATTTAATTTGTTGTTGAGTCAGCTTGCATCTGTAGATGTTGAAGTTAATGAGGAAGATAAATGTATCTTACTTCTTTGTTCTTTACCTGAGTCTTGGGAGAATTTTATCCTTGCTATCATTGCTAACCTTATGGATCCAAAGATGGATGCTCTTGTTGCAGTTTTGTTGGCACAGAAATTGAGGAAGAAGAGTTAAAATAGTTCAGGGGATGTTCTCAGTGTTAGGGGAAGGTCTAAGAAAAGAGGACTAAAAGGAGATCAAAAGGGGTTCAAAGACAAGTCTAAGGGTCATTCTAAGACTCTTGGGAGGAAGAATAGAGTTAAGTTTTGGAACTATGGTAAAAGGGGACATGTGAAGAAGGAGTGCAAAAACCTAAAGAAACGATGGGAGAATGCTTCTGATAAGTTCTCGAATGTAGGTGAAGATCTTTTACTTTCTGCATGTAATGTTGTTTCTAATGATCACTTGTTGGTTGACTCAAGATGCTCATTTCATATGACCTCGCATAAGGAATAGTTTTCCACATACGAAGAGTATGATGGAGGTAAAGTGTACCTTGGGGATAACTCTACATATTTGATAGTTGAGAAAAGTAAGGTATTATTGTGTTTCAATGATGGGAGGATTAAAACCCTCCTTGGTGTTTTGCATATTCCTAGATTAGATAGAAATCTAATTTTAGTTTCGACGTTGAATTATTTGGGAATGCATGTAACATTTGATAAGCATGGTTGCAGATTGGTGAGAGGAAACTTGGTGGTAGCGAAGGGGAATAGAATGAGAACCTTGTTTAGGCTAGATGCCACTACAGTTTGCAATTCCTCTTATGTTTATGAGGCTTCTAAAAACACTTGTATGTTGTGGCACCATAGATTGGGCCACACAAGTAATAATGTTTTGAGAACTTTTAAGAATAAAGATTTGTTGGACAATTTTTCTTATTCTGATGAGCACTTTGATTCTTGTGAGCATTGTGTGTTTGGTAAACAAAATAGAAAATCATTTCCTTTAGGAAGCAATAGAGCAAAAGAGAAGTTAGAGATTATTCATACATATGTGTTTAGACCTGTAGATAATGACTCTATCAAAAAATCTTGTTATTTTGTCACCTTCATTGATGATGTATCAAAATTCTCATGGATTTATTTTATGAAACACAAATCTGAAGTTTTCACTATGTTTAAGTAATTTAAAATCTTAGTTGAAAACCAATTGGGATTAAAGAAAAATATTAAGATCTGACAATGGAGGGGAATATTGCTCTAAGGAATTTGATGAGTTTTGCAAGCATGCAGGTATAATTAGAGAAAAGATAACTCCGTATACACCACAACAAAATGGTGTTGCAGAAAGGATGAACCGAACAATCATGGAAAGAGCTAGAAGTATGTTGAGTGATTCACAGTTGGATAAATGCTTTTGAGCAGAGGCTATGTGCAGTACTTGCTACTTGATTCAACACCTTATGAAGTGGGGACATGTAAGAAACCTTCTATTTCACATCTAAGGGTTTTTGATAGTGAGGCTTTTGTTCATGTGCCTAAGAAAAAGCGATCCAAGTTGGATCTAGAAGAGTAGAAATGCCTCTTCATTGGATATGGTGAGAATGTTAAGGGTTATAAGATTTGGGATCCTCTAACAAAAAAAAAGTTTTCTCTAAAGATGTTATTTTCAGGGAACTTAGAGCTATTTTTGAACTCGAGCAGCCAAAAGAGAAAGAAAAGGTGAAGAGAGTGCACTTTGACTTAGAGAAGGAAGATGCACCTTAGGAAGAACACAATGATGGATTGAAGGGTGAAGAAGAAGAAGAAGGTTCGATCATCAACACAACCAGCCCAATCAACATCAAGTAAGCACTTAGATCAAAGTCATTACCTCTTGGATACCATAAGCCATAATCTAGAGTTCCCTTCAAGTATTTGGATATTCTTTTCACTTCCTTCTCATGAGTTTGCTTAGGATTAGCTTTATATCTGGAAACCACACATACTACATGCATAATATCAGGCCTAGAAGCAGTCAAGTATAACGATCCTCCAATCATAGATCTATAGAGAGTCTGATCAACCTCTGGTGACTCATCATTCTTGCTCAAGTGACAACCAGTGACCATAGGGATACTTACTGGTTTGGAATCTTCCATACCAAACTTCTTCAACATCTCTCTAACATACTTAGTCTGAGAAATAAAGATACCATCATCTAACTGAGTAATTTGAAGCCCAAGGAAGAAATACATCTCACTAATCATAGACATCTCAAACTCTTCCTGCATCTCTTTTGCAAACCTCTTACACATGTCATCATCTCCAACAAAGATAATGTCATCAACATATACTATAACTATCAAAATCATATCTTCCTCTTCCTTAATGTAAAGATTACCATCTGTGGTAACTTTCTTGAAGCCTTGCTAAAGTAAGTACTTATCCAACCTAGCATACTAAGTTCTAGGAGCTTGCTTGAGTCCATATAAAGCCTTTTTGAGTCTGCACACCATGTCTGGATCTTCTGATAACTAGAAACTATTCAGTTGCTCAATGTAGACCGCTTGGACCTCTAGATCACCATTCAAAAATGCTGACTTGACATCCATCTGATAAACCTTGAAGTTCTTGTGAGCACCAAGAGCAATAAATATCCTGACTGCCTCCATCCTAGCTACTTGAGTAAAAGTCTCCTCAAAATCAATGCCTTCAACTTGTGAATAACCTTTACACACCAATCTTGCTTTGTTCCTCACAACTTCACCATCTTCATTCAATTTGTTCTGAAACACCCACTTTGTTCCTATAAAATTCTTATTAGCTAGTTTGGGAATTAATTCCCATGTCTGATTCTTCTCTATCTAATTTATTTCTTCTTCCATTGCCTTTATCCATCCATCATCTTTGTTAGCATTGGCAAAAGATTTGGGATCTACCTTTGATAATAAACATAAATTCACTTACTCACTTGCCTTTGCAAACCTTCTCATGGTCTACACACCTTCATTCTTATCTCCAATGATATGATCTGTTGAGTGGTTTCCCTAAACATACTTTGCTAGAGTCTTAGGGATTTGCTTTGGTTCTTGTTCCTTCTCTTCTTTCTCTTCTTCTTCTTCTTCTTCAATGTAGGGAGATAAGTCAGATCTGCAGTCCTCTGGTTCTTGCTAGATCTGATATAAGTCTTCATCTACCTTGACATTTGTGCTTTCAATCGTCTTTCCTAATCTCTTGTTGTAGCATCTATAGGCCTTGCTTCTAGTTGAGTAACCAAGAAATATCCCTTCATCACTTATTGAATCAAAATTTCCTAGGTCTTCTTCATCTCTCCTGATATAGCATTTGCTGCCAAAGATCCTTAAATATCTAACAGTGGGAGGTCTTCCATACCATAGCTCATAAGGGTCTTTAGTGCTATTGACCCTCAATTGTACTTTGTTAATCAGATAGACAACAGTGTGAACTGCTTCCTTCCAACACATGTCAGGCATATCTACATCTTTCAACATTGCCCTAGCCATCTCTTGCACAATCCTATTGTTTCTTTCCACTACCCCATTCTGCTAAGGGTTCCTAGGAGTAGACAAATGTCTCCTGATACCATGATCTTCACAAAAATTTTCAAATTCATTTGATGTAAACTCACCTCCTCTATCAGATCTTAAGCATTTGATCTTAGCATCCATTTCATTCTCAACTATTGCTTTGAAAATGTTAAACTTATCAAAGGCTTCTGATTTTTCTCTTAAGAAAGTAACCCAAGTCATTCTAGAATAATCATCAATAAGCAACATGAAATACCTTTCACCTTGTTGACTCTTTATTCTTGTAGGGCCATATAGATCAGTATGAATTAGCACCAGAGGCATTGTAGAAGAATACTCCATGCTCTTGAAATTTGTCTTTGTCTACTTGCCCATTTGACATTCCTTGCATAATGTGTTTGCAGGCTTGGTTATCTTGGGCATATCTCTCACCGTATGAATAGAGCTAATCTTTACCATATTTTCAAAGTTGATGTGTCCATTCATTTGTGCCACAACCAACACTCACTAGATTGATCCAATAAGTAGGTTCTTCCATTTACCTCCTATAGATGATGGATATCTCCATATGTCATGATACCTTCTATAACTAGTTTTCTGGACCCTGCCTTCTTGATTTCACAACCTTTGACATGAAAGGTAAGATTGTATCCTTTACTGCACATTTGACTGACACTAAGAAGATTATGCTTTAGTCCTTTGACATAGAGGACATCCTCAGTCCTATTTTTCCCATCAATAGTTATAGCACCCTTTCCACAAATTTTTGTTGACTCATCACCACCAAACTTAACAACTCCACCATTCCACTTCTTAAGGTTGATAAACTTCTCCTTGTCACCATTCATGTGGTTAGATCAACCAGTATCAATTACCCAAGCCTTGGCTTCTTCTTTTGCATGAAAGATAGTCCATACTACTTGTTGATGCCTAAAAAATTAGTCCCCAAAATGCTCCCAAAAAATCCAAAGTTCCTGAGCATTTTCCTTAGCCAAGGTCACCATTGGATAGAGTTTTCATTTCTGGGCAACTTTGCCTTTTGAACCATGTTAAAATTCATTAAAACAAAGAAGTTATCCTTGGTCAAATTTTTGAGTCATGTTGGAGCTTCAGAGTGTGAGAGAGTCTTTGAGAGTCAAGGAGGAAGCAGAAGTTGCCAAGTGTCAGCTTGGCACTCATTTAAGGGGCTCTCAGAACAAAAGACTCTTTAGGTTTGCACCAAAGCTCCACGTGGTGGAACGTCAGGTTTCCAAGGTTTGAAGGCAATAGGGCGAAGGAAAAAGTTTCGGTGGTGTCACAGTCGGCATTTAATAAATTGTGAGTCTTTGTAGATTTGATGGAAGGTGCCGCGTGTCAGCACCGCGCTCAATTTAAGGCCCCATTCTTATTAAGGAAAAGGAAGTGGAGAGAGCCACTTGTCAATGGGGTGCTTATTTGAAGAGTCTCTTCGGTGAAGTTTTGTAGAAGATGCGCTAGCCTGCCATGCGTCCATTTTGTGGATGAACCAGATGGGCCTATTTCCTGGTTGGTTTAGTGATAACTTATGCCTTTATCTTCATTTTTTGACTGACCTTCACACCTAGTGTCACCGCTTGTTACCCGCACCTTGAAATTTTTTATCAAATGCCTAACTCTATGAATTAATTAATTTTATCCTAAGTCTAAGTGTGGGCATGTTTCAAAGTCAAGTCTCCTTCATCATGTTTCCTAGCACGGCCCCCTTTTAAAAACAACTTGTGAGCATGTGCACAAAAAACCTTTTAAAGTTATGTCGTTGGCAGTCCACGTCATTGTTTTGTCCTTTTCACTGGAAGATCCCTCTTCGCTAGGCTTTATTTTGAATCCTAGCAGCCCTGCAAGATCTGGCATGGCACCCATGTCATCGATCATTCATTTTTGTGGAGGATATACACTTCACTGGTCCCCGTTTGAAGTCCCAACGACATGGAGAATACTTCCAAGTAAAAGGGCCGCGGAAGCTACCAAGTGTCAACTTGGTGTGGACTCTTGGTGGCAGCGTAGTGGCGTGTTCAAACACTTCGCCAAGACTCAATGTTTTGTCAGGATTTCTATGGGCCTTTAGCGAGACTGCAAAAATGTAGTAATCTGTCAAAAATGTAAAGGCAGTAGGTTGAAGCCTAATCTCGATGGTTTCCTGGCCTCCCTGATTTCTCCAACTGCCTGGGAATGCACCAACTACTCCTGAGGGCGCCATTACTGTGAAGTGGGTGGTCAAATTTAATGTTTTTAATACAATGGTTGAGGATTTTGGTGCCCGAGTTCTTTCTCAGATGTGAGGTGAAGGCTATAAAGGCAAAGTTGAACTCTTTTTCAAGGTTGATCTCTATATGGCATTTTTGGACAATCAGGTGCAAAGCTCTCAAGGGTTTCAAACAACAAAAGTTCAAGTTCTTCAGCAGATAAAACACAGTTTATGGAAGATTTTTCATTGTTTTTAGCTATCATTGTATGATTTTCTCCTTCTTCTATAATTTTTCAAGAAAACCCTAAGTTTTAGCCAAGGTTTCCTCTTGCCACACTTCGTGGTATGATTGTAACCGTTTATCAGATGAATTTGACAGATTCTTAAAATATTGCATGCCATGTAATGATCTCTTTTATGGTTATAGATGAATGATTATATGTTGCAGAGGATCACTAAGTATTTTCTTATTTGATAGCTATCTCTCTCTTGCCTCTAGGTATCTAGAAAGTGCATGTTTCATTTCCATTGTTGTTTTCTTTCTGCTGCTAAATTGTTGACTATGTAACCCAATATATTGGGCACCGGTCTAAAGTTTCTATGATCACCCACACTCTTTAAAATCAAAACAAATTTATCATGCATGAAACAAGTAGTTAGTTTGTATGTCTTTCAAGCAAGCATACTTGCACTTTCCATTATCAATGGGAGTGCCTTTCATCATCTATATAGGGTTTATTATTGGCAACCAATTATTTTAGGTCTAGTGACAATCTTTGGGGCTTGAAAGACAATTAGGGTTTGGTTGTCCTTTCAGTTTTAGTTGTTCATCTGGTGTTGAAACAAATACCTATTCAGGTATACCCCCTTGGAATATCCCTTCCGGGTCTAAGCTGAGCTCAAAGTGCAGAGGAGCCTACCCACTCCTATAGGTTGTCTCAAAATCGCCCTAAACCTATTGATGAACCTCTTCCTATCACCCAAAATGACCATCCCTAGCCTATGTAATGTCCACATTTTAGGCAGTTATGGTTTTTGGGTGGTTTAGGCTATTCCTGGCCCTCATAGGCTAACGCAGGTGGTTAGAGGGCACTGTTGGGAGGATATCAGTGTGGTTTCTTCTCCAAGGTTCAATGAGGTTTAGGCTTGGCCTTTGCAGAGGTTTCAGAACTCAACTTCTCATACTTACTATTTATAGTAAGTCATTCAGACAGGGTTACTATTTATAGCAGGGCACCTGAATGTGAAATGTGGGTAGTGTCGATTCTCATATTCCATTGGATTAGGGAAATAAGGAGTTTGCCTAGGTTATAACGTTTAATTATTATTAAAGGTGACTTTAATAATAATTAATATTTTAATATTATATTTTAATGTTATATTTGCACTTTATGACTTGAGGGGTCTTTAGTCATTAAAAGGGGGCCATTTTATAATTAATTGTTGAGGCGCCGATATCAAGGATATTATTTAATATTTCTAAAGTGCAAATATTATATCATTTTAAAATAATATTATTATTTTTCTAGAAGCTTCTTGGAGATGGATTGAAAAAGTATAAAAGAAGCTCAAGCCAAGCTTCATATCATCCAGGAATTGATATTTGTTTGAAGTGTTTTCTTGGAGACGGACCCAGCTATGGTTTCTGCCATTATTGAGCCTTTGGGAATGAAAACTCTCATTGGTTGTGCAATTTTGAGGCTATGAAACTATCAGCTGAGGTTATGGCCAAAGTGTGGGCTTCTTCTAGGAGTCCAATCTGTGCTTAAATTGGAAAAGAAATACAAAGAATACAAGGGTTTGATGCATATCTACTTGTAGATTATAAGGGCATTGAGGATTCATTGTGGACTATATTTATTGCTGGCTGCTACAGTACCCGCTAGTGTAAACGCTACAGTACCCGCTAGCGTAAACGCTACAGTGCATGTGAACAGTGATCACTATAGTAAATGCTACAATAATTGAAGCAATGTGAAAGGAATAAGCAGATTATTGAATGATAAATTGCATTCATAGTGGAGGGCAATCTTGGCATTGAAGGGGATCAAAGGAAGGTGTTGTTGTTATCAATTATCAATCATTTGTTGCAGACTAGTACCCCACGATTTTGCGTGTGAAGGCTTAGCATTGCATCAATTTTAACTTGGGATTGGAGTGCTCCACTCTAGAGGACTTGGTGATGATCTTAGATGTTCTTTGAAAATGTTTGGAGGCTGCAAATAATTTAAATTAAATGCTGCAATTCAGAATAGAGGCGGTTGCAAGAGAGGTTCAATTTGGCTATGTGAAGGCACTAATTTGTCAAGTAAAGAGGTACCACCTCTTCATCAGATATAGGTGCTTATTTGCACCAGGTTCTTCATGATTTTAGAGTAGTTTGCATTATCATATCAATCATATAAGCTTGCTATTGCAGGTGCTCTATCATATCAGTTTGTATTGGCATTGACAAGTCATTGTAAAGCCATGAGTCTTGGCATAATTAAATCAACTTGAACTCAACCTATGCTTCATATTAATACAAGGAAGGAGTTGCATATCATTATTTGTCTTGGCTGTAGTATTCATTTCAGTATGCAAGACAATTGTTTGTCTAAATGTCACTAGCTGAAAGTCAACATTTAAATTATAGGAATTGCATAGCAAGTGTTTGATTAAATGACCTATGTTGTAGGTGAACACTTAATTATAAGGATTCATGCTAAATGTTTGATATAATTCCTTATTGTTGTAGATGCACATTAGTTTGTATGCCAAATGTTTGTGAAAATGCTACTTGGCTGTAGACATGCATTTTACCTTAGGAACTCATGTATTCGCATTTGAAAAGAGTAAAAACAAGTGCATTTCATTCTCAACTTATTATTAGATCATTTAGGATTCAAATCAAAGCATTTGCATCATTTCTATTTGAAACCAAGAGCAAAAACAATAAACTGAAACACAAAACAAGAAGGACATTCTACGCATGCAAAGTGTTTGACAATATTCCTTGAGCCTCTATTCAACAGTTTGAGGTCAAATCTAGCAAGGAATATTACAATGGTATTAGAGTGGTTTCCTGCCAACATATGGGGTAAGTTTTAGCTGCAGTTTAGAAGTTTAGTTGAACAACATGACTAGTTCCAGGAAGCAGTCAAATACCATGATGAAAGAATTGAAGAAGCTCAGACAAAGTCAATAAAGGATGGGTGAATTGCTTTCACACCTTGCAACCATAGACAAATTAGCATGGCATATGTCATCCATTTTTAAAGGGTCTACATCACAAAACAAGAAGGAAGAGAAACAAGAGGTCTCTATAGGTGAAGTATCTAGAAATCTTTTCAATGAATTTTCAGCAACTAGTGACCAACATACAGCTAATCCTATGGCGAGAAAAAAATAGACTTGCATTAAGAAAGATGTTGGGCACAAGACACTTCATGATGACTTCAAGATTGGAGAAGAACAAGTGATGTTTGAAGATAAACCGGTTGCATTAGAACAGCTACATGAAGATAAGGTTTCTTGTGAAGCTTCATTAGGTGAGTCTAGCATTGCTTCATCCTATCATGGTAAAGATTCAGATTGTGGTTCGATGAATATTATTCATACATATGAAATTCTATTGGAGGCCCAAGATAGAAAGGTGGATGTGAAAGTTGATCCTTTACTTAGTGGAGCAGCCACTAGTGTTTTGACTACACATGATGATGAGTATTAAACAGTGAGTGAAGACGATACAACTCTTCATATCATAGTGCTGATTATACATCAAAAAAAGTGCATGACATTAATGAGTCCCAGGAGTACAGTTAGTTGGTGGGACAACAGAGGGTAAATGAGGACTAAATTGATGCATCCATTAGACACCTAGATGATCCACTATTCAACAAATGGCTAAATATTGTTGGAGGATTCTGAGAATACAGAACAATCCCAAAGGAGGTCTTTCCCTTGTAGGTTATCATGCTCTTAGAGAGGCGTTGATGGAAACAAAGTCCAATTACATGCAGCTACTCTCAGATAGGGATCACCTACTCATGTTTGGTGAGACTTGTCTTTGATGGAGTCAGGTTGTCATTGATGCCAAAAGGTGTTGTGTTCTCAAGTTTGATGTCATATTGGTTATGCTTCACTCATGTTCATCATGCTTTCAGGATATCTTATGATGGTGTTGGGAAAGTAAAGAGTTGGGTTATATTGTTTCACTTATCTGGTGCTCATGATGTTCTTCTTAATGATTGATGTTCATGGTATAATGTTCATTTTTCTTCACTTCAGGAGTTGCAGTGTTTTGGTTTCACAGGTTCTATTAATAGGTCAGTAACATTTGGCAGAGTATGAAAAAGTTGCTTCTTGTCAAGATGATTACAAAAGTTCAGGGTTCAATCAAGTTCATTATGAATGTCATCATATGGATGTCATCATATATTCTCTTTATGATTATTGTTGATAGTGATAGAGGTAATCTGAGAATAAGTAATGTGTGCACTACTCATTTGAAGATAGAGCTAATATTCTTGAATTGGTTTGGTTACGTTAATATGGGGAACACAGTTCAAAAGTCTTGCAGATGTAGAGAATGGATTTATACTCTTGGTCTTCACAAGTTTGATATTCTTGGTGCTTTTGAAGTTGATAGGTTGGTTGACAAGTTGATCTTCATGAGCAGGATTGAGAAGTTGATCTTCATACCCTTCATGACCTACTTGTGTCCTCACATCCAAAATATCCTTGTATCTTGTGTCATAGTGTCATGTTATCATATTTTATATCCTTAAAACCATCTTGGTTTAAATATTGTATAAATCCTTATCCTAAATGCCAAGTGTTATATCCTTGCTTTTTTAACTGTCTCTGAGATCTGTATTTAATGAGTATGTAACTGCATTTAAATGTGTCTCATCAGTTTTTACTACATACTACAAGGTATCATGTTTCTAAACACTTAAAATCCTTGTCAAAGATCCTTATCTAAACCTAGGCTCACCTGTCATTTCTTTTTGTTTTAACATGATGGTGACTGGTTGAGGTGGTAAGAGTCACTTAAAGTGACCTGTTAGAGGGCTCCTTAGACATGGCGGTGACCGGCCCTTCCATAAGAGAGACTTAAAGCTTCGGTCTTCATATGATATGGTGGGCACGAATAAAGAATCTATGGTTGGGTTTAAAAGTTGTTCGAGTGGGAAAATACTCATCAATGGACATATTTTAAACTTGAGTGAGCATGTAGGGAAAGGCCAATGGTTAAAATTTAAAATTTTGGTTTCTTTCCGTGTTCACACTTTGAAGTGTTTGTGCCCGTCAAAAGGCATATGACTACACATAACAAGGAGAGTTCAAAGCTATTTTTAGCTTATTTCCAAGGGCAGATTACAATGTGTTCTTAGAAGATTTTTTTTAAGATCTTTTTCTATTTTTAAACCTCCTTTGAAGCATTAATTGTGGGATCTTATAAGAAAGTTTATGGAAGATTTTTTTGCCAAATTGAAAAGTTTTTTTATGAGATTTTTCTTTTTGTGGCAGTTAAAGACAAAAGAGTTTTTCATCAAATAATATGGAGATGATAATATTTTTGGAGCTATTTTTTTGTGATTTGATTTACTCTTGCAGATTGGGAAGAAGAAGAAGCTCAACAGTTTTGAATGTAAAAGCTTGGAAGTTTTTAAGGAGATTTATTTTTTACAGATGATTTGTTTGAGATGTGGAATATGGAAGGTTTGGAGATTTTGAAGGATCATTGAAAGATTAATGAGAAATGAAGATGTTTTTATAAAAGAAGAAAATTGTAGAAGATGAAGCATTGAAGTTATTGACAGGAACAAATTAATTTTTTCTCAAAGATTAATTGTTTTCTTGTAGATGAAAATATTTTGCAGATTGAAAAGTCAATTGAGGAAGATCAACATTATGAGAAAGATTTTATTTTTCTCACACAATAAATGTCTTATACAAAGAAGATCAAGAGGTTTTGAAAAAGAGGATAATGCAAATTTGTTTGAAGAAATTTGTAGGCAGAAAAGATAATTAGATTAAAAGTTTTTTTTTGTGATTTGGAGAATATGAAAGGTTATTGATTTTGCAGTATCTGGAGAGGTTTCTCATATTTATTGGATTCACATTGATAGAGTGTGTGCGTGGAATTGAACAGAGAAATGAAGACATTTTCTAATAAATCCTTTTGAAGAAAAAAAGAATAATGATAAGATGATACTGGGTTTGTAATGCAGAGATAATCTGCAGGTGTGAAGGAATTGAGAATTGAATGGAAACAGAGTATCCCTTTGATCTGGTTTATAACTTCTATTGGTGATTTGGTTTGCCAGTGAGGCCTTGTATTATCCAGTGAGGCTTATAGGTTAGTGTGACCTTAATATTTGTCAGTGAGACACGTATTATAACCAGTGAGGCATGTTTTATCAGTTAAGCCAGTGAGGCAATTCTGGAGTGGTTTTTCTACCCTAGAGGGTTTTCCACTCATGCAATTCTTGTGTCTTGATTCATATTGATCATCTCTCTATGGCTGTATGTTTTACTCATGAGTTTTTGTTTTCATTCTCAATTATGTGCATATGTGTTTGACAATTCAATGATAACTTTCTCTCCTTGTGCTCTCCAAGTTAAAGTTTGTAAAAAAAGATTAGAAAATTCACACAACACTGATTCACCCCCCCTCTTAGTGTTGTCCTTAACTCCTACAGTCTTGATGCACTCAAGGGGAAATAAAGGGAAGTGGATAAGCTTACTGATGAGTTTATGGTCATGGAGAATTCCTTGAAGTGTACTCAGGAGGCTCTTTGGGATTCCCAGTTTCAAGTTGTCAAGCTTTGTGAGGAAGTGAGGTTGGCCTATTTAGCATCAACCATAGCAGAAATACAGTCATCCAGGGCTGTCATGACATTTGAGGATAGGGGTGCCAGTCTCTACATTGGTGGAGTAGAGATTGCTATTGGAGAGACTTGTGCTGAGGAGGCAGAGTCATGTGTGACTAGTGTGTTAGACCAACACGCTGCCTGATCACATTTGCTTGAGGATTACAGAGTGTTTACGGGTGGGAGCATGTCTCCTACATTTGCTTGTAGTTTGGGTAATGCCTTGGTTGAGGTGGATGGTTGGTATGAGCCTATTGAGTCACCAGGACTCAAGGAGTAGTTGATAGTTACTAAGGATAGGGTTGTCCAAACTTTATCTTATCTCGATAGCACACATAAATTTGTGGATCACCTGTTGTGGTTAGCACAATTGGAGAAAGGCAGACGGGGGTAGTAGTTGGTACTTCCATATCTAGTCTACAGACCATTATGTGTGCTTTGGAGGGAGTTAAGTCAGATTACCTTCAGTTGCTATCTGACTGGGATTTTACAGTTGGGTTTACGGAGAGGTCTTTCAGAGTACCTACCCAGCCAGTCCCTCAGAATTGGAGATGTGAGCCATCTCCTAATTCATGTGATGAGAGTGATGAGGTGAGTATTTCCCATGACTATGACGGTTAGCCTCTAACACAGGCTAGTGCATTCTACCTTGAATGCATAGTTAGGAGCGCTCATCACTTCTCCTTTAGTCCACATGTGGAGGTTTTATTGATGTGTCAGTGTGGATTGGCTCAGGACTTGTACCATCCATTGTGGGATGGAGAGTTGCCATCTTCAGAAGATGGGACTAGAGGCTACAAGTACATGACTCAGTGGTTTACGGGGGATTACTTGCAGAATCAGAGGTGGAATTACCAGCATGTAGATGAGTGCCTGACAGAGTTTGCCACTTTTGGGTTTCTTTTGGAGACAAAGCTTTAGGGAGGTCGTACTGGCAGTGGGCATGAGGGCTTAGTTTTTTATCACATCCATGGGAGTTTCACAGAGGTTGTAGAGATATATTGTGTTGCGGATGCTCCCAGATATTCAAGTTTTTTTTATGGTGGATGGATGTGAGGTTCGTTTGTATTGGGATCCAGGCGGTGACAAGTTTGGCATTGTGTATTGGATGGGTCCCAGTGGAAATCTGCACTACTTCTGGCATGGTGAAGATGAGATCAGAGTTGTACAGAGGAAGTCAGCGAATATTAGACATGAGAGACTTCCTTTTTGGATTTGGGATCTAGGTGGAGTGAACTTCTGGAGGGTTTTCTTCTGGCAATTGAGATTGCTTGGGGACAAGCAGTTTCAGGGAGGGTGGACTGTAATGTCCCCATTTTAGGCAGTTGTGGTTTTTGGGTGGTTTAGCCTATTCCTGGCCCTCATAAGCTAACACAGGTGGTTAGAGGGTCCTGCTGGGTGGATATCAGTGTGGTTTCTTCTCCAGGGTTCAATGAGCTTCAGGCTTGGCCTTGCAGAGGTTTCAGAACTCAATTTCTCATACTTACTATTTATAGTAAGTCATTCAGATAGGGTTACCATTTATAGAAGGGCACCTGAATGTGAAATGTGGGCAGTGTCGATTTTGGTATTCCGTTGGTTTGGTGAAATAAGGAGTTTGCCTAGGTTACAACATTTAATTATTATTAAAGGTGACTTTAATAATAATCAATATTTTAATATTATATTTTAAAGTTATATTTGCACTTTGTGACTTGAGGGGTCTTTAGTCATTAATAGGGGGCCATTTTATAATTAATTGTTGAGGCACCAATATCAAGGAGATTATTTAATATTTCTAAAGTGCAAATATTATATCATTTGAAAATAATATTATTATTTTTCTAGAAGCTTCTTGGAGATGGATTGAAAAAGTATAAAAGAAGCTCAAGCCAAGCTTCATATCATCTAGGAATTGATATTTGTTTAAAGTGTTTGCTTGGAGAAGGACCCAACTAGGGTTTCTGCCATTATTGAGCCTTTGGGAACAGAAACTCTCATTGGTTGTGCAATTTTGAGGCTATGAAACTATTAGCTGAGATTATTGCCAAAGCGTGGACTTCATCTAGGAGTCCAATCTGTGCTTAAATTAGAAAAGAAATACAAAGAATACAAGGGTTTGAAGCATATCCACTTACATATTATAATGGCATTGAGGATTCATTATGGAATATATTTATTGCCAGTTGCTATAGTACATGCTATAGTAAACGCTATAGTGCATGTGAATAGTGATCGCTATAGTAAATGTTATAGTAATTGAAGCAATGTGAAAGGAATGGGCAAATTATTGAATGATAAATTGCATTCATAGTGGAGGGCAATCTTGGCATTGAAGGGGATCGAACAAAGGTGATGCTGTTATTAATTATCAGTTATTTGTTGCAGACTCGTACCCCACAATTTTGCTTGTGGAGGCTTAGCATTGCATCAATTTTAAATTAGGTTTGGAGCGTTCCACTCTAGAGGACTTGGTGATGATTTTAGATGCTCTTTGAAGATTTTTGGAGGTTGCAAATAATTTAAATTAAATGCTACAAGTCAAAACAAGGGCGGCTGCAAGAGGTTCGATTTGGCTAGGTGAAGGCACTAATTTATCAAGTAAAGAGCTGCCACCTCTTCATCAGATATAGGTGCTTATTTGCACCAGGTTCTTCATGATTTTAGAGTAGTTTGCATTGTCATATTAGTCATATAAGCTTGCTACTGCAGGTGCTCTATCATATCAGTTTGTATTGGCATTGACAAGTCATTATAAAGCCATGAGTCTTGGCATAATCAAATCAGCTTGAACTCAGCCTATGATTCATATTAATACAAGGAAGGAGTTGCATATCATTATTTGTCTTGGTTGTAGTATTCATTTCAGTATGCAAGACAACTGTTTGTCTAAATGTCACTAGCTGAAAGTCAACATTTACATTATAGGAATTGCATAATAAGTGTTTGATTAAATGACCTATGTTGTAGGTGAATACTTAATTATAAGGATGCATGCTAAACGTTTGACATAATTCCTTACTGCTGTAGACGCACATTAGTTTGCATGCCAATTGTTTGTGAAAATGCTACTTGGCTGTAGACATGCATTTTACCTTAGGAACTCATGTATTTGCATTTGAAAAGAGTAAAAACAAGTGCATTTCATTCTTAGCTTATTATTAGATCATTTAGGATTCAAATCAAAGCATTTGCATCATTTCTATTTGAAACCAAGAGCAAGAACAACAAACTAAAACTCAAAACAGCAAGGACATTCTACACATGCAAAGTGTTTGACAATATTCCTTGAGCCTCTATTCAGTAGTTTGAGGTAAGGTTCAGCAAGGGATATTATAGCCTAGGTGATATAGGAATGTTTTAGGGTTTAGGGTTGTAGTTATTTTGGGAGTCAACAGTACCATTAATTTTTCATTATTTTGGTCAGCTTGCAAGGTATCATACTTTTCACATTTTCCAATATCATCCTTTTTGTCACCAACATTCAAGGCCATGAAAAGTGTTTCATCATTTGAATCATCATGATTCTTATCTTCTGAAGAACAATTTCTCTCCAAGGAATACTAACTTATTTTGGGCTTCTCTCTTTTGTTACTACCTTTTGATTCTTTAAAAGGACATTTAGAAGAAAAATGACCAATTTTCCCACAATTGAAACATTTGAAAGGTAACTTACCTTTGTATTTGCCTATGCCCTTCTTCAATCTTCTTACAAAGTTTGCCTCTAACTCATCAAGGTCATCATATTGATCAACCACTTCATCTTCTATCTTCTTATTTGCTTTGAATGACGCTTCCTTCTTTGGAGTACCTTTGTCAAATTCTCTCATTTCAAAGGCTATGAGAGAGCCAAACAATTGATCTACCGTATATTTATCTAAATCTTGAGTTTCCTCAATAGCAGAAACCTTATGACTGTAGGATTTAGGGAGAGATATTAGAACCTTCTTCACAATCTCATCTTCTTTCACTTCTCCACCAAGTCCTCTGATGCCATTAACTATTTAATCTACCCAGAGCATATAACTGATAATTTCTTCTTCTTCTGACATCCTAAGTAGATTTGTAACCCATTACCTTCACAAGTTCTGAATCAGCTAGCCCACTCATGATAGCACTCTTTGCCTTGGCATTGTTCTCATACAACTTAATCTCATATGCATTAATAGGATCACTAACAGGAGCAGTGTAACCCTTCTTGACATATTGCTAAATACCATACCATAGAGAAGATAAATATCTTTCCATCCTTAGGTTCCAGAAGGAATAATTTCTTCCATAATACATAGGTGCCTTGTGAGATCCATTATGAGCCACCCCGAACCTTTCTCAAGCGGTTAAGCTTCTTTTGAGTAACTTGGATCTAATACCAATTGTTGAACACACCAGGATACTTAGAGGGGGGTTGAATTAGTATCCAAACAAACTTCAAATCCTCTGGAGCAGATTAAAACTTAAACATTACAACATTAATATAAACATGAAAGATCAACACAATGCATATCAACACATAACACTAGATATACATGGAAAATGAAGAGACCTAATGTCTCAAGTTATTGCTTGGAACCTTAGTCGTTCATCGGCAAGACTTGAACTATCGGTGAACTCTTATCTTCTTCTACCAATGGACAGTTTCTCTCCGATAGTTGCTTGGTCATCAGCCACAATAGAGCATCGACATATTTGGTTAAAGCTACACCGATCGCTTTACTCTCACTGATGGTGGTTCATCTATCGGGCAGACTTTCTGTGTTGATAGAAGTGAGGAGTTCTTTGGCCGATATGCAAGATTTCACCGATGAAGGGCTAGCCATCGGGTTGACATGCTCTATCGGCTAAGCTTGTGGTAGTCACTCTAACAGTTCGGATTACTCCGATGGGAGTTGGTATCGGAGATCAATACATCAGCATGAGAACCACTATCGGCCCAGCCTTGAGATGTCGCTCTGATAGTCTTGTATCTTTCCGATGAAGGCTTGGATTGACAAGATCATAACTTTCAAGGCTTTACTCCAATGTAGGTTGAAGGTTTGGGCATCGATAGGACAAGGAACCATCGAGGTGAATGGTGAAGTGGTCTCTGATGGTTTAAACTATTCAGATGAGGCTTAGACTGGCATCGTTGGCAACAAAATTGCTGACGATAGTCTTACAGAGTGTTTAGGTATATAAACCTGGATGTCCAATGTGACCTGGTGCATGTGGGACTAATGAGTCCTCTTGAATGTGAACAGTTATGCGACAGTTGGAAGACAGTGGTGCTGGGTCAGTTGAATCGACCAGTTAGGGCAGAAGTTAAAAATAATTTTGCCCTTGAAGACTGTGAATATATACAGATCTGGTGATGTCGTCGAAGTTGATGAAGAGATTCGATCATATTGTTCATTTTGTAGATGTACAGTGAAAGTGAACTGTTTGTATGATTTGAGAATCGATACCTGAGTGACAAGACTGAGATCTTTATTGTAATCATTTAAGCTTACTGCAAATAAAGATTGTCTCTCTTGTGGTGGTGGGTTTTTTACCCAAAAGGGTTTTCCCACGTACATCGGGTGTTGTTCTCTATTATCTTACATGTTTATTATGTATTTTCTAGTGTGCTCATCTATGTATTTGAATTAAACATTACCTGTCTGCATTATCCCCTTTGAATTGACATTAGGGAAGTTGTATTCCACACCTGTGCTTTCCTTACAAGTGGTATCAGAGCCTGGCTAGTTGTGTTATCCTTGTTGGTTGGTTGGGTTTTTTGTGTCAGTTCTGTGAGTGGGAGTTCTGTAGAGGTCTATTTTGTTAAATAAGATGGCAAGTACATCAGGAAAAATAGACATTGAAAAGTTCAATGGCACAAACTTTGAGTTGTGGAAACTTAAGGTTGAAGATATGCTGGTCGACAGAGATCTTTGGGTTGCTGTGTCTGGGGTTCAACCTTCAGGCATGAAGCAAGAAGACTGGGACCTAACAGATAGGAAAGCTAGAGGACTGATAAGATTAAGTTTAGCGGATTCTGTTCTATTGAACGTCCATGAGGAGAAGACTGCAAACAATTTGTGGAAGAAGTTGGGAGATATTTATCTTGGCAAGTCCTCGGTGAATAAACTTTTCCTTAGAAAGAACTTGTACTCTCTAAAGATGGATGAAGGAGCATCTGTAGCAGATCATTTGAACACATTTAATATGATTGTTGCACAGTTGACTTCTGTAGGTGTAAAAATAGAAGAGGAGGACCGTTGTATGCTTCTGTTGTGTTCCTTACCTAACTCATGGGATCATCTTGTGATGGCTATTGGAAGTACAACAACCATGTTTAAAACTAAAGAAGTTGTTGCCTCGCTATTATCTAAAGAGATGCGAAGGAAATCTTCTAAGATGGCCAAAGAGGCCCTGTCCATTCGAGGTAGATCAAAGGAAAGAGACAAGAAGGACAAGAAGTCTAAGTCCAAATAAGAGGGGAGATCAAAATCTCCTAGAAAAAAGTCCAAGGTAAAGTACTGGAATTGTGGGCAGAAAGGACACATTAGAAAAGACTGTAAAGAGGAGAAAACGAAGAAGAAGAAGAACTTCTTTGACACCAATTCTTCTCAGAGTGATGCTGATGCCTTCATTGCTGCCTTGGAAACGCCTGCATCTGAAGATGTATGGTTGGTGGATTTAGGACCATCTTTTCATATGACATCTCACAGAGAATGGTTCACTAAGTATGAACCATATGCTGGTGGGAAGATGTTCCTAGCAAGTGATTCGACACTGGAAATTGTTGGCCGAGGAAGAGTCAGAATCCAGTTCTCGGATGGCAGAATAAAGGGAATGAATGGAGTACTACACATACCAGGTCTGGCTCAAAATTTACTTTCTGTTAGTAAGCTTAATGATGTTGGAGTGCAAGTTACTTTTGTGAATGGTGGCTATAAGATGACTAGAGGTTCTATTGTACTGGAAAAGGGTGAACGCATTGGAACTTTGTATAGGTTAGATGCTAAACCAGTGTGCTGTAATAATGTCTCTGTAAAATCTGAAAAACCTACTATTGTAACACATGATGTAAACTCTATGGAAGTTAAACTTCCTGCAGAAAAAATAATGCTCTGGCATCATAGACTTGGTCACATAGGTGAAAAAGGTTTAAAAACCTTGAAAAACAAAAACCTGATAGATGGGTTGATTGATTGTAATCTGGAGTTCGATTTCTGTGAACATTGCATAAATGGAAAACAGAACTGTGTTTCTTTTTACTCTAGTTCTCAAAAATCTTCTAGTGTTCTGGACTGTACATTCTGATGTTTTTGGTCTAGTTGATGTTCCTTCTTTGTCTAAATCAAGATACTACGTATCGTTTATTGATGATTATTCAAGGAGGGCATTTGTATATTTTAAAAAAAATAAATCATAAGTGTTTAGTCGGTTTAAAGAATTTAAAAATCTTGTGGAAAATCAGACTGGTAGAAAAATAAAATGTTTGAGAATGGATAACGGTGGTGAATATTGCAATGCAGATTTTGATAAATTTTGTCTTGATCATGGAATAAAAAGACATAAGACTACACCTTATACTCCACAGCAAAATGGAGTTGCTGAAAGGTTGAATCAATCATTGATGGAGAATGCAAGAAGTATGTTGAGTTATGCTAGTCTTGAACAAAGGTTCTGGGCTGAGGCAGTTGCTATAGCTTATTACTTGTTGAATCGTTCTCCTACTTCGACATTGGTTGATAAGACGCCTATGGAAGCGTGGTCTGGTAAGAAGCCCTCTCTAAGGTATATTTGTGTCTTTGTCTATGAGGCATATGCTCCTATTCCTGAGGTAAAAAGATCTAAGTTGGATTACAAGGCAGTCAAATGTATCTTTATTGGCTATGGAGTCGGTGTTAAAGGGTACAAGCTTTGGAATCCTGAAACTAAAAAAGTAATTTACAGCAGGAATGTAATTTTTAGAGAGCTGAAACCTTTGGTTATTGATCCTCAGCCGAAGAAGACAGAAGAGAAGAAAGAAAAGAGTGTTGTTAATTTTTCTCTGACTCCTGTAAAAGAGGAACAACAAGCACCAAGTGTAGATGATTCAGATGTGAGTTTGAGTAGCTCTGAAGATTTAGATCCAGAGCAAGAACCTGAACTTGCACCTCAGTCATTGAGGAGGTCTACACGTGAAAGAAGATAACCAGATAGGTATGGATTTTCAGTACTTGATTCAAGTTGTGCCTATGCTTTGCTTACTGATATTGATGAACCTAGGATTGTGAAAGAAGCCATTAGTTTACCAGATTCAGATTCTTGGTTGGAAGCCATGGATAACGAAATGTCATCGTTAGAGAAAAATGGAACCTGGGATCTGGTGGCCTTGCTTGAAGGTAGAAAACCTATGGGCTGTAAGTGGGTATTTAAAAAGAAATATGGTCCAGATGGTAGTATTGAAAAGTACAAGGCAAGATTGGTTACTAAGGGGTATTCCCAAAAGGAAGGTATAGATTATGGAGAAATCTTTTCTCCTGTAGCTAAGCTGACATCCATTAGATTTCTGTTGTCACTTGCAACAGTGTATGACTTTGAAATTGAGTAGATGGATGTGACGACAACATTTCTTCATGGGGACCTTTAAGAAGAAATTTATATGTCCCAGCCAGAGCTTTTTGTGGAAAAAGGTAAAGAACATCTGGTATGTAAACTTAAAAAGTCTCTTTATGGCTTGAAGCAATCTCCCAAAATGTGGTATCAAAAATTTGATACGTATGTTTTATCTTTGGGATATGTGAGGTCTAAATCTGATCATTGTGTTTATTATAAAACTGATGGTGATCAGATTCTTATAATTGCAATGTATGTGGATGACATGTTATTCATTGGTAATGGTAAGGGGATGATCTCAAATTTAATATCTCAGTTGTCCTTGAAATTTGAAATGAAGAATCTAGGGGCAGCGAAGTACATTCTGGGAATGGAAATCAAAAGGGACAAATCTAAGAGAAATCTTTGGCTTAGCCAGAGCAAGTATATTACCAATGTTCTTAATAAATTTAATATGTCTGATTGCAAATAGTTAGTTACTCTAGTTTTGCAGAGAACAAACTATCTGTTGAAGATTGTCCAGAATCTTCGAATGAAATTGACGACATGAAAAAAGTGCCTTATGCAAGTGTTGTTGGCAGTTTAATGTACGCAATGGTCTGTACTAGACTAGACATTGCTCAGGCAGTGGGATTTTTGAGCCGATTTATGGCAAATCCAGGCAAATCACATTGGGATGCTGTGAAGAGAGTCACAAGGTATTTGAAGGGAACTTTTGATTATGCTATTTGCTATCATGGAAACTTAGTTGGATCTCATAAATCTATCAAATTTTAGGATATGTTGATTCTGATTGGGCAGGTGACATTTTCAGTAGAAGATCCACCAGTGGATATGTATTCACATTAAATGGTGGTGCTATCAGTTGGATGAGCAAGCGGCAGGTTGTAGTCACTTTGTCCACAATAGAGGTAGAGTACATGGCAGCTACTCGTGCATGCCAAGAAGTCGTTTGGTTGAAGAGGTTGTGTTCTAATGTTAGTTTTGATGCATGGTAGATACAAATTCAATGTGACAGTCAAAGTGCTATCTGTTTGGCAAAAAATCCTACTTTTCACGCTAGGACAAAACTTATTGATGTCCAATATCACTTTGTTCATGATATGGTGGAAGACAAAAAGGTAAAGCTGGAAAAGGTTGATACTTTGGAAAATGTTGTAGATGCCTTGACTAAACCAGTGAACACGACCAAGTTCAAATGGTGTTCAGATGAAATGGGTCTTCAGACCCATAATTCTCAGTAATCGAATGAGGATTAAGAGGTAATAGTAATCTCTTCGACAAGTGGGAGATTGAAGAGACCTAATGTCTCAAGTTACTGCTTGGAACTTCAGTCATTCATCGGCAAGACTTGAAATGTCGGTGAACTCTTATCTTCTTCTACCAATGGACAGTTTCTCTCTGATGGTTGCTTGGTCATCAGCCACACTAGAGCATCGATAGATTTGGTTAAAGCTACACCGATCGCTTTACTCTCACCGATGGTTCGTCTATTGGGCAGACTTTCTGTGTCAGTAGAAGTGAGGAGTTCTTTGGCCGATATGCAAGATTTCACCGACGAAGGACTAGCCATCGGGTTGACATGTTCTATCGGCTAAGCTTGTGGTAGTCACTCTAATAGTTTGGATTACTTTGATGGGAGTTGGTATTGGAGATCAATACATCGACATGAGAACCAGTCAGCCTAGCCTTGAGATGTCGCTCCGATAGTCTTGTGTCTTTCTGATGAAGGCTTGGATTGGCAAGATCATAACTTTCGGTGCAGTTTTGAAATGTCACTCCGATTGTCTTTGTTACTCTGATGTAGGTTGAAGGTTTGGGCATTGGTAGGACAAGGAACCATCGAGGTGAATGGTGAAGTGGTCTCTAATGGTTTAAACTATTCTGATGAGGCTTAGACTGGCATCATCGGCAACAAAATTGCCGACGATAGTCTTACAGAGTGTTCAAGTATATAAACCTGGATGTCCAACGTGACCTAGTGCATGTGGGACTAATGAGTCCTCTTGAATGTGAACAATTATGCGACGGTTGGAAGACAACGGTGCTAGGAAGTTAAAAATGGTTTTGCTCTTGAAGACTGTGAATATATACAGATCTGGTGATGTCGTCAAAGTTGATGAAGAGATTCGATCATATTATTCATTTTGTAGATGTACAGTGAAAGTGAATTGTTTGTATGATTTGAGAATTGATACCTGAGTGAGAAGACTGAGATCTTTATTGTAATCATTTAAGCTTACTGCAAATAAAGATTTTTCTCTCTTGTGGTGGTGGGTTTTTTACCCGAAAGGGTTTTCCCACGTACATCTAGTGTTGTTCTCTATTATCTTACATGTTTATTCTATATTTTCTGGTGTACTCATCTATGTATTTGAATTAAACGTTACCTGTCTGCATTATCCCCTTCGAATTGACATTAGGGAAGTTATATTCTGCACTTGTGCTTTCCTTACAGAAAATCCCAAAAAGAGAAAAATCACGGTGAGGATTAACTCAATATATGAAGCTCACTGAGCTATAAAAATTTACAAATTTGTTTTAGGGCTACAACCCAGGAAAGCTACTACTCCCTACTGACTTTGTTTTAGGGCTACAACCCAAGAAAGCTACTACTCCCTGAAGACTTTGTTTTAGGGTCACTCCCAAGGAAGCTACAACTCCCTACAGACATTGTTTAAGGCCTACAACCAAAGGAAGCAACTACTCCCTGAACTGAGAATAAACTCAGAAAATATTATAGTATGATATTCCTTTTACTATCTAGAAATTGACATTGAAGCTGTTGAAATTAGAGTAGACAATTGAGAGGGGGGGTGAGTTAGTTGTCACAAAACTTTTATCTTTTGCTGCATTTAATCTTCTTTACCACTTATTAATAGATTAATGATATAACCATGAAAGCATGAATCAACAACACATGAGTAGAAATATAATCAACACACATAACACCAGGATTTTTATGTGGAAACTTGGTTAATGGAAAAACCATGGTGGGGGTTAACCCACAAGATTTATTCTCTGTTAAAAGAATAAAAAATGGGAAGGCACTTGCCTTCGAGTGCACTACCTAGAGCTCACTGCTCAAAAGAGGCTCACTACCTACAAGAACATTTACAATGTTAACACAAAAAGGTTGAACTGAGAAACATCTTTTTCATGTAAGGTTTTGTTCCATTGAAGTGCACAATACCTCTGCTCTGCCCCCACTCACTTCCTTGCTACATCTGCATCTTCCCTCACATCCACACATTTCAACGACTTCACAACACTTTTTTATACAAGTCATCGACTTTGGAATGAACATCAAAGTCGGCCAAAGAATCATCTATCTGGAACATTCTCCAAGATAGGCATTTTAAGTAATTACAATCACAAGACTTAATATGCTACATGTGAACCACTACACCGTCAGACAAACATAACTGCGACTCAAATATTTCTTGAACATCACACCACACTCCATAAAACTTCTCTTAGATCATCTGCAACATGCACCATGCATCCGGTTGGCCAAGACTGTAAAGAACAACACCCAAGGAGAAATCTTCATCCATGAGCTCAATCCTCAATGCAAACCATCAACACAAGAGGAATTCAATTCAGAGACCACCACAAGCACAATGAAATCAATAGGAACAATCGCACTACCTCAGATCAATAGAAACACTTGCACCTTCATTCAGGAACTCAAGAACACCAACTGTCATGATTGTCACAATAGATGGATTGCTTACGAACCTCCAAACCATGAACCACTTGAGTTAAGAATACACACCGACATTCCAAACACATCTCTAGATCTGCAGATCATAATTCTCCAATGCGGATCAATCCAGACCAAATTTCTGTCACTCTGTCACCTGTAAACAACTACAAAACTTGATTCTACTCAGATGGCCATAACTTTTCTAATTCTCCATGCGAACCTGTCAAATCTTGACTGGAGCAATTTTAGACAATCCTCTACAAACCCTTTAATCTACAGACTCTAATCTTCATCTTACTGGGAATGCGGAGTAATCTACTTCATTAAACTGCACTGTCTTCATTGTCTCTGACAGAGAGATATGTAACTCACTTGTTTCTTCTGGAGAGGCTAATTTTCTCAATATCCTTAACATACAAATCTTCTAAACAAGCAGTAGAATAAGATACAGTTGACAATAATGACAACAAGGATATGTTGACATCAATGACAACATCGATTAGGCACATATTTGTAACAATATCCCCCTTTGTCATTGATGGCAACATATGATATGAAAAATTGTTCAACCATCAAGACAAGAACTTCTCCCCCTTTCTCTTATCACACCTGCAACCACTTTCTTCACTACTTCCCCTTTCACCAGCAACTACTCACTTCCATCCAAGTTTTCCACATGACTTCTCTCCTCCTTTGACATCAATGGCAAAGGGCACATATTTTCAATCATCTTTCACCCTTTTTGTTTCTTAGACAAGACCAAACTAAACTTAGAACATGCTGACTACTCCCCCTGAGTAGCATCCCCTTAACACCAATCTGGATCACTAGATATCACTGAGTTCCATCAGATTGATGCACAATAGTGAACCTTAGTTATGAATATAAGGGGTAATCACCCCTAACTTCCCTCTGAGATATTCAAAAGTGTCCTTAGGTAGAGGCTTAGTGAAGGTATTCGCAATCTAATCCTCTAAAGGAACAAACTCCAATATGACTTCATTCTCATTTACCTTCTCTCTCAAAAAGTGAAACTTGATGGATATGTGTTTTGTCTTTGAATGCAACATTGGATTCTTTGAAATGTTTATTGCACTTGACTTATCACAGAAGATTGTAACAGGCTCTTCAAACACAATTCTAATATCCTTCAACATTTGCTTCATCCATAAAACTTGAGTACAATTGCTTGCTGCTACTATATACTCTGCCGTTGTAGTATATAGAGAAATTGCCTCTTGCTTTTTGCTCAACCAAGAAACCAATCTCTTACCCAAGAAAAATGCACCACCACTAGTACTTTTCCTCTCATCCACATCTCCTACCCAATCAACA
The DNA here is from genome assembly GCA_027924645.1 of Cunninghamia lanceolata. Lineage (NCBI taxonomy): Eukaryota > Viridiplantae > Streptophyta > Pinopsida > Cupressales > Cupressaceae > Cunninghamia > Cunninghamia lanceolata. The sequence continues at coordinate 1,430,704 of BSBN01001275.1, forward strand.
TCTGTATATGCATGAAGAGTGAAATCATCACCCTTAAGATACGATAAGCCATAATCAGATGTTCCCTTCAGATATCTAAAAATTCTTTTGACTGCTACAACATGAGATTCTCTAGGATTAGCTTGAAATCTAGGAACATGCCAACTGCATTCATAATATCAGGTCTAGTATGAGTTAGATAAAGCAGTCCTCCAATGATCTATACCTTTTCTAGTCTACCTTAGGGGAATCATCATCTTTACTCAACTTGCATCTAGTTATCATAGGAGTACTCACTAGTTTTGAATCCTCCATTGCAAACTTTTTCAACAACTCTTTTACATACTGAGACTGAGATATGAAGATGCCCTTATCTGACCGAATGATTTGCAGACCCAAGAAGAAATTTATTTCACCAAGCATGGACATTTCAAATTCACTTTGCATCTGATCAACAAAATTTTTACACATGCTCTCATTTCCACCAAAGATGATATCATCAACAAATACCTCAACAATCAAGATGTGTTCATGATCAATTTTGAAATAAAGATTTTTGTCAGCAGTGCCTTTGCTAAAGCCTAACTTTAGCAGATACTTATCTAACCTTGCATACTAGGCTCTTGGGGCTTGTTTATGTCCATACAATGCTTTCTTCAATCTGCAGACCATATCTCCTTGATCAGACAACTGTAATCCTTCTGGTTGCTCAATATAGACTTCTTCATCCAACTCTCTATTTGGGAATGCTGACTTGACATCCATTTGGTAAACTTTGAAATATTTGTAAGCAGCAAAGGCAAGAAATAATCTAACCGCTTCGATTCTTGCCACTAGAGTAAAAGTTTCTTCAAAATCAATTCCCTCTACCTGAGAATATCCTTTGCACACCAATCTTGCTTTGTTTCTCACAACTTTAGCATTTTCATACAATTTATTCCGGAAGACCCATTTAGTTCCAATTACATTTTTATTTTCAGGTCTAGGAACAAGATCCCAAGTATGATTCTTTTCAATTTGCATTAATTCTTCTTCCATTGCTTTTACCCAACTTTCATCATTACAAGCTTCATTCACTGATTTTGGTTCAACCCTTGAAATTAAAAAATACTCTTCTTGTTCTTCAACAATTTTTCTTCTAGTTTGAACACCTTCATTTCTATCTCCAATGATCTGATCTTTAGAATGATTCAACCTCATATACCTGGGAGTTTTGGGATTTTCGTGAACTTCTGTTTATTGAACTTGTTCCTCAACATTTGCACTAACTTCTTGAGTCACTAGATTCTCTGGAGCAATCTGAATCTGAGTTTGTGGACTTTCATTTTGATCATCTTGTTGGTTTTTTCCCTGACTAGATGTTCATTCCCAGATCTCCCTACAAGGTAGCCATCAGTGATCAATAGGATCTCTGGGCCAGGGACCAATAATGTAGGAGATAGACTCTATTTTTATCTCCTCTTCCTCTTCAGGCTCTGCAAAACCTAGGGGGTATTCCCTATTCAACACCCATGAGAATATGCTTGTGGGTTGGCTTGGGATGTTGATACAAAGCAGATAAATCCTCCTGTAAGTAGACCAAAACTGTAGGACAAGTGCAAAGGGGCTAGCTTTGGGCCTATGTTCAGGTGTGAATCAAAGGATCTTGGTCCTAAACTACTTCTAAGGTCCTAATGGTTTGATTTGGAAGTATGAGTTTGATTTATGTGTTTGGATGCAAAACTAGGACCTAGTGTGTAATCTCAATGCAGAGTTAGATTGGTGCCTATCCGGGGCTTGGAGTCAGTAGACATACACCTGTGAATGATCAGCATGAACACACTAAAACTGGATTTCAAGAGGATGTTGTGGTATCTGCCTTACAAATACCTCCCAGAACAGAGTGTTAAGTCATCTCTACTCCCTATTGCAGTATATCTTTCCCAACACTTAATCTAAAAACAAATTAATCTACCCCTTGAGCAGAAGTTGAGAGATCAAGCATTCAATACAGGAATTCTATATTCTAGAATCCCAGATATCCCTTAGATATCTAGATTCAGAAGAAGGATACATGCAGTACTGGAGACAGAATAACAAAACACATGCAAATACAGTATCACTCATATAAAACCAATCATGAAATCAGTAAATTCATGCATGAGACATACAACAAGAGATACATAAACTCACAAGGTCACCTACATAGAGCAACCAGAACCAGTTGCATCTTATTACAGAGCCAGATATGTCTAGTTTCAACAACCAACCCCCTGAATGAATAACACAGTCTGCATTGAATAGCAGGAAGGTGTACCCATCACTCAGTACAATGGCGCTTCAAAATATCTGCCAGAAAATGGTGCTCAAACATTCAATGTAGCAAGTGGAGGAGGGGATAAGAAGAGATCTCGAACCTTGCGCCGCCGCATGGGGATTCATAACTTCAGTCGGGTAGCTGATCAATCACGCCATCGCCCATACCTCTGCAACAACCGCCACTGACGATGTGCCAGACCTGTAGCCTCAGGAAATGCAGTAGACAGTGCATCGCAAACCTTTCCTGCCAAAATGTATCATCCTGATATTTCAAATCATGCAGGATCTAATTATCCCACATGCACCCCACAACAACCTCCTCATCACCTTATATACTAGGTCGCGAGCATATATGATGTCGGTGATTTTACTCCCAACGGCACCTAGTATAAGACCTTCTTCATCATCATCCTCCAGCATGATATCCAGATACTCAATATCACCCTGATGTCAGTGAACCACCTGCTGAGCTCACCCTGATAATTCACATCACCCTGATGTGAAATATCACCCCGCAGAAAGTATCACCCTGCGGGAAAGTATCATGCCGTTTGCATCACCTAATATAAAATATCATCTTGATGTTTGAATATTAGCCTGATGACCAACCTTACCCTCATGTGAAATATCATCCTGATATTCACCTTCATCGGCACAACCTGATGCATCGGAGGAAGATCCTCCTGCTTAGTCGATACCAAATGTCTGGTCGATGAACATCCTGATGACGTCACCGTCACATTACAATGTCGGGTCAGATTGAAAACTTGAAGTATGACCCTCTCGGATCTAGATGACGTCATTGTCATATCCTACTGACGTCATCAACATATCTGCCTATCACGCACCTCCTCATATCCGGATGATGTCATCATCATATTTGCAAATATCGGGGTATCTCCACAAGATGACTGATGTTAAAATATGACCCCCTAGACCTTGATGACATCACCATCATGTCAGCATCAGGATGATATTCGGAAGATAACCAGATATTTAGAAATATCACCCTGATAGAAATATCAGGGTGCACTGTAGCTTCATTGTAACATCGGGGTGATGTTTGAATATGACTGATATTTAGAAATATCACCCCCTCCTTCGGAATATGATGAAGCCGATAAACAAGCGGATATCACCCTGACATAAGAATGACGTCAGCATCATCAGGGTGATAAAACAATGAACATGAAGTGATAAAACAACATCAGGGTGATCTTAACAAAGATCACCCGATGTTCAAATATGATGGACCCCAATGAATATCAGGTCATACTTAAAAATTTCATAGCACCAACATCAGGATGATCTTGACTAAGATCACCCGATATTGAAATATCACCCTGCGGGCAAAGGTCGGGTCGGCAAATGCATGATAACCCCCACAGGATATCCAGACATGAGGAGAAATGACCCATGCAAGAAACATCAGGGGTATGTTTGGGAACATGATGATGATGATGACAACCCCTTCCTTGAAAATATCTTGATGATGCAGCAAAACACAAAGAGGGTCTAAGACTTAGAAATTTCATGAAACCCTGGGAAGGTGCATGCAAGCTAATAACCTGGAACTTGATAAATGATACAGGCACCAACACATCTGATTCATATCCACAAAACTTGGAAGGCCTCTCCTTGCTTTCATCAACCTTGACATTAGCACTTTCAACAATCTTTTTCAATCTCTTGTTAAAGCACCGATATGCCTTGCTTTGGTTAGAGTAACCCAAAAATATTCCTTCATCACACCTTGCATCAAACTTGCCTAGATCTTCATCTATTTTGATATAGTATTTACTACCAAAAACTCTAAAGTATTTCATAGTAGGAGCATTACCAAACCACAGTTCATAAGGATTTTTACCAGTATTACCTTTGATCTACACCCGGTTAAGAGTGTAGACAATAGTACTCACAGCCTCTCTCCAATAGACATGTGGAACATTTTCTTCCATCACCATGGTTGTAGCAGCCTCTTGAATAGTTTGGTTCTTCCTTTCCACAACTCCATTTTGCTGAGGAGTCCTAGGAGCAAATATCTGTCTTCTTATTCCATGCTCTTCACAGAATGTATTAAACTCATCGGAGGTAAACTCTCCACCTCTGTCAGATCTCAGAAACTTTATCTTCACACCAATCTCATTCTCTACCCTAGCCTTGAACACCTTAAATTTGTCAAGAGCCTCTACTTTCCCTCTCAAGAAAGTGACCCACATCATCTAGGAGTAATCATCAATCAGCAACATAAAGTATCTGTCTCCTTGCAAACTCCTAACTCTGGCAGGACCACACAAATTAGTGTGCACAAGTTCCAACAATCCACTTGAAAATTGTTCTTTACTTTTGAATGTAGTTCTGCTCTGTTTGCCCAACTGACATTCCTTACACATGCTATTAGCAGGTTTTACAAGCTTTAAAAGATCTCTCACAGCCTGAGTAGTACTTATCTTGACAATATTATCAAAGTTTACATGACACATTCTCCTATGCCACAACAAACTTTGATCAATCTGAGCAATCAAATAACTCTTACCAGTACTACTTAAATGAAAGATATTACCTCTAGTCTATGTACCAGATGTAATTTTAGTTTTAGAGCTTTCCAAGATTCTTCATTTCCCATCCTTGAATCAGAGATCATACCCTTTGTCAACCATCTATCCAACACTGAGAAGATGATGCTTCAACCCTTCTACATACAAAACATCATTAGTGTTATTCTTACCATCAAGAGAGATAGATCCTTTTCCACGGATTCTACCAGCTGAATTGTCTCCAAACTTCACAATTCCACCTTCATACCTTTCCATACTTACAAACATACTCTTATCACCTGTCATATGATGCGAACATCCACTGTCAATCACCCATTCATCCTTTTCTTCAATCTGAGCAGCCAAGGCAGTTTCCACATTCACATAGCTAGCAAATTCAATAGACATCAGATCTTCTTCTTTGATGGCAATGAACACCCATTCATTTCTACAGGTACTTCCCTTATTAGATTCATCATCTGTAACTCCTTCATCAACAGCTTCTTGGACATAGTAGCATTTCTTCCGAAACCTAGGTTTGTTAGGGTTTGGCTTTGAAACCCTCTCTAGACATCTTGAAGCAAAATGACCAATCTTATTGCAAGCAAAACATTTGAAAGGCAACTTTCCTTCATACTTACTGGATCCTCTTGGTAATCTTTTGGCAATAAGGGCTTCAAGTTCTTCAAGCTCTATTTCATTTTCATCAAGTTCCTTCCTTGTCTTCTCATATCTGGTTAGTCTTCTTGAAGAGATTTCACCTGGATCAAATCTCTACTTCCCAAAAACACTGTCCTTAAAAGTAGATTCTAATTTAGGAAGCGAATCACCAAACTCACTCATTTCAAATGCTGAAAGCTTGCCAACCAACTGATCCCTTGTAATAGTTGTCATAGTCCTAATCTCCTTAATAGGAGTAACTCTATGCTTGTAAGAATCAGGTAAGGATCTGAGCACCTTGCCAACAATCTCTGATTCTTTCAATTTTCCACCAGTACACCTGATACTGCACACAAGTTCATTCACCTTCTGCATGTAGGAAGTGATGTTTTCATCTTCACTCATTCTCAAACTTTTTTATCTACCTTTCAGGTTTTGTAACTTAGCACATTTGACATATGCATCACCTTCATATAGAGCTTCCAACTTCTTCCAAATTTCGTGAGCATTTTTCAATTCTAGGACATTTGTCATTTATGTATCAGTCAAGGCAATTAATAATGCTTCTTAAGCCTGGATATTGTTTTCAACATCTTTGAGTTCATCTGGAGTTGAAGGACCTTTCTCTGGGGGCTTATACTCATCCTTTGTTATCAACCAATAAGCATCACCCATGCATTGCAAATGGCACTCCATGTGACTCTTCCAAAGAGAGTAATTTGTTCCATCAAATATCAGACTATCCTTCTTGTAAGTCGACATCTTGGATCTCCTCAAGCGGTCAAGCTTCTTTTAGAGGAACTGGCTATGATACCAATTGTTGAAATTAGAGCAGACAACTGAGAGGGGGGGTGAATCAGTTGTCACAAAACTTTATCTTTTGCTACATTTAATCTTCTTTTCCACTTATTAATAAATTAATGATATAACCATTAAAGCATGAATCAACAACACATGAGCAGAAACATAATCAACACACATAACACCAGGATTTTTACATGGAAACTCGGTTAAGGGAAAAACTACGGTGGGGGTTAACCCACAAGATTTATTCTCTATTAAAAGAATAGAAAAAGGGAAGGCACTTGCCTTTGGACACACTATCCAGAGCTCGCTGCTCAAAAGAGGCTCACTGCCTACAAGAACATTTACAATGTTAACACAGAAAGGTTGAACTAAGAAACAACATCTTTTTCATTCAAGGTTCAGTTCCATTGAAGTGCACAATACCTCTACTCTTTCCCCACTCACTTCCTCACTACATCTGCATCTTCACTCACATCCACACATTTCCACGACTTCACAACACTTTTTTATACAAGTCATCAACTTTGGAATGAACATCAATGTTGGCCAAACAATCATCTATCTGGTACATTCTCCAAGATAGGCATTTCAAGCAATTACAATCACAAGACTTAATATGCTACATGCGAACCACTACACTATCAACTAAACATAACTGGGACTCAAATCTTCCTTGAACATCATGCCACACTCCATAAAACTTCTCTTAGATCATTCGCAACACACACCATGCAACTGGTCGAACAAGACTGGAAAGAACAACAACACCCAAGGAGAAATCTTCATCCACGAGCTCAATACTCAATGCAGACCATCAACACAAGAGGAACTCGATTTAGAGACCACCACAAGCACAATGAAATCAACAGGAACAACCGCACCACCACAGATTGCCAGAAACACTTGCACCTTCATCAGAGAACTCAAGAACACGAACTGTCATGATTGTCACACTAGAAGATTGCTTATGGACCTCCAAACCACAAAACACTTGAGTTGAGGATACATACCAACATCCCAAATATACCTCTAGATCTGCAAATCATAATCTTCCAATGCGGATCAATCCGGACCAAATTTCTGTCACTATCTCATCTTTGAACAATTGCAAAATCTGGTTCTACTCAGATGGCCATAACTTCACCAATTCTCTATGCGGAGCTCTCAAATCTTGATTGGAGCAACTTCAGACAATCCTCTACAAACCCTTTAATCCGTAGACTCTGATCTTCATCTTACTGGGAATGTAGAGCAATCTACTCCACTGAACTGCATTGTCTTCACTGTCTCTGACAAAGAGATATGTAACTCACTTGTTTCTTCTAGAGAGGCTAATTTTCTCAATATCCTTAACATACAAGTCTTCTAAACAAGCAGTAGAATAAGATAAAGTTGACACTAATGACAACAAGGATATGCTGACATCAATGACAACATTGATTAGGCACATATTTGCAACAATCTCCCCCTTTGTCATTAATGGTAACATATGATGTGAAAAACTAGTTCAACCATCAAGACAAGAACTTCTCCCCCTTTCTCTTATCACACCTGCAACCACTTTCTTCACTGCTCCCCCTTTCACTAGTAACTACTCACTTCCATCAAAGTTTTCCACATGACTTCTCTCCTCCTTTGACATCAATGGCAAAGGGCACATATTTGCAATCATCTCTCACCCTTTTTATTTCTTAGACAAGACCAAACTAAACTCAGAACATACTGACTACTCCCCCTGAGTAGCATCCCCTTAACACCAATTCGGATCACTAGATATGACTGTGAGTTCCATTGGACTAATGCACATTAGTGCACCTTAGTTTTGGATAGGAGGGGTAATCACCCCTCACTTCCCTCTGAGATACTCAAAAGTGTCCTTAGGTAGAGGCTTAGTGAAGATATCCACAATCTAATCCTTTGAAGGAACAAACTCCAATCTGACTTCATTCTCATTTATCTTCTCTCTCAAAAAGTGAAACTTGATGGATATGTGATTTGTCTTTGAATGCAACACTGGATTCTTTGAAATGTTTATTGCACTTGAATTATTATAGAAGATTGTAACATGCTCTTCAAACAAAATTCTGATATCCTTCAACATGTGCTTAATCCACAAAACTTGAGTACAATTGCTTGCTACTACTATATACTCTGTCGCTGCAGTAGACAGAGAAATTGCCTCCTACTTTTTGCTTAACCAACAAACCAATCTCTTACCCAAGAAAAATGCACCACCACTAGTACTTTTCCTGTCATCCACATCTCCTACCTAATCAACATCTGTATATGCATGAAGAGTGAAATCATCAAGCTTAGGATACCATAAGCCATAATTAGATGTTCCCTTTAGATATCTAAAAATTCTTTTGACTTCTACAACATAAGATTCTCTAGGATCAGCTTGAAATCTAGCAACAAGGCCAACTGCATTCATAATATCAGGTCTTGTATGAGTCAGATAAAGTAGTCATCCAATCATTGATCTATACCTTTTCTGATCTGCCTTAGGGGAATCATCATCTTTACTCAACTTGCATCTGGTTATCATAGGAGTACTCACTGGTTTTGAATCCTCCATTCCAAACTTTTTCAACAACTCTTTTACATACTTAGATTGAGATATGAAGATGCCCTTATCTGATTGAATGATTTGCAGACCCAAGAAGAAATTCATTTCACCAAGCATGGACATTTCAAATTCACTTTGCATTTGATCAACAAAATTTTTACACATGCTCTCATTTCCACCAAAGATGATATCATCAACAAATACCTCAACAATCAAGATGTGTTCATAATCAATTTTGAAATAAAGATTACTGTCAGCAGTACCTTTGCTAAAGCCTAACTTTAGCAGATACTTATCTAACCTTGCATACCAGGCTCTTGGGCCTTGTTTAAGTCCATACAATGATTTCTTCAATCTGCAGATCATATCTCCTTGATTAGACAACTGGAATCCTTTCAGTTGCTTAATATAGACTTCTTCTTCTAACTCTCCATTTAGGGATGCTGACTTGACATCCATCTGGTAAACTTTGAAATCTTTGTAAGCAACAAAGGCAAGAAATAATCTGATTGCTTCGATTCTTGCCACCGGAGCAAAAGTTTCTTCAAAATCAATTCCCTCTACCCGAGAATATCCTTTGCACACCAATCTTACTTTGTTTCTCACAACTTTAGCATTTTCATTCATTTTATTCTGGAAGACCCATTTAGTTCCAATTAATTTTTTTTTTCAGGTCTAGGAACAAGATCCCAATTATGATTCTTTTCAATTTGCATTAATTCTTCTTCCAATGCTTTTACCCAACTTTCATCATTACAAGCTTCATTCACTAATTTTGGTTCAACCCTTGAAATTAAACAATACTCTTCTTATTCTTCAACAATTTTTCTTCTAGTTTGAACACCTTTATTTCTATCTCCTATGATCTGATCTTCAGAATGATTCAACCTCATATACCTGGGAGTTTTGGATTTTCATGAACTTTTGATTCTTGAACTTGTTCCTCAACATTTGCACTAGCTTCTTGAGTCACTAGATTCTCCGGAGCAATCTAAATTCGAGTTTGAGGACTTTCATTTTGATCATTTGATTCATATCCACAAAACTTGGAAGGTCTCTCCTTACTTTCATCAACCTTGACATTAGCACTTTCAACAATCTTTTTCAATCTTTTGTTAAAGCACCGATATGCCTTGCTTTGGTTAGAGTAACCTGGAAATATTCCTTCATCACACCTTGCATCAAACTTGCCTAGATCTTCATCTCTTTTGATATAGCATTTACTACCAAAAACTCTAAATTATTTCATAGTAGGAGCATTACCAAACCATAGTTCATAAGGAGTTTTACCAGTATTACCTTTGATCTGCACCTGGTTAAGAGTGTAGACAAGAGTACTCACAACCCTCTCCAATAGACATGTGGAACATTTTCTTCTATCATCATGGTTTTAGCAGCCTCTTGAATAGTCTGATTCTTCATTTCCACAACTCCATTATGTTGAGGAGTCCTAGGAGCGGATAACTGTCTTCTTATTCCATGCTCTTCACAAAATGTATTAAACTCATTAGAGGTAAACTCTCCACCTCTGTCAAATCTCAGATACTTTATCTTCACACCAATCTCATTCTCTACCCTAGCCTTGAACACCTTGAATTTGTCAAGAGCCTCTGATTTCTCTCTCAAGAAAGTGACCCACATCATCCAGGAGTAATCATCAATCAGCAACATAAAGTATATGTCTCCTTGCAAACTCCTAACTCTGGCAGGACCACACAAATCAGTGTGCACAAGTTCCAACAATCCACTTGAAAATTGTTCTTTACTTTTGAATGTAGTTCTGCTCTGTTTGCCCAACTGACATTCCTTACACATGCTATTAGCAGGTTTTACAAGCTTTGAAAGATCTCTCACAACCTGAGTAGTACTTATCTTGACAATATTATCAAATTTTACATGACACATCCTCCTATGCTACAACCAACTTTAATCAATCTGAGAAATGAAACATCTCTTACCAGTACTACTTAAATGAAAGATATTACCTCTAGTTTGTGTACCATATGCAATCTCAGTTTTGAAGCTTTCCAAGATTCTACATTTCCCATCCTTGAATCAGAGATCATACCCTTTGTCAATCAACTGTCCAACACTGAGAAGATTATGCTTCAAGCCTTCTACATACAAAACATCATTAGTGTTATTTTTACCATTAAGAGAGATGGATCCTCTACCATGGATTCTACCAGCTAAATTGTCTCCAAACTTCACAATTCCACCTTCATACCTTTCCATACTTACAAACTTACTCTTATCACCTGTCATATGATGTGAACATCCACTGTCAATCACCCATTCATCCTTTTCTTCAACCTAAGCAACCAAGGCACTTTCCACATTCACACAGCTTCTTCTTCGATGGCAATGAACACCCATTCATTTCCAGAGGTACTTCCCTTATCAGATTAATCATCTGTAACTCCTTCATCAACAACTTCTTGGACATAGTAGCATTTCTTCTGAAACCTAGGTTTGTTAGGGTTTGGCTTTGAAACCCTCTCTAGACATCTTGAAGCAAAATGACCAATCTTATTGCAAGAAAATTATTTGAAAGGAAACTTTTCTTCATACGTACCGGATCCTCTTGGTAATCTTTTGGCAATAAGGGCTTCAAGTTCTTCAAGCTTCATTTCATCTTCTTCAAGTTCCTTCCTTATCTTCTCATATCTGGTTAGTCTTCTTGAAGAGATTTCACCTAGATCAAATCTTTGCTTCCTAGAAATACTGGCCTTAAAAACAGATTTTGATTTAGGAAGGGAATCACCAAACTCACTCATTTCAAATGCTGAAAGCTTGCCAACCAACTGATCCCTTATAATAGTTGTCACAGTCCTGATCTCCTCAATAGGAGCAACTCTATGCTTGTATGAAGCAGGTAAGGATCTGAGCACCTTTCCAACAATCTCTAATTCTTCCAATTTTCCACCAGTACACCTGATACTGCACACAAGTTCATTCACCTTCTGCATGTAGGAAGTGATGTTTTCATCTTCACTCATTCTCAAATTTTCGTATCTACCTTCCAGGCTATGTAACTTAGCACATTTGACATATGCATCACCTTCATATAGAGTTTCCAACTTCTTCCAGATTTCATGAGTAGTTTTCAATTCCAGGACATTTGTCATTTTTGTATTAGTCAGGGTACTTAACAATGCTTCTTTAGCCTGAATATTGTTTTCAGCATCTTTGAGTTCATCTGGATTTGAAGGACCTTTCTCCGGGGACTTATACTCATCCTTTGTTATCAACCAATAAGCATCACCCATGCATTGCAAATGGCACTCCATGTGACTCTTCCAAAGATAGTAATTTGTTCCATCAAATCTCAGACTATCCTTCTTGTAAGTTGACATTCTAGATCTCCTCAAGCGGTCAAGCTTCTTTTAAAGGAATCAGCTCTAATACCAATTGTTGAAATTAAAGAAGATAACTAAGAGGGGGGGTGAATCAGTTGTCACAAAACTTTTATCTTTTGTTGCATTTAATCTTCTTTACCACTTATTAACAAATTAATGATATAACCATTAAAGCATGAATCAGCAACACATGAGCAGAAACATAATCAACACACATAACACTAGGATTTGTACGTGGAAACCCGATTAAGGGAAAAACCATGGTGGTGTTTAACCCACAAGATTTATTCTCTATTAAAAGAATAGAAAATGGGAAGGCACTTGCCTTTGGGCGCACTGCCCAGTGCTCACTGCTCAAAAGAGGCTCGCTACCTACAAGAACATTTACAATGTTAACACAGAAAGGTTGAATTGAGATGTTGGCAAGAGACACTATATGGATTCATTATTGTTGTCATTGATGGCAACAAAGTTCATCCCACACATCCGTAGGACATGGTGTGTCTATATCGGAAGTCAGAGTGAAGAATGTTGTGGTCCGGTAAGCAAGAACAGAGCATGTGGCGAGATCCGACAGTCAGGTCTGGATCTCTCAGAGGAAGTATCTTGGTGAAGTACAGATTTGGGGAAGTCAAGAGGACTACCTTGACTGATAGTTTCCAAGGATTTAGCCTCTGGTGATAGATGAAGAAAAAGATATGAATACTTGAGTATCAGGTTCTTGATTGGTAGTATGGACAGAGGAAGAACTGACTGACAGAACATCAGACATTATTCCAGATGTGTTACTGATGATGGTAAAGGTTATTAAGGCATAAGTTATGATTCGCTGACATGATTGATGACTTCTACAAGTATATCCTTGATCCACATTACTTGGTAAGCAAGGATTCAGCCGACAGATCAGAGTTTGTGGAAAAGATTGACTATTCTGGATGCCAACTAGAAAGGTGATGAAATCACTTGTGCAGATATATATACAAGATGGATTTAGTTGTGAGGGGTGTTGTGGTTTTTGGTTATGTGCGAAGAAAAGCAGTAGAGCAGAGTAAAAGCAGTAAGGAAGGTCTGGTATGTGAAAGGAGAGCAACACAAAAGAAGAGGAAAGATGAAGTGCAGCAGATCAGTGTACTGAGCCTAACCGGAACTAAACTCTAGCATATGTAGATGCTCCTTATTAGTTCAAGTATTGTATTACACTCTTTATAAGTTGTAGATAGTGTGTCTCTTGTAGGCAGTGTGCCTCTTGTGAGCAATGTGCTCGGGCAGTGAGCCGTAATTGGCAAGTGCCATTTTGTATTTCCATTCTTCTAACAGAGAATACAATCTTGGGTTAATCACCCCATGGTTTTCTCCCTTAACAGGGTTTCCACGTCAAAAATATTGTGTCATGTGTATTTCCATTTCATGGTTATGTTTACTTATTTGAATTAATGCTACATTGATTAATAAGAAAGTTTAGAAAGCAGAAATAATTAGGATAACTGATTCACCCCCCCTCTCAGTTATCAACATGAGAAACATCTTTTTCATGCAAGGTTTAGTTCCATAGAAGCACACAATACCTTTGCTCTGCCCCCACTCACTTCCTCGCTACATCTGCATCTTCGCTCACATCCACACATTTCCATGACTTCACAACACTTATTTATACAACTCATCGACTTTAGAATGAACATCAAAGTCGGCCAAACAATCATCTATCTGGAACATTCTCCAAGATAGGCATTTCAAGCAATTACAATCACAAGACTTAATATGCTACATGTAAACCACTACACTATCGTACAAACATAACTGGGACTCAAATCTTCCTCGAACATCACACCATGCTCCATAAAACTTCTCTTAGATCATTCGCAATACGCACCATGCATCCGGTCAGCCAAGACTGGAAAGAACAACAATACCCAAGGACAAATCTTCATCCACGAGTTCAATCCTCAATGCAGACCATCAACATAATAGACACTTGATTCAAAGACCACCACAAGCACAATGAAATCAATAGGAACAACCGCACCACCACAGATCACTAGAAACACTTGCAGCTTCATCTGGGAACTTAAGAACACTAACTGTCATGACTGTCACACTAGAAGGATTTCTTGCAGACCTCCAAACCACAAACCAATTGAGTTGAGGATGCACACTGACATCCAAAACACACCTATAGATCTGTAGATTATAATATTCCAATGCAGATCAATCCAGACCAAATTTCTGTCACTCTGTCACCTTTGAACAACTGCAAAACCCGGTTCTACTTAGATGGCCATAACTTCATGAAATCTCCATGCGGACCTCTCAAATCTTTCCTGGAGAAACTTTAGACAATCCTCTACAAACCCTTTAATCTGCAGACTTTGATCTTAATCTTATTGGGAATGCGGAGTAGTCTACTTCATTGAACTGCACTATCTTCACTATCTCTGACAAAGAGATATGTAACTCACTTGTTTCTTTTGGAGAGGCTAATTTTCTCAGTATCCTTAACATACAAGTCTTGTAAACAAGCAGTAGAATAAGATATAGTTGACACTAATGACAACAAGGATATGTTGACATTAATGACAACACCGATTAGGAACATATTTGCAATAGAAGCTCACACCTTTGATGATTGTAGTTTTGCCTCTTCACTCTTCTTTTGATGATTGGATCAATTAGGCACACTCTTCACTTCCCTCCTATCACAAAAATGTCTTCAAGATGAATCAAGATAGACCTTATTGCTTCTGCTCTTTCTCCTTCAGTTGCACATCATAATGCATCTCATACTCATACTTTACTCTTGGCACTGCCATATTCTCATCTTCGTGATCATACCTCACCTAGATCAACTAGGTTTACATTATATACATGACATTACATTGATTACATTACAAGTTGGCCAATACAACAAGAATATTGCAATTTACAAGTCAGCCAGAGATCACACAACATGAAACATTGTTACATCCCCAACTTACAATTAGACTTAATCATTATCTTGGCATGATAATCATGAGGATTAGTCATAGTTAACTAATTTGATATTGTGGAAATATCTGGTTTAATTTTTTATTATGAAATAATGACTGATGTTAATTAGTTTTGTAAATTAATTGATTTATAATATGAGACATTATAATGATACATTGATCATGATCTTATGGTCCTAAGTGTGAACAAGAAAATGAACGTCATTCGAAGAAGGAAGGAGATTATCATCTTGGAGGAAAGGTTAGACGTTGGGAAAGCAAAAGGTTGATTAGCCATTTTAGTATTGACTTCTATGTCCTTCTAAATCCCCTTCGTAAGTTGTCATGTGTCATGTCTCCTTTCTTGGTTTTCATGTTCTTTGTAAGCCGTTATATCATGAGTGCTATCACGACTAGTGGTGATGGCTAGTCAATGTTCTTGGAGCATCATCTCAAGTCAAGGGACAATTGTGTAAAGAGACAAGGAAGTCTCTCGTTATCCTTTTGTTCTCGGGAATATTGTTCCCTAGACTTTCAACTAAGGATGATAGTCAATTTTGGGGGAGTATTACTCGACCCTAACAACCGACGATCTTGTTGTGACTCATTTTGTGTTTTCAATTATATAGTGATAATCCTTAAGGATGAAACCTCTTTATAGGTTGAATTGCAATAATATTGTTATTATTTTACTTATCATAATATTCGATTACTATCGAATGCTATTAATTTGTTATTAGTCGGCCTTGAGGAACGATGGAGAGTTTTGAACTCATCCTTTCTCACATGATGCCTGGATCGAGCCACCTTTTGTGGGAACTGACCGAGTGGAATGGTAGTTACCATCCAAATTGACATGCCAAGAGTCGGCCAATTATCAAGCTTTAGTTTTTTATTTTTGTTAGTAGACTTTTGCTGAGGAGGGAGTTCGTTGTTGGGGTTTTGTGAGCAAGGTGGCGAAAGCTTTACAAAGATAGTAGTGGGAGATAAGAAGTTGTGAGCAGCTTGAAAAAGACTAGGATTGGAACTACATTCCTATTGAAAGCATTGTCCAGGTAATATGGTGGACAAGATTCTATTTACTTTCGATATAATGAGCTTTAACTGTGTTGAATCTCTATCAAAGAAAGTATGGTGTTATTAGTCATGTTGCATATTTAACATAGAGGCACAAGGCCTATGAGGTCGTGCCATGGTTTATGATAATATTTTCATAGTCGTGGCTCGAGGCGATATAGCCAAGCTAACATTGTTTCAAAGCTTTATTTCTTTCTATGGCTCAGAGCCTTAAGGCCGAGCCTTACCATGTTATCTTTGTGATGAGAATAGGATTGAAGCCATTATGGCTGAGCTAACAATACATTGAACTTTCTTATGAATGAACTCAAGGCCATAGGGCCAAGCAATGAAACACAGTATTCTTTTTGAGACTAAACTTTAGGCCGCATGGCCGAATAATGAGACATTGTAACCTTTTCTTGAGACTGCGCTCTAGGCCATGTGGTCGATGCAGTGAAACATTGTATTCTTTCCTGTGACTAAGCTCGAGGCTTAGAAGCCGAGCAATGATTGCAATATGGTTTAATTGTGACACTAGCTCGAGGACACAAGGTCGAGCCTTTTAGAGATAAACTCTTTTATGTGTCTGAGCTAAAGGTCTTATGACCCAGCTATAATGCATTCCATATTTTGTGATAACAAGTGCTCAAAGCTGTTATGACTGAGTAGGCCTTCAAAACATGTTAAACACTTGTTGACTAATGATGAAGTCAGAGCTAAAATGATCTTGGCATATAAACATTGCATAACTGGTAATGACTCTAGTTATTGATTATAACCTATATTTGAATCAAACAGTCACTCGACTATGGAGACAGCCATAAAGGCACTTATGCATCATTGTGACTGAAACACTTTAACTGATGTCAAGTTGGAATGCATGGAAAACCTAACTGTGATATATATTGTGGGTATTTAAACTGTCAAGAATTATACTCTTAAACCATTATTTTTGAAGGTGGTGAGATCTTTTGAGATCATGGTCTCATCATGAAAACTTGTTGTGCTTAAAGAATAATATAGATTTATTCTATGTGTCTAAACTAAGACCGGTTGATTATTATTATAAGTTATGATCTCTTTGTTATACTCTTTTTTAAACCATTGAGAATGGTGTTTAACTCCTAAATCTCGTAAAGATAATAAGAGCTATTTAGTATAATGAAACCATTCTATTCTACTAAGGCAAGATATGCCTTGAGTACTATGAATATGAGTTCATCATATATGATGATTTATTATCAATATTGTAGACCATAGATGAACCAAGATGGTAATAATTGGTTGAATTGTGATATGAGTTGAAAGAGGAACAAAGTGACAAGGAGTCACTAGTTCCTCATTACAAAAGTAACCTAATTAGTTGTAACCAACTTATGATGGGAGTTGAATGTCCAAGTATGGACAATAAACCAAATTGATCCCACTTATACTAGACCTAAAGAATAAGGTTGATGAGAACTTATCTAAGGACATGACAACGTATAAGTCGAGTTAGGGTGGTGGACATACGATGACGTTCATTGCGCAACGTGCATGTATGTAAAAATTTGGCCAAAGTAATGCATCCATCTCTGCATGCATTGTCAGTCCATAGTGTTCCAGATGGCCTAGTGTCTCCAGTAGTGTCATACAAGTTAGAGTGGATCTATAGTGTGTGATCGTGAGACATTAGGAAGGACACAACACCAAATACTTAGATGGCTATTCGAATGGTTTTTAATGTCTAACCTTTCTGTGAAGGGTAGGGCCACTTCTAGTTAGGAAGTTGAGCAGGGGACTGCTGGTCCGTGGTTGGAGGAAAAGCACTAGGATGATGCTCTCCTTCCCAAGCATGAGACAAGCCGAGGCTTATGGAGATTGATGTCATGGGATTCAGATACAGTGTTTGCATTTATGACCATAGGGTCTATTGTAATTTATTATTTGAACTATGATGCCTTGAGCATATCTTGTACTTGATTAATGACGGTTACTCACTAAAGACTTGTAAATGATTACTAAAATGTAAGCTTTGTTATATCATGATTAGATTGACATGCTTAATTGATGAAAAGATTATGTTTGTTAAAATTTGATTAGCTCAATGAACTTGTTAACTAATAGCTTGATTAAGATACATGTTTAAGTTAAATCTTGAGCATTATGGATAGTGATGTTACAAACATGCATAAGGCAAGCCCTAACATGAACTACACACCACTCCAGAGAGAGACACATGCCTTGTGGATCCCAACACATGCTTAGCCTGGTCCTAAACATCCTTTACAACAACATCCTTCAAGGAATAACATCTGCATGCTTCACAAATTTGAATTAGGTTGCTCTTAAGCAAGAAAACATGAAGCTTGTAGCACATCGGTCTTCACAATCTTAGCGGTACTCATGAATGATTAAACATTACTTGTTCTTCTTCCAGATGAGTCGACATGACCTACACACCATCTCTAGATGCTCATTGAACTCTGCACAATAAGAACATTATGGCAAACATCACCAACATACTCCAGTCGGCCTCAACAACAATGACTCTTCACAAATTGACTTGAAAACTTTGTGCGGTAGTGGAAACATGAAAGATCTGCATGTGCTTCAATTCTAAGAGACATAGAGATATGTGGAATGTCCACACAAACTCATATAACTAATATGTACATTCTCCAACTGGCGCAAGTACTCAAACATATGTCCTAAAAATAATTAGGCATCCAAAACCATCTGTAGTACACTGTCATTTGAAAATTGACTTATGGACCTCCAAAACACCTAAATCTGCACTGTAGTGTGCATTGAACATCTCTGAACATGTCCACAAAACCGCATGAACAAACCTTCACTTGTGGAGGAATGCAGAGCATTCCAATCAGCCTTCATCATCACATTATACTGCCAGAGCACAGACCAGAGCTCTGTCACTTGTAACTTCCATTGTGGAGGAGTAAATGATCTGAAACTTTGGATTTAGCACCTTTTCATCATACTAAACTTAATTCTGAACTGCATGACCATATCTTCAAATGCAGAGGAATGCAGAGAATTTTACCCAGCAGTCTTCCATGCGGCTTCCTGCAACAAAAATCTTCACCAACATTCGAAGGCCAAAATCTTCTTATATCAACACATACTTTCTTAGGATCATTAGGAAGGAGCATACGACATGCTACATATCATCAGAAACATCTTCTCATCCTCATCATAGCTTTTAATTCTCATTTTAATATATCATCATTCATCTTAATGCTTATAATTCCCATCTTAATATATCATCAAGAAATCATCTCTGCTGACCACAAATATGCTCAATACAACTTTGCTTGACATTAATCAAGGCATGACATCCAACCATGAACATCAACAACCACTGTTCACACATCATCACCATAGTATATTATCATCATAGGCATCCAAGCATAGTGTTGACATCACTAACAACACAAACAAAGTGTTGACATCAATGACAACCACATCAGTGACAACTTTAGATAACATATGTGCAATGCTCATTAGTGTTGACATCAATGACAACCACACAATCATATGTGCAACACATTGGAGAAGGGGTACACAGAGTGTGTTCAACTCAGGGTACAGTGTCACTCAAGATTGTTTTGGTTAGGGCTTGTGTGCACTTGTGTTGAATATTTGTTTTGTTGAACATGGCTTTGGAGCACTTGTGTTGAGTGTTTGCTCTTGAGCATGGATCTAAAGCACTTGTGTTGAGCATGATACATTGCGTTATGAAAAATAACTATTTCTCCTGGAGTGTTCCATAGCTATGAGGGTCAAAACCACTGAAATCTTCCATGGGTGAGAGTGGTCAATCCAAGTACTCTTATTCAGATAAGTACTGAACTTAAGATATTGGGATTATTATATATGGGTTTTGATGTTAATCTAATTATGAGATTATGTTATTCAACTTGATTTTTTATTATTTTATTTAGAGTTCTTATTAAATTATCACATGTTTCAACTTACATTCTCTATTTATATCTATTTTAGTATCATTGCATATTCTAAATTATCTTAACTCTAAACATTAACTATAATAAATTAGACGCAAGTAGTTAAATAACTATGGGAGAAAAGTAACATTACAATAAATATGTTGCAAAACTAAATCCCATAACCACAAATACTATAACAACAATAATACCCTACCCAACTATCAGGCCCTCTTTCCTATATTTTTTTCTTTTTACTAAATTTAAAATTCTATTTAACCCCTAAATAAATTTTATTGGTATTGCTTCTTTTCAAACATTGATAAGTCAAACATAAGATAACCTATTTTTCATGAGTTTTATGTATGTTCTATCTACGTCCAACACAAATAAAACCACCTAGCGAAACCTGGATGTTGGCTTCTCAGATGAGATTTCTATAGTCTCGATACTATGGACAACATTAACTAGATAGGTCCTACATTTGCATTGAACACACAAATAAGCCTAGTTTGGCCTATAGGCCATTCTATATGTGCACACATCTTGTAACCGCAAAAAAAAATTGGTAGTCCTAATAAAAAATAATTTTTTTGGTAGTCCTTCCTTTTTTCGTGGTCCAAAAAAATGGAAAACTAAATTAAAAATAAAAATAGTTATAAAAAAATTGTGGAGGTAGCTCATTCGTGCATTTCATTTGTGCTGGCCCCTTATTTGTGATGGATTCATTTATAAAAAATATAAACAAAAAAAATGGAAAATTAAATTAAAAATAAAAATAGTTAAAAAAAATTATGGAGGCAGCTCATTCGTACGGTTCTTTTGTGTTGGCCCTTCATTTGTGCTGGATTCATTTATGAAAAATATAAACAAAAAAAATGGAAAACTAAATTAAAAATAAAAATAGTTAAAAAAAATTGTGGAGGTAGCTCATTTGTGCATTTCATTTATGTTGGCTCCTCATTTGTGCTGGATTCATTTATGAATGATTCTTTTCTTGGTGGTCGTTTTAGCTCTAAAGTGTATTTATAGGGTAGAAAAACATATTTTCAAGTTGCGGTGGAGGCCAGGGCAGGCGAGCACAGCATTGGGCGCAGAGGTGGAAAGGGCAAGGAGGCTCCTTGAGGACTCCATTATTATCACAGTGCTTTGGACGCTTATACTTCCCGTAAAGTGAAATCCTTGAGAAGATGTTTGCTTCTTCAACTTTTCTTCTCCTCTCTTATTGTTCCTTGTTCTCTTGCTTTGCTAGTTGGCAACCTGATTGGGGACGCCATATTGGAAACACAATTGAGAAGTGTATTACCATTCACAACTTAATGGTAAGATATCATCCATTTCAACAACAATGGCATTTTATGAAAAAGGGAAGAGAGGCTTTTTCCCTTTTTAAACAGTTGTTTTTGGGCATTCATGAAGAGTTTTTATCCCTCCTTGCAAAAAGAAACATATATTATTGTTTTCCCAATATATATTTTTTTTCTTTGAAAAATTATGTAGAGATATATGGTTGTTTTTAAAGCTAATTAAAATAGCTTTACATCTCATCTGATTTACAGATTTATATCTCATCTGATTTCAAGCATGAAGGAAAAAGAATTCTACCTTTAAAATGTACAACATTTTGCATGCCATTTGAGCACAAATCTTAAGCACACTTAAAAATTATTTGTTTCAATGTGCCTAAGTTTCTTGTTGTTGTATTAGGGTTGCAAATTATAAGATTTCTTGATGTCCTTTTTCTTTGAAAGTCCAAATCTGGGTAAATCCAGAAAAATATATATATTCTTAATCCATCTCAACCTGCATGCAAACTAAAACCTCCAATTCCTACAAAACAAAATAAAAAATCATAAATCAATTACTCTTAAGTATTGTATGTGACCCAGAAAACTTAATAGAAATTCAATAAGGAAGAGCAAGAAGGAGAAATTTCATGAAATCCATAAACAAAATGTAGAAGGAAAAATGGTTAAAAAAAAATTAGCCATCTGCATAACCTCCTCTTCAAAAAGATTAAAACTGTACAATAAAAACAATTAGAAGAAAATGGAGGTTCAGGTAGAAAAAAATATATTTATTCTATTATTTAATATTTTGGGCAAATTCTAAATATTAATAGTAAATTGGTTTAAATACTCTTAAAAAGCAACTTAGACTTTTAGTGGAGTTAGAGTGCTTTATTATTATTTTATAATAATAATTATTTTTTGTTTATTCATAGTGGTATATGATTAGAATTTAAAATAAATATTTCTTTAATATTAATCTTCATATTCTATTTTAAAATTTTTATTAAATTTTAATATTTTATTTTATCTTTTAGTTAAGAAATTTATTTTATTTTATCTCATTTCATTTATTTCTTTTTTTATTTTATTTTATTTTAATTTAAAGATTAATATATTTAAATATTTAGACTTTAATTTAATAGATAAAAAAAATTAATTAAAAAGTGAATAGGAAGAAAAACATTTATTCTCTATTTTATTATCCTAGAAAGTTTATATATATATTGCTAAGATAACATTCATTTAAGATGCATGAATTATACCTTGTGCTATATCGCTGGCCAAGAGATTGATGTTCCTTGTTTGATGTTGCTCTGCTCTATATGACAGACTACTCCTTGAAGGTTATAACTGCTAATGGTCTAATTGTTTGCTGCAATAATCTGCTGCTATTATCTTGGTGTAGTACTGCTGAACTATATTCAAATCCTATATATATATAGTGAGTTGCTTTATCAACTCTTTAATTGTAAATAGCCTATCTTAAATATTTGTATTGTGGTGTAAAATCATATTAATGCTAATTAAATCTTAGGATTTTGAATTTTTAAGACAAATTTTTATTATATGCTCATTTATGTACTAATTTATTTTACCTTATGGACTCTATTTTATGCTCATTTATGTACTAATTTATTTTCTTTTATGGACTCTATTTATGGAGGAGAAAGCACTCATTTTTTTGTTGTAAATAAAAACCAAAAATAAAATAAAAAACTAAACCAAATAAAAAAATAGAATATGTTATTTTGTAACGCCCAAATAAATTGTAAGTGTGCAGTCTGAGCAGTTTCTAAATAAATTGTAACTCTGCATGTATTTTAGCTCTCTGCAAGTATTTTAGATCTTTATATATCTCTGCATGTATTTTAGATCTCAAAAACTCTTTCCTTTCCTAAGATTTATGCAAGAAAGATTTTAGATCTTAAATATATTTTCATTCAAGTTGGGGAAACAAAGTCTTTACATGGAAATTAAATTCATTGAAGGTATTATTGGAAAATAAATAGAAATAATAATAGAAATTGGGGGCTTCATTGTTGTTTTGGGTTGAGAAATTTGAAAATACACATTCAAAGAGGCTACTCATAGGTCTATACTAAGGGTTAGAGTTTATAATTTTATTTTTAGCTCAACTTAGATTTAATTTCTAATTTTACGATATGATTTTAAGGTGATGCCAAAGTTCAAACATATGCTTCATATATGCAAATTGGATGACAATATACAAACAATAAATGACTCAAGTCCAAGTGAATGTGAAATTTAGTTCAATCACACACACAAAGTCAATGTGAAAGTTCATACACATCTTACACACATAAAGTGAATGCCAAAGTTCATTCAGATAAACATGTGCACACACAGTGAATACCAAAGCTAACTTTCAAATCTACCTACCCACACACAATGAAAACCATAGTTAATTCACACACACATACTTTTGACACAAAGTGAACATCAATGTTTTTGTACACACATAGAGTGAGTGCAAAAGCTCATTCACACACACATGCATGCACACATAGAGTGTGACAAATTTCATTCAAATTCATAGGCACACACTTCACATAAACTGAATGACAAAACTAAATAACTTTCACACACACACACACACACTTCACATGAAGGGAATGCCAAAGTTAACTTCCAAACATGCACATAATGAATGTCAAAGTTTATTCACACAGACACATAATGAAAGTCAAACTTTATTCAAACACACAAAGACTCACAATGAACATCATTGAAGTTTGTTTGTAGACACATTTCACAAAAAGTGAAAATCAAAGTTTATTCATACATCACACAAAATGATATCCAAAGTTCATTCGTGCACACACACAAAAAAGGAATGTTAGTTCTTCAAGCACATTCCACATAAAGTGAACATCAAAGTTCATTCATACACTCTACACAAAATGATATCCAAAGCTCATTTGTACACACACAAAATAAAAAATTTCAAATCTTTCAATTGCATTCTACACAAAGTGAACATCAAAGTTTGTTCATACACTCCACAAAATGTGATAGTTGAAGTTCATTCACTCCACAAAATGTGTTAGCTTAAGTTCATTCATAAATAAAGAAAAACTAAATGTAAAAGTTCTTTCAAATTCACATAGATACACAAGAAATTCCAAAGTTAGTTCAAACACGTATACCACACAAAGTGAATACCAAAATTATTTTTTAAAAATACACACCACAAAATGAATGCCTAAATTAGCTTTCTCTCACACACACACAATTTACATAAACAAAAAGTGAATATGCCAATATTCAAACATAATTCATTCACACAAATTTAGTACAAGCATGCATTAACACTTAAGTTCAAACATTCCAAACTCCGAACACGCTCATAAAGTGGGTGCCAAATTTATAAAACATAGTAAAGTTCAAATACACACACTAGACAAAGTGAATGCCCAGATTAAATTTCACACACAATTCACATAAAATGAATGTCAAAGTTAAAACACACACTTCACATATAGAAAGTGAACATGTGCCAAATTTTAAACAATGTCAAAGTTAAAACACACACTTCACACATAGAAAGTGAACATGTGCCAAATTTTAAACATGCTTCATGCACAAAGTTAGTTCAATCACACAAAAGTAAACACTTAAGTTCAAATATGCCAAAGAACAAATACACACAAAGTGAATGCCAAACTTAAAGCACACTCTTCACACAATGTTAGTTCAATCATTTCACACATATTTGATTCAAACACACACTTCATACATATATGTTTTTTAAAAGTCATTTTGTGCAATGCTTGGTCGATAGGAAATTAATAATATGGATTTTTATTATCCTACATTATTTAGGTATTGCATGGTTCACCTAATCTCTTGGTTGCTTAGAATTTATTTAGTTTATTCACGATTTACTTCATGTGGTTATTCATTTAATACCACTCAATTATTTTTATTTGCAAAAAAATAATTTAACTTCATATTGTATTTATAACCTTGTCTACCAACAACTACATGTAATGACTTTCCATAAAAATAAAAATATAACCTATTTAGTGATAGGCCTATAAATATTTGTGCATATGGGCCATTTGATAGCACCTTTGGTGCTTTTACTAGTATTAATATAATCCCTAATGACAACATTCAGTTCAATGTTATCATCCATAGTGGGTATAAAATTACGCTTTAGGGAGCATGAACCACATAATTAGTTACATCTCTTCCCTCAAACTCATATTTATAATTCAACGACCTTGGCCAGGAATAAGGACAACAAGCTTATGCAATTATTAAAAGAAAAAAAATGAGAGCACTAACTGATGTCAATGGATAAAACTTATGGGCGACACCCATTAGAGAATCCCTTATCAACTGCAGTCTTCATTATTGCAGCATCTTTCAACTCCTTCAGTGAATCCTCAAAGCACTGTGCAAGTACTTCTGGATCGGGTATGACATCTCTTGCCACTAGGATTTGAAAATATGCCTTTCCCATATAGCTAAACAAGTGCAATGTGACAGCCTGCATTTTGTTCATTGTCTTCATCAATATCCACTTCCAATTATAACAGACCTTGATTATCTATTTATTTATCTACAAAGGTGCATGTACACATATATATGTGCACATATACACACTGTATTCAGACTTCAGCATAGAGAATCCCATTGAAAATAGAGACTGAAATATAGAAACTCAACAGGAGGAGGAAAAGTCTAAAGTTGAGCATTTACTTGTGGCAAGCCAGTGCATGTTGCAGAAATGAATGAAAGTGGATTTCCTGCAAACATTATTTCATCTGATGGACCACGAACATTTGACAATAAAAAAGTAGTGCTTGCCAAAGCTCTGTAATCGACGTATGCAGCAGCCTGAAAAAGAAATGAACCATAAATGCTTGGTGTGTAGAAAGATATTGAAACATATAGGTTAAGTTGCCACTTGCAACATCTCTAAGGCATTTTCATATTTTATGCAGTATATATCTCTTCATGGTAGTACCTTGGAACCCATGAGTTTCATGATAAATGCTGCAAATGCATAAGTAAAAATTGCTTCAAGTGATGTCTTCTTGCGCTCAACCATAGCCTTTGCCTGTCGGACAGAATCAAGAGGGTCCTTGAATTTTTTGAGGCATAAACGGAGAAGAACGAATCCCATGTTATTTCCCCACCTTGCACTTGGGTCTCCCTTCAACATCTTCGACAGCTCCTGCAGGGTATCCCAAACTTTGTCATTCTAGAGCTTACATTTTATACTTTATAACTGTTGACTTAAATACATGTATTGATATGGAGAGGTAGTTAAATTTTAAGGAGATAAACCACCAACCTGGGTTCCAGTTGCCATTCTTGTATTTACCATGCATAAACCTGATAACCTGAGTTTCTCAATTAAACCTGCCAACAAAAGCCCTAGTTCAGAATCTGAAGCAAAGAGCTACAATTACACCAAAATTTTTTGGCATTTTTCTTGCTCATGCTTGCCAATAATGTCTAGACTGGTGTTGACTCCAGTACTCATTTAAATTTCATTCATGCTTTGCTTAAGTAGCAATGCATCGGAATCACTATAAAACAAGAATTATCTATTTTGATGTTTTGTAATAATCATAGCTTGAGCAGATCACAGATCATTTTGGTATTGTTGATGAATTTCAGATTGTATGTCTTTAACCCCACTAAGGAAAACTAAATGAAAATGGATCAGAACCATGCAAATCCACGATTAAGTCAAGATAGAAATTGACTTAGAAAGCATGGTTAGAGTCAGAGGCTCCGCCAAGTAGGGATATAGAGAAGCAGCAAAAAAGACCAGGTTTGTACAATCGGTGGCAACCTCAAAGAACTTGGCAAAGCTATAGAAGGCAAATTGATATCTACATCAAGGATTGGCTACACTACAAGTTGCAGAACTTGTGTGTACCAAAGAAAGAGGGAATTCAACTTTTATGGGAGGCACACACTTTAATGGTCAAACAATCAATAGGGATTTTACATCTCATTCACAACAAAAAGTGTTAAATATTTGTCCTATTTTTATTGGCCAAAATTGACCTTCGACTGTTGAAATGGATGATATTTAAGAACAGCCCTTCCAAAGTAGTGAGACATCTTGGACTAGGAAAAACAGTGATGGCTCTGCAGCAACACATTAATTTGCCAAAGATACAAGAATATATATGAATTCATTTGAGGGTGTATACCACGTGCTACTATGGGAAAGCGTTTTCCTTGACTTCACATGTGGATTACCCATGTCAAGGCAAGCATATAGCCTAATTGTTTGTGTTAGCAGACCGGTGTAGCAAGATGTGCATACTTGTTCCTTGAAAAAATACACTCAAAGGATACGAGGCAGTGAACTTGTTGTTCACCAGTGTAAGAGGACACTTTTGGCTGCTTAGATCAATCATTTCTGATGGGGATTCATTCTTATTTGGTAGGTTTTGAAGCACATTGTTGAGTAAGAAGGATAAGAGATCCACCACATTCCATCCATAAGCAAATGGTCAAACTGTGGTAAACATATTATATAACATTGTTAAATACATATAAAGCATTTTAGGAAATGGGATTAGAATTTAGCCTACATTCAATACTCTTATAGTAACTTTGAATAAAAAATATTGATGGATTTATAAGAGCAGCAAATTAAATAATGATGATCTGCAGATCATCCAACTACAACCATACAATGCAAAAATGATTGAAGACTCCAAAAATCTCTATCGATTCATTTGATCAAAGGAATGTCCATATATATACAACCAAAATGCAACTGAATTCTACAACTGACTACAAACAAATAACTAATCAAGAATAAGCAATGTTCATTATTCCTACAAAAACTCCATTTGAGACATGTTTTTAAGTAATTTCCTAGTACTCTACTTGATGTTGTCTATGGACAAGAAGAAGAAAATAACAGGCACATTTAAAACAAAGCCATAAAGATTTGTTGAATGAATCTGAGCCAAAATCTCAACCTAAGTACAACACAGAATAAGGACAACAGGGGAGGATAGTCGTTTACAGGTTGTAGATACGATTAGCTTTAGATAAGCAAAGGATAGACTTCAGGTCCAAGCAAATTCCTTATAAGAAATGATAGACATTCACATCTCAAGTACATTAATTGTTTTTTAATAAAGGCTAATGCTAAACATTCATATATTTCAACTATGTAATTTGCTTTTTGATAAAGAGATGGTAATGATGCACCAAATGAATTATTTGAATAGATGCAAAGGTCAAAATTTATTGAAAGAAGTTGATAAGAAAATAGAACACTCTGAAATCTAAGGTGGTCATTTTATAGCAGCCTGGAGACCTTTTATTTTTAAAATAATATCAAGACAGCTTTTCAGGTGAATAGACTATTAAAGTAGGTGAGGAACCTAACTTGCAGGCCTTGGATCTTAGTCAATGGCCTAAAGCATGGAAGAAGATGAAACTGGATTTTTAGTATCACTCGGTGTTTCTTCAACTTTAAGGACCGGTCCCAATTCCTGAAATTTTCTTTCTAATTCTAGGAAAGTAGTCCATGATCTTCTAGCTCATTGTTCCCAATGCAAACTAGCACAACTACTGTTTTGCAATACCAACATCAAAGTATATTAGTCAAGGCAATGAATTACATAATATTACAACCTTTGAGATCATCTTCTCCATCCTTAAGTAAATCTAGTAAGACAAGGAGGGCATCACAAAATAATGCTGCATCAACCTTGCCTACCTTATTTTAGGTAGGCAGACCACTTAGGGTGGAAAATTGAGATTAAGCCTATTGAGTACTCAAACTAGTGTTGGAGCTTGAGTTCAATATTCAAGAATATCCTAGGAGAAGATTTTTTTTATTTTTTAAATTTTTTATATTAGCATTGATCTCGGATTTGCAAGTTATGAAGAAGAAAATAAAATGAACTAGTGGATAAAATCATGAACATAAGATTAGGATAAAATGTCTCTGTAAGATTCACTTCTTGGAGGCAGCATGTTGGTTTGTTCTTCATCAATAAGTCCCTATATATAATTCAAAGGCCTCCAGTTCGGAAGAAAGAGATTTTGTATGCATCAAATTCCTTATTAGCTTGCAATATGTTGACCTTTGAGTGCATATCGATGGCCTTCAATCTACCCAAATTTATTTATTGTCTGACGTCTAAACTTGTGATATGATCATATCTCACTAAAGCCTTCAATCAGCCCAAATTTATTTCTTGTAGGCAGATGCATTTTAAAGACTTGTTTTGAGGATATAAATCACAAAAGAATGTATAAGATCTAACCTTTTTTTTCCATTTCAGGGCATTTCAACTCCAAGTATCGTCGGAAACCAGAAGAAATAACACTAACCAAAACATCATTTATTGTCTGCATCAAATCATCATTGTTAGAGAGAGTTCCTTGATTCCCTGCGGCTTAAAACCATGCTATAAAACTTTTCTGAGACATAACTTTCCAAACCGTGTACCAAATTTCTTTCAACATTTTTTTTGAAGCACACTAAATAACATGAGAGCTACACTCTAAGAAAATATTTCCCTAGTGGCAAATTGAAAAATAAAATAAGCTTACCGCATTTACTGCATCCTTGACAATACTCATATCATTTACATTAAATACGGCTGTTGCTAACTTCTTTGGCCATAGCTCAACCCCAGGAAACCCCTTGATTGGCATCTTGCTGTCTTGAAGCCATATTATTCGAACAGCAAAATACATGACATCGATGAATGTATTCCATGTAAATAAAACCAGTTTCCACAGCAAAAATACGAAGTGAAAGACTTTAAACCTATGCTCGCAAGTGTCTGTTGGGAATTTGATGGGATTAGGAAGTACTAGTGGAAGATCTGGTTTATCTACTCTTCGGCAACTTGCCAGAACAAACGATAAAAGGGAAATTCCATCTCCAAGAGCATGGTGCATCCTGATGACAAAAACAGCTGATACATCTTTCAAATTCACTCGAAATGCGTGGACATCCCAGAGGGGTCGCAGCTCATCCAGAGGACACGTAAACATAAGATCAGAAAGAAATTTGTTCGGATAGCTCTCATCTTTTGCATCATCAGGAGATAACTCATAAATTATAATATGCTTGTCAATGTCCAACTTTGTTTTGTGCCAATACTGGTTTCCCCTTTTATCTCTGACCTGCATCACAAGACAAGATCAGTAAATGGTTGGTGATTTCATCTACTTAATCTTTTAATCTTTTAATCTTTTGATTATTTATAATTTGAAGACATGATATTTCCACAGTTCGTGATATGAAATTGTAATGCTTTTGGTTAAAAATTGTGTATAGCTTTTTTACATGGACCTCTTGGATCACACTCTACTTAATCTTTCAATTATTTCTAATTTGAAGACATGATATTTCCATAGTCCATGATATGAAATTGTAAAGCTTCTGGTTAAAAACTGTGTATAGCTTTTTTCATTAACATTTTTTATTATTTCTAATTTTAAGACATAATATTTTCAGTCCATGATATTTTTCACAGTCCATGATATGAAATTGTAAAGCTTCTGGTTAAAAACTGTGTATAGCTTTTTTGCATAGATGTTTTCCATTCTCTTCCCAATAATGAATCATAGAGTGTGATCCAAAACGTAGATGCAAAAAAGCTACACAGTTTTTAACCAGAAGCTTTACAATTTTATTTCTAATTTGATTAAAAAACCCTTTTTCCTGACTTAGAAACAGTTGCAAGACAGTGATGTTTTAAACAAATTTAAGAATACAGAATGACTTCCCTTTAAGAATTTGCATATCACTGTATGCAGGACCTAATCTGGTCACAAGGAAATGTTCTTTATAGTCATTATCATCAGACACAGCATGGCTAATAGCTTTCCTTTAATAAATGTGCTCTGTGTGAAACAATGAGAATGGAAGTGATTTCATTTACCTATTTACTGGTTCAGCCAAAGAAACAACCTTAATCTACCTCAGACCCTATTGATCTAGACCTTAAATATACAGATTTACACAGACCATGGGAAACAACTTATAGATTCCATCCAGTGTTTCTATTAAGTCTTTCAATTATTCCCTACTCCCTTTCCAAGCTATACATTAAACAGAATACAAGTTAACAAAGAGCTTAAACAGCCCGTACGTTGTGAACATACAGGTTGAAATCCTGTCGACAAACAGATAGGTCGAAAACATTCACCAGGTCGAAATCCTGTCGACAAACAGACAGGTCGAAAACATTCTTCATTATTGATTCAAATCGTTTGTAAAGCAAGTCAAAACAATCGCAGGTCGAAAATACCGAAAAACAGTTGACACACAATGTGCCGGCTGTTTAAGGTGGACTCAAGCTACCCTCAAAATTCCAAACACAGCCTCTTTACCACCCCCACACTGATTTCATGGTTTGTTAATAATCAATACCGGATCTCATTTTGCAAAAAAGAAACTGAAAAAATAAAACACCACATGAATACACGAGAAATGCTTCAAAACAGGGGCACCATTGAAGTATAAATAGTAATACCAGCACACTGCAGAACCTAGGATGGTGAAGTATAGTTCGAGTGAACTCTTCCTTGAGGACATCTTCATTCACTTCATTTTTCAAGAAAATCATAGAATAGATAACTGTATCCCATCTCTTAAAGATTCTCCCAAATGGTGTTAGAGGCTGATCCCCGACATCAATAACAGCATCATCACTGCCACCGTGTATGGCAACGATATTCTTTGGCTTGCCATTCCCTGAATCAGAATCTCCCATCTTACCCAATTCCTGGCCTCTATAATTGTCAGCAGGAACCAAGAATTTTAGAAATTGGGTGGTACACAAAGACCAGTACTTAAGGGTAAATATATAGAACTCTGTAAGGCAACCTCCATAGCAGCTCTAAGCTTGTCCACCATGGTAAGGCTGTCATTTTTCTGTGTACAACAACTTCTACTATAAAAGAACAAGTGAGAGTACAGGACTTGATTGGACATATCCTAAACAGAAGTGTTCACGAAGAAATTAACTGAAGCTCAAGCAGTAGGTAACCGATCTTCTTTGAATTTTGGGTTGATTGACTTGTGCACAGCTCAATGCAGCATTTACAGGGCACCAACTCACAGACTCATTACAGGAAACCTACTTTAAGCTTTTATTACATGCCGAGATTTTTCCTAATATTAGTATTTGAAATCTAAATTGCCTAGACAAATTTTGATGTGATTTATCATGGCTTTTTTCATAAATGCACCGTATAATTGTACGCCATAAAAGGCACCTTTGGTTTTTTTTTTTATAAATTTTGCAATGTATTTGTTGTAATATTTAATTTGTCTTTGTAACAAACAGAGTGGTACTGGGGGATTATTTATTATTATTATTTGTCAAATAATATTGTAACCATTATTTGGTTATTATTCAATTTATTTCTCAACTAATTTTTTTTTACCTAAAATAAATATAATTTCTATACTTTTTAACCAATGGATTGTTATAAGTTTTCTTGCTTACACTAAATATTTAATTAAAAATATTAAAAAAACTATTTATCAATACTCCTCCTGGCTAAAGAAACTTACCTAACATAGTAAAATAATATAAAGATCCTAAAATGACTAAGAGACTCAACAAACAAAACATGTATTTAATTAAAAATATTCAAAAAACTATTTATCAATACACATGTTGACTCAAGAAACTCACCTAACACAGTAAATAAAACAAACAATCCTAAAATGACTAGGAGCCCACTCAACAAACCTAGAGGAGACATTTAAGCAAGATGCTCCACATCATTAAATTTTGTTAAATTAATACCTTACTAGTTTTCATTAAGCAAATAAGACTAAAATAAATCTTTAATTTATTTTTATTTTGGAACCATTTAAGAATTGATTTATTTTATTTATATTGTTTTCTTTATTTTTATTTGAAGAATCCTTTTTATTTATTTACTTTAAAAATTATTTTATTTATATTTATGTTGACTGTGTTTTACTTTTTATGTAGGCCTATTTTACTTTTATTTACTATCACTTTTATTTACTATCAAGTTATCAACGAATTGAATCAATAGATATGTTAATTAAAATATATCTTATATACTATTATTACATTACAATATAATTTCTATAACATAAAATAAAATAATATATTTCTACTTACCATGTAACCAATAAAATAAATTTTATAGATACATTATAATGTGTAGCATATAAATCATGGTCAATAAGGTGGCAATAGTTAATTTGTAGTTCATAAGCCAAACACCTATTTATTTTTTCGCAAGGAAGGACACCCGATTCGTGAATACCCTATTAGAAAGAATAAGTTTGCTCAACCCATTTCACCTTCACCCTCTCAATTACCCCTATCAAACCCCTTCTTAACCCTCTTCTTCCCCTAAGACCCCTCCCTTCCCTCCTGCTCATCCTCAACCTATTCCTTCTTCTAATTCTCCTCGATCTACCGTGGCTTAACCTTCTATTGTTCCACCTTCACCTTACAAAGATGTTGTCATGATTTATAGTTGGAGAATGGTCAGGAAAAGAAAGGAACCTCAAGCTCTACCCTTCCTTCTTCTAACCATTCGCCAACTTGAACTTGTTCACCTCTTCCCCCACATTCTTTCTCTAACACTCCACTACGAGCTTCTTCCCCCTACTACTCACTCTTGTCAAAGATCAAGATCTCCATCATCTTCTAATGACCATCACTGTAATGAACAAGACAATAGGTCCTATAACTACTTCTCAATTTTTCTATCAGAAGTTGATAATATTACCTCTTGACCACCATGAATTGCAATCTTTTAAATCTTAGCATGTTAGAGGGATCTCACTCCCTCATTGGAAGTTTAAAGTAAAAATGGCCATTGACAAATGGAGAAAAAATGTTTTTCTTCAAGAAGTTAAATTAAAGTTCATCTCAAATCTTCCCTTTATAATGTTTGTAAAGATGTTATTTTCTTTCATACTTCCCATAGAGAGGGCAACAAAGGAGCTATTTTGGGACTGCCATCATGACTAGCTAACCTTGTCATTGATAAGGGTGAGGACCCTTCACACAGTTGTGTCTAGGCCCTCACTTTTATCAATGGTCAAACTATTGCTCTATGTTCTATTTATGCATCCAATAATACTAAAGAAAGAATCAAGATTTTGGATTGGTTGTCCTCTAATCTCTTAGTCATTGACTTGATCTTAGGAGGAGATTTTAATATGGTGGAACATCATAATGACCACACCTGGTTTAATCTTGTTAAAATTTGCAAAGAATAATATAAAAACTAGACTTATTGTCACAACTCTCTGGGTGTAATGGTTGTTTTTGCATGATAAATATTCAAACCATGTCGACAACTGGTTCACTTGGACCAACTGTAGATATGGCTTGGATTTAAAACTCAGTGGGATAGAGAAATTTTATATCTCTCACAACCTTTGTTACACCCCATGTGTTTCTATCCACTTACTATTTACCTAGATTGGTTAATTTGTTTGGAAAGTGAGTGATTATGGACCTCTGCATCTATATGTGTTTCTATCCATTTACTATAGATTGGTTATTTTGTGAAAATTGAAGTAATTATGAATCTTTGCATATATGTGTGTTATCTATCTTCAATACAATATGATGAGAAAAAGAATAATGCAATGTCTTGTATTAAATTTGATTATTGTTAATTAATGATTATATTTTGATCAACTAACTATTGTGGTGGTGATCTAAGTGGATGTAGGAACAGGTTGTCCCTCTAGAAAGGAGGGGAGGTATCACTCAGGAGAAGGACTTGGTCTGGTAAACGTAAAAGAAAAGCCTAAACTGAGCAACACACACACACATCCTATTTTGACCTAGGTTGAGTCGAGTCAGTGTGTGTAATGATAAGTGATCTAAGTTTTGTATCTTGAGTCTTGATTGGATGTTCGATCCTACATGTTGTTAAGTGTTTGGTTGTCTAAGCAAAGTTTTCTTTTGGGGACTATAGTTCGTACAAGTCCACGATATGATCTTACATATGAATCGATATGAGCATGGATATATGTAGGTAGACGTACCTACACACACTCATGAGCATATTGCTCATAGATAAGGGGATATCGATTTGGACTATGCAAGAATTATCGTCTTTTTTGTGTTCTTTGATGTTAAGTCCATGAAGATTTTACGACATTAAATGCATTTATGGTTATGAGTTATATTTGATTTTACAATATGTGTGTGTGTGTGTGTGTGTGTGTGTGTGTGAATATATAGTCTCTCTCTATATATATATGTATATAATATAAATATTATTATTATTTTCTCTTAATAGCGAAAATACAATTTTATCATTTTTGCAGAAATTTAATTTCATAAATATTGTTTTGTGGTGATTAAAACATAGTAATATATAAAATAAGGTTAAAGTGTTTATTATATGGGATAAATTTCATACTTATTAGGGTGGCGGCCTTACATGGCACGTGACCCCCTTAAGCCATTAAAGGCAGCACATAAAGCACGTACTTTGAGCGCATGTGGAAGGCCATTAGGAGGCCAAGGTAATAAGGGAATGTGCCATATCTTTAAGCCTATGAAAGCACTTAAGACTTGGACTGTTGGTGATTTTCCTTTTAAGTTCTTAACAAACTCATTTTTGGAAAGTTTGACTAGGTCTTAAGCCCGTGAGGAATTGGAATTAGTTGCAGATTTTTATTAAGCCTATCATTATTCTTTCAACACCTTGGAATTTGTTGCAAATTAAGGAGAAAGGTGGTAGTTTTCTTTTCTAGTTCCTTAGGTTTTTGGTATAAAATGGGGTGCTCTCCCTCATTTCTACACACATTTTTCACTGAAGAGCCTTCTCTTCTTGTTTTTGAGTTTTGCGTTAGTTACGAGAATTTGTCATATTGCTTTTGTGAGTTGTTTTATTTGGAGGAGTGATCTAGAGTGTTGGAAGGGCTTAAGGAAAGGAGTCTTTGATTCATTTGGAGCTATAATCTCAGGCATGGGGTTTTTCTCCTTCTCTATGTTTTCTTGTTTTCAAAACATTATGTGTTGTATAGTTTTAAGTGATTGCATTGTTGAATTATTGATGTGAATGTCTATTGATTGTGTGTGTGTATATATATATATATACTACTGTCGCTTCTGATGAACCTACTGAGTCAATCGATGCTTTCTTTGTTACTGGATCAAGATCAACGGGTGGGTGGCTTGCTACTTGCTGGTCCCTACGGGGTTTATGGCTGGCTTAGTCAGATGGCTACTAAGGCTGGTATATATATATATATATATATATATATAGCAAATTTGTATTGTGAATATGAGATAGTTTCTATGGTTGGGATTTTACCTAGATAGAATTGTGAATCAATCATTGATTGGTGTTTGTATAGGAAAATTGTATAAGGGGAAAGATAGTGAAAATAGGTTTCAAGTGATATTACTTAGATATATGTATCCTAGTAAAGCATGTAATAGGTTAACCTTGGGATATGTGATCCATGGAAGAGGTAGATAACCTAGTATAGAAATTTTTGTCTTTCCCAATCGAGATAGAAGGGTGGGTGAATTTGAGACAAAGAAAAACTTTGGCCAAAGTGGTGTAAATAGCCAGCATTTACACTGTCTAATTTCACTGTGTTCCAGGTTTGCATTACTAAGTAGGGATGTCATATTTTGATGGTTGTAGCCATAATATGATAGTACTAGTTAATGTAGGACACAACACCTGCTCAAATTAGGCTTAACTTTGAGGTTGCTATACCAATCCCTTCATTGAAGGGTAGGGCCATTTACCAGTTTTGTAAATGTGCAGGGGACCGCAGTTAGTGCATGGTTGGAGGTAAATCGTTTGAGTGATGCTTCCCCTCATACAGTTGGTGGCCAGAAGTATTGAAGATAGACAAGTATACAAACATGTGTTTCTAGTTTTTAGTTAAGCTCTTGAAGCTTCTTTGTAAATATGAAAAGTTGTAAAAATTGAATATTCAATTCTTTTATAGAGAAAATGTAATTTGGTTATGCAATAGAAGTTTGAAATATGTTTCAAATGTGCATTATATCAAATGTTCGAAGGAAAAAAAAATTATTATTCCTGTTATGAAATCATGATTTATTTACTTTCAAGTTAAAACTTAGTAATTCTTAGTTGGTAGAACAAGTGGCATGTTACAACCTTCATGTTTCTCCTCTTTCCCTTGGTTCCTTT
This sequence comes from Cunninghamia lanceolata, assembly GCA_027924645.1. Taxonomy (NCBI): domain Eukaryota; kingdom Viridiplantae; phylum Streptophyta; class Pinopsida; order Cupressales; family Cupressaceae; genus Cunninghamia; species Cunninghamia lanceolata. The sequence continues at coordinate 1,468,347 of BSBN01001275.1, forward strand.
CTGTATGTTGACTATGCTACTACCCTTTCTGATCACTTTCCTATTCTCTGATCAATCTCCATTTCTCTATCTCACCCCACATCCTCTCAACTTCCCTTCAATATGAGCACTTCCCATTTGAAAGATCTCAACTGTGTGGCTGCTCCTATGGGAATTTGGAATTCCCTTCCTAAACCTTGAAAAATAATGAATCTTGGATTGAATGGCGATGCAATGTCCTTTCTAAATGTACTACTTTTATTCGCTCCTTTGGAAAAAAACATGGAAACACCAGAGAAAGGAAAAGTTCCTCAAGGAGAAGCTAGAACATGTGCTAGGAAAAAACTTGCACTTGATCCTTCTAATACTATGATTCAAGCTTCTAGTTCTTGCACCAAAATGTAATTACGTAAATTAGACATCTACAGAGGGTAAGGTGCTAAAATAAGGGATAGAACTCAATGGATTAAAGAGGGGAACAAAGGATCAAAGTTATTCTTTAATTACTTGAATTACAAACATAAAAAGGAGAAAATATCTTCTTTGGTCGATGATCAAGGCTTACTTCATATAGATCCTTCTAAAATAACCTCAATTTTCAAGAAGTTTTCTAAAAACCTTTTCAAAGAAGACAGTAATTGGGATGATATTTAAGAGTCTTTGGAGGATAATGTTTCATCAATGGCTCTGATAAGAACTTTTCATTTAACCCAGAGCCTTTGAGAATAATGGTTCCTGTTGAACGCTGACTTAGATGAAACATCCAATAGTGCAATGTTTAGAACATGTTAGACTGACAACATTCAAACATTGTGAGATCTCTCCATGTAGCTCTGCACCACTACAGATAATTTCAAATCCATGCTATTCTTAGATGTGGCTTGTGTGGCTTGTACTGAGGTATTTAATGTCGTAGGTCAGGGTATTGAATGCAATAGAGAACCAAATTCAGAGCAATGATCTTGAAAATCAAAGATTGTGATTAAAGACATTGCCCTAGAAATGTGTGAAGTGACACTCAAGTGAAGCTTTATTTATTACAATTAATGAGCTTTTCTACAAGTTATGATTATAAATTGAGACCCAAGCATAGAAGAAAAACATTATGCTACACTTGTGAAGATTCAAAGAAGCCATTCTTGCCCTACCATTTGCAAATATTTGACTCTTTGAGTGGTTCACTGAGTTTTTATGCAAAAGGGATTAGATTTGCAAAAGGAGGTATCAATTATCAAACATCAAGATGAAAAAGAGGAAGAGTTCACCTTCCAAGCCTCTCTAGGACCTTCCCCTAGAGTTGAGGTATAGTAAATCCTATGTTCCAGCACCTGCACAGCTAAGGCCATACATTTCAAATGTAAGAATGGTCAGGAAGGGCGAGTGTTCAGACTCTTCTCTTATATTCAACATTGTTGATAATATTTTTTATACAGTTCATCAAAGACTGTGAAGAATCTGAGAGAAGGAGCACATGCATGTGTTAGAAATGAAGGTAAATAACTATTAATGAAAATCTGATTACAACTATAATATAGATATTTAACTGTGCATAACCAAAATGGAGATAATACGAAATCAACACAAAGAAATAATAGAATAGAAGATCAAACACATAACACAGTGTTTACATGGAGAAACCCTTTTAGGAAAAAACTCCACACAAGAAGAGATGCACCAGTTCGTATTAACTTTGAACAATAGAGTTTACAATACGACACTATCAATTTCCTCTTCAGGCTTCAATCCAACAGCGCCTATTTTTCTAGTCTCAACAAATCTATTCTTCTCATACACAACTGTAATACAATATCCTCATAAAGGGGTTGCCTTCTATATACATATAATGTGGATTTTAGGGGTGCTACCCCTGAACCCCCATCAGGGCGTGCGACCCTCGGCTCCATAGGGGGGTACCCCTTGCATCCCCCGCAATGAAATGTGCTCCATAACTAACATCTGTCAAGTACTGAGATTAAACATGCAGCTGAAACAAGATCGCTACTTGGTGAAACCTTTCATCCCTTATGGGTGATTTACAAACAATAATAGGAATAATAAATTACATATTTACAAGGTTGATGGCACCTTAATCCTTATTATTGGTATGTGGCGATTGATCATGCTACAGGGCTACGGGTACACGCAACAAGCTAAATTTTGGTGACTTTGACAACCGTTGTTTCCCCCCCAAAATAATTAACGGGGGAGTGTAGGGGGTTGAAGCAAAAAATACCCTACATTTAATAAAGGTGTCAGTTCTTAGTTTTTTTAATCGACATTAAAAAAACTGACATTTTAAATTGCCAAAAAGGCTTGTTAAATAAGCGGCTGGAGAATGTGAAAGGTCATGAGACACAAACGAGATTGTGAGTAAATTTCATGTAGCATAGTAGTGGATAAGCTGTAGGTTGTAACTATTTTGATTTACGCTAGATAATAAAAATACTAGATGGTTATTTTCTATGGACGTAGCCCACATTGGGTGAACCATGTTAAATCTATGTTGAATTGTGTTCCTCTATATTTTCTATGTATTTAAATATGCATTATAATTGCTAATTTGTATTGCTTTGATCTGTCGAATCCTAACACTAACATTCGTCCACTTGACATCATACATTGTAAATACACCCATAAAAAACATAAAGCAACTAAGTACTAGGAACAAGGCCCATGGCCTTCCTACACCACGTAAACTTTTCTATGCTCACAAGTTTAGTAAGTGAATCTGCAACATTCTCCTAAGTGTTAACCTTCTTCAGCTCAATTTGACCATTAGCAATCATTTCACAAACAAAATGGTATTGAACATCCACATGCTTAGTTTGCACATGATACATGGGGTTCTTGCACTAGTAGAATTTTGGCAAATAAATGACTACGTGACTAAAACGTTTAGTCACGACAACTAAAAATGACTAAATTCTACTAATTTTTTGCAACGCAGCTATAAATGACTAAGAAATGACTAATTTGATCACCAGGTAAAAACACAAGTAAATTATTAGTCAAAGGGAGTGATATTTTATGGTAAAACATTAAAAAAAGGCATTTTTATCCTTTAATGGCCTTTTTCATCAAATCCACGTGAAGTTGAGCAAGTGAGAATTTTTTTTTATTTTTGCAAGAAAGGAGGGAAACTTGGGCGTGTTTTTTTGGCAAAAGCACTGAAACAACACGGGCTCATGAGGAAAGTTTCAGTTTTGAGAGGAAAACCCTTACTTTCTACTTTTACCATTCCAAGATGGATGCCTTCTCTGTTGTTTGCTACTTTGAAGAGGAAGGTTGCAGTGTTTCTAGGTAGTTATCCGAGTTTCATTCAACTAAGATCATGGAGCAGCTTCATGGCAATGATTCTAAGAATTTTCAATCTTCATTTGCATGGTTGGTTGTTTCCTTTGCCTCTTTTCTACATTTTTCCATCTTCCTAGGGTTGCTTTGTTTCATTTATGAGTTGCAGAAGGCCAATAAGGGAGTGTTCTTTCTTCATGTTCTTGCATATCAATGTCTTCTTTATCCATTTGAAGGCTCTTTCCCTTATTCCCATGGGTTAGGGTTTTATTTTGTGTTTGATATGCATTTCTAGTTTGAAATGTTGCTTTGTAGAGCTCTGTTTTATGTATTATGGAGGCAACATTATTGGCTTGTTGCATTGCCATTAAATCCATTCTGTTAGGTTCATTAAGGAGGCAGTAGTCATAAAAAATGGAGATCAATCTAAGTATGCATCTAAATGAGGATCTAGTCTCTTTGACAAGGAATGGGAATCAAGTCACTGTGAGGGTTAGTGATTTTGTAGTGGTTGTGTGCATTAATGAGGTTATTTTGTTTCAAAATATAGATGTGAATGTCATTATGAACTTTGATGATATCCAAGTGATAATAACCATTTAGATTTTAAATGATCTTTCACTGCCATGAGGACAAGATACAATTAATTTAAACTAATGATGCAAGGCTTTCATCATATTAAGTATGAGGATGTTATAAAAAGGATGCATGATGATCATCATTTCAAGGGTTTAATGTATGAAAACAATGATAAAATATCCTTCAAGGAGATTAAAGGTAGTGAAGATGGGTATCCTTGGAGTCCCCTTATGCATTTAAACCCTTAACAATGTATTAAGGTGTTCCTTGATTCATAACTAGTAAGAATATGGGATTAAGATATCATTCTAAGGGTAAAAGGGCAGTAACAGATATCCCATTGGGAGCTATGCTCAGAATAGGTATTTACTTGAGGGTTATGACACTCAAAGGATGGTATTGTTAATAACTATGTAAAGGTTCAATGTGCTAGGACAGTCAAATATCAAGGACAACAAAGTATAATGCAGACCGCAGTGAGAGGCTTGAAGGCAGTTGACAATGAGAAGTGAGTAGACAAAATTTCATTGCTTTGGAAGTAGTATTTGTACCTATATCCATTAGAGTAACTATTTCATCATTTTGCACTCCTCAATGATCCCTATGATGACTTCATACCAATGAGACCACAATGTGTTATATATTTCATATTACCAAAAGACTGTGACTCTGTTTTCTAACAAAAAGCATGTCACTGTACTTCATTATTTGGTTTCATTTCACCATGCTTCAACAGGGAACTGAAACTGCTTTCAACTTATATTTATGTCGTCATCTCTTTGTCATTGTAACCCTACTAATCTCACAACATTGTGACAACATGTTAACAATGCCTTCTAAATCACAGACTTGTACCTATCAAAGATAGCATTATGGCCGTGTTTTTATATTCACTGCTTCTTCATGAATTTAATGTATGCATAAGCTTCCTAAAGTAGGGATACTAGATGCAAATGTTACAAATCTTTGAACAATGTTTGAAGGTGTCCTCCTTAATGTTGTTTCAGGCCTGTTATCCATCACATACCTCACGTGTATGGTCTGCTCCTTAACAACAAAAGCTCTGCCCTCAAAACTTGGAAACTTAAATATGTGATTACCACTATAATCTCTGTCATTGTAACCTACTGTTGAAAATCAAGGTAGAATTGCTACTATAAACTTTAAAATTTTGTGTATGCAAAGCTGAAATTAAGATTAATTTGTAACAATTAATAAACAAGTGCTTATGCACTTTCAAACCAATGTAGAAGAGAAGAGAAGAGAAGAGAAAAGCTTGCACAATATTTACGTGGAGAAACCCTTTCAGGAAAAAACTCCACACTCAAAGATGTTTCTTGCTTGTATTAATCTCTTTGAAAAAGATTACATTCAATACTGAAATTCCTCGAAGTCCTTGATGCACTTCAAAAGCTTCTTCAAATCTTCAAACTTGTAAAAAACTTCAAAAAAGCTTCTTTCTTTTTCCTTCAAAAACTTCTTCAATAAAAAAGCTTCTTGCTTTTTTATTCTAAGTCAAAAAAGATCTTTGCTTTTTTATTCTAAGTCTTTTACAAAAAACTTCTTGCTTTTATCTTCTAATTCGTTTTCCTCAAAACAACTCTCTAGAAAATGTATGGGGTTTTTAATTAAATAAAAGCACCCTCTTTTAATTCAAGAACTTCCTTTTAATTCAAGAACTTCTTTTTAATTCAACACTTCTTAACAAGAGCTTAAAACTCAAAATATAATCAATTACATTTGATAACATAGCTTCCAAAGATCATGCAAAAATCAAGCTCACTTAAATTGAGAAGACTGAACTCAAAGAAAATCCAAGCTTTGAGTTAACTACCCCTTCATGATGTGTGCACACAAGTATGCTAAAAATAGCTTTGTCAACATCAAACATATTTCCAAATAAAAGTAACAATTGAAAGTCCCAAGATTGGGTGCTCAAGTTAGCCCAATCTATTTCAGTCAACTGAAGTGATCAACACACACCAATTCTCATGTAAGAACTTGCACAATTGATGTCCCCAATGTTATTCTGAATTACCTTGTTCTGTACATGCAAGTGACATGCAAACACCAGATCCAACATGCAACTAATACCCATTACCTGAAACACTGAGATGTACCATCCTGCAACTTTCGGGAGTTGGAGTGTCCTACAAGTAATATCTTAAAACTGACATGCAAGCATTTTCAACAACATGCAATTGATACACATTTCTTGAAGCACTGAGATGTACCATCCTACAAGTTTTTGGAGTTGGAGTGTTCTACAAGTAATCTCACAAAACTGACATGCAACTACATGCAAGGTCATATAATTGACATGCAAGAACATGCAAGGTCATACAAGTCCATAGGACTAACATGCAAGGTCATACAAGTCCATAGGAGTGACATGTAACAACATGCAAGTACATGCAAGTGACATGCAACAATACACAAGTCCATATGAGCAACATTCAACAACATGCAAGTACATGCAAGTAACATGCAACAACATGCAAGTACATGCAAGCTACATGTAAAAATATGCAAGTTCATGCAAGCTATTCTAACCACATGCAGGCAATATCTAATTCATGCATCTCTAACACTATAGTTAACTCCAACATTATATCCATGCAAAGTGTCTCAAGATTATCCACTCATGTACATAAAAAATACAACTCTAAGTCTAAATATAAGTCCCCATCGAAAGGGGACACCCAAGTTTAACTCCCACTCACTAGGAGTTATGAAACTCTCAAAATAGACTTAGGAGAAGTCAACAAAGTCTTCATGGCCTCCACTCTAAAAATGGATGCCATAGTTTGAACTTATCAATTAGGAATTGATTGCAAAAGTCAAAGTGATATAATTAGTAAATAATTAATCTCTCAAAGTCTTAATGTGTTGGGGAACACATTTCAAGAACTTTAGAGACACATGAATTGATTAGAATTGCAAGTTAATGGCAACTTATCCCAACATTCTCCCACTTAACATTATACATTGCAATAACTCTAAATGATATAATCAAACTTTAAATCACAGGGAAAAACATCCCTAGCCATTAATGTACCATTGATTCTTCAACATACTTTTGTGCTTCGACAAGATACCTGTAAAAGCAACCATGATAACCATCATCTCAAACAAGAACTCCTTACATCATGCCACCCATGATAAATAAGAAACAAGCCAAGGTGAAACATATCAACTATCACTGAACCTGCACCAATCTCAACATGAACACAAGCATCCAATCATATGATAACATAAGACTTTGAGTGTCTGGCACACTCATACCAAATGGAAAAGCAACCACAACAAGTTGCTAACTCATCCAAAAATATCCATGCCTCAAAACTAGGGTAAAGAAATCATCATAGGTAGAACTCCATGCCATCAATATACTAACCCAAAACTACAATCAAGTCCCTATAAAACAATCCTATTAATCATCCATCCTCTCATCTCAATGCAACATACCAATGTACAAATGACCAAAGACAAGGCCAACAAACAAAATCTGCAATAACACTGAACGGATCTATGGATATTGAAGTCCACGTCCAAGTCTTCAATGCAACCAATGGGTAAAGACAACACACTAAACTTGCACAACTTGTAAATCCAAAGTGAAACATGCAAAATCATCTTCACATCAATAACCTACAAACTAAGATAACCAAGAAGATGTCATGGCAATAAAGAGCATATAGATCCAAGAACTCCCACTACATGGGTAATGTCAAATTTGAAAATAAGATCAAGGCATTTACAAATCCTTCTATAGCACTTCTCTTAGAGGATGTGGCTAACTCCTCTACCATATAGTGTCAAAACATATAATGATATGCATAAAACATCTCTCTTTACCAATCTCTGAATAACTCTCCCTGTTGGCAAGAGACACTATATGGATTCATGGTTGTTGTCATTGATGGCAACAAAGGTCATCCCACATATTCGCAAGTCATGGTGTGTCTCTACCGGAAGTCAAAATGAAGATTGTTGTGGTCCGGTGAACAAGAACAGAGCATGTGGCAAGGTCCGACAGATTGGTCCGGATCTCTCAGAGGAAGTGTCTTGGTGCAGTGCGGATTTGGGGAAGTCAAGAGGACTACCTTGAGTAGTATATTGCAAGGATTTAGCCTCCGGTGATGAACAAAGAAAAAGATATGAATAGTTGAGTACCGAATTCCTGAGAGACAGTGAGAACAGAGGAAGAACTGACTGACAGAGTATCAGACTATTTTCCGGATGTGTTACTGTTGATGGTAAAGGTTGTGAAGGCATGAATCATGTTTGGCCGACATGATTAATGATATCTACAAGTATATGCTTGATCCGCATTGCTTGGTGAGCAAGGATTCAGCCGACAGAACAGAGTTTGTAAGAAACTAGACTGTTCCGGATGCCGACTAGAAAGGTGATGAAATTACTTGTGCGGATATATATAGAGGATGGATTTAGTTGTGAAGAAAGGAATTGTGGGAAGGTATATGCGAATAAGTGCAGAACAGAGCATAAGTAGTAAGAAAGATCTGGTATGTGAAAGGATAGCAGAATAAAGAACAGAGGAAAGATGAAGTGCAACAGATCAGTGTACTGAGCCTAACCGGAACTGAACTCTAGCATATGTAGATGCTTCCAATCAGTTCAAGACTGTGATTCTTATCACTTTGTAGACAGTGTGTCTCCTTGTAGGCAGTGGGCCTCTTTGTGAGCAGTGTGCTCGGGTAGTGAGCCCTAATTGGCAAGTGCCATTTTGTAATTCCTTATTCTTCTAACAGAGAATAATCTTTGGGTTAATCACCCCGTGGTTTTCTCCCTTAACAGGGTTTCCACGTCAAAAATACTGTGTCATGTGTTTTTCATTTCATGGTAATGTTTGTTAGTTTGATTCAATGCTGCATTGATTAATAAGAAAGTTCAAAAGAAGAAATAATTAGGATAACTAATTCACCCCCCCTCTCAGTTATCAACAATTGGTATCAGAGCTAAGTTCCTCCTAATAAGAGCCTAACAGCTTGAGGAAGATCTGGGAGTTCAAATGGATGCATATGGTTTAAGGGAGCAACTCAAGACTGCCCTTGAGGATCTTGAACAGTCAAATTCTGAAGTCAATGAATTAAAGGAAAGACTCAAACAGGCTGATGAATTCATGAGAGAATTAAAGGACAAATTAAGTCTCTCTATGAAAAAGAGAAAGGAGCTGCTCCAACAATTGGCAAGACAAAGTGAAGAAAGCAATACAAATGAAGAATTGACTGAGAAAACCAAGTTATGTGAAAAGTTATCAAAAGAAGCCATTATGTTAAGACATGAAATGGAATTAGGAACTATAAAGTTTACTCAAGAGATTGAAGAGAAAAGAAAAACTGAAGACAATCTAAGACAATCTCTTAAGGAGAAATCAGAAGAATGCCTTCAGATGGACAGAATTATCAAACATCTTGAATCTGATCTTGAAGATGCCAAAGATAATGAAGAAAAACTTGAGGATCAAATTGTCTCTCTCAAAAGAGACCTTCAAACAGCAAATGAATATAAAGAGAAATTCAAGATAAGTTCTGCTCAAGTTGAAGTTCTTCTTGGTAGTCAAAAGAGGACAGATGACAAGTATGGTTTGGGATATGAGAAAGGAGAAAGCTCCGGATCCGGTCAAAAGAATTTTGGATCAGAAAATCCAAGGAATAGGCCTAGAAGACCTCCGGTAAGACAGCCCAATGCTCAAAGATATCCATCTTTCAATGGATACTGCCACAACTGCAATCACTTTGGTCACAAAGCTAATCAGTGCAGAAAAAGGATGAATCAAACTAATCCATCCTTCTCTGGACAGTGCTTTAACTGCAAAAGGTATGGACACAAGTCTCATGAATGCAGAAATATGCAAGTAAACAAATCATTCAATGGTAGATGTTTTACATGCAATAGAGTAGGTCATATGGCTAATCAATGCAGATCAAGAGGTTATCAGTCAAATATGCAAAGAAATGTTATTTGCCAAATCTGTAATAGGCCCGGTCATAATGCTAAAGTCTACAGAAGCAAGAATCAGGACAAAAGAGGTCCGGTGTATAATCATAATCAAGACAAGGGTAAACAAAAGATGAATGTGGATGAAGTTAGGAATCAGATGAACAAGATTTGGGTGAAGAAAAGTTCAGAGAATGTAGAGGTTGGATCCGCACCAGACTCTGGTGCTGATATTTCTTCCAGAAATTAAAAAGTGAGCTCTGGCTCAGGGGGAGACTCAAAGAAAAACCTGTTCCCCCAGCCAATCAAGTGGTGCTGGATGTGACACAAGATGCAGAGTAAAGGGTTTGAAGATACCAGTCCTGAGATGATCCAGACAAGATTTCAGAGGTCCGCATGAAGATATAAAGAAGTTATGATCGATCAAGTAAAGACCTGTTCCGGGAGATGCTCCGGAATGACAGAGGACTACAAAAGGGTCCGGAGAGATCCGGAAGTACATTATTTTACTCTGCGGACTGGACAGAATGTTTGGGATGTTCTTGTAATGTGTCATCTCGATTTATTCATGATTGAAAGATCCGCATGATGTTCATAGATCAGGACTGATCCGGGATACTCCAAGCTATCCGGACAAGGCAAACCGGAATAATATAGGTGAAGCATTTATTGCAAACAGATATTAGGGTTTGCGAAATGATATAAGGGATTTCTCAACAATCATTTGATCATTCCACATCCAAGAAGAAGCGAAAAGCGGAGCTCTGAAACAAAATTCATCAAGATCACCGAAGATCTCCTGCCGAAGTCATTACATACAGAAATCAATCCAGCTACTCCGTGCAACCGAAGACGCAAAAGGTATTTTCCACTTTCGATATCTTGCTACAAATCTTTTGAAGAAATGGCTACTCCAAATATAGTAAAAATATCAGATAGGCCCCGACCTAAATTTAAGAAACATCCATACAAGTCATTGGAGGTAGATCCCTTAGGAGCATTTTCCAGTGTTCCTCACGGAGTTTTACACACAGAAGACATTAGGGTTTACATACATGCAAGCATTGAGGAATTTGGGGAATTCAAATTGAGAGATCTCTATCACAAACAACTGATAGACAATGCTTTTGAGCTTAAACCAGAGTATAAGGGTATCCAGAAGAAACAATTTGATCAATTCATTCATCTCCCCTGCTTTGAAGAAGATGAATGGGTCCGGTATGTACTGAGCAGGATGCATGACAACTTCCTATGGCTGGATAGACCCTGCAAGATCACAAAAGAGGCAATTAGAGCAGTAACTGGTCTATACTCTTTCGGAGGGATACCTATCCTCAAATCTGTCAAAAATAACATTGTAACTGAGGCCACCGGATCAAAATTTGATAAGAGGGCAATGACCATTGAAGATATTTCTGATCCGGATATCAAGTATGCATCCATGATAATAGGATACAAGATCTATCACTCCAGCAGGGAGAATTCTGTATCCAGAACTGCAGTGTATACTGCCTATGAAATGCTAAGGAAGAATGCAGAATATGATCTCTGTGAACTGCTCTTAAGCCAATTAATGGAAAATATACAGAAAATCAAGAAGGACAAGAAGAATTCCTTTAAGTATGGTACTCTTATATTATGTCTATTCTTCTACTTCATGAATGAGCTGCCCGGATCAAGTGGATGGGCATGGCAGAATGACAAACCTGTTGCAGTACAAATAAGAGACTATCTACATGGGCTTGGGGATGCCAAAGCAAGAAATACAGCCCTATGGGGATACTTCAAAAACTTCCAAAGCATGATGCAAGCAAGAGAAAGAATTCCCCAGTCTCTTGTTGAAAAATACAAAGACTCAGTGTGCTTTATGGTGGACACTGATCAGTGCCTAATGGAGGCAGTGGAGCCAAGGACTGTCTGGATCATGCCGATGGGGTATGAAGTGGATGAACAGATAGTGGAGTTGCATGTTCAACACATGCTAAGTCAGCCCAAAGATCCAAAGGCAGAAAGGTTTGGAACCTTTGAGGAGCTGAGTGTAAAGATCCATGTAGAACTCAGGGAACCTGAGATAAAGAGGAAGGTGAGAAAAGAAGTAGAGCATATTGCTCAAGGCCTAGGCATCTCAAAAGAGGCACTTGATGCCAGCCGGGAAAAGAGGAGAAAGGCTGAGGAAGAAAAGAAAAGTAAAGAAAGTGTTCCGATTGAAACTTCCACCCGGACCAGATCATCAAAAAGATCTGCACCTCCCACAACCAAAAGTTCAAAACCGGAAGTCCAGGCATCCGGTAAAAGATCTAAGACAAAAGCCACAAGGGATTATGAAAGCCAAAAGGATGAAGAGGAAACTGAGTCAGATGAGGGAGTAAAAGAAATAAAGAAGTAGAAGAAGAAAGGATCTGGTAAACCCTCCACAGGCCAAGACAAGGATGAAATGGCAGAGGTATTTGTTGAAAAGCCCACTCTGTCTCTAGAGAGTGTAATCAAGTCGGTTACGGTGGATGGAAACCTTCAACCAATGACTGAATTTTATGATGACTACAATGAGGCTGACCAAAAGATTATGTAGGAAGCCACAATCAAGTATCTGAACATATACAATAAGGCTTTCATTGAGATCATATCTATAATTCCTAAAAGCCTAGAAAAGGAATTAGAAATAAGAAAGAATAATGCTCATGCAAAAGATCTTGAGATCCGGGAGTAGATAGCTATTCAGCTATATCCTCAAATTGATCCCAAGACAATGAACATAATATTCAAAGACTGCAAAGATGAGTTCAGAAGTAAAGCCAGGATGAATCAACTCATGCTTGGTGAGACTGACAAGGTGGCCAAAGAGACAGAAGAGATCCTCCGGAAGGCCTTCAAAAGGTTCAATCTTCCTGTTGTAGAGGACTTAGGTGCAGAAACAGCTGTGGACTTGGAACCCTCTGCTCCAGAAGAAGTGGCCTATGAACAGGCTAGCATCTCTCCTCCGGTTTCCCCTACAGTCTCTGGATCCAAAGAAGAAGAGAAATTACAGGAGAAGGAAGCAGTGGTGAAAGATAAAGAGGTTGATAGTACCAAGGGTGCAGAGAAAGAGAAGACTCCATCAGAGAAGACCATGACTGATAGTGGTAAGAATGTGGAAGGAGAGAAAATCCCAAAGGACAGTTCCAAGACTGCAGAAGAAAAGAAACATCTGTCTCCGGCAAGAGACACTGCACAAACTGTTCAACAATTTTTGAGCAAAGAAACAATAGACATCGATGAACCAGAGCTACTACAAGGCCCATTCAACTTTGATTCCCTCTCTCCGGTGCAGACAATGAAGATAGCCTCATTTGCAAATGCTAAGGCAAATGAAAAGCTCCTAAAGTCTCATATGGAAGACTGTGAGTTGATAGAGGCTGCCTCCGGAGTGCTTGAGAAGATTATGCCATCAATCCAGATAGATCCGACAGCCTCCTCTTTCGGTAATCTCAAAACCTTAGTCAGCAGTGTTGATACACATTTTGATTCTCTAGAAAAATCAGCTGAAGAAAAGGTCCGGAAGGAATTTTTGGATAAAAGATTTTCAGAAGTATTAGGATTAATCTCTAACGATAGGAGAAATATGAGTATTGGAATAAAGAGCTTAGAAAATGCTCTTAAGGATGGCGGTGATATTTACAAATTTTGTATCTCCTGGTCAAAGGCAACAGTAGAAATAGATAAGAAAATAAAAGCAGAACAGGACAAACTACAAAGTTTGTCTCAAAGTTTTGATCCTCTCTCTTCCATAGTAAATCAAGAATGCCAAACTATTGCAATCACAAATGCAATAAAGAACCTTGAGAAGGAAAGGAAGGATATCACTAACCGGATGGGAGAACTTAGAAGGATTATAATCCCTAAGTTAGAAACTATGCATGAGGCCATCAGTGATGCTCAGACCACCGCCCAAACAAATGATCCGACAGATCTCAAGAGGGCAGAAGCTTTTGCATTTTTGTTGAGTGGTCACATTTCAATTTTGGATAGAATGAAGCAAAGTTGGGCTATAGAACTGATCCAACTGAAGACATCTTTTGCAGACATTCTTCAGTTCATGTGAGTATGTAAATATGCGGCTATGTATAGAAAATTTTTGAAAATTTTGGTGTGCAGACCCTACCCTTTGCCATTGATGTCAAAGGGGGAGTGAGGAGCAGTGAAAAATGAGGAATCCAACTAAGGGGGAGTTCCGGAAATTGTATATAAAGATAGAGCATCAGCCAAGGGGGAGCATAGCGTAAACACTTAGTCATTTTTCACTAAGTGTTGCCATCAATGCCAAAGGGGGAGATTGTTGGCAAGAGACACTATATGGATTCATGGTTGTTGTCATTGATGGCAACAAAGGTCATCCCACATATCCGCAAGTCATGGTGTGTCTCTACCGGAAGTCAGAATGAAGATTGTTGTGGTCTGGTGAACAAGAACAGAGCATGTGGCAAGGTCTGACAGATTGGTCCGGATCTCTCAGAGGAAGTGTCTTGGTGCAGTGCGGATTTGGGGAAGTCAAGAGGACTACCTTGAGTAGTATATTCCAAGGATTTAGCCTCCGGTGATGAACAAAGAAAAAGATATGAATAGTTGAGTACCGGATTCCTGAGAGACAGTGAGAACAGAGGAAGAACTGACTGACAGAGTATCAGACTATTTTCTGGATGTGTTACTGTTGATGGTAAAGGTTGTGAAGGCATGAATCATGTTTGGCCGACATGATTAATGATATCTACAAGTATATGCTTGATCCGCATTGCTTGGTGAGCAAGGATTCAGCCGACAGAACAGAGTTTGTAAGAAACTAGACTGTTCCGGATGCCGACTAGAAAGGTGATGAAATTACTTGTGCGGATATATATAGAGGATGGATTTAGTTGTGAAGAAAGGAATTGTGGGAAGGTATATGCGAATAAGTGCAGAACAGAGCAGAAGTAGTAAGAAAGATCCGGTATGTGAAAGGATAGTAGAATAAAGAACAGAGGAAAGATGAAGTGCAGCAGATCAGTGTACTGAGCCTAACCAGAACTGAACTCCAGCATATGTAGATGCTTCCAATTAGTTCAAGACTGTGATTCTTATCACTTTGTAGACAGTGTGTCTCCTTGTAGGCAGTGGGCCTCTTTGTGAGCAGTGTGCTCGGGCAGTGAGCCCTAATTGGCAAGTGCCATTTTGTAATTCCTTATTCTTCTAACAGAGAATAATCTTTGGGTTAATCACCCCGTGGTTTTCTCCCTTAACAGGGTTTCCACGTCAAAAATACTGTGTCATGTGTTTTTCATTTCATGGTAATGTTTGTTAGTTTGATTCAATGCTGCATTGATTAATAAGAAAGTTCAAAAGAAGAAATAATTAGGATAACTGATTCACCCCCCCCTCTCAGTTATCAACACTCCCAAGTCCTCTTAACCAATGAAGAAAGAGATCAAAGAGTTACCAAATTATTGTTAACAACAATAACACTTGACTCCAATGCAAACCTCAACTCCATAAACATGAGAACCTTCAAGAAGAAGAAAATATACTAGGAAAAAGAGAAATTGCAAAATCATACCATGTCTTTATACCACACTAACCTGTGCCAAACTGTGTAAAGTAAGATCTCTTTCAACACTCCCAAACTGAAAAGGTATCAACATCTAACATCTAAATTATGATGAAAACATGGCAGCAATAGATGTTAACCTCTCACTAAAAGTAGATCAAACTAACCAAACATTCCCACAACAAAGGGAATAACCCCAAAAACCACAAACCATTTCTGTACCTCTCCAAAACAAATCCTCAGAACTAGTTCCATAGATCAAGATCAAATAATAATGAGAACAATAGAAATCCACAAACCCATGCATCTACTTCTCAACAATCCTTTTCAAGACTAGTGTAAAAGAGAAGACAAGATACATATAAAGAATGCATCTAATAATTAGGTGGGCAACACCTATTAGATCATTTACTTGCCGAGTAGACCAAGAGTGGGATACAAGATTGTCCTTGCATATAACACCAAGCAATAAAAGCTTATAATAAAGACAACCTTCTCATAAGGTCTATAATGGACTCACATCCATTTCCAAGTGTAGGCTTCTCAATCCTTTTGTTGACATCTTATAATGAGAAATCTTTCCAACACATATCTCTAAGTTCAAGAGATATCAAGCCTCATCCAAGTTTCTCTAGTATCCATGAGTTTTTAACAATCAATCCATGCCAACTTCAAATGCAATCTGCACAATCATGAAGCTCCAAGCAAATGATTAATACTTCAAAACCAAAGAGAACTTAACCAAACCATTGTCAAAGTTCTAACTATAGAATCAGAAACATATCAAGACATCATGATCTAACATCTTCTCAAAAAGAAGATCATATGCTCCAATGAACATATCTTGCTCCCAAGAGCACCTGTATTATGCCAAAAAACTAAAAATGTCAAAGAACCCTTACTGCAAACTAAAGGCATAATCCAAGAGCTTCTTATGACACCAACAACCATTGCAAAAGATCATCCATCTTTTAATCAAAGATTTTGCATGGCTCAGAACACTGCAACAACAACAATTTAGAACCAATACCTTTAAACAAAGAAGATAGAACACATTATGTAGCTACACAAAACTCCCACTGAAAGAGATACCAAGTTATGCATGGTATCATATCAACATCATTACCAAAACTCCACTAAAAGTGAAAAAAGATTCTTATGCAACATAACTTTTACTGCTATAGATTCCAATGAATAACTAAATCAGGTACTCCAAACTACCCTTTTGTCTCAATACAAAAAATAACAATGTAATTAAGGTGACCAAGAAGATGCCTACCAAATAGAACCCTCATCAGCTTATTCACAAGATTTACACACATGCAACATCTCATAGGAGAAAAGAACATGATCAACGCTTCAATCTTTAATAACTAAAAAATAGATTCAACCCCACATCAATAACATGTAAAACAAATGTAACTAGGTATAACATGTAGATTTCCAAGACTTAAACACCAGAATTAACTCTAAATCTGATTTGCCAAATAAATCCACATAGGAGAAACCATAGATCATAGGAAGCCAACAAGCAGCCTTGCAAATCTGATATTGTTTCCATCCAGAAAGTGTCTGAACACAATTTTCCACAAATCTACAAACCACACATTTTGATTAACATGTAAAACCTGCAAAACCATATCTCTGTAAATCTGAAACCATTTAAACATCCAAACATTCACACCAATGAACACCATCAAATATGTCATATGAAATAATGGAATATCACACATCTACAAACCCACAATCTTTTGAAATAGGAAAACTGTGAAAACCTACATATTCAAAATATCATGAATATGAAAAAGGAGAATCCAGGTTGTTCAGGAGTGTCCATATCATAAAAATACCAACTCCACGACCTCCATACAACTAGTGATAAATCATCTAGTTCTTTCATGTAACCATGGACTGAAACCATGAACCCAACATAAGCACTCCAAACTGTAGTCCAAGAAATGAGTGTTTTTCCATGTGATTAAGGTACTAGAAGTAACCATCCAACATAAACACCCTTTCACTACACATGACCACAAGGTAAGGGAATAAAACCACCAAACAAAAGAATGTACACATATTGTTAAAATGGAGCTCCAAATTACTACCACAAGATCAACTCCATAAAGATCCATAACCTTAAGCCTTAAGAGCCCAACAAAGATTCTTTTAACACTATCCATCTGAGAGAAAAAATACAATCGCTTCCAATCTCACAGATCTACAAAACCAACAAAACAAAGCTCCCACTACAACCAAAAAACCTTCAACACTTTAAGAGAAAGGCATCCCTCACTCTACACAATTGTTAGCTCTGATACCAAATGTTGAAAATAACCTTAAGGGAATAAAACCACCAAACAAGAGAATGTACACATATTGTTAAAATGGAGCTCCAAATCACTACCACAAGATCAACTCCATAAAGATCCATAACCTTAAGCCTCAAGAGCCCAACAAAGATTCTTTTAACACTATCCATCTGAGAGAAAAAATATAATGGCTTCCAATCTCACAGATCTGCAAAACCTACAAAACAAAGCTCCCACTATAGCCAAAAAACCTTCAACACTTTAAGAGAAAGGCATCCCTCACTCTACACAACTATTAGCTCTGGTACCAAATGTTGAAAATGAAGGTAGAACTGCTGCTATAAACTTTAAAATTTTGTGTATGCAAAGTTGAAATTAAGATTAATCTGTAACAATTAATGAACAAGTGCTTATGCACTTTCAAACCAATGTAGAAGAGAAGAGAAGAGAAGAGAAAAGCTAGCACAACATTTACATGGAGAAACCCTTTCGAGAAAAAACTCCACACTTAAAGATGTTCCCTGTTTGTATTAAATCTCTTTGGAAAAGATTACATTCAATACTGAAATTCCTCTAAGTCCTTAATGCACTTCAAAAGCCTCTTCAAATCTTCAAACCTATAAAAACTTTAAAATATCTTCTTGCTTTTTTCTTCAAAAACTTCTTCAATAAAAAAGCTTCTTGCTTTTTTATTCTAAGTCAAAAAAGCTCTTTGCTTTTTTATTCTAAGTCTTTTACAAATAACTTCTTGCTTTTATCTTCTAAGTCTTTTTCCTCAAAACAACTCTCTGGAAAATCTATGGGGTTTTCAATTAAATAAAATCACAATCTTTTAATTCAAGAACTTCTTTTTAATTCAACACTTCTTAACAAGAGCTTGAAACTCAAACTATAATCAATTACATTTGATAACATAGCTTCCAAAGCTGATGCAAAAATTAAGCTCACTTAAATTGAGAAGATTGAACTCAAACAAAGTCCAAGCTTTGAGTTAACTACCCCTTCATGATGTGTGCACACAAGTATGCTAAAAATAGCTTTGCCAACATTAAACCTATTTCCAAATAAAAGCAATAATTGAAAGTCTCAAGATTGGGTGCTCAAGTTAGCCCAATCTATTTCAGTCAATTGAAGTGATCAACACACACCAATTCTCATGCAAGAACCCTAATGTTATTCTGAATTACCTTGTTCTGTACATGCAAGTGACATGAAAACACCAGATCCAACATGCAACAGATACCCATTACCTAAAGCATTAAGATGTACCATCCTGTAACTTTCAGGAGTTGGAGTGTCTTGCAAGTAATATCTTAAAACTGACATGCAAGCATTTTCAACATGCAACTGATACCCATTTCCTAAATCACTGAGATGTACCATCTTGCAAGTTTCTAGAGTTGGAGTGTTTTGCAAGTAATCTCACAAAACTGACATGCAACTACATGCAAGGTCATATAACTGACATGCAAGAACATGCAAGGTCATACAAGTCCATAGGATAACATGCAACAACATGCAAGCACATGCAAGTGACATGCAACAACATGAAAGGTCATACAAGTCCATAGGAGTGACATGCAAGCCCATGCAAGTGACATGCAATAATATGCAAGTCCATATGAGCAACATGCAACAACATGCATCAACATGCAACAACATGCAAGTACATGTAAGTAACATGCAACAACATGCAAGTACATGCAAGCTACATGCAAAACATGCAAGTCCATGCAAGCTATTCTGACCACATGCAAGCAATATCCAATTCATGCATCTCTAACACTATAGTTAACTCCAACATTATATCCATGCAAGGTGTCTCAACATTATCCACTTATGTACATAAAAAACACAACTCCAAGTCTAAATATAAGTCCCCATCAAAAGGGGACACCCAAGTTTAACTCCCACACACTAGGAGTTATGAAACTCTCAAAATAGACTTAGGAGAAGTCAACAAAGTCTTCATGGCCTCCACTCTAAAAATGGATGCCCAAGTTTGAACTTATCAATTAGGAATTGATTGCAAAAGTCAAAGTGATATAATTAATAAATAATTAATCTCTCAAAGTCTTAATGTGTTGGGGAACACATTCCAAGAACTTTGGAGACACATGAATTGGTTAGAATTGCAAGTTAATGGCAACTTATCCCAACACCTACTTGTACAGTGATTCTCTTGAGCACTTGCTTTGTCATTAGTGCCACTCAGACCTCATAACTACTTTGTTCTTTTATCACTGTTAATCTTCCATGCACACTTCATAAAAACTACAAATACCCCACATAAAATCTTCATCCAACTGGTATCTCTATCATTTGATTTTATGTTCTCTATAACCAATGCCCATGGAATTTTATGTGTGCTCTTTGGTCTTGAGAACTAGAAGGTCTAAAAACCCTAGTACATGTTGCCACCATTTGCATAGTCCATTATTTGTAAGGAGGTCACTATTTTCATTATTTGTATTCTTTAATGGTCACACCATGATGACAAATACGGAAATGAGGTTACAACTCATAAACATTATGTCTGCACCCTATTACATCTCATCTAGTTTATTTCTTCATATGCTCTACTGCAACCATCTGAAAAAGAACAAGATGCATCTCTAAAGAACCTTTGGTTGCCCTGAAAAGAGTTCATCAATCTTTAAACCTTTCCACTAAAGGACTGCACCATGCATGATTGCCACAGTGACCTACTCACTGTGTAATATTTGATAGCATAAAACCCCTAGGGTTACTCCTCATTGCTTCCTAGATTACCCAAGCTTGATAAGATGACATAGTCCTAGACCTTTTGAACGACAATATCAAGTGACTGCATTCTTGCCTTCAAGGCAGTGAAGGTTCATTCCTGCCTACAATTTGTATGACTGTTCTCTAACTTCTTAAGTTCTACCCCTATTGTGCTTTCCTTCATCATACTAAGGATTGTCCTACTTGTATTTAAGAATGCACTCAATTTGACATTTTCATCATCCTTTGTCATTTGCAACCTTACCATCACCAATCTTCCCTTTGGTCTTCTGTGACTAAGTTCTCTATTGTTGCCACAATGTCCCTTTTGTTCATTGTAGAAGATTTCCCTTATGATGATTGTCTTTTCTAAATTTTCATGGAAAGCCTCTTTAGTCTGCCTCTTTTATTGAATCATCATGGTCTTAGAACAAGTCTTCAAATATGCCTCATTTGACTGTGCTCCACTATGACTCACGTTCTCATAAATGATTGTGGAATGGCTATCCTTATTTTTTATGCTTGTAATTTAAAAATATTGTCATATAAAACCAACATCATTTCCATTCCTATGTACATAAAACTTTCATTTGAAAGGACTGTCCTCGAGGCATTTTCCCTATCTTATGTTCTTTTAAAGAACTCGTCATTGTTTTAAAGAACTCATTTTGATGAAAAAACTAGCTATGACTATCGCATACTTT
The DNA here is from genome assembly GCA_027924645.1 of Cunninghamia lanceolata. Classification (NCBI taxonomy): domain Eukaryota; kingdom Viridiplantae; phylum Streptophyta; class Pinopsida; order Cupressales; family Cupressaceae; genus Cunninghamia; species Cunninghamia lanceolata. The sequence goes on from BSBN01001275.1 coordinate 1,489,472, forward strand.
GCAAACTCTACTCTTGTTGTGCATGTATGAAAAATCTTGGTTAACTATCTCATAACTACCATGGAGTCACTGCCCTTATTGAAGTTGATTGCCTTCTTGGTAACTGTAATAATATTGTAGATTTAAAATGCTGTCTTTAATTCAATTGTGACTGTGTACAAGTCTTTGTGGATTTCCTTTACTCTTATTTGTAGTCCTAAAGGTAGTTGATAGGTCTTTATTGACTATAACCTTTATATGGTCCTTTTTTAAGTTACTGGATCTGCCATCACAGTAAAAAACTTATCATAGTCCTAAGAAACTTTATCACAGTCCCTTACCTTGCTCTTGTTGGCACACTTGATTGCTATCTTCATAGTGATTGCATAGTAAATGGTATGCCTAATACAGTATTCTCTCAATGATCAGTGACAATAGTTGGTATGACAGTAACAATTTACAATTCTCTAACTGTGACAGTTATGGTCTTATACTTCTTGCTTGTGACAGTGAAAAAGTGGCTTGCTAATGACAGTGGTTGCTTGTGACAGTGGTATTTGTGACAATGGTATGCATCTGCATCCTTCTTTGATCATTGGTTGCACATCATTGGTGTCAAAGGTAATGGTGTTTGTTGATGCAAGGTAAGTTTCAAAGGTGTTGAAAAAAGTTGATACAAGGTAAGGTACCTATACACATAAGTATGACAGAGTTGTTTCTTGATCATTTAGATATTCAGTGGAAGTGAGTATTGTTATTTATGCTTCAAAAATTTCTAAGAGGTGTGATTGTATGATTACAAGAGATACAAGGTTGGGACATGTAATGTTTTGATATGATCAAAGGTGAATAGAACTAATTTGACAAGTTTCCCTTGGCAAGTAATGAAACAAAATTGGGCATGAGCACAGGTCTACCAAAACCTAAGCTTACAATTGTAGATGAAATGATTGATAAGTTGAATGGTGCAATATTTTTGTTCCAGTTAGTTGTAGTTGCAATTCTTGGTGTTGCTAGGAATGCTTGGAAGGCTTCTGAAGCATGGAAGGTATGTCACTATACTTCAATTATTAGGATTTAGTTGTTTATGGAGCTTGTTATGGGTTTGTAAATAATCCTTTTCAATTAAGTAAGTATCAAGAGATTGTTTTTTTATATGCCCTTGGCCATAACCCTAATGCTCTATTATAAATCTTCTTCCCATTATTAACTGGTAATTTCAATCCTCTTTACCCCTATTCTTGACCACATATTTTCTCTTGGGTTTGATGAAACCATCAATGTCCTTGTGGGTTTCCCCATTATCCTTTTAAACTATAGGATTCTTTGGAGCAATAGGACACCATTTAATCAAGTATCCATACTTGTAGCATTCTTGACACCAAAAAGGAATGCTTTCATAGTCTAGTGGATGGTTATAGCAAATCTCTCCCATTTGCAGCATGATGCTTTTTGGAAGTGGTTTTGTCAGGTCTAGTTCCATAGTCAATATAGCATAATTTGTAAAATTATTTTTGTGATAGGTTTTCAAATTATCTATTGCCTTTTAAATTTGTTAGCATTAGAATAAAAGACATACCTTGACCAGAACTCTTGTGGGAGAGCATGTAAATAGATCCAAATTGGAGTTGTAGTCAGCAACTCCTTTGTGGGCTTCAAACCTAGATGCAAGTGTCTTGTGAATAATTCAAGGACTCAAAGGAATTAGGCAAATGAAGGTAGCAGGGTACTTCCAGATTCAAGACTTTTACCTAATGTTGTGGAATAGAAGAAAAAAGAATCATTTATGTACCACCATAGTGAAAAGTTAGCAATTGCATTTGGTTTGTTAAACATGGCCCTTGGTGCAAATATTAGAGTTGTTAAGAACCTTCGAGTATATTTTGATTTTCACACTGCATCTAAATTCATCTCCAAGATTGTTGCAAGAGAAATTATTCTAAGTTCAGGGGGAATTTAAAGCAACTCTCATTGATATGATCCAATCTCTTCGATGAGATTTATGATCATCAATACGAATCTCTTTATTGAAGGGAGTTCAAAACACCTCCTTCTGATACAATGTAGTCTCCTCGATGTACTTCATGTTATTAAATGTATGGTTGTACATATGTTGATCATCAGACAATTGAAGAGATAATGATTATAGTATGATAAGGTTAGATTGTTAGGGTAGTCCTTACAAAGCTAGATATATCACAATGGAATTCGAAGATGATGTGACTAGGTATTGCAGTAATATGAATGGGTTCGTGATAAGATTTTGGGGAAGGACTGTTCTATTGAAATCATTGATTGAACCAACTACTTCAACTGAGTACCTCTATTGATGCTTCCCTCGTTTCTGGGAATTGAAGTCAGAGACAGTCTAAGCACTCCCTATTCCCTTCTACCCGAGCGTAGATATCTACAAAGGGAGAGTTATTAAATGTGGATCCTTCCATCAGAGGGACCTTAAAACTTCTTATCCTGATATGTTATATTCTCCTTGATGATGTTCTTTTATACAAATTATTTTCTCGAAGATACTTTAGAACAACTCTTACTGATATGGTATGGTGTCTTCGATGATGTTTGTTTTATCAGGGAGACTTGAAAGTAGCTCACGCGGATATGGTGTAGTCTCTTCGACGATGCTTATAGTGCATATCTAGCAACAATTGCATATTCATTTTGTGCATATCCAGCAACAATTGTAGTCCAAGAGATGACATATTTTTGAGGCATTCTGTCCAACTGTAATATCTGAAAAAAATCCCCCTTCCATTATGCTTTGATGGATTCCCATTCCCTGTTCCAAAGCTTCCATTTTGGAACAAGCAGGGAGGATGCTGGCAAAGGTTGTGCAATCTAGATTTACACTTGCCAATTGCATTTTCTTTAGAGTTTCTAGAGCATTTTCAAAAAATCCAATTTGTGTGTATTCTGCAATCATTACAGTCCATGAGACCACATTTTTTTGAGGCATTATATCAAACAGTTCATGTGCCTTGTCCATGGTTCCACATTTTGTATACATGTCTACCAGGGTAGTTGCAACTACAACAAATGACAAAATTCCTCTATCCATCATGCTTTGATGGATGTCCATACCCTATTCCAAAGCTCCCATTTTAGCACAGGCAGGGAGGATGTTGGCAAAGGTTGTGGAGTTTGGCTTTACACCTGCCAATTGCATTTGCTTGAAAGTTTTTAATTTATTCTCAAAAAGTTCAATTTGTGCATATCCTGCAATCATTGCAGTCCATGAGATGACATTTCTTTGAGGCATTTTGTCAAACAGGTCACATGCTTTGTCTATGTTTCCACATTTTGCATACATGTCTACCAGGGAAGTTGCCACTACAACATATTGCAAGCCTATTTTTCAGATTGCTTCATTTAGCATCACCAATCATCTCCTCAAGAACATTGTCCTTGTTTAAAATGATGGAAATAGTTTGCATCTATCACAACAATTTCTCTTGTAATAAACTTGGAGATAAATTTTGTAGTGTGGCAATTGACACATACTTGAAAGTTCTTAGAACTCTAGAAGTTGTTCTAAGGGGTGTGTTTAACAAGCCAAATGCAATTGCCAACTTTTCACTATGGTGGTAGAGATAATTATTTTTCCTCCTCTTCCACATCATTTAGTAAATGTCTTGAATCTAGAAAATGTCCTCTCACCTTCATCCCCAAGCTAATTTCTCAAACTTTGCATAGATTTCTTGTCTGTGGATGTGATATGTCTCCCACACAAAAAGAATTTACCATTTTATGGCCTTCAATCCAACTACATTCATCAATCTTTTTAACTCCTCTATCTTTCACTAATCTTCTTAACATTTGAACCTCACCCACCTGCCCACTTCTGCATGGATATTTGAGAGAAGAGCATAAGTCACAGTATTTTTAGGATCCAGATAAAAAAGTAGCATCGCTATAAATACTCCTAACCCTACATTCATATGTTATCTACAAACACCAAGAAAACACATCCACACAACCATGCTAGATTTAAATGACATCTTAATGATATAGTTTAGAGTGTCCTCATTATAGCCAGCATGAGCAAGAAGGTCAACCATGCACACATAGTGACCAATTGTAGGTGTAATACAATAAGGGTTACTAATCTAATTGAAGTATGTACAACCCTCATCCACTGAACCTGCATGGCTGCATGCACATAGAACACAAGCAAAGTTTACAATGTTAGGATATGTTCCAGAGTGCTTCATTAATTCAAATATTTTGAGGGCATCCATGCAAAATCCATTTTGTGCATATCCTGCAATCATTACATTCTAAGAGATGACATCTCTTTGAGCCATTCCATCAAACAGTTCATGTGTCTTATCTATACTTCCACATTTTGCATACATGTCTATCTGACAAAACTCCCCTTCAATTATGTTATGATGGATGTCCATACACTATTCCAAAGCTCCCATTTTGGCACAGGCAAGGAGTATGCTAGCAAAGGTTGTCGAATTTAGCTTTACACTTGCTAATTGCATTTGCTTGAAAGTTTGTAAAGACTTTTCAACAAATTCATTTTGTTCATATCCCACAACCATTGCATTCCATGAGATGACATCTCTTTGATGCATTCTGCTAAATAATTCACATGCCTTGTCGATGCTTCCACATTTTGCATACATGTCTACCAGGGTAGTTGAAACTACGTTTGACAAAATTCCTCTATCCGTTACTTTTTGATGGATGTCCATACCTTGTTCCAATGCTCCCAATTTGGCACAGGTAGGAAGTATTAGGGTTAGCTGGCGGAAGATATCAATTAAATGCAAATAAAGATTAAATAGATGAATGAAAAATATAGAGAAATAATAACAATGAGAGACAATTTTAACGTGGTTCACCCAAACTCAAGCTACATCCACCAATAGAGAGTCCAATATTATTATCTAGTAAATCAAACTGATTACAACCAACAATCCCTACAACTCAATATCGCTGCAAAATGCTACAATATATATCAACAAAACCCTAACCCTTAGCGACTTTTATCAAGCCTTATATCAGTTACAAAAATAGGGTTTTTTATGTCGGCCAATAGAAAAATACCTCCTGACACCTTTATAAAATAATAGGCAATTTTTTCTTCAAGGGCACTACCCTCAGCAGCCCCCGCTAGGGGGCATTGCCCCCAGACCCCCACCATGGGCTCCAACCCTGGGCCCCCACCAAGGGGATGCCCCCTGAGCCCTGCAGGAGGGACTCTGCCCCCCTACACTCCCCTGTTAAATAAATTGGGGGGAAACCACGCTGATAAAAGTGGGGAAAATTTAAACTCTAAGTCTAATTAGGCTCCATATAACAACAATCTCCCACTTGGAGACTGATCATAACACCGCTGACCCGCAACTCCCACTAGAAATAAGCACCCTGGACTCTGCTATTCTTTTTTTTGTTTTCACTCTTGAAGACCAAATGAAGCTGAAGAAGAGTTCAGCTTCTCCCTTGTCACTGCCTTTGTAAACATATCCACTAGATTTTCATCTGTATTTATCTTTTCCAGCCTTAATTGTCCATCATCCAACACTGACCGAATGAAGTGATACCTCAACTGTATGTGTTTGGTTTTTGAATGCAAGGTAGAATTATTTGCAAGATGTATGGCACTCTAGCTGTCCGTAAACAAATAACTATTAGCCTATTGTTTGCCCAATTCTTCCATGAAAGATTGCAGCCATATCATCTCCTTGCTTGCCTCTATTGTAGCTACATACTCTACCTCTGTGGTGGATAAAGCAACCACCTCTTGCAACCGTGAGATCCAACTCACCGCTGTCCCACCTACAGTAAAGACATAACCTGTAGTACTCATCTTGGTATCAATATCCCCTACCAAATCTGAGTCTACATAACCTATTAAATCAGTATTAGAGCCCCTAAAACATAAGTGTTTATTGGATGTGCCTCTCAAATATATGAGAATCCATTTTACTGCATTCCAATGCTCTAATCCGCGATGACTCATATACCTGCTTACGACTCCTACAACATGTGCAATATCCAATCTCATGCATACCATGGCGTACATTAAACTTCCTACAGCTGAAGCATATGGTACCTTGGACATTTTTTCTTCCTCCTCGTGTCTTAGGACACATCTCCTTAGTCAATTTCAAATGACTAGGCAAAGGTGTGCTGACAGCTTTTGCATTCTCCATATGGAATCTTTGCAACACCTTTTCAACATAATCAGCCTGTGATAGAGTCAATTTTCTGTTCTTCCTATCTTTGCAAATTTTCATACCAACGATTTGTTTTGCTGCCCCCAAATCCTTCATAGCAAAGGATTGTGCTAACTATTGTTTTAACTCTCTTATGTGATCCAATTTAGACCCTACTACAAGCATGCCATCAACATATACACATAAAATAATGTAGCTGTCAATATCCAACCTCTTAAAATAAACACAATGGTCAGAATTACATCGACTGTAGCCTTGCTCAGCCATAAAACTATCAAATTTCAAATACCATTGCCGAGGTGCTTGTTTCAGGCCATACAAACTCTTCTTCAATCTGCACACTAGTTTCTCCATACCTTTGGCCTCAAATCCTTGGGGTTGTTCCATAGATATCTCCTCCTCCAAATCACCATGGAGAAAGGTAGTTTTCACATCTAGTTGTTCCAAATGCAAATCTTCAGCAGCCACAATACTTAAAACAATACGAATAGAAGTCATCTTAACAACTGGAGAAAAAATCTCATCAAAATCAATGCCCTTTTTCTATGCAGATCTTTTTACAACTAACCTGGCTTTAAATCTTTTCTTACCTCTATCTTCCTCCTTCAGCCTATAAATCCATTTGTTTGGTAAAGACTTTTTACCTACAAGCAACTTACATAATTCCCAAGTCTAATTTTTCAGCAAGGAGTCCATTTCTTCTTTCAATGCAAGCTCCCACTAAACCTTTGTATCCACCTGCATAGCTTCATCATACCCTTCCGGTTCACCAGCATTTGTTAACAAAATAGAATACAAAGAGGGAGAAAACTTTTCAGGGGGTCTACTTAGCCTTGTTCATCATCTAACATTCACTAGATTTTGTGGTATTTCTTGTTGCTGTTGCGGAGCATGAGGAACCACTGGAATATCATTATCTGGAGTATCATCCAACACCACATAATCCTTTTTTTTCTTCTCATGCTGCTGCAACTAATCTTTGTACAACACCTTCTCATTGAATACAACATCCCTGCTTCTCACAATTTTTTGATTTTCAAAATCCCAAAGCCTATAACCAAATTCATCAATGCCATATCCAACGAAAGTATATTTTTTTGATTTTGCATCCATCTTGGTTCTATTTTTAGAATCTACATGTGCAATTTCTTCACATCCGAAGGTTTTGAGAAAAGAATAACTCACCTTCTTACCTGTCCATGCTTCCTCTGGAATACCATAGCCCAAAGGAATTGAAGGACCTCTATTAATTAAATATACAGCGGTGTTGACAGCCTCTACCCACATGTTTAAAGCTAGCACAACATGCAACCTCATGGTCCTTGCATGCTCCATTATTGTCCTATTCATGCATTCAGCCACTCCATTATCTTGTGGAGTCCCTGGAACCATTTTCTGCCTACAAATTCCATTAAAGGAACAATAATCCTCAAATTCTTTGCTATAATACTCACCACCATTATCAGATCTGAGACATTTTAATCTTTTGCCTGTCTCATTCTCAACCAAGCTTCTCCATTTCTTAAATATTTCAAATACATCAGATTTCTTCTTGAGGAAATAAACCCAAACCTTCCTAGTTGCATCATCTATGAATGTGACATAATACCAAGAGCCACCAAGAGAAGATACCTGAGCCTGTCCCCATACATCTGTATGCACAAGCTCCAACTTTTCATCTTTCTTTTGCTTCCCATCCTTGAGAAAACTAACTCTCTTTTGTTTTCCATACACACAATTTTCATAGAAATCCATATTAATACATTTTAGACCTGGCAAAACTTTCTTAGAATGAAGTACCTTCATACATTTTTCACTGATATGCCCAAGTCTGTTATACCATAGTGTTGTCTCAAAACCTGTAGCAACAGTTTTAGTCTCTTCCTGCGAACTTGCAACAACTGGTCCTGAACCTGTTTATTTTTTCTATGCAACAGCTAAAGTAGAAGGAATAGTATGACCTGCACAAAGATATAAGGTGCCTACTTTCACACTTTTTGCTACTATTAAGGCACCTTTTGAAACCTTCCAATTTTTATCAGTAAATGTAACAATGTGATGAGTGCCAAGTTGCACCCATGAAATACATTTTTTTACTTCTCTTTTTCTCCTTTCTGAGTCCATCTTTCCTAATGTCTGCACCCAAATAAGCTAGCAAGATTATTTTAGTTAATGATTAATTGAGATAGCTTACTTAAGATTATAATTTCTGATTGCGTGACTAATGTGCATGGAATTGATGGAAAAATGCATAAACTTCTCTCTTTTTGATTCAACAGGTGTAGATGCCAGGAACAACAATTTTGTGCATCTCTAGAGATAGTCTTCAATGATCTCTGGAGACAATACCAAAGTGCCATGACACCTAAAGTTTTGAAGAAATGAGGAAAGCCTCTTCGGAGCTCTGTGAGAGTTTGGAGCATCTCTGGAGCTAAACGGAGGAAGCTACAATTATCTCTGGAGCTACAGACATATCTCCGGAGCTACAGACATATCTTCGAGCTGCAGACAGGAACATTTATCTTCGTCGCCTCCTGAGAGCAGGGCATATTTCCAGCATAAGCTGCCGATCAGGCACTCTCAGCAGTGATCTTAATACCCCTCATTTCACTCAAATCATCACCTGAGTGGTGAATGGTCATCTTTAGTTGAATTGCTGGAGTTTTATCTTTTCAAAGTTTTTGCATGAGTTACGAATGAAACTGATTCAATATCCACATTTTCAGGGCCTTGCTGCCCAAATGTATTAAGACTCAAACTTAGAATTCTGAGTGGACTTCTGCTCCACTCAGTCTTCTTTTATTTGCATGATCATTTTCTATAGTTAAACAACTAGTGTAATAAAGAGATGGATGTCATCTCATAGAAGAACTAATAAATAGGATAAGTGATAAGTCATCACTCTTTTTGATATATACTTGTAGAAATAGAAGAAGAAATATATAATGATTAAATTATTTTGATTCTCGGTAATCTTAGTTCTGTGATAGCAATATTTTTCCATGATGCAAAGTGAATGAATTGGATTGGATCTAGTTGTGATCTTCTCTTGTGCTGATTTTCTACAGTAGCCTTCAGCCCTAAGGGTGTGGAGCAAGGGCCTACTCTCACATCCAAGGCAGGAGGCTAGTACCATTATTTTATTACTTCAACTTTTTGTTATGAAAAGTATTTATTGATTTTGATAGGTAGATGCATGTTACTGTTTTAAGATTGCTTTGAGTAAATTTCCTATTTTATTCTATTTCAACATTACTTAAATTCATTTAGGAAGTAGACAAATTAATCTTTTCAAATTAGTAGAAGCTGTTCAGATTAGTTAGGAAAACTGGTAACTGTAGAATCCCTAGTTGCAAATAGCTAAGGACACAGCCCCTAGATTATTGACATCTGAAAATAGATTAAATGATGAGGTACAACGACACCTTGTCATTTTTGGCACCGTTGCCAGGGACATCTTGTGTTAATTAGGGAAACTTAGTTAAAAGTTTTTAGGATAGATCTGTATGGTTAGAGCTAGAGACTTGAAAGGAAGATTTATAAAGTAGACACCCCAACAACAAGCCATAGGGGAAAGCAGTGGGTTGGCACAAGATCTTGTTGAGGAGAGAAACCTAGAACCTACTTTGGAAGCTGCACCTTAGAACAATAATCCCTTAGATCCTCTAGATCTTCCACTTGCCGATTATATCCAGGAATTACAACAAAAGTTTCAGGTAGATCCTTTAATAGAACCTAATTTCCTAGAACCTTAGGGAGAAGAACCAGTATTAAACATGGAAAATGATAATCATGAGGAAGAGGAAAATCAGGCTCCTAGAACCTTCTCCTATCCTATTGTTTTGGCTGCTGGAGACAATGCTCCTATGAAGAATATCTCACCAGCACACTTGCCAAATTTTAGAGAACTTTCTTCTGAGGATCCAGATCAGTTCTTGTTTGAATTCAAAGTAGTTTGCCAAACTTATGATTATGGATCAAATAACCAGAAACTCAAACTGTTCCTTTCAACTCTGAAAGATTCTACGATGAGATGGTTTATGGGTTTACCCCAGAATTCTATCCGTTCTTGGGATTAGATGGAAACAGAGTTTTTGGAAAAATACCAAGATTACTCTAGATCTAGTAATAAAAATGAAGAATTGTTTAAAATTAGGCAAGGGGAGGAAGAGACCTTAGAGGACTATGTGGATAGGTTTAATTTTGCCTTAAGAAGGTATGGTAACCTAGTGGATCACTCCTTGGCCACAACCCTGTTTGTAAAAGGATTGGATAAAGAAACAAAATAGGCACTAGATCTAATGGGAAAAGGGAATATCAACAAAATGGAAACACCTGCTATAGAAGAACTCTGCAGGAACTATTCTAAAACCCAAGATGGAGTGAGGTCATCCAAAACTTTTAAAGGGAAGAATGAAATAGGATAGTTAATGGAAGAGATTGCAAATCTAAAAACAGACATTTTGGTCCAATTAAATACCACATTGGATGGGATTCAAGCAAAAACTAGAACAACTGACCAAAATAGAGCAACTGAACCACTCTACATCTATTGCCCTAGGTGTAGAAACAAACATCTGTTGAGAGAATGCCCTTTGGACAAATTAGAGATTTGTCAAATCTGTGATAAGGAACATCCTACCAGTCAATGTAGTCAACTTCCAGCCTTGAAAAGATTGAGCAAGAACAATGCTGTAATAGAAGAGGAATTGAACTATGTGGGACAAAAACAAGCTGGGAATTTCCCTTATAATCAGTATCCAAACCACCCTTCTTACAAGGGTCCTTCTAATTGGGGAAATAATCAATGGAATCCAACTTGGCATGGGCCTCAAAATAATCCTCCTTGGGGACAACAGGATTGGCCAATTTAACATTGGCAAAACAAAAATTGGCAAAACCAAAATTAGCAAAATCAGCCTTGGGGAAATCAACAGTGGTCACCACAGTTTGGATCACAAAACATGCAACCTCAATGGGGTTCTCAACAGGGATATAATCAACAAACCAAGGACAACCTAGACATTTCCAACCTCAACAACAAGCTTTACTAACTGGACCTTCCAACACACAAGGTCAATCACAAAATGAACTAGTTAGCCAACCACCTTTACCAGCTCAGCCTATACCAAACCCATGGAATAAATAGGGAGCAACTGTTTACATGACATAGCAAGAAAATCTGGTTGGAATTAATGCTATATGTTCAAATAATCTCCAGCTGCGTTCTAGGAAAGCATTCCCAAGACCATCTCCTCCAACTATAGTTGAAGTAACCAATGATGAGGAACCTGAAAATTCATCCACTCAACCCCCAGAGGCGATTACTAATGAAAAAGTGCTAAAAGAATCATCCTTGGACAACTTTGGAGTTACTCCTAAAAGACCGACTCCAGAGAACATTCCTGAACACAATTCTGACAAGAGCTCCAGAGATGCTCCGGAGATGGAAAAACTAGCACCATACCCAGAACGGCTTAAACAGAATGTTCCCTAGAAAAAGATCTTACAAAAACAAATCCAAACCAACCTGGAATCAGAACTTTTACAAGAAATCAAGCAACTAAACATTGAAATTCCTCTTCTCTAAGCAATCAGAGATGTACTAGAACTAAATCAGTTCATTAAATAGTATTGTATCAAAATGTAGGGCAGGAAGAAAAACTTTCCCTCCACAATACAGGTGGAAGGAAAAGTAGTAGATCTATTGATGGGAGAAATTCTCCTCCCAAAATATGGAGACCCTGGAAATCCTGTCATAACTATTTTCATCTCAAGGGTAGAAATTTCAAGTGTTCTGGTTGATCTAGGAGCAGCAATTAATGTGATGATAGTCCACACAATGGACAAATTAGCTCTATCAGGTATCCAATCCACAACTACAATTCTTCAACTTGTTGACCAGTCAGTAGCTGTTCCAAAAGGAGTAATCATTGATGTACCAGTTGTGATAGATTCATGGGATTTCCTGATATTAGAACATAAAAACTAGAGAAATGCTTATCCAATGATCTTAGGAAGACCATGGCTGGCTACAGCAACAACATCTATTGATTTTCAAACTAGAGATATGGTCATTTCTAATGGGATAGATTTGAAGAAAATATCTCTGTATCCTCTAGCTAAACCATCAATGCATTATACAGGAAGAGTATGGGTGGATGAACCAGAGAACAATGACAACAGTGCCTCAGTGGCTATGGTAACCATCAAGGAACATCTGGGAGAGTTAGAAGAAGAAATATACTATGATACAACAGAAGACATTACTCACATCCTAATCAATGAGGATGTGATGGAACTCACCCAAGACTCTAGGAGAGAACTTCTTACTTCTTCTCATTATACCCTCGCCAACATCATTCCTTGTGGGGAAACCTTTTACAGAGACTTAGCTAGTTTCCATATGTTGCTTCCACATTATTGTCCTCTTAATACTATGACTCCAATGTGCGGATTAACTACATCTATGGAACAAATCTCAAAACATGTCATGATTCTACTAGGAAAAACACTTAATATCAATAATCAATTAACAACCAATCAGGAAGAAAAAATCATCCAACTTCTAATTTCTCATTCAACAACTTTTGCTTGGGAATACCAAGATATGAAAGGCATACCTCCTAAAATCTATACCCATCATATATATACTGAGGATATTAAACTTGTCAAACAACCCCAGAGAAGATTGAATCCTGCTTTAAAGGACATTGTCAAAACTGAAATAGAAAAATTACTTCAAGTAGGGTTCATATATCTAATCTCAGACAGTCAATGGGTCTCACCCGTTGTCATAGTGCCTAAAAAGAATGGGAAATGGAGGGGGTGTATTGATTATAGAAAACTCAAGAAGGCCACAAAAAAGGACTACTTTCCCTTACCATTCATTGACCAAGTTCTGGACAACCTTGCTGGGAGAAAGTATTTTTCTTTTCTAGATGGATTCAGTGGGTATAATCAAATTCAAGTAGCACCTAAAGATTAGGAAAAAACCACCTTCACTTGCTCTTGGAGAACTTTTGCTTACAAAGCTCTTCCCTTTGGCCTATGTAATGCCCCAGCTACATTTCAGAGACTTGTTTTAGCTATTTTTGCTGAACTAGCTAATGAATGCATGGAGGTATATATGGATGACTTTATTGTGTATGGGGATAATTTTGAAGAAGCTCTCACAAACCTTGAGAAAGTACTAAAATGCTGTCAGAAAAATTAATTATCCCTTAGCCATGAAAAGTGTTTTATGATGGTAGAGGAAGGAATTGTTTTAGGACACCATATTTTAGCAAAGGGGATCAAAGTGGATCAAAACAAGATAGAAGTGATTACACAATTGTCTTGACCTAAAAATCAGACAGATGTTAGAAGTTTTCTGGGTCATACAGGCTACTATAGGAGGTTCATAGAAAATTTCAGCCAAATAGCTGCCCCTTGTTTACCCTGCTTAACAAAGACATAGAATTTCTATGGATAGAAGAATGTCAATTAGCATTTGAAACCTTGAAAGAGAAGCTTACTGTCACACCAATTGTAAGAGGACCAAATTAGACTTTGTCATTTCACATACAGACTGATGCTTCAAATGAGTCCATTAGGGCAGTTTTAGGACAAAAGGAGGAAGGAGAAAGTATGCATGCCATTTATTACATCAGCAAAAACCTTACCTTTGTAGAAAGAAATTACACAACTAAAAAATAATTCTTGGCAGTCATCTATGTTATAAACAAATTCAGGCATTTTATCACTAGATATAAGATATTTGTGCACACTGATCATGCAGCCATCAAGTACCTAATGAACAAACCAATAGTGGGTGCAAGGATCATCAGGGGGTTATTGTTATTGCAGGGATTTGATATTACCATAGTTGATAATCCAGGAAAGTTTAATTTGGTTGCTGATTTTTTGTCAAGATTGCATACAGGAGGAGAAAACCAACCAGTGGAGGACAAGTTCCCAGATGAACATTTTTTTGCGATATCCTCTACTACACCTTGGTTTGATGACATAGCTAATCTTTTAGCTACATACTTTTATCCATCCCATTTTACCTCAAACCAAAGAAAATGTTTGCTTAAAGAAAGTTTATCTTACAAATGGTTGAATGGTTTACTATTTAAATGTGGTCCTGATTTCATTCTACGTAGGTGTTTAAAAGTTGATGAGATTTTTGATGTGTTGAGAGCATGTCATGATGAACCATCTGGTGGCCATTACTCCTTCCACAGGATAGTCCACAAGATCCTCGGAGCTGGTTACTACTGGCCCTCTCTTCATAAAGATACAAATAAGTATGTGCGGCATTGTGACTAGTGCCAAAGGATGGGACAACCAACCTTTACCCAGGAGATGCTATTGCATCCTCAAGTCATGATGGAACCATTTGAGCAGTGGGGTTTAGACTTTGTGGGACCAATTTCCCCACCATCATCAGGTAAGGAGTACATTCTAGTATGCACATACTATGTTACAAAATGGGCTGAGGTTCAGGCATTACAATTTGCAAGAGAAGAAAAAGTTGCTGATTTCCTTTACAATAAGATTTTCTTAACCCAAAATCAATAGTTTCAGACAGAGGACCTCAGTTTACTTCACAGGTAATCAAAACATTCACAAATTTATATCAAGTCAAACATAGAAAATCTTCACCTTACCATCCTCAAGCGAATGGGTAGGTAGAAGTAACCAATAGGGAACTTGAAAATATTCTGACAAGGACAATAGCAATGAACAGAAAAGATTGGGCTAGCAGATTACCTGAAGTAGTTTGGGCTTACAACACCACTTGGAAGTCCACAACAAAGTTCTCACAATATGAAATAGTTTATGGGAAAAGCCTATTTTGTCTATAGAATTTGAACTCCAGACACTTAAAATTGTATTAAATATTGGTCTACCATTGTCTATAGCTCAACATAACAGAATTCTTCAGTTCAATGAGTTGGATGAAATTCGGACAGAGGCCATTCAGCAAACATAACTAGTTCAGTATTAGAGGAAGCAATGGCATGACCAACACATCAAAAGGAGGACATTTCAACAAGGTGATTGGGTTCTTCTTTATGATTCTAAATTCAAGGAGTTCAAAGGGAAATTACAAACTCATTGGATGGGTCCTTATCAAATCAAGGAGTTTTTAAAAATGGAATGGTATCATTGCAACCTATTGATGGAAGCACAGATACATTTCTAGTAAATGGTCACCGAATCAAGCTCTATAAAAGACCATCTACTAGAGGAGTTTCTTAATGATTTGTGTTTTGATACAGGGGATACCTCCGTTGTCATAGTGTTGGATTGAAAAAAAAAGGAAGGTTGAAAACCAGCAAATGGATGCCTTCTAAAAAAAATAGAGAAAGATGGAAAACTAGTAAGTGGCTATCTTTCTTGACCAAGGGAGTTGAAAACCAGTAAAAGGTAGTTCCCTTCTTCAGGACAGTTGAAAATAATTGAGCTCCAGAGATGATCAGGTGCCAAGAGTTAGTCAGATGCACCTCCGGCGCTTCTCAAACAAGGAGCACCTCCAACGCTTCTCAACAAGGAGCACGTCTAGAGCTCTATCAATAAGGAAGTCAATTTCAATAATAGGGGAGGGGACCCACCTCTGTAGGCAGTAGACACATCACCTAATGAGGTCATCATGACTCATCCCCTACTTTATCACAAAAATAAATTCAATTGGCATGCATATCATTTGAAGGGGTAGTCATAAAGCCGATGCTGACATCACCTAAAGAACGTGGATTCTCGAACCACTTAGCGTAATGATTGCAGGTTGCGTGCCAGTGGAGTAGTAGGCGTCATCTCCAGCCACCAAAAGCTGCTCATGTGCCACGATGCGTGCAGTCTCCAACAATGACACAACATCTCTGCCGTGTACATCGCCCTCATCATTAAAACAGATCCAGGTAATACTATCTTTAATTAATCATTAATAGCAACTGTCTTGTCTCTTTGTTTTTGGGTGCCACCATGATGACACATCCTCCTGCCATCATTTTCTTTCTAAAAATCACACATGCCGCCAACTGTGATGTACCGCCACCTTGCCTCCTGAGTGTCCTGTCACTCTGTCGTATTTATGACTGCCTAAGTACTCTAACTAATCTACATAAGCCTAAGCTAAGAAACATAACATTCCTCATTCGAACCTTTGAAGTACCCTGAAAAAAATAGAGCAAATTTAATAGTCCTCTGGAGCCTACAGAGCAAATTGAACAGTCCTCTGGAGCCTACAAAGCAAATTGAATAGTCCTCCAGAGCCTCCAGAGATAAGAGGAAAGGATAAACTGCAGATTGAGGAGGTGAGGAGTTCAACACAGAAGGTGGAACTAGTTTTGCAATGGGGGTAAAGAAGAAGTTTGAGCTAGAAAGTGTTGTGGGTCTTCTGCAGGATGAAGCTGCAACAAACATTCTAAGAGCTACAGGATGGTTAGACTTCCTAGAAAAAATTGAAGGGTTTCAAGAAGATGTTGTGGATGAATTCCTCAGAAATTTAAGGGACAATCAAATAGCTGTCAGAGGAGTTCAAATCAATTTCTCCTTAGCCACTATCAGCCACATTTCTGGACTTCCTAAACAAGGTGAGACGTTTTATCACTTGAAAACCTTATACACTGATTTGATTAAAAATTTCTCTGTTCGTGGTGAACCTGCTATACAAATGCATTCAAATAAGAATGAAGTAAAAGGAATTCTGAGGTCCACACTCCCAAACCCTTGGCAATCTATTGCCACCTGGTTGATGAAATATTTAACTTGTGATGGTCAATTCTCTCTAGTTTTAGGGCCAATCATGAAAATGCTAATTTTTCTAAGACATGGAAATAGACACCCTGAGCATAGCATAAAAATTCCTAATTTCATGTATTCTGCCATCAGGGCAACTGCAGAAAAATATCAGTAGAATAAGGGTCCCATGAAACATCATGGTCTCATCTTTCTAGTAGTTAAACACCACTTCCTGCCTCAGGCCAATGGGGAGGAATTATGGCAAAATTTTCTTGACTAGACTTCCCAAAATAGAGGACTAGAAATGGCACAACCAGGAGGTGAGAGTCCTCCTACCCACCAAGAAGAAGAAATGGAGCCTTCAGCCTCCTCCATAACTGTTCAAAGTGGAAAGAAACCCTCACAGGAGGTGCCTTCATCTGCAACCCTTGTTCTTGATAAAAGGAGGAAAGGCAAAGAAATTACAAAGTCTGCTCCTAGACAAACCCCATACATGACTCGATCAGTTAGGAGAAAAATGACTCTAACTGAGGAATCTTGCCCTAAGGAATTAATAGAGGGAAGGTTAGGACAGAGAATAGAGGGAACCTGGTGGGTTGAAGAACCATCTCATGATTCAGATGAGATCCCTTTAGTCAGGAAGAGGAAGCAAAGAGAAGTTTCCCTAGAACCATCACATGCTCTGGAGATAGAACACATACAAACTTTTACTATTTCCTCAGATTCTGAGGAAGAGAGACTTGCTCTGGAGGCACCTGCCCCACCTCTGCTATGAAGAAGCAAAAGGTAGAGACAACTCTCACAAGATGAGGAGGATATTACCCTCCTAGCTGAGGTACTCCTGGGTTTTAGAACATGTGAGGATAAAGCTGGGCCTTCATCGGTACAAGTAGAAGCAGAGGAACCCCAAGAGGACCCTCAGGACATGCAACCTGAGGAAAAGGATGAAGCAGGGCAGATGGGTACAAATGATAGTGCAGGGCAAATGGCCTTGGAAAACCCTGATGATCAGCCAATAGCCACAGAAGTAGCAACAGAAGAAGCAGAAACCTTCTCTCATCCCTTTGATCAAGAGGATGTGGAAATTTCAAAAGAACAAGAAATGATGGAAGAAATTGAAAACTTAAAGAGATTACACTGGGGGAAGAATCTAATTACTACTGACCTCAAGAAGGTCAGAATAGAAGTAGAAATGGAGCAAAAACAAATAATTGAAAATCTACAAACAGAACTCCAAAGCAAAGACAAGATCCTCCAGGAGAAAGAAGCAGAAATTGAGGCCAAGAAAATTGAGAAAGCGGCAAAGTTGGAGGCACATAAAATTGAGGCAGCCACACTGTTGGAAGAAAAAGAGAAAAAGGCCGCACAGAGTGTTTTTGAGCTCACCATGGCTAGATACAATAGCCTCACAATAATGGCAGCATTGATTGAGAAACTACAAATCCAAGAAATATAGTTAACTTGGGCTAATAACAGACTAGATGACCAGGAGGAATATATTCAAGAATTGGCTAGCCCAAGGGCAACCAATGAGAAGGAAATACAAATAGATGCCTATGTGGGTCCAATCCCCATTGACATTCCTAAGGCCCTGTTCCATTAGGAGAAGAAGTGTAGAGAATATGAGGCTTCCAAGCCTATGTTGCAGTTACAAGGGGCAGTCACTGCCAAAACAAAGAGAATAGCAACTCTGGAAGGCAAAATCATTGAAATGGCCTTGCTTTCTTCAGAAATTCTATCCTACAGACCTCCAAGTGCCAGCTACTCTATGTTCTTAGAAGAAAGAGTCCTGTAGAGGAAATTCTCCTTAATTCTATCTAACCTGGTTGAGGATATTGAGACAACAGAAGGATTCATGACAACATATACAAGGAGTAATGATGAGGACAAGAACTTCCTATGTGAATTATACCTACATGGGTTCTGTGTTAATGATATAACTTTCATTCTTAATCATTTTGTGGGGGAATGCTAGCTTAAGGCATTTATGTCCCTAATGAGGAATCATCAGATCTAGAATGAAAGGATGGAAGATCATCTCAAGAAAGATTTAAAAATAGATCTCTTCATCAGGAAGGAATGTCCCAATCCCAATTCTTTCAAGATTCAATTCAGGTCCCTTATCTCTCATCCTAATAATAAGAACATAATTTTGTCATTATACCTAAAAAGTTTGCAAGAATGTTCCATCGATTTTGGTTTTTTCATGATCAATTCAGCAAACCTAGTACTTGCCATAGCAAAGAAGAGATGGAATATTTTGACCCCAGAGCAGAAAATGAGAGAGGTGGTCACCCCTGCAAACTTAAGATTATTCATGAGAAAACAAAGTTGATATCCAAAATGATGGATAACCATAAGCAAGAATGGATAGGTGGATGGTTTAGGCCCCCTCTAATAATAGAACCACTCCCTATCTGGGCATAATAGATGGAAGATGAGAAATTGCAGGACTAGATGAAGCAAGTTGATGAATACAGAGGCAATGGTAATATCAATCACACAACTTGGACCACCTATGCATAGGATTATAGCTTGACTAACAAGCTTCTTCACCAGAATAAATCCAGAATGTGAGAAGCAGGAGGACCTGCCAAACCTTAGGTATGGGGGGGATGATGAGTGCCAAGTTGCACCCATGAAATACATCTTTTTACTTCTCTTTTTCTCCTTTCTGAGTCCATCTTTCCTAATGTCTACACCCAAATAAGCTAGCAAGATTGTTCTAGTTAATGATTAATTGAGATAGATTACTTAAGATTATAATTTCTGATTGAGTGACTAATGTGCATGGAATTGATGGAAAAATGTAGAAACTTCTCTCTTTTTGATTCAACAGGTGTAGATGCTAGGAACAACAATTTTGTGCATCTCCGGAGATAGTCTTCAATGATCTCTGGAGACAATACCAAAGTACCATGACACCTGAAGTTTTGAAGAAATGAGGAAAGCCTCTCTGGAGCTCTGTGGGAGTCTGGAGCATCTCCAGAGCTGAACAGAGGAAGCTACAATTATCTCCGGAGCTACAGACATATCTCCGGAGTTGCAGACAGGAACAATTATCTCCGGCACCTCCTGAGAGTGGGGCATATTTCTAGCATAAGCTACCGATCAGGCACTCTCAGCAGTGATCTTAATACCCCTCATTTCACTCAAATCATCACCTGAGTGGTGAAGGGTCATCTTTAGTTGAACTGCTGGAGTTTTATCTTTTCAAAGTTTTTGCATGAGTTACAGATGGAACTGATTCAATATCCACATTTTTAGGGCCTCACTGCCCAAATATAGTAAGACTCAAACTTAGAATTCTAAGTGGACTTCTGTTCCACTCAGTCTTCTTTTATTTGCATGATCATTTTCTATAGTTAAATGACTAGTGTAATAAAGAGATGGATGTCATCTCATAGAAGAACTGATAGATATGATAAGTGATAGGTCATCACTCTTTTTGATATATACTTGTAAAAATAGCAGAAGAAATATACAATGATTAAATTATTCTGATTCTCGGTAATCTCAGTTCTGTAATAGCAATATTTTTTGATGAATGCAAAGTGTATGAATTGGATTGGATCTAGTTGTGATCTTCTCTTGTGCTGATTTTCTACTGTAGCCTTCAGCCCTAAGGGTGTGGAGCAAGGGCCCACTCTCACCTCCAAGGTAGGAGGCTAGTACCACTATTTTATTACTTCAGCTTTTTGTTATGAAAATATTTATTGATTTTGATAGGTAGATGCATGTTACTATTTTAAGATTGCTTTGAGTAAATTTCTTATTTTATTTTGTTTCAGCATTACTTAAGTTCATTTAGGATGTAGATAGATTAATCTTTTCAAATTAGTAGAAGTTGTTCAGATTAGTTAGGAAAACTGGTAACTGTAGAATCCCTAGTTACAAACAGCTGAGGACATAGCCCCTGGATTATTGACATTTGAAAACAAATTAAATGATGAGATACAACGACGCCTTGTCATAATGTAACCTTCATCAGCTAGCTACCCTGCTCAAATTAAATTCCTACTCAGCCTTGGAATGTGCCTTACCTCTTGTTCTCTAAGGTGTTCATGGTAGGGCATTACATCTAGTATTAGAGTAGGGTTTAAACACTAGGTACTTTGGTTTTATATCAGCCCATTATGTTGTCCTAGTTGCTCAGACTCTGAAGATTATGTTCTTTGCTTTTGTAATCATTGCCTAACGAGGTTGTCCCTTGGTGGTGTCTACGAAGGTAGATGCCTAGAGGTCAAGGTAAAGGTAGTTGGCATTTAGAGATCCATCTGCTTGTGTATGATTTCTGCCATACAGTTGAAGAGATGTATGCATCAAGGTTGCTAGTTGTTTGCTGTGATGGTTAATGATTTGGAGTTAGGGGAGAGTCGAGAGGTTTCCCTCGATGATCATCCTATCCTTAAGGAGCTTCAGTTGCAATTAGAGGAGTTGTCAGGTAGAGGATTAGATGCTTTGTGTATCCTCTTGTTGAGTATGATTTCTTGGATGCATTTAGTGTTGCAAGGTGTGGCTCTTGGTCTCCTTGTTCAGCGTTGCGTTACGGTGGTTTGCGATAAGGGCTTAACCACCTCCCATGCTTGTTAAGTCAAGTGGTTGTATCAGGCATTAATAGGTCGATCTTTTGGTGCAACGACAGCTGACAATTGGTATCAGAGCTGAGGTCATGGGTTCAAACCCTGTGCTTGTGCTAGGGGGATTGTTGCAAGGTGTGGCCCTTGGTCTCCTTGTTCAGCACTGCATTGTGGTGGTTTGCGACAAGGGCTTGACCGCCTCCTGTGCTTATTAAGTCAAGTGGTTGTATCAGGCATTAATAGGTTGATCTTTTGGTGCAACAACAGCTAACATTTAGTAAATTTTGGTGTTTACATAGAGTCCTTATTGTATGGAAGAAAATGTTGAGGATAGCCTGACATTGTTTCCTCCTTCCTCATTTGGTGGCTAGTATCTAGTCACACAATGTTGTACAGTGCAATTTCAAAGATTGTGTATTTTCTTTATAATTATTGATGATTTTTTTTTAATTGAAAAGGCTGGCACTTTGTTTATATTTGATTGTGATGGTTTAGCCACACCTTGTGATCTTCATTTGTGCGTAACCCTCATAGTTACATTTGATTTAGTGTTGAACTGCGCACATTTCTTGCTTTATTGCTGAAATTGAATCTTTATTTGATATTTATTTATGACTTTGGTGGCTAAACTATTTTCTCCTTATTGTTTTCGATGTTGACCATGTGTCGTATTGTGATTCCTCTTCAAGGACATATGAGGCAGACTTGGTGAGTGGACATGAGGAAGCAGATGTAGGGAATCTTGAGGATGGGGGTATGTGAGGCTAGGACACACTACGCACCTATATGTGAGAACTATTTCGTGGAGGCTAACTACCTTATACAACAAGAGATAGGTCATTGTGGTCTTGTTTGGATGGTCTCACCATGTGTGTGTAGCCTAACACCATCAAGCTACTGAGTGTGTGGTATGAATTGTGTGAGATAGATGTTGGCTCTTGGCTCATGGATCTTGTGTCATGGACTAGTAGGTTGCTTACCGATGTCCAGATGGACCCTTGTGTAGCCTTGAGATGTGATTCCTGGTAATGTGAATTCATGTGCGTATGAAAAATGTGTGTTAAATCATGAATATAGTACTTATAAAATGATAAATGGTGGTTCCATGCTTATAAAGGTGTAAAATCATTATATCAAGATTTTTCTATTAATAGATCACATGCGTAGACTGTGCTTCCATATTTATATAGGGTTGTGGAAACTGTCCAAACTCAATCCATTTCATCCATATTTGTTGTAGGCTTCCAGGAGTAAGCCTGATCCCAAGGGGGAGGATGTAGTGCCCCTCACCTTGTCTTCTATCGGACTGATAGTTTTCCTAGTAGGATTAGACATTTTGACATTCTGTGGGATGATGGGCTCTCTGTTATTATACTAGTTGATTATAGACCTACTGTTATGATGACATTTGTTGATGTTTTAACTATTGGTATTTTATGTTTTCATAG
This sequence comes from Cunninghamia lanceolata, assembly GCA_027924645.1. NCBI lineage: Eukaryota > Viridiplantae > Streptophyta > Pinopsida > Cupressales > Cupressaceae > Cunninghamia > Cunninghamia lanceolata. Next base: position 1,512,413 of record BSBN01001275.1, read on the forward strand.
TTGTATGGACATATTAGATGTGGTGGATTAATTTAATTCAGAGCTTTATGTTTTATCTGATCATGGTTATGATGTTACTATTGATGACTACTTGTATAAGATCATATGTAACTGATTGTCCCATCTTGATTGTTTTGTAGATAGTTATTATTCATAATGAAGTTACTTGTCGATGTGTTTATGTGAACGAAATAGTGTCGCATTACTCATGTTCAAGTACACTACCATACTCCGACTTCTGTTCACTTTATGACTGTATGATGATATATATATTTCCATGGTTGACTGTGTGGTTTACTTCAAGATGCAGGTACCAGGCATTGACTCCACCTGAATTAGTAGGTCTGAGTGTGCCTTAACTAATGGAATTGTTGATCGAAGTTAGCATAAGGTTCCCTACTCAGTCAACATCCTTGAAGAGGATGAGTATCCAGTATCATATCTAGTCGTCACCATCAGTTGGACTGTTTGTCATTATTTTTGTCATCATGTCTTGTGGTCTTGTATGATGGTCAAATATTGTTTGATAATTAGGTTTAGCTAGTTTAGAATTGCTTCATTTATGATTGGTTAATTGTTGTATTGAAATGGAGTGAATAGACTGAGAAGATAATTTTGATAAATAAATATAATTGTTTTAATGTAAATTAAAGTTATATGGGTAAATATAATTAATAAAATTAATATGAAAATAATAATTAAATAAATTATGGGTTGTTTATAAACAATTCAATTGGTTGTAAATGGATAACATTAAAATAAACATAAAATGCATAAATAAATATATATAAACAATTATAAATCTTGATAAAATAAATTTATAGGTAACATTAAAATAATAAAAATAATATTTTAATGAATAATGTAAATGAATATTGGTTGTCGATTGGTTGGGGCTTTGGATCATGAGCCATCCCTCCTAAAAAGGTGGGAAGATCTCTCTCTAAAAACCAATTGGCTAGAAAAGAATGGGGGGAATTGAGGAGAGAGATTGGAGGTTTGGTTTGCATCTGTAGGAGTGATTCTGGCACCAAATCTTTAGGGCAGCCAAGCATTCGGTCTAGGTGCCATTACTTTCTAAATTTCTATCTCTGTTCTTTTGATATGAATGGTCAGAAATTGATTGATTCTCTGCCTGATTGTATTTCCTGAGAATTTTAGATGTTTTTGCATCAGATCCAATTTCTTTTGCATTTGTTTTATATCTGCAAATCACACTTGCTTGAAAGTCTCTATATCCTTTTCAACAACGCCATTTTGTGTGTATCTAGCATTCCATAAGATGATATCTTTGTGTGGTAAATCAACTAAACAGTTCGCTACCGTTTATGCTTCCTCAGTTTGCCTATTTGTCTGTCAAAATATTCCAACCATTAAGATAGTCAACTAATATCCTCTAATAGAGACGATCATTCCTTGTTCTAAACTCTCATTCTGGCTTATGTGTGCCACTAGAAACCAATGGTTTCTGCATCCTTGTAGGGTTCATACAAAAGTTACAATTTGTTATAAGAGCGCTGCCACCTACCAATTACATTTGCTTAAAAGTTTCTTAAGACTCTTTCGATAATTAATTTTAATATCTTTGTATTTTGCGAGATGACATCTCCTTCAGGCATGTGGTTTCTATGGCTCATGTGCCTTGTATTCAATCTCATGATTCACCTTTTTACCTTATCATGTTCCAATGCCTCACTTGGGCGCATGCAAAAAAAGAGAAAATGTTGGCAAAGGTTAGGGAGTCTGTGCGTGTCTTAAACCTGCACATCCGCATTATGGTCTAGAACAATCTCAGATGATTTTTTTATCATGATAATTTATAAAATCTCCCTATGAAGTTAAATCACAACAATTCCATATAGTAAAATATATGGTTGAATTTGTTTTCATTCATTTGTTTAATCATATAGAAATAGTCGCCATTACATTTCTAGAGTTTTGCTATAATGCAGAAGTCAATAATATAATTAGCACATAATTGAGAAAATCATTTGGACTAAAGTATTCTCAACAAATCCATTTTGTGTGATTTTTGCAACATGGTATCCCTATGAAGGCAACGTTGCTGAAAATACTCCTAAGCCTTTATTCATTTGTGATCTATAGTCACCAAGAAAATGTACCCATTCAAACAACATCGATTTAACAAGTATCTCAATGAAAAATTTAGGATGTCCTCCAGATGGCCAGCATGGCCAAGAAGGTCAACCATGTACACTTAATGATCAGCTATAGTTGCAATGTATTCTAGGTTACAAATGTGATCGAAGTATTTCTAGCTCTCATCTTTTAATCTCCCAGGGGTTGCGTGCCGTTTAACTTGCCCAATCACCTTTGCTTGAAAGTTTTTAAAATCTTATTAACAATTTTATTTGAGAACTTATCAAGTTGCCTCCCTTATAATTTTGTTCTTGATGGACAATGTTGTGTATAGTTTAAAAGATTGAATATACTAAGGCATGCATAGCTAAAGTTAACATTTCTCAGAGGCGTTTGATCAAATAGTTCACATTATGCAGTATTTGGATTTTATATCCATGATTCGCTATTGATTTAAGTTTTTTAAAAGTCTTTTATACAAACTCATTTTTTGTACACATCTTGCAATTAATGCATTCCATCGGACGACACCTCCGTGAGGATTCTATCAAGCAGTTTTTGTGGCCATAATGTCTATTAAATATTTATGCTCTTTTATTCTCTTCCACAATTTAGACCAGCTTTACTGGACACATAGAAGGATTCTTCTCCACCACTGAACCATTTCAATGAAGCAAAAGAGTCCAAGGCTGATCACCTAAGTTCAACTAAATATGTGTTTCTTTGACACTATAAGAAACCTACGATATTTCTCAGAATTTCTTTTGATGGCAATCTTTTATTTCCAATTCTTATTGGTGAATTTGCCACTAAAATGTTGATAGATAATTCACATGAAGATGAGACAATTGGGAAATGTCCCAATCAGTTTCAGCTGATGAAAAATCTAGTAGGGACACTTGGACATGAAGTTTGAATGGTGTGAATCACGGAAAGAGTGGTTAATATATATTATGTTTGTATATTCTTTGGCATGCCAGAGGAGAAGGCAATGCTTAGTGTAGATGTACGTCCATCAGTTTCCATCAATTTGGCAAAAAGGTGCAAGGGGCCCATATATGTGAATAAAGTGATAGTTGCTAGGGATGCCATCAAACGTATATACAAAACTTTACATACTTCAAGAAAATGGAGAGAAAGTAGCACAAATTCTAGTTATGATCTTTCTTTGGACAGTGATAGCATAGCAGTGACAACAACAAATCTAGACCTATGTGCAGCTGAGAGATCAGCATGGAGAGTATGTAGTTATACAAAAGAGTGAGTTCCAACTATCTGGGGAGTCTTGGTTGCATCTCCATTCATAAGTCATAATTTCTAAACCCTAAATCTATATTAATATATTCACAATAGGAAATAAAGTGTAAAGTATATCTCTAAGGGCAATTTTTCACTTCCTATTAAATAGTCTCTTATAAAATGTTAAAAAAATAGATTTGTCAGCTAATAAATTTTTTAACGCCATCACAGAAAGTTAGTACATTTGATACAAAATTCAGCTAGTAATAGTAAATCTAGTAGGTGAAACAACAATATGTATTTACTTGCATTGTATGAAAATATCTACTATCCAATGATCCATGATATTTATTATTATTATTATTATTTCAAAAGTAATAGTTGTCTTCCCCAAGCTGTATGGGAAATGTATGGGTAAAAGTTTAATCAAAAATTGCATTAACTATACGACGGATAGTCTCGTAAGTATCTTGTTAATCAATATATAAAAGTACATATATATATATAATTGCATTATTATATATATTGTTTAATATGATTAATGGAAATAGACATGGTTATAAACTAATGTACATGAATTTAATATTGGTTTTTACTACAATTTCTTGTAATGGAATTATCAAGTTGAAAATTGATTAAGGGTGAAAATTAGATTAGTAAACAATGTGTTTGAGATTTGACTTGTAAGTTTTATTCTTGGTCAATTGGGTTGTTGTAAGTTTAATTATAGAATGTAAATGAAATTGTGTAAGTTGGTTCTTTGGTTGTAATAGAGTCAAGTGGTTGAGATTTAGTGTTCTAGAGGTAAAGGTTGTTTGTGTTTTGGCTTTATGTAATGTGTTGATAAGTGTCATTCGAGAGGCATAGGATAACATGATTTTTTTCCAAGTATAGTGTTGTTATGTGTTTTGGATTTATGATGTTTAAAGACATGTTGCCTCTAGTCATGTATGAGGTAATAGATAATGTGAATGATGCATGATTTGTGTTGCGAATGTACCTTGCGGAGGTAATAATTCCTTTGTGGATGTATTGTTGTTCGTCTAATTGTATTTATCTTGTATTGAGTGTTGTGTTGGATTTTGTGAATGGGGAGACATCAGGAAGATGTAAAAAAGATTATGTTATTTTTGGATTGCTTCATTTGGAAGATATGGACAAAGTATTATGAAATTGTCCTTGTGATTAAGTTGGTTTGCAAGATGGTAAATACCTTGCTATGCTACATATACTTGTTATGATGATATTTTCTATGCTTGATGGATAGGGTTTTCTAGGTGTAGGTAGGGGAGTGGCTCTTAATGGGGGTCGGAGCCCAAAGTGGAATCTAGGACAACCCATGTAAGAGTTTCTTAACTCAGTGATAACCTAATTAATAAATTAGGGGGTTGGGTAGTTAATCACATTAAACAAGATAAGTGGATGCCTCACTCATGGCTCAAGTTCTCATTTAGGCTTGAGATGAGATGAGAAGGCATGGAATGGCAAGATCAACTACCTTGCCCTCATGAAAGGTATGTTGATTCTTCATGAGTTTGTATGGGGGCCGGGGGTTGAGAGAGGCTGCTAGGACAACCCAAGATGGGGGTCGGGGCCTAGGAAGGCCTACCAGGACAACCTATGACAAGCTATGTGATGACACTCTTCCCTGCTGTAGTCTAGCACTCCCTAGTTGTACTGTCCCCATTCATTTGTGTTTGCCTCTGGAAGTATTGTTGACATGCTTGAGATATTGACCTATGTTGTTGAAGTCATGTGCAGTCCTTTTTTCTTTAGTTTACTGTCTACTTGACTGGTTGTTGTAGTGAGACCTTATGTTAACTCCTAGCATGGGGGGTGGACCTCAGGGTTCCACATGGTTGGGTGGATGTGCTTTATCTCCATTGTTGTTTTTCCTTGTTGATGTTCATGTGCGAAGAGGATGTATCTTGTATATTAGACATCATATCTTGTACCGGTTCGAGGAGATAGATATGTATACTCATATAGCAGCCTTGTGTATTAGTCCAATCATAATGTATGTATTCAAATGTATTTAGAAAGGTGATAATGTAAGCAATGAAATGATGTACTCATATGTATAGGAATTTGTATATGCACATGTAATCCTAATCATGTTGATTATTTATCTGATGTCATGATATAGAGATCAAATGTTTATTCATTTAATGCAATAGATTTAGAATGATCTACTGATGTTAGTTGATGATGTATGTTAGATAATGCTAATTGATTTGCCAAGTAATGCAGCTATGGAACCTTAGAGAATAATACTTAGTTTAATGATATGTATAGAAATGTTTAAAATTACTTTGTTATCTATTTCATAAAAAAAAATTATCCTGTTTTGTATAGCATAGATGTGTTGTTCTCTAAGGTGTTCATGGCAGGGCGTTACACTTGATCTGAATTATTTTCACTTTTGTGCCCTGAATGCTTTCACAATTCCTTTTTGTTTTGAATGCCATTACCAAGATGATGATGATCCCCCTCTTTTAGAGAATGCAAGATGTTAAATAGAAGTTTTTGGTGAGCAAGAAATGAATTGTAACTTATTGTTTCCTCTTCCTCAAGTGTTTCATTTTCTAGTGTCTTTTCTTTTCCTAAAATAAGTTTTTGTTTCAAAAACACATTTTATTCTATTTCTCGTTGTAAAATAATTCACATATTTATCACAATGTATCTATAAAAATAGAATATGATTATTCTCTAAAAAAATTAAATAACTAAATTGATTATTCTATTTTCTAAAGACTCATGAATTAAATAATCTAATTAGATCATCATTAACTAACTATGCAATATATAATTCAAATAGAATAAAAATGCAATTATTAAATCATTCAATATGCAACATATGCAGCTACATGACACTACGTGAAGTGTGTGAGAGATATCCCTCCATCTTAACCTTGCCAGGATGCTAATCTCCTTTACCTCAACCACCTCTTGTCTTCGACAACCTGCAACTCATAGTAAACTCTAATTTCCTATTAATAGATTAGTAATCCAAATAATCAAAGCATAGCCAAAGCATTACTAACATGAATATTACATTTATTTCATTACATCTTTTCATATTAAAATATTCATAACAATTATTCATCTATCCGCATATAATTATTCATGAAATATTTCCATTTAAAGTAAACCCAGATGTATCAAAATTTGAGACGTGATAGTTCATGACGATGTGAAGGTGATAATTCCAAGTTTTCAAATTTTTTGTCCTTCTACTATGAAAGTTATGCATGATAGAGTACCAACATGTGTTCTAAAAATAGTATGCTAGTGTTGAAGGCCTGTTGGAATGCTCCGCATTCCTCTGAAAATGAATGATTGTCCTTATGGTTTTGAGGCCATGTTTATGGATGTGTATTACATGCTTCCTTGCAGTTTCAAGGTTCTTGGTGGTCTGCAACTTATTTTTTCAAGTGACAGCATGTTACAGTGTGTTCTGGATAACACATTATTCTCAGAGTTAATGATTGAAGCTGTGTGGCACAATTATTTGATGTGTGGTGGAAAATGAGTGTTTGGGGATGTTGTTGAGTCATGTGGACTCATATGGAAAATTTTCATGAAGATTTTCTTGTTTCTTGTACTGCACAAGGTTTTCAAGTTGATGTGGCCATTATACTTCAAGTCTTCATGTGTTTTCCTTAAAGCTGTCCTATTTCCAAATGAGTGGAGTGTGCGGATTTAATTCCTCAGTGTTTGAAGCTATGAAGGATGTTTTGTACGTGGTTAAGCAAGTGTTGGGGTCCACAAGGCATGGATCTTCTGTTGGTGTAACGTGTGGTTTCACTTAGGACCTATCTTCTATTATTTGGTCGACTTGCAAATGTATTTTTCTGTTGTATCTGGCCAACAAGAAATGTAATTAATGTAATATCATGTACAAATAGTGAATTAAATTGAGTGAGGAAAGGTGTGATTGCAAGTTGATTAAAAATCTTGAAAGCAGATAAAAAGAAGAAATAAGGCATTGTTGATGAACGACTGAAGGAGAAAGAGTAGAAGTTGTTGATGTTGTCCTGATTCATCTTGAAGGCTTATATGTGACAATGATCAAGTGTAGAGGGTGCCTAACTAATCAGATCATCAGAAGAAAGGGTGAAGAGACATAGGTGCAATCATCAAAAGTGTGAGTTTCAATGTCAATTTTTAGATAGTAGAAAGACTGTCATAATATAATCTTTTGTAAAAGAGTGTTCTCAATTCAAGGAGTAATAGCTTCCTTGGGAGTGACCCTAAAACAAAGTCTTTAGGGTAGAAGCTTCCTTGGGAGTGACCCTAAATCAAAGTTCTTTGGGGAGTAAAAGCTTCCTTGGGTTGTTGCCCTAAAATAAAGTTATTATTTGAGCACCTTTATATATTGTGAGTTAATGTTCAACGTGGTTTTTCCCTTCTAGGGTTTTCCATGTATATCTGGTGTCATGTGTTGATGTGCATTGTGTTAATATTTCATGTTCATGTTGTGATGATTAAGTTTTAATCTTCTCCGGATAAGTTTAAGTTATTAAAATTGAAAATTATTTAGATATTGATTCACCCCCCCTCTCAGTATCTTGGTGTGTTCAACAATTGGTATTAGAGCTAAGTTCCTCTGAGGGAAAATTAATTGCTTGAGGAAGGTTTGGGATGACACAAAATGGATCTAGCAAGATACCTAGGTTTGATGGGACAAATTATGCTTTTTGGAAGCTAAGGATGGAAGCTTATATCATTCTCTAGGGTGCGGTGTTTGGGACTCTGTCAAGACTGGTTACACAGTTCTTGCTACTATTCCTATAAATGCAGATGAAGTTTAAGAAGTATGATAATAATGCCAAGGAAGAGTTTGCTATCATGAGTGGGTTAGCTGATTTAGAGCTTTTAGTGCAGTCACGGTAGGAGGGTTCACAGAATGAACTGTCTGGACCGTGCAACAAGAGTAAACACAACAGAAATAACTCAAAGAAATAAAGCAAATGCAAATTTAGTCATTCAGTATATCAAAGAATTCAAAATAGAGATCCACTGGCAATATGCAGGCTTATAATTAGGGCTCAAAGGCATGATTACATACATGCGTAAGATAAAGCTTTAAAGCTCCTTCGCACTGAAATCTAAACTATTAGATCTTTCTTATGTGAACAACTGCTTTCCTAAGGATCTTTTACATCAATATATATCATTTTTAGACCAATATACTCCTCTGCATCAGCCAAGGAAGATCACAAACTCCAATGAATAGTTGTAACATGTTCAGAGATAGGTCAGACCTAAATGCATAGAACACTTCCTCAAATGAATGGAATAACGTGTGAACCCTTGGGGAAGGTCAGCCACAAACTAGAGGAAATTGAATGATGTGTCATTAAGATCCACAAGTCAAGGAATGATACGTAAGCCTTCTCCTTCAGCTGATTGTCTGAGACTACTAGAATACCCTGCTCTGAGAAAATAGTCAACTTATGATAGTGATATCTTTCCGGTAAATGATCCAAATGCTCTAAATTCTTGATATGATGTAGATGAATGAATGTAGATGCTAAGTCCAGATCCGCAAGATGTGAAATGCCAAAACTGGACCACAAGCTGAAACTGCTTCTAACTAAACTGCTTGAACTGAATTAGAAAATGAAAGAACTAAAATGCAAACAAACTGAAATGCAAATGTTTTTAGTTGATGCAAGATTACTCTTGAACTAGGGATGCTCCTGCATCAGACGTCCAGGGTTATTGAAAAAGTGAGTCCCTCACTTTGCTAGGGCTAGGGGAGAACCAAGACGGTCCACCTCAACCTGAGAAATCCATGATGAATTTTCTTTCGGTCTTCCTTTCCACTTCACAAGATATTCTTTGTATTGTCTTCCTCTAGTGCTACGTCCAACTCTATTGTCCAAAATGTCTTCAATCTATTATGGTGCTTGTTGTGGTAATTGCTTCTTCAAGTCTTCTTCCATACTGTCACTAAACTTTGCTTCATGATACTGATAAAGATTTACAATTTTGAAAATAGGTGAAATACCCAATGTCTCTAGTAATTCCACTTCATATCCATTTCCTAAATCAAATTTCTTAAGTATCCTACAAGGTCCAAACTTCTTCATCTTCAACTTGTTATATGTCCCAACTGGAAATCTTTCTTTTCTCAAGTACACCATTACTTCATCTCCAACTTCAAATTCCTTATCTCTTCTCTTCTCATCTGCCTTCTCTTTGTACTTATTGTTCATATCCTCCAAATGTTTCTTCACCTGATTATGCACTGTCTTCATATGATCTACAAATTCTTCTGCTTTTGCACTCCTTTTTTCCTATGTACTGATATCTCTTAATTCTGTAATTCCTCTAGGATTCACTCCGGTAACAATCTCAAAAGGTGTTCTTCTGGTACTCCTATTTACTGAATTATTGTATGTAAACTCTACTTGTGAAAGAATCAAATCCCAACTTCTGGCTTTTTCTCCAACCAAACATCTCAACAAGTTTCCCAAACTCCTATTCACTACCTCTGTCTGTCCATCTGTCTGTGGATGAAAAGTAGAACTGAACTTCAAATCTATCTTCATCTTCTTCCAAAGTGTCCTCCAAAAGTATCCAACAAACTTTGTATCTCTGTTTGAAACTATACTCTTAGGTAATCCATGCAATCTCACAATCTCCTTAAAAAATAGGTCAGCTACATACACTGCATCAGTTGTCTTCTTACAAGCTATGAAATGAGCCATCTTTGAAAATTTGTCAACCACTACAAATATTGAATCATGTCCTCTCTGTGTTGGGTAATCCCATTACAAAATCCATGCTTATGTCTTCCCAAGGTCTCTTCGGTACTGTCAAAGGTTTATACAATCCAGTGTTCTGACTACTCCCTTTTGCAACTTGACAAACTCTACATCTCTGTACAAATATTCGAACATCCTTATGTATCTGAGGTCAAAATTAATTTTCACTCACCAAAGCCACTATTTTTGTCAATGCCAAAATGTCCTGCCAATCCACCACTATGCTTCTCCTTGATCAAATTATCTCTCATTGAACTCTTAGGTATGCACAACTAACTTCGTTTGAACAACATATCTTCTTAAATGAAATAGTCCAACCACTTACTTCTATCTATCACAACAGGTTCTTTACATGCTCTCCAAGGTTCTGCAAAATTAGTATCCCGCTCATACATGTTCTTCAATTCATCAAAACCCAACACTTTAACTCTCATCTTTGTCAACAAGTTTCTTCTTCTACTCAAGGCATCAGCCACTTTGTTTGATTTACCACTCCTATGCTTCAACACAAAGGTATAGCTCTGCATGAACTCTACCCATCTCATATGTCTCTGATTCAACTTACCTTAACTGTTCAAATATTGGAAAGCTTGATGATCTGAATACAACACAAACTCCTTAGGCAACAAGTAATGTCTCCAATTCTTCAAGGCTTGAATTATGGCATATAACTCTTGATCGTAAACTGAATATCTTCTCCTTGCATCATTCAACTTTACACTGAAATATACTATTGGTCTACCTTCTTGACTTAACACTGCTCCAATTGCATTTCCACTCGTATCACAATCAACTTGAAATACCTTATTGAAATCTGGTAATGCCAAAATAGGTTGCTCTGTCACTTTTTTCTTCAACAACTCAAAACTTTTATCTGCTATAGATGTCCACTTAAAATCTTTTTTGTCACCTCTCATCGTCTCTGTCATTGGGTTACAAACTGAACTAGAATTTCTAATGAACTTCCGGTAAAAGCTAGCCAATCCATGAAATGATTGAACCTCTCCAATGCTCTTCGGTGTAGGCCATTCAACAATTTCTCTCACTTTCTCAGGGTCCATCTTCAATCCTTCTGTAGGAATCACAAATCCCAAATATACCAACTCTTCCTTCATGAAACTACACTTCTTGATGTTTATCAGCAATTTTTCTTCTCTCAACCTCTGCAAAACTTGTCTAATATGCCACAAATGTTCTTCTTTTGTCTACTAAAAATTAGAATATCATCCAAGTACACAATCACAAACTTACCCAAGAATTTCTTCAAAACTTCATTCATCAATCTCATGAAAGTGCTCATCGCATTTGTCAATCCAAAGGGCATCACTAACCACTCATACAATCCTTCATTTGTCTTAAAAGAAGTCTTCCATTCATCACCTTCTCTGATTCTGATTTGATGGTATCCACTTTTCAAATCTATCTTTGTGAAATATCTTTCTCCACTCAAACAATCCATGATATCATCCATCCTAGGTAAAGGAAATCTATACTTAACTGTGATCTTGTTTATTGCTTTGGAATCAGTACACATTCTCCATTCTCCATCCTTCTTCAGTGCAAGCACTACAGGTATTGCACAAGGGATCAAGCTTTCTCTAATCAAACCTTTCTTCAACAACTCTTGTATCTATCTATTCAGTTCTTCATTCTCTATTGGGGTCATTCTATGTGCTGCTTAATTAGGCAAACTTGATCCAAGAATAAGATCCATATGATGACTGATACTCCTTATTAGAGGTGGCAATCCATCAGGCACATTATCTGATATGATGTCTTCATATTCTATCAACAATTCTCTTACCTCTTCCAATTGTGATTCTTCTTCCTTCAATGCTTCAAGTTTCTTAGGAATCAAGGCATACCACATATTATCATGTCTCAAACCATCTAGAAAATTTCTTCCATCTACCAAACAGATTCTAGCATTTCCACATACCACATCTTTAGGATCATCCTCCAAAGGAATCAAAGTAATTCTCTTCCCATTAGTTGTTATAGTGTAATTATTCTTTCTCCTAGCATGTATGGCTTTTCTATCATACTGTCAAGGTCTACCCAACAAGATATGACATACATCCATAGGCATAATATCACACAAGACTTCATCATGATAAGATCCAATATGAAATTTCACCAAACATTGTTCACTCACGAGTATCTTATGATCATCCTGAATCCATGCTATCTGATATGGCTTAGGGTGTTTCAATCTTTCTAACTTCAACTTAGTCACCATCTCCTCTAAAACTAGGTTATCTAAGCTACCACTATCAATCATGACTTTACAACACTTACCTCTGGATTTGCATCTGGTTCTAAACAAATTTTTCCTCTGCGGTGGTTCCTCATTTGCCTCTATTTGAAATAGTGCTCTCCTCATCACCAATGATTATCCTTTTTAGGTTTACCAATAGAACTAGGTGATTCAACAGGTTCTTCTTCAACATAGGCTACTCTTCCATTATTTTCTGTCCTCTTACTTGTACTACCCTGATTACATTCAAATGCTCTATGTCCTTCACCTCCACACTTGAAACAAGTACCTCTGAATGTTCTCTTATCAAATCCTCTTCCTTCTCTTCTGTATCCTTCATTCCGGTACGCACTAGGGTTTCCTCTCTGATAAAAATTTATTTCATCTCTCTGGTAAGCATTGTTATCTCTGTCATCCTTCTTAAATGGGCTATCAAACTTGTACTACTCCACAAAGGATCTATCATATCCAAAAAATATTTTACCTCTTTGAAATTTACCTCCTCTGCCTCTCTATCTCTGATCATGTCTCTTATTTAGCTTCTCTTCAACTTTCAAGGCAAACTGATATGCTTCTTCCAAATGTTACATCCCCAATTTTTGTCTTGCTATACATTTAATTTTTACTTGGACATAAGTAAATTTATTATGATGTTTAGATTAATGACAAGGAAAAACATGGATTATATTTAATGTCATTTATGAAATTATAGGAATGATTATGTTATTATCAATTTAATATTCGTATTATGATATTTGATTTATTACTTGAATTATTTGAATAATGATGCACTAATCATATATTGTTTGGTTACAAGTTGAAACGGGATTACAGGTTTTTAGATGACTCTCAGAGAAAAGAGAGAGAGAGAGAGAGTATCTTTCCAGGAGAGAGATATAGACCTCGGGTTACAAGTGGTTTATTTGCCAAATTAGTTATAAGTGTTTAACGAAAATGTGAAACAATGTGTCATAAGAGGTAAGCCTTGTCTTGTCAATTTACTTCTGAACCTAATCAACAGGTAGTCGATATAGTTTTCAAATCTTTCTAAGTCGTAGTAAGTCATCTTAGTCATTAATAACGTTAATGACGTCGTTTGAGTTTGATTTGTGACTATTTACGTTTAACGTAAATATTATGACGTTATTGTCGTAAAATGGTTGTCATATTATTATTATGTCACTTGACATGTTATAAATGATTCTTAACAATAAGATGATTTAGTCAAGTTAAGAATACATGAATTATGTCGACGGATTGTGAAGGGGAGACAAGCTCAACCCAATCACAATATCTATAATCCTTTGTTTAAATAATATCATTTTATTGAATAAACCATAACTATCTAATATAGAGGCGATGTTATGAGAATTATATTTGATGTAATCAAATATGTAAATGCCTTAGCATCAAGTGAGGATAATACCTCATAATGAGTCGATGGTGTAATGTTTGAGTAGTCGAAAGCTTATTTTTAGGAGAGTCTTCAATGGTATTAGTGGTGGATTGAACCACTTATTGTGATCATTTAAAGATTAGTTATGTTTAAGCGATGTGTCGGCCTCATCTTAAAAAGGAGGATAGTGGTTTTAACTGCCACAGCCAATGAACCATGGAGTGGCTATCTCCCATCGACATGTGGGATTTTCGCTTAAAAATTGGTTTTAGTGAAGACTAAACTGCTATAGACTATTAATCTTCATTAAAGTTTGCAAACTGAATCATAGAAGAGGTGCGAAATGAGGTGACTCTATAGGAGTTGTGCCTCAGTCATTAAGAATAACGACTCAGATGAGCCGTTGTTTATATATATTAATAAGGTTAAAACTTGAAAAAAAAGGATCGGAGATATACAGAGAGAAGCATAGTAGCTGGGACAGAGAGTGAATACACAGTTGAGGGGCGTCGACCTAGTGGCTTAATCGCACATCTCTTCCAACTCAAGATTGTTCACTTTTAGGTATTCCTCAGTTCATGTGTTTATTAACCATGAGGAAATCTAATAGTTCCTTTTAGACTGTACATCATAGTATTATGGGTGAATATATGAGTTTGCCAGTGAGGATTAATCTCCTATATTTATGGTGTAATAGTTGAAAACTATTAAGTATCAACTTAGGAAAGTACAGATAACTTTTTAAGTAAACTATTTTGAACTATTTTTGTAGTCGATGAGACAACGAATGTTAATTATATGGTTGATACTTGGTCATACGAGTAAGTATTTTGTTATAGTATACAGAGTCGATCATCTACTTATTGATTTTAAACCGTTAATCATATCAAATCATAGAATGAGAGATAAATGAACATCTTAGAAGGATGTTGTTATAAGTTGTCATAAGCTTGAAAATAGTCTCCTTATTGAATTAAGTTTGTAGCAAACCAATGAAGAGATTAAGAAAAACCATACGATACACTCTCAAATTTTATAGTGATGACTGAATTTTTATAATATACTCTTAGACTTGAGTAGTATAGTTTGAACTTGAGTAGGGATAATACTCATTTAAAGTATTTGTCTTGATTAGATTTTGTATATATAATGGGAATGATATCTATCCATGAGAACTTAGATTCGTAGGGATCTTTAGTAAACTATTGTATCTCATTAAACAAAAGTAACTTAGTGATATTATGGTAGATGGAAGTAAGGTTTATATGGGAACCCTTAAATGTCTATTTATCATTATTGATCATATTAAACTTGGCAAATCCAATACGATGAAGTAGACCAAGTCTACTAGAGAATGACCTTGTAGGGAGATGTATATAAGGTATGTTTTGTTATATCACATTATCAAAGGTATTGTATGATAAGAATAATCTTAACTTTGGATGAGCTAACCAAAGGTCATTTGAGAATACAAGCCTTCTAGATAAGAGATAAGGTTATATGGTGGTATCTTATTAACCAAGGGATAATAGGTAAATCCTAGAGTTGATTATGAACCAACTGTATAGTTGTCATATAGACTTATTTAAGTCAAAAGAGACTATTATCAGAACACGATGATTAAATTATTTACGTGGTTATAGTTAGTGTGAATAAACTACCAGAATACGACAGTATCCAAGTCGAGTAGGGGTGGGTGAAGACAATGACTACGTTCATTATGAATGATATTGATATTAAAAACTTTGGCCAAAGTAATGCATTTGTTTTCTGCATGTATTGTTAGTTCACTGTATTCAGATTGCTCATCCTATCGGAAATCATACTTAGCTAGAGGGTATCTAGGGTTGTATGGTTGATAGAGTTGAGTAGAATACAACACTATGTACTCAGGAAAGGCAAATTACCACTGGTCACCTAAGGTCTATATTCCTCGTGAAGGGTAGGGCCACTTCCTATGTGGAAGATGTGTGGGAGACCGCCGGTTTGTAGATGGAGGTAAAACACTGGAAATATACTCTCTCTCCAAGTAGGAAACATGCTAGGACTTGTGATAAAGATGTCAGATGTTCAGAAGCAGTATTTATTCCAAACTTGTATATGTAATGGATTTACATTTGTAAACATTGTAAATGAGAAAGACAATATGGTTTATTGTATTTTGTAAAAAGAAATCTTGTAATTGTAGTTACTTGATTATATGTTGAATAAAAGAAAAAAATTCTCTATCTCATTTTTACCTTGTTGATTTACTTTATTGTAAATTTTTGGTTTTACTATGTTTTTAGAATGTGGATGTTACACCAAAGATGTCATCCTTACCAAACTTAGTTCTTCTTGAATGTTCAATCTCAGTCCATTGATGTATCTAGCCACTTTCTCCTTGCTTGCTTCACTATGTCCTGTCCTTATGATCATCTTATGAAATTCTTCAGTGTACTCCTTCACAGATTTCTCCTTTTGTCTCAGGTTCTGCAATCTTTTCAACAACTCCAACTCATAGTCAGTAGGTATGAACTGATTCTTCAACTTTGTCACCATCTGGTCCCACTTTGTAATTTTTCTTTTCCTCTTTTTTTTCTTTCCAATTGAACTTCTTTCCACCATATAGCAGCATGTCCTTTCAACTTTGTCTTTAGAAATTTCACCTTCTCTAGATCTTTAATTTCCTCATATTCAAAGTATTCTTCCATATCATTTATCCAGTCAATCAATTCTTTAGGATTCAAATTACCAGTATAGTTCGGTACATCAACTCTAGGTCTTTTTCCAATCTTTGAAATAGCTCGCAACATCTTTATCTAATCTGATTCTTCTTCTTCATCACCTTCTAGGGTTTCGCCAGTTTGTTCAGCAGATTGAAATTCTTCCTCATCGTCGCTTTCAGCATTAGGTCTCGGCATCAATCCTCTTCACCTATCTTCTTTAATAGAATCCAAATGAATTCATATTATTCTCATCAATTCCATCATCTCATCCATTCTATTAGCTATTGTACCAACAGGAGGAGCTCTTTGCGGCGACATCTTCTTAGGATCAAGTGCAAACTGACTCAAGTTCGGCAATCGGGCTACAAGCGACAAATGCCTCTCAATTGGTGATTGGTTGCACGTAGGTAACCTGCCTTGGATCGGTGATCTGCTTACAACAAGATCTTATGGAATCCCCTTCGCCAATTCACTCCAAAGAATTGAACTTTCGCTCTGATACCACTTGGTGTAGTCACGGTAGGAGGGTTCACAGAATGAATTGTCTGGACCATGCAACAAGAGTAAACACAACAGAAATGAATCAAAGAAATAAAGAAAATGTAGATTCAATCATTTAGTATATCAAAGAATTCAAAATAGAGATCCGCCGGTAATATGCGGGCTTACAATTAGGGCTCAAAGGCCTGATTACATACATGCACAAGATAAAGCTTTGAAGCTCCTTCACACAGAAATCTAAACTATCAGATCTTTCTTATGTAAACAGATGCTTTCCTAAGGATCTATTAAATCAATATATATCATTTCTAGACCAATAGATTCCTCCATGTTGGCCAAGGAAGATCACAAACTCCAATGAAGAGTTGTAACGTGTTCACATATAGGTCAAACCTAAATGCATAGAACACTTCCTCAAATGAATGAAATAACATACAAACCCTTGGGGAAGGTCGTCCATGAACCAAAGGATATTGAATAATGTGACATTAATATCCACAAGTTAAGGAATGATCCGCAAGCCTTCTCCTTTAGCTGATTGTCTGAGACTGCTAGAATGCTCTACTCTAAGAAAATAGTCAACTTTTGATAGCAATATCTTTCCAGTAACTGATCCAAATGCTCTAAATTCTTGATATGATGTAGATGAATGAATGTAGATGCTAAGTCCAGATCCACAAGATGTGAAATGCCAAAACTAGACCACTAGCTGAAACTGCTTCTAACTGAACTGCTTGAACTGAACTAGAAAATGAAAGAACTAAAATACAAATGTTTTTGGTTGATGCAAGAATTCTCTTGAACTAGGGATGTTCCTGCATCAACTTTCAAAGGTAATGAGTTGTATTTTTTCTCAAGAAGTTTGGGATAATCTTAAAACCATCTATGAAGGAGATAAGAAAGTAAAGCAAGCCAATATGCAGATCTTCAAGAGCAAATTTGAGAACCTAAAAATGTTAGAGGATGAAGGTCCATTGCTGGATATATGCTTCGGCTGAATGAAGTGGTTAATGACATTAAGGGTCTTGGTGGAGAATTGAAAGAAGATGAGGTTGTTAAAAAGGTCTTGAAATCTCTTCCCACATCTTATAGTCATAAGGTATCTGCCATTGAGGAGAATGCAGACTTGGATACATACACTATAGACAAATTATTTAGTTCCCTTACTACCTTTGAAATGAGAGAGCTTGGAAGTGATGCTCCGAAGAAAGAAGTTGCTTTCAAAGCCAATGTGAAGACAAAGGAAGATGTTGATGTTGAAGATGAAAGCTCTAATGAAGTTGAAGCAAATTTTGTGAAAAGACTGAAGAAAGGCACTGGAAAATACAAAGGTAATTTACCCTTCAAATGTTTCAATTGTATGGACTGCCTTTCATGCAAGAGAAGAATCCAAGACTTGGGTAATTGACAGTGGATGCTCAAATCATATGATTAGTGATAAGGAGAAGTTTCTCAACCTTGAAAAGTGGGATGGTGGTGTTGTTAAGTTTGGTTGTGATGAGTCAGCATAGATCTGTGGAAAAGGTGCTATAAGTATTGATGGGAAGAACAAGACTAAGGATGTCCTCTATCTCAAAGGACTAAAATAGAATTTTCTTAGTGTTAGTCATATGTGCAGGAAGGGGTATAATCTCACCTTTCATGCCAATGGCTATGAAATCAGGAGGGCAAGATTTGGAAAACTAGTTGTAGAAGGTATCAAGACATATGGTGACATCTATCATCTAAAGGAGGCAAATGGAAGAACATGTTTGTTGGCTCAATCCAGTGAGTGTTGGCTATGGCATAAGAGAATGGGACAACAATTTTGACAATATGGTAAAGATCAGTTCCACTCATGCAATGAGAGATATGCATAAGATAATCAAGCCTACAAATGCAGTATGTAGGGAATGTCAAATGGGAAAGCAAACAAAGTCAAACTTCAAAAGAAAGGAGTATTCTTCTTCAAAACCATTGGAGCTTATTCGCACTAATCTATGTGGCCCTACTAGAGTAAAGAGTCAACAAGGTGAGAGGTATTTCATGTTGCTTATTGATGATTATTCTAGAATGACTTGGGTTACTTTTTTAAGAGAAAAATTAGATGCCCTTGATAAATTTAAAGTGTTCAAAGCTATGGTTGAGAATGAAGTTGATGCCAAGATTAAATGTTTGAGGTATAATAGAGAAGGGGAGTTTACTTCAAATGAATTTGAAAAGTTTTGTGAAGATAATGGTATTAGGAAACATTAATTAGCTCCTAGGAACCCTCAGCAAAATGAGGTAGTGGAAAGAAAGAATAGGACTATGCAAGAGATGTCTAGGGCAATGTCAAAAGATGTAGATCTACCTTATATGTACTAGAAGGATGTAGTTCATACTGTTGTCTATCTAATTAACAGAGTGCAACTGAGGGTCAACAACACTAGGACCCCTTATGAGCTATGGTATGGAAGACCTCCCACAGTCAAATACTTCATGATCTTTGGTAGAAAATTCTATATCAGAAGAGATGAAGAAGACCTAGGAAAGTTTGATTCAAGAAGTGATGAAGGAATATTTCTTGGCTACTCAACCAAAAGCTAGGCTTACATATGTTACAACAAAAGGTTAGGGAAGATGATTGAAAAAACAAATGTCAAGGTAGATGAAGACCTCTATCAGATCTCACATGAATCAAAGGACTCTGAATCTGATATCTTTCCATGCATTGTACATGAGGAAGAAGAAGTGAAAGAAGAAAAGGAACAAGAACCATAGAAGATGCCTAAGACTCCAGCAAATTATGTTTAGAAGAACCACTCAGCAGATTAGATCATTGAAGATAAGGATGAAGGTGTGTAAACAAGGAGAAGACTTGCTAAGACACATGAGAAAGTAAACTTGTGTTTTTTTATCAAAGGTGGAACCCAAAAACTTTGTTGATGCTAGTAAAGATGATGGATGGATAAAAGCCATGGAAGAAGAATTGGATTAGATTGAGAAGAATCAGACATGGGAATTGGTTCCCATACCAACAAATAAGAATGTTATAGGAACAAAATGGGTGTTCTGAAACAAACTAAATAAAGAAGGTGAATTTGTAAGGAACAAGGCAAGATTGGTATGCAAAGGATACACACATGTTGAAGGTATTGATTTTGAGGAGACTTTTGCTTCGGTAGAAAGGATGAAGGCAATCAAAATGTTCCTTGCTCTTTTTGCTCATAAGAACTTCAAGGTATATCAGATGCATGTCAAGTCAACATTTTTGAATGGTGACCTAGAGGAAGAGGTTTATATTAAACAACCAGATGGTTTCTAGATATCAGAAGATCTGAACATGGTGTACAAATGCAATAAGGATCTGTATGGTCTTAAGCAAAAACCTAGAGCTTGGTATGCTAGGTTGGACAAGTACTTACTTTGCTAGGGCTTCAAGAAAGGTACTACAGATAGCAATCTTTACATCAAGGAAGGAGACATGATATTGATTGTTACAGTATATGTTGATGACATAATATTTGGTGGAGATGATATGTGTAAGAGGTTTGCAGAGAAGATGCAAAAAGAGTTTGAGATGTCTATGATTGGTGAAATGTCTTTCTTCCTTGGACGTCAAATTTCTCATCTAGATGGTGATATCTTCATTTCTCAGGCTAAGTATGTCAAAGAGTTGTTGAAGAAGTTTGGTATCAAGGATTCAAAACTAGTGAGTACTCCCATGGTCACTGGATGTCACTTGAGCAAAGATGATGAGTCTTAAAAGGTGGATTAGACTGTCTATAGGTCTATGATTGGAGCACTGTTGTAATTGACTGCTTCTAGACCTGATATCATGCATGCAGTATGTGTTGTTTCCAGATATCAAGCCAATCCAAAGAAAACACATGAAAAGGCAGTGAAAAGGATATTCATATACTTGAAAGGAACTCCAAACTATCACCTATGGTATCCAAGAGGTAATGACTTTGATTTTAGTGCTTACACTGATGCTGATTGGGCTAGGTGTGTTGATGATAGAAGAAGTACAAGTGGTGGTGCTTTCTTTTTAGGAAGAAGATTAGTTTTATGGCAGACCAAGAAGTAAGATTTAATGTCCTTATCTACTATAGAGGTAGAGTACATTGCAGCAGCATCCTACTGTACACAATTGTTGTGGATGAAGCAAACCCTAAAGGATATCAAGGTATTGTATGATGAGCCTATTCCTATCTTGTGACAATACAAGTGCTATCAATATTTCCAAGAATCTAGTGATGCATTCTAGAACCAAGCATATAGTAATCAGATATCACTTTTTGAGAGAGAAGGTTGCAAATAAGTGAAGTTAGAATATGTTCCAACAATAGATCAAATAGTAGAGATTTTCACAAAGGCTCTTGCAAAGGATACTTTTTGAGGATATCTGGTAGAGGTTAGGGGTAATTGCCCTTCCTTCTTCCCACTAGATGAATAGTGGTGCATCTGTCTAGGGGGAGTTCATGTTATATCTTGTTCCTGGACTGATGGTGGCTACCTCTCAAGGGGAGCAGGTAGTGGTTGCTGATAAGAGACATCAAATTTCCACAGTCCATAATGTTATAGATCAGTATTTCAAGAATAAACTGTGTGCAAGTTTTTTATCTCAATGTTTCGGATCAAACTCCATGATCCATCCTTAGGAGAAATAGCAAGAAAAGAGAGCTATTTAGAAATGGTAATTTGCAGACTAGGAGATCTAAAATAGAAGGAGGACCACGAAAACCCAATAGTTGATAGAAAAAAGACAATTAAGAATAAAACACAAAAAAGAATAAGATACATTCAAACAACAAAAACCTTAAGACCTAAGAAGAACAAGGGAGATAAATATGAAAACATAATAAATTAAAGGAAGAAAATGAAAAAAATAAGAAAAGGAGTATGCAAGAGAGAAATAAACAAAAGAGGGACAAAAAATATAATAGAAAAATGGAGTAAAAAGATTGAAATAGTAATACAAAGTTAAAACACACAAGACAAGCTAAGGGATCCACAAGAACACAACCAAAAAACTAAAGAGGAAGAGATAAAAGAACCCCAAAAGTAACCACAAACCGGAGAACAAGAACCAATCACTGAAGGGAGAAAGAGTTGAAAAAGTCTTAAGAAGTCAACCATAAGAGGAACAAATCACCCTATTACCAAACACATGGAAAAAGCTAACAACAAGAACAAGGGACATATTAGAAAACATCCACAAGCAAACAACCATGAACTAAAAACAAACTAACAAAGGAGCTAAATCAAAATAGAGACCTAGGACCAAAAGAAAGAAAAAAAGGAAAAAAGTTAGAGAGAGAGGTAAAAAATAAATGTCTAGAAAAAAAGAAGAAAGCAAAAAACATTTTAGAGACTAAAATTTTTTAAACATATAACTATTAATGTATAAAGGATTAAAAGTAGAACCATAGAAATATGTATATATATAAATGTAAACACTATATAAAAATATATACCTGAGAGATGATATAAAGAAAAAATAGAAATCTAGAGATAAGTAAATATATGAATGTATGGAAATAGATCAATAATTATAAATATAAGAAAGTATGGAAAAAGATAAATATTTAACAATGGAAATAGATAAATATATATGCATAACAATTTAAGAAATATACCTATGTAGATTACATAGATAAATATATATATGAAAGTATGGAACTAGATCGATATATGAGCATAAATGTATGAATGTATGGAAATAGATAAATATATATATGCATAGCTATTGAAGAATATTACATGAATAGATTATACACAAGATACAAAAAACTAGGAGAGGAAAATGGTAAAATTATATAAATATTTATAAGAATAAGAATAAGAAAATAAAAAGATAAAAAATATGCATAGAAAGAAATAACTAACAATGCAGTTAAGAAATAAGAGAAAGGACCGAATAAAAATCTATCAAACTCTAATTAGAGAAAAAAGCAAAGAAAATTGATGAAAAAAACAAACGACGTAAGCAAACAGGCCAATGGAAGTAAAAATAGAATTAAAAAACTAAAAAGAAAATAGACATAAAAGAATAGAAACAAAAGACAAAGAAAAAACTAATAAGAGAATAGCATGTAAAAAGGTCCAACTAATAAGAGGACGGGGGATAAGAAAATGCAAAGAAAAAATGTAATACCTCAAGGAAGAAAAAAAGGCCTAAGTAAAATACACCACAGACAGAGCAACCCGAGAAAATTATAAAAGCAAGAAGAAAGGCTAAGCTAGACTACCTAACTACGACCACAACGAGACTACCAAAAGAATAGAAAGATAGGAGCAAGACAAGAGAAAAGAAGACAAGAGAGAGGCAGATCGAGATCCAAAAGAAAGGAAGAAGAAGGAGCCAAAGAGGAGGACAAGAACAACAAGATAGAGGGGAGGAGGAAAGGGGAGGAATACCCAGGTGGAGAACAATGAGGACCTTGAAAGGAGGAGAGAGACGGGAAGGGGGAAGAAGCAAACAAGGATGCAAAAGACAACAAAGTGGGGGGAGAGAAGAGAGGGGAGGAAAAAGGCTGAGGTGGGAGAGGAGAACTAAGGGAGAAGGATGACAAAAGAGAAGGGGTAGGAAAAAGAGGAATAGGGGAAAGCAAGAAGGGCTCAAGAGGTTGGGTGAGAGCCACTTTGAATTCGGGAAAGCAAGGGGTTCCAAGAGAAGCTTAAACTCCATCCATCATCGCGGTTGAGATTGACGGGGTGGTTACTGATCTCTATGGCCTCTTTGAGTTTCCTCTTGAAGAAGTTATCTTCTTTAGCCATGATCTGAGTGTCCTCTAGGAAGATGTTGATGACACCAACATCTATTGGCTGCATGGCCCTAAAAAACTTGAAGAATTCCACTCTCATCTCAACAACATAGCTAAGAGCATCTCCTTTACCAAAGAGCTTGAAACTGACAATAATCTCCCCTTTCTTGACATTCTTCTCATAAAAAAACCTAATGGATCCTTGGGTTGATGTGTGTTTCATAAATCTACCCACATGTACCTTTACCTCCACTCTTCCTCCAATCACCACCCAGCCCAAAAGGCTGGTATCCTTAAAACTTTAGCCACTAGGGCCTTTCGCATTTGTGATAAAGATTACCTAGACCAAGAGCTTTCGCACCTCACCAAATTTTTTGAATTAAATGGTTACAAGAGAAAGCATATCTTGAGAGCTTTTAAGCAAGCCAGGTCCTACCTTTGCTCCAAGTCTAAGGATACCAACCCTTCTCCCCTCCCTATTGCCAACCTTCCCTACATCAAAGGCCTTTCCAACAAAATTTCTAAGATCCTTCTTAAAAAGGGCCTCCAATGTACCTTTAAACCTGTCTTCACTCTTAGGAATCAAGTTCCCTCTCCCAAGGACCCTATGGACCTCTTCCTCATCTCGAGTGTCTACAAGATCATTTGTTCTTGTGGAACCCCCTACATAGGTGAGACAGGGCATTCTTTTAACACTAAAATCAAAGAACATAGTGCAGACATAAGGCACGATCGGGTCCAAAAATTTGCCCTTATAGAGCACTCAACCTTAACCAAACACCACATCTACCTAGAGAATACTCATATCCTAGCTAAGGAAGATAACTTCTTCAACAGGAAACTCAAAGAGGCCATAGAGATCAGTAGCCACCCCGTTAATCTCAGCCGCGACGATGGATGGAGTTTAAGCTTCTCTTAGAACCCCTTGGTTTCCTACATTTGAAGCGGCTCTCGCCCACCCTCTTGAGCCCTTCTTTCTTTCCCCTCTTCCTCTTTTTCCTACCCCTTCTCTCTTCTCATCCTTCTGCCTTAGTTCTGTTGATAACTGAGAGGGGGGTGAATCAATTATCCTAATTATTTCTGCTTACTGAACTTTATTAGTAATCAATGTAACATTAATCCAAATGAGCAAACATAATCATGAAATGGAAATACACATGACACAATATTTTTGATGTGGAAACCCCGTTAAGGGAGAAAACCACGGGGTGATTAACCCAAGATTGTATTCTCTGTTAGAAGAATGGAAATACAAAATGGCACTTGCCAATTAGGGCTCACTGCCCGAGCACACTGCTCACAAGAGGCACACTGCCTACAATAGACTCACTGTCTACAAAAAGAGTGTTATATAATACTTAAATTGATTGGGAGCATCTACATATGTTGGAGTTCAATTACGGTTAGGCTCAGTACACTGATCTGTTGCACTTCATCTTTCCTCTTCTTTTATGCTGCTTTCCTTTCACATACTAGACCTTCCTTACTACTTTCCCTCTACTCTTCTGATTTTATTCGCACATTCCAACATCCACAACAACTCTCACAACTAAATCCATCGTGTATATATATCCGCACAAGTGATTTCATTACCTTTCTGTCGGCACCTGGAATAGTCAATCTTTTCACAAACTCTGATCTGTTGGTTGAATCCTTGCACATCAAGTAATGCGGATCAAGCATATACTTGTAGAAGTCATCAATCATGTCGGCTAAACAAGACTTATGCCTTAAGAACCTCTTCCATCATCAGTAACACATCCGGAATAATGTCTGATGTTCTGCCAGTCAGTTCTTCCTCTGTCACACTGCCAATCAGGAACCTGATACTCAAGTGATCATATCTTTTTCTTCATCTATCACTGGAGGCTAAATCCTTGGAATCTATCACTCAAAGTAGTCCTCTTGACTTCACCAAATCTGTACTTCACCAAGATACTTCCTCTGAGAAATCCGGACCTGTCTGTCGGACCTCGCCACATGCTCTGTTCTTGTTTACCGGACCACAACATTCTTCACTCTGACTTCTGGTAGAGACATACCATGTCCTGCGGATGTGTGGGATGAACTTTGTTGCCATCAATGACAACAATCATGAATCCATATAGTGTCTCTTGCCAACAATCTCCCCCTTTGGCATTGATGGCAACACTTAGTGAAAAATGACTAAGTGTTTACACTATGCTCCCCCTTGGCTGAAGCTCTATTTTTATATACATTTTCCAGAGCTCCCCCTTAGTCGGATTCCTCATTTTTCACTGCTCCTCACTCCCCCTTTGACATCAATGGCAAAGGGTAGGGTCCGCATACCAAAATTTTTAAAAATTTAACTATACTTAGCCGCATAAGTATATACATATGGAATACTTACATATACTGCAGTATGTCTGCAAAAGTTGTTTTCAGTTGAATGAATTCTGTAGCCCAACTTTGCTTCATTCTGTCCAAAATTGATATATGACCGCTCAATAGAAATGTAAACGCATCTGCCCTTTTTAGATCTGTTGGATCATTTGTCTGGGTTGTGATTTGAGCTTCTTTTATGGCCTCATGCATGGCCTCTAACTTAGGGACAATTATCCCTTTGAGCTCACTTAACCTGCTTATTCTATTTTTCTTCTCTTTTTCAAGCTTCTTAATCTCATTAAAAACTGCAACCGTTTGACATTCTTGATTTATTATTGATGTAGAAAGTGGATCAAAATTTTGAGAAAGTTTTAACAGTTTATCCTCCTATTCTTTCATTTTCTTCTCAATCTCCACTATTGCTTTGGACCAGGAAATACAAAATTTGTATACTTTACTACCATCTTTAAGAGCATTTTCTAGGCTCTTTATCCCAATATTCATATTTCTCCTATCATTAATGATCAACCCTTGTACCTCTGAGAATCTCTTATCCAAAAACTCCTTCCGAACCTTTTCTTCAGCTGACTTCTCTAGAGAATCAAAATGTGTACTAACACTATTGACTAGAGTTTTGAGATTACCAGATGAGGAGGCTGTAGGATCCTTCTGAAATGATGGCATAATCTTTTCTAGCACTCCGAAAGCAGCTTCTATCAACTCACAGTCTTCCATGTGAGACTTGAGGAGTTTTTCTTTAGCCTTTGCATTAGCAAATGAGGCTATCTTCATTGTCTGTACCGGAGAAAGTGAATCAAAATTAAATGGTCCTTGTAGAAGCTCTGGTTCATCAATCTCCATTGTTTCTTTGTTCAGGAATTCTTGGATAGTTTTTGCAGTGTCTCTTGCCAGAGACAGATGTTTCTTTTCTTCTGCATTCTTAGAGCTGTCCTTTTGAGCTTTCTCTCCTTCTACATTCTCACCACTAGCAGTTGTGGTCTTTTCTGTTGAGGTCTTCTCTCCCTCTTCAACGTTGGTACTGTCAACTTCTTTTTCCTTCACTCTTGCTTCTTTCTCCTATATTCTGTCTTCTCCTTTAGTAGGGGAAACCGGAGGAGAGATATTTGTTTGTTCATGAGCCACCTCTTTCAGAATAGAGGATTCCAAGTCCTTTTCTGCACCGGTGTCCATGACTTGCTCAGTGGATTCTTTTTCAACACTTGTGGTCGAGGGGATAGTACCCAAGTCCTCTATAATTGGAATGTTGAATTTTTTAAAAGCATTCCGGAGGATCTCTTCAATCTCTCTTGCCAATTTGTCGGTTTCACCAAGCATGAGATGATTCATCTTGGCTTTGCTCTGGAACTCATCCTTGCAATCTTTGAACACCATATTCATTGTCTTAGGATCGATTGAAGGATATAGCTGAATTGCTATCTGTTCCTAAATTTCTAGATCTTTTACTCGAGCATTGTTCTTCCTCATTTCAAGCCTTTTCTCTAAGCTTTTGGGAATTAGAGAGATAATTTCAATAAAAGCTTTGTTGTAAGTGTTCAAAAATTGAACTGTGGCTTCCTCCAGAATCTTTTTAACTACTTCATTATATTCATCATAAAATTCTATTAAGGGTTGCAGGTTCCCATCCACAGTGACTGTTTTCACTACAACATCTAAGGATAGAGTAGGTTTTTCAGCATATTCCTCTTCCTTCTCTTCTTCTCCTTGACCGGTAGATTATTCACCAGATGATTTCTTCTTCTTCTTCAGTTTCTTCATTGCCTCATCTGATTTGGTTTCCTCTTCATCTCTTTGACTAGCATAAGCCCTTGTGGCTTTTGTCTTTGATCTTTTCTCTCCTTTGTTGGATGCCTGGACTTCCAGTTTTGATGTTCTTGAGCTTTTGGCTGTGACAGGTGCAGATCTCTTTGATGATCTGGTCCGGGTTGAGGTTTCTACCAGAGCACTTTCCTCACTTTTATTTTTTGCCTTCTTCTTCTCTTCTTCAGCCTTTTGCCTCTTTTCCCTATTGGCATCAAGTGCCTCCTTTGAGATGCCAAGGCCTTTGGCAATATTTTCTACTTTTCTCACCTTCCTCTTGATCTCTGGTTCTCTGAGTTCCACATGAATATTTACACTTAGCTCCTCAAAGGTTCCAAACCTTTCTGCCTTTGGATCCTTTGGCTGACTTAGCATGTGTTGAACATGCAGTTCCACAATTTGTTCATCAACCTCATACCCCATGGGCATGATCCATACAGTTCTTGGTTCTACTGCCTCCATTAGGCACTGATCAGTCTCTACCATAAAACAAACTGTGTCTTAGTATTTCTCAACAAGAGACTGGGGAATCCTATCTCTTGCTTGCATCATGTTCAGAAAGTTCTTGAAATATCCCCACAGAGCTGTATTTTGTGCTTTGTTATCACCAAGTCCATGCAAATAATCTCTGATTTGGATAGCTACTGGTTTGTCATTCTCCCACACCCAACCACTAGATCCGGGAAGCTCATTCATAAAGTAGAAGAATAAGCACAATATCAATCCACCATACTTGAATGAATTCTTTTTATCTTTTTTAATTTTCTACAGATTCTCCAAGAGTTGGTTCAAGAGAAGCTGACAAAGATCGTAGTCTGCATCCTTTCTTAGCATTTCATAAGTAGTGTAGATGATAGTTCTAGGTACTAAATTTTCCCTGCTAGAATGGTATATTTTATATCCAATGATCATGGAGGCAAACTTGACATCCAGATTAGAGATGTCATATACTGTCATTGCTCTTTTGTCAAACTTGGATCCGGTAGCCTCACTCATAGTTTGATTCTTCACAGATTTAAGAATGAGAATCCCATCGGATGAGTGTAATCTGGTAACTGCCCTGATGGCATCTTTTGTGATTTTGAATGGTCCATTTAACCACATGAAGTTGTCATGTATTCTGCTCAAAATGTACCTGACCCATTCATCCTCAGTAAAATAAGGGAAATGTATGTATTATGCAAAGTGCTTATTCCAGAGGCCCTTGTATTGGGGTTGGAGCTCAAATGAATCATCTAACAGTTATTTGTGATAAATATCTCTTAGTTTGAATTCCCCAAACTCTTCAACATTTGCGTGAATATAAACCCTAATATCTTCAGTGTGCAAAACACCATGTGGAACACTAGAGAAGGCTCCTAGGGGATCTACCTCCAAGGATTTGTATGGATGCTTCTTAAATATGGGGTGAGGTCTATCAGAAATCTTTCCTATATTCAGAGTAGCCATCATCAAGGAATCTTAGTGAGAGATATCAAGAACGAAGAATACCTTTTACACTGATTAGGGCACACACGATGAAATCCAGATTGAGCTGTATGAAGAATCGTCTTGATCTTTGGTAGAAATAGTTGCAGAGCTCCTTTTCTCTTTTCTTCGAATGTGAGTGTACAAATGATGAGAGAATGAACTCTTTTATTTCTGAGAAGCCCTAATTTTCATTCTGCAATAAATGCGTGACCTAACTTGTTCCGGTTTGCTTTGTTTGTCTTATTCAGAGACAAAACCCTTCTGGATCACTGAGATAGATTTCGAGAATATTCTAGGAGAGTAGTGATAATCTATCTTCCTTTCATTAGTCATTTGATTTATTTGTAGATCAAGACACCATAGTTTGAATCATACCAGACCAAACTTGTAAGGAATCTATTTTCACCGGAAGACTATTTTACCGGATCAATTATGGTAGGATTAGACTCTTCAAATCTTCTTACGAATCTCTCAAATCTTTACCATACCCTTTTAATCCGCAATTCTCCTTGTGCCAGTTCTGGCACCAATTGACTGGCTGGGGGAACAAGGTTTTCTTTGTGTCTCCCCCTGAGCCAGAGCTCATCTTTTAATTTTTGGAAGGAATATCAGCACCAGAGTCTAGTGCGGATCCATCCTCTACATTCTCTATACTTTTCTTTACCCAAATCTTGTTCATCTCACTTTTAACTTCATCTGTATTCACTTTTTGTTTACCCTTATCTTGATTCTGATTATGATATACCAGACCTTTTTTCTCCTGATTCTTGCTTCTACAGAATTTTGCACTATGACCGGATCTATTGCAGATTTGGCAAACAACATTTCTTTGCATATTTGACTGATATCCTCTTGATCTGCATTGATTAGCCATATGACCTATTCTATTGCATGCAAAGCATCTACCATTGAATGATTTGTTTATTTGCATATTTCTGCATTCATGAGATTTGTGACCATACCTTTTGCAGTTAAAGCACTATCTGGAGAAGGATGAATTAGTCTGACTCATTCTCTTTCTCCACTGATTAGCTTTATGACCAAAGTTATTGCAGTTGTGGCAGTATCCATTGAAGGATGGATATCTTTGAGCATTAGGCTATCTTACTGGAGATCTTCTAGGCCTGTTCCTTGAATTTTGTGATCCAAAATTCTTCTGACCAGATCCGGAGCTTTCTCCTTTCTCATATCCCAAACCACACTTGTCATTTACCTTCTTTTGACTTTCAAGAACAACTTCAAGTTGAGCAGAACTTATCTTGAATTTTTCTTTATATTCATTTGCTGTTTGAAGATCCCTTTTGAGAGAGACAATTTGATCCTCAAGTTTTTCTTCATTATCTTTAGCATCTTCAAGATTAGATTCAAGATGTCTGATAATTCTATCCATCTGGTGGCAATCTTTTGATTTCTCCTTGAGAGATTGTCTTAGATTGTCTTCAGTTTTTCTTTTCTCTTCAATTTCTTGGGTAAACTTCATAACTCTTGATTCCATTTCATGTCTTACCATAATAATTTTTTTTGATAACTTTTCACATAACTACGTTTTCTCCTTTAGATCTTCATTTGTAACATTTGCTTCACCTTGACTTGCCAATTGCTGAAGTAGCTCCTTTCTCTTTTTCATAAAGAGACTTAATTTGTCTTTTAGTTCTCTCATGAACTCATCAGCCTATTTGAGTCTTTCCTTTAATTCATTTACTTGAGAGTTTGACTGCTTAAGATCATCAAGGGCAGTCTTGAGTTGCTCCCTTAAACCATATGCATCCATTTGGATTCCCAGATCTTCCTCAAGCTGTTAGACTCTGTTAGGAGGAACTTAGCTCTGATACCAATTGTTGATAACTGAGAGGGGGGGTGAATCAGTTATCCTAATTATTTCTGCTTATTGAACTTTATTAGTAATCAATGTAACATTAATCCAAATGAGCAAACATAATCATGAAATGGAAATACACATGACACAATATTTTTGACGTGGAAACCCTGTTAAGGGAGAAAACCACGGGGTGATTAACCCAAGATTGTATTCTCTATTAGAAGAATGGAAATACAAAATGTCACTTGCCAATTAGGGCTCACTGCCCGAGCACAC
This sequence comes from Cunninghamia lanceolata, assembly GCA_027924645.1. Taxonomy (NCBI): domain Eukaryota; kingdom Viridiplantae; phylum Streptophyta; class Pinopsida; order Cupressales; family Cupressaceae; genus Cunninghamia; species Cunninghamia lanceolata. The sequence continues at coordinate 1,543,850 of BSBN01001275.1, forward strand.
TACTCACAAGAGGCACACTGCCTACAATAGACTCACTGTCTACAAAAAGAGTGTTATATAATACTTGAACTAATTGGGAGCATCTACATATGCTGGAGTTTAGTTCCAGTTAGGCTCAGTACACTGATCTACTGCACTTCATCTTTCCTCTTCTTTTATGTTGCTTTCCTTTCACATACTGGACCTTCCTTACTGCTTTCCCTCTACTCTTCTGATTTTATTTGCACATTACCAACATCCACAACAACTCTCACAACTAAATCCATCGTGTATATATATCCGCACAAGTGATTTCATTACCTTTCTAGTCGGCACCTGGAATAGTCAATCTTTTCACAAACTTTGATCTGTCGGCTGAATCCTTGCACATCAAATAATACGGATCAAGCATATACTTGTAGAAGTCATCAATCATGTCGGCCAAACAAGACTTATGCCTTAAGAACCTCTTCCATCATCAGTAACACATCTGGAGTAATGTCTGATGTTCTACTAGTCAGTTCTTCCTCTGTCACACTACCAATCAAGAACCCGATACTCAAGTGATCATATCTTTTTCTTCATCTATCACCGGAGGCTAAATCCTTGGAATCTATCACTCAAAGTAGTCCTCTTGACTTCACCAAATCCACACTTCACCAAGATACTTCCTCTGAGAAATCCAGACCTGTTTGTCAGACCTCACCACATGCTCTGTTCTTGTTTATCGGACCACAACATTCTTCACTCTAACTTCTGGTAGAGACATACCATGTCCTGTGAATGTGTGGGATGAACTTTGTTGCCATCAATGACAACAATCATGAATCCATATAGTGTCTCTTGCCAACAAGTTCTCCTCTCCCACCTTAGCCTTTTTCCTCCCCTCTCTTCTCTCCCCCCGCTTCGTCATCTTTTGCATCCTTGTTTGCTTCTTCCTATTGCAAATATGTGCCTAAGTGGGTTGTCATTGATGTCAACATATCCTTGTTTCCATTTGGTGTCAATTGTATTCTATTTTGTTGTCTACATAGAGGACCGGACTGTTGAGGATATTGAGAAAATTAATGACAATCAATGCATGCAGATCATGTGACTGTGTAGAGGATTGTCAGAGATTGCTCCAGTTAAGATTTGAGAAATCCACATGAAGATTTGAAGGAATTATGGCCATCTAAGTAGAACCAGTTCCTGCAATACTCAAGAAAGACAGAGTGACAAGAAAGAGGTCTAGATTGCTTTAGTAATATAAAATTGTGATCCACAGATCTGAAGGCATGTTTGGGAAGTCAATGTGTATCATCAACACTAGTGGTTCGTGGTTTAGAGGTCCACAAGCTATCCTTCTATTTTGATAGTCATAGAAGAGGGTGTTCTTGATGTTCTGGAGGAAGATTCAAATGCTTCTAATGATTTGGTTTAGAATGAATGTTATTGGAGAATTCAATGTGCTTGTGGAGGTCTCTGGATTGTATGGCTACTATGTTAGAGGTCCGCATTGAAGGTTGAGCTTGTTGAGTGAAGATTTTCTCTTTGAGGTTGATGTTCTTCCCAGTCTTGGCCGACTGTATGTTCCTAGCCTATTGCGGATGCCTTAGAGTATTTTTATGAAGCATAGAGTGGTTGTAGAAGAAGATTCAAGTCTTAATTATGTCTAGACGATAGTGCGATGATCCGCATGAAGGTTAGCTAACCTTGTTGATCATTCCAAGGTTGATGAAGTATATAAATACTTGTTGAAGAGGTATTGAAATCATCCTTGTGAAAAACATATCAATCTGAAGAAAGGATCAGGAGTAGAGTAGAGAAGGAAAGGAGCGAGAGCAGTATAGAGTGTGAGGAAGAATTTGGGGCAGAGCAAAAGTTCTTGAGCATTCATTGAAACTGAATCAAGCATGAAGTAGATGCTATTTCTCAGTTAATTCTTTCTAAATAAATTCTATAGGCAATGAGCCTCTCTTTTGAGTAGCGATCTCTAGGCAATGCGCCCGAAGGCATGTGCCTTCTATTTTACTAAGTACTTTTAACAAGTTATGCATTTTGTGGGTTAACCCCCACCGTGGTTAATCCCTTAACTAGGTCTCCACGACAAAATCCTGGTGTCAAATGTGTTGATTATATTTCTGCTCTTATGTTGTTGATCTATGCTTTAATGTTTACATCACTAATCTGATAGTAAGATAGTAAAGAAGGTTAAAGGCATAAAAGTTTTGATTGTGGGACAACTGATTCACTCTGCCCCCTCTTAGTTGTCTAGTTCCAACAATTGGTATCAGAGCCAGATCCTCTCATAAAAGCCTAATCGCTTGAGGAGATCTAGGATGTCAACCTACAAGAAGGATAGTCCAAGATTTGATGGAATAAAGTATTTTGTTTGGAAAGATCACATGGAGTGTCATTTGCAATGCATGGGCAATAACTAGTGTTGAGTATAAACCTCCGAAGAACGGTCCTTCAACTCTTGATCAAATCAAAGATGCTTAAAATAATCTTCGAGCTAAAGAAGCCTTGTCGAGTGCTTTGACTGATTCAGAGATGACAAATTTCTTTGGTCTAAAAACTACTTATGAAATCTAGAAAAAGTTGGAGTTTCTATATGAAGGTCATAAATATGTCAAATGTGCAAAGCTACAAAGTCTGAAAGAAAAATTTGAAACTATGAGGATTAGAGAAGATGAAAATATCACAATCTACATGCGAAAGATAAATGAACTTGTGTGTGGCATCAGGTGTGTTGGTGGAACTTTGGAAGAATAAAAAATTGTATCAAAAGTACTCAGATCTTTATTGGATTCATACAAACATAAGGTTGCAGCTATAGAAGAGATCAGGACAGTCTCAGATGTTACAAGAGATCATTTGGTTGGCAAGATTTTAGCTTTCAAATTAAGTGAGTTTGGTGATTCTCTTCCTAAGTCTGAATTTGCATTTAAGGCCAATGTGTATGGAAAACAAAGATATGATCTAGGTGAAAGTTCCTCTGCAAGATCAAACAGATTTATGAAGACAAGAAAAGATCTTGAAGCTCTTATTGCCAGAAGAATGCCAAGAGGATCCAGTAAGTATGAAGTAAAATTACAACTCAAATGTTTTGCTTGTAATAAGATTGGTCATTTTGCTTCAAGATGTCTGGAAAGGTTTTCAAAACCAAACCCTAGTAGGTATAAAGGTCAGAAGAAATGTTACTATATCCAAGAAAATGGAGAAGAAGGGGTAACAAATGATGAATCTAATCATGGAGGCTCATCTAAAAATGATTGGGTGTTTATTGCTATTAAAGAAGAAGATCCAGTGTCTACTAAATCTGCTAGTTGTGAAAATGTGGAAAGTGCCTTGGCTACTCAAGTTATTGAAAAGGATGAATGGGTGATTGATAGCGGATGTTCTCATCATATGACTGGTGACAAGAGTAAGTTTGTGAATTTTGAAAACTATGGAGGACTTATGAAATTTGGAGATAACTCAGCTGGTAGAATCCGTGGTAGAGGATCCATCTCTCTTGATGGCAAGAACAAAACCAATGATGTTCTATATGTGGAAGGACCGAAACATAATCTTCTCAGTGTCAGATAGCTGGTTGACAAGGGTTATGATCTTCGGTTCAAAGATGGTAAATGCAGAATCTTGGAAATCTCTGAAACTGAAATTGCATCCGGTACTCAAACTAGAGGTAACATCTTTCACTTAAGTAGTTCTAGGAAAAGTTGTTTGATTGCTCAGACAGATCAAAGTTGGCTATGGCATAGGAGGATGTGTCATGTGAATTTTGACAACATTGTCAAAATAAGTTCTACTCAAGCTGTAAGAGATCTTCTAAGACTTGTGAAACCTAATAACATATGTAGAGAGTGTCAGTTGGGCAAATAGAACAAAATTTCATTCAAGAGTAAGGAACAAGGTTCAAGCGAGAGATTGGAACTGGTACACATTGATGTTTGTGGTCCTGCTATAATTAGGAGTGTGCAAGGAGACATATATTTTATGTTGTTAATTGATGATTACTCCTGGATGATGTGGGTAACTTTTCTAAAAGAAAAATCAGAAGCCCTTGAAAAGTTTAAGGTGTTCAAGATGATGGTTGAAAATGAGATTGGTGGGAAATTAAATTGTCTGAGATTTGACAGAGGTGGAGAATTAACCTCCGACGAGTTTGATGCTTTCATTAAAAAGCATGGAATAAAAAGACAATTATATGCTGCTAGGACTCCTTAGCAAAATGGAGTTGTGGAAAGAAAGAACTGGACCATTCAAGAAGCTGCCAAAACCATGATGATGGAAACAAATGTTCCTCAAGTTTATTGGAGAGAAGTCGTGAGTATTGTTGTCTACACTCTTGACCAAGTCCAGATCAAATGAAATTCTGGTAAGACTCCTTATGAACTTTGGTTTGGTCATCTTCCTACTATGAGATACTTTAGAGTCTTTGGTAGTAAATGTTATATCAAAAGAGATGAGGATTTAGGTAAGTTTTAGGCAAGAAGTGATGAAGAAATATTTCTGGGATACTCAACTCAAAGCAAGGCCTACCGGTGCTTCAATAAAAGATTGAAGAAGATTGTTGAAAGTGCGAATGTTAAAGTTGATGAAAGCAAAGAACATTCTAGGTACTCTGGATATGATTTAGATGATCAAGATGAAAGTCAAAATCAAGAAAGGCAAGTTCAATTTCAAACTTAGATTCAGGTTGAACTGGTAACTCCAGAAGTTAACACAGATGATGAGGAATAAGTTCAAGAAACAAAAGCTCAAACCATCTCCAAAACTCCCAGGTATGTAAGGTTAAATCACCCTGAAGATCAGATCATAGGAGACAAGAGTAAAGGTGTTCGAACTAGAAGAAAGATGTATGAAGATTAAGAAGAGATTTGTTTGATTTCAAGGATTGAACCTAAATCAGTAAGTGAAGTTTGCAATGATGAAAACTAGGTCAAAGCAATGGAAGAGGAATTGATGCAAATTGAAAAGTATCACACATGGGATCTAGTTCCTAGACCCAAGGACAAAAATGCGATTGGAACCAAATGGGTCTTCTAGAATAAACTGAATGAAGATGGTGAGGTAGCAAGGAATAAGGCAAGGTTGGTATGTAAAGGCTACTCTCAAGTGGAAGGAATTGATTTTGAAGAAACTTTTGCTCCGGTGGAAAGGATAGAGGCAGTTAGATTATTTCTTACATTTGTTACCTTCAAAGATTTTAAAGTATATCAAATAGATGTGAAATCAACATTTCTAAATAGAGATTTAGAGGAAGAAGTCTACATTGAGCAACCAGAAGGATTTCAATTATCTGATCAGGGAGATATGGTTTGTAGATTGAGAAAATCCTTGTATGGACTCAAGCAAGCTCGAAGAGCTTGGTATGCCAGATTGGATAAGCACTTGCTTAAGCTAGGATTTAGCAAAGGTACCATTGATAGTAATCTCTACTTCAAAATTGATCATGAGAGCATTCTAATTGTTGAAGTTTTTGTTGATGATATCATTTTCGGTGGAAATGAATGCATGTGTAAAGAATTTGCTGATCAGATGAAAAGTGAGTTTGAGATGTCAATGTTTGGTGAGATGAACTTCTTCCTAGGTCTGCAAATTGTTCAATTAGATAAAGGTATCTTCATATCTTAGTCCAAGTATGTAAAAGAATTGCTAAAGAAATTTGGAATGGAAGACTCTAAGCCAGTAGGTACACCTATGGTAACCAGATGTAAGCTAAGCAAAGAGGATGACTCTCCCAAGGCAAATTAGAAAAGATATATATCAATGATTGGAGGACTGCTTTATCTAACTCAGACTAGACCTGACATCATGAATGCAGTTGGACTTGTTGCCAGATTTCAAGCTGATCCAAAAGAATCCCATGTTATGATAGTCAAAAGAATTTTCAGATATCTCAAGGATAATAACTTCACTCTTCATGCATATACAGATGCTAATTGGGCAGGAGATGTGGATGATAGAAAAAGTACTAGTGGTGGTGCATTCTTCTTGGGGAGAAGATTGGTCTCTTGGATAAGCAAAAATCAAGAGGCAATATCTTTGTCTACTACAGAAGCAGAGTACATAGCAGTAACAAATAATTACACTCAAATTTTGTGGATGAAGCAAATGTTGAAGGACATCAGAATTGTGTTTGAGGAGCCAGTCACAATTTTCTGTAATAATTCTAGTGCAATAAACATCTCAAAGAATCTGGTATTGCATTCAAATACAAAGCATATATCTATCAAGTTTCATTTCTTGAGAGAGAAAGTAAATGAGAATGAAGCCAAGTTTGAGTTTGTGCCTTTCAAAGATCAGATTGTAGACATCTTCACTAAGCCTCTTCCCAAGGATACTTTTTAGTATCTCAGAGAGAAGTTAGAAGTTATTACCCCTCCTGAGTAGAACTAAGATGCACTAAGGTGCATCAGTCTGGTGGAATTCACATTCATATCTTGTGATCCAGATTGATGTTAAGAAGGCACTACTCAAAGGAGGAGTAGTCAATATGCAAATTTTGGGATTAGTCTAAAGCAAAAAGGAAGTAAAGATAGTAAATATGTGCCCTTTGCCATTGATGTCAAAGGGGGAGAGAAGTCATGTAAAAAACTAGTTGCTGATGTAAGGGGGAGCAGTAAAGAAAATAGTTACAGAAGTGAGAAGAGAAAGGGGGAGAAGTTCTTGTCTTGATGGTTAGATTTAGTTTTTCACATCATATGTTGCCATTAATGACAAAGGGGGAGATTGTTGCAAATATGTGCCTATGTGGGTTGTCATTGATGTCAACATATCCTTGTTGCCATTGGTGTCAACTGTATTCTATTTTGTTGTTTGCATAGAGGACCAGACTATTGAGGATATTGAGAAAATTAATGACAATTAATGCATGTGGATCATGTGACTGTGTAGAGGATTGTCAAATATTGCTCCAGTTAAGATTTGAGAAATTCGCATGAAGATTTGAAGGAGTTATGACCATCTGAGTAGAACCAATTCCTGCAATACTTAGGAAAGACAGAGTGACAGGAAAAAGGTCCGGATTGCTCTGGTAATATAAAATTGTGATCCACAGATCTGAAGGCATGTTTGGGAAGTCAATGTGTATCATCAACACCATTGGTTCATGGTTTGGAGGTTCACAAGCTATCCTTCTACTTTGACAGTCATGAAAGAGAGTGTTCTTAAGGTTCCAAATGAAGATTCAAATGCTTCTAATAATTTGTTTTAGAATGAATGTTATTAGAGATTTCAATGTGCTTATGGAGGTCTCTGGATTGTATGGCTACTATGTTAGAGGTCCGCATTGAAGGTTGAGCTTGTTGAGTGAAGATTTTCTCTTTGAGGTTGATGTTCTTCCCAGTCTTGGCCGATCGGATGTTCCTAGACTATTGTGGATGCCTTAGAGTATTTTTATGAAGCATAGAGTGGTTGTAGAAGATTTAAGTCTCAATTGTGTCTAGCCGACAGTGCGATGATCCGTGCCAAGGTTAGTTGACCTTGTTGATCATTCTAATGTTGATGAAGTATATAAATACTTGTTGAATAGGTATTGAAATCATCCTTGTGCAAAATAGATCAATCCGAAGAAAGGATCAGGAGCAGAGTAGAGAAGGAAAGGAGCGAGAGCAGTATAGAGTGTGAGGAAGAATTTGGGGCAGAGCAAAATTCTTGAGCATTCATTGAAAATGAATCAGGCATGAAGTAGATTCTATTTATCAGTTAATTCTTTCTAAATAAATTTTGTAGGCAGTGAGCCTCTCTTTCGAGCAGTGAGCTCTGGGCAGTGCGCCCGAAGGCATGTGCCTTCTATTTTACTAAGTACTTTTAAGAGGGTAAGCATTTTGTGGGTTAACCCCTACTGTGGTTTTTCCCTTAACTGGGTCTCCACGTCAAAATCTTGGTATCAAATGTGTTGACTATATTTCTGCTCTTATGTTGTTGATCTATGCTTTAATGTTTACATCACTAATCTCATAGTAAGATAATAAAGAAGGTTAAAGGTAGAAAAGTTTTGATTGTGGGACAACAGATTTAGCCCCCCTCTTAGTTGTCTAGTTCCAACACTTCCCCCTTCCTGTCTCTCTCCTCCTTTCTAGGTCCTCGTTGTTCTCCACCCAGGTATTCCTCCCCTTTCCTCCTCCCCTCTATCTTGTTGTTCTTATCCTCCTCTCCGGCTCCTTCTTCTTCCTTTCTTTTGGATCTCGATCTACTTCTCTCTTGTCTCCTTTTCTCCTTGTCTCGCTCCCACCTTTCTATTCTTCTAGTAGTCTCGTTGTGGTCATAGTTAGGTAGTCTAGCTTAGCATTCTCTTCTTCTTGCTTTTATATTTTTCTCGGGTTGCTTTGTCTGTGGTTTATTTTACTTAGGCCTTTTTTTCTTCCTTGAGGTATTACATTTTTTCTTTGCATTTTCTTATCCCCCGTCCTCTTGTTAGTTGGACCTTTTTATGTGCTATTCTCTTTTTAGTTTTTTCTTTGTCTTTTGTTTCTATTCTTTTATGTCTATTTTCGTTTTAGTTTTTTAATTCTATTTTTACTGCCATTGGCCTGTTTGCTTACGTCATTTATTTTTTTCATCAATTTTCTTTTCTTTTTTCTCTAATTAGAGTTTGATAGATTTTTATTCAGTCCTTTCTCTTATTTCTTAACTGCATTGTTAGTTATTTCTTTCTATGCATTTTTTTTTTATCTATTTATTTTCTTATTCTTATTCTTATAAATATTTATGTAATTTTACCATTTTCCTCTCCTAGTTTGTTGTATCTTGTGTATAATCTATTCATGTAATATTCTTTAATAGCTATGCATATATATATTTATCTATTTCCATACATTCATACATTTATGCTCATTTATTGATCTAGTTCCATACTTTCATATATATATATATATATATATATATATATATATATTCTACATAGGTATATTTCTTAAATTGTTATGCATATATATTTATCTATTTCCATTGTTAACTATTTATCTTTTTCCATACTTTCTTATATTTATAATTATTGATCTATTTCCATACATTCATATATTTATTTATCTCTAGATTTCTATTTTTTCTTTATATCATCTCTCAGGTATACATTTTTATATAGTGTTTACATTTATATATATACACATATTTCTATGGTTCTACTTTTAATCCTTTATACATTAATAGTTATATGTTTAAAATTTTTTGGTCTCTAAAATTTTTTTTGCTTTCTTCTTTTTTTCTGGACATTTATTTTTTACCTCTCTCTAACTTTTTTCCTTTGTTTATTTCTTTTGGTCCTATGTCTCTAGTTTGATTTAGCTCCTTTGTTAGTTTGTTTTTGGTTCGTGGTTGTTTGCTTGTAGGTGTTTTCTAATATGTCCCTTGTTCTTGTTGTTAGCTTTTTCCTTGTATTTGGTAATAGGGTGATTTGTTCCTCTTGCGGTTGACTTCTTAAGACTTTTTCAACTCTTTCACCCTTCAGTGATTGGTTCTTGTTCTCCGGTTTGTAGTTACTTTTGGGGTTCTTTTATCTCTTCCTCTTTAGTTTTTTGGTTGTGTTCTTGTGGATCCCTTAGCTTGTCTTGTGTGTTTTAACTTTGTGTTGCTATTTCAATCTTTTTACTCCATTTTTCTATTATCTTTTTTGTCCCTCTTTTGTTTATTTCTCTCTTGCATACTCCTTTTCTTATTTTTTCATTTTCTTCCTTTAATTTATTATGTTTTCATATTTATCTCCCTTGTTCTTCTTAGGTCTTAAGGTTTTTGTTGTTTGAATGTATCTTATTCTTTTTTGTGTTTTATTCTTAATTGTCTTTTTTCTATCAACTGTTGGGTTTCCGTGCTCCTCCTTCTATTTTAGAGCTCCTAGTCTGCAAATTACCATTTCTATTTCTCTCTTTTCTTGCTATTTCTTGTGAGGATGGATCATGGAGTTTGATCCGAAACATTGAGATAAAAAACGTGCACATAGTTTATTCCTGAAATACTGATCTATAGTGGTTGCTGATGTTAGGGGGAGTTTGTTTGTTGCAAGAATGGGCCTAACTGGTGTTGCAAGTATGGGCCTAACTGGTGTTGTCATTTATGTCAACATACTCTTGTTGCATTAATGATAAGGATTGGATGATTTATTTGCTGAGGATATTGAGAAAATTGGTCGTAATAGGAACAGTGAAGACAGTAAGGAAAAAGTCTAAGATAAGATGAGGATCAAAGGGTGCGATTTAAAGGGTTTGTAGATATGTGTCTTAACGTGATCCAGTAGAGATTTTAGAGGTCCGCATGAAGATCTGAAGAAGTTATGGCAGCTCAAGAAAAATTGGTTGCGGCAGGTGTTCAGTGGTGACAGAGTGATACAGATATGTCTGGTGAGATCTGGAAATGTATTATCCCATTCTACAGATTTGGTGGAGTGTTCAGGAAGTCTTTGTGAAGTATTAACTCGATTGGTTCATGGTTTGAAGTTCCGCAAGCATCTGTTCCTTTGTGACAGTAATGACAGACTGTGTTCTTGAGGTTCTAGATGGAAGAGAGAAGGATTTCAGTAAGTAGATGAAGTGTGGATGTTCTTGGTAATTCATGCAAGCTTGTGGAGGTCTTTGGATTATGTCTAGTTCATGTTGGTGGTCTGCATTAGAGTTAGAGCTCTCAATTGAGGAATAACTTCTGGATGATGGTGTTCTTGAGACTGGCTGACCGGATGAGTTACACATCCTACGGATGTTCTTGTTGATGTTTTCCAACTTAGATGATTATTCCTAAGTTGATGTCTTGTATAAATAAGGGATTGTAAAGTCATTTCAAAGTGTGTCTGGTGGAGATGAGTCTCTGGCAGCGAGGAGGAGAGTGAAAGGTAGAGAAGAAGTATTGGGCTTAAATGGAATTGAATCAAGCATGGTGAAGATGCTATTCTCTAGTTCATATATGTAATACTTACTATTTTGTAGACAGTGTGTCTCTTGTAGGCAGTGAGCCTCTTGTGAGTAGTGTGCTTGGGCAGTGAGTCCTAATTGGCATGTGACATTTTGTTCTTTCTATTCTTCTAACAGAGAATACAATCTTGGGTTAATCACCCCATGGTTTTTCCCTTAACCAGGTTTTTCACGTCAAAATCTTGGTGTCTTATGTGTTAATGTGTTTCTGCTCTTGGTTTAATGCATTATGTTTCCATGATTGAATTATTATTATGCTATTGAAATACAAAGTGGATTTAAGTGTGTAAATTGAAGAAAGTTTTGGACAACTGATTCAGCCCCCCCTCTCAATTGTCTACCCTAAATCTAACATGAGATAGTGTGAGGCCGGTTGGCTAACAGATTTATCTTGATCTAAAAATGTTTTATTCTGACTCTATACCCTTTTTCTTTCAAGAACAAATGGGTGAACTATCAAGAATAGTTCCCCTTTGAATTAAGGTACAGCTCACTCTAGGATCTTCAATGAATTCAAATTATCCTAATTCTTCAAACACACTTTTAACCAGAAAGTGCTTAAAGGCAAACTAACATCCATACATCATCATGCTATGAATGCGATATCTTTTTCTACAACATCATTTAGTAATAGAATACACAGATTCCATTTTTAATAATAATTAGATATATGCATAAGTGTATTGCTAAACCAACAAAAGATAAAACACATATAATGAGTTATCCAATGAAAGAATAATTACCATATGAAAGAAGATTTCACACAGAAAGCCTGATTTCAAATACTCAAATACACAGATCTAAGCATGCAGTAATTATTTCTCCTTTTCATTCATAGATGAAAAACGTTTCAGATAAACATCACATATATTGAAAAATAGCAAAGGTTCAGCTCCAAAAAAATTTGTGTCTTTTCCTTAACTTTTCCCTATATAAGTTTTAACAACCAAAAATATATATATAGTTGCCCTAATTATCAAATCATGTAAACCAAACCCAAAGTTAAAGTAACTCTGATCCATGCGGGATTTAGTTTTTACAAACTCATTTAAAGATCAAGTTTTGAAAATAGCGTTAACTGAAAAACTGAATAAAGAAACTGTGTAAGAAAGATTATGGCTGAGGTGACGGATTTGAATCTCTGGATTTGTTGTGTTCATTTGGGGAGGCACGTTGAGCTTTCCACTCCTGAAATGTTGTAACGAACTCCTAGATTTTTAGGAAATAGGGAATACCGATGTGTTTTACTCTTGCCTTCCAGACGTCTTTCTCCCTCCAAATTTTCCCCACCTTCTTCGTGTGTTCCGGGAGTGTGTCGACACAGAGATAAAGAAGTGACTCCATCTTTGAAATCTGAGACAAATCTTCGGTTAATAAGTTGTCACTTTCTTTAACAAAGCTGATCTTCCACCTGAAGGATTGAATCACAGTATTGATGTCCTTTTCTGGTTCTCCATCAGCCTTTATATATTTTACATCAATACACTGTAGATCATGTTGTAATGATTTGGTGAATTTAGTTATTTCTTTGATCATTTTTATGAGTTCAATCCGCCCTTATCGGGATACTGAATTCCTCCATTCAATATTTTTCTTACTTACATATAGTACATCCTCATCCAGACCTATTAAATTCTTTTATGACAGAAATTTTGCTATCCCATATTTTTGTACTTCATCAATTTGATTCATCACGTTCACCCATTTGCCTTCATCTTTTATCCAGGAAGCATTCTGTGTCTTCAAGTCATCAATGGTGATTGTGGTTTGATCATATATATTTTTTAGTTCATGAATATATTCTGTACCTTTTTGCATAATACAATCCAACCAATCATCAAATACCTTAGTTACCATTCTATACCTATTTTCCTGGTCCAACATTTTTTGGTTAGCTAGAGATTTAGGATCAAAAGACAAAGAAAGTTGTGAAACTGGTTGTGGATTTGGGTTGTGAATGGCATCGATGTATTCTGCCATTGAGCACAAGGTCTATTTCAATTCCCTTTTATCTTTCTCATCTTTCCAGGCTCGGCTGACTATCATTTTGGTGGATGCCACTAGATGATGCACATCTGCGGCTCTTGAAGCAATTCCAAGATCTATTTTTTCAATTGTGAAGTCTTGAACTGTAGGGTCTTGAACTTCCTCATTAGTTGTCGGTTGAGCTATTTTAGTGCTCTAGTTCCCAGTATTAGGGTCAATATCTACCCTAGATGTTGTTTATAGTTTCTTGGATTTGGGATTTTTTCCCAAACACTTACTCACCATGTCCTCCAACGACAAAGAAAATGGGACTATTTTTTTTTGTTGTTGATTGAGCTTTCTAGCCATTTGGGTGCAGAGCCCGAGACTTCTTTACCAGGATTTGCTTGATCAGAGGGCACATTTGAAATCATCATCAGGTCAACAGAGTCAGAAGCAATCTTTATCTATTGTTTTGCACTCAATTCCTCTGCCATCGATGAATCAGTCTCTTTATCACCTATTGCTTCTCCTGAATCCTCTTTAGAATTTAAATCCACAACTATTCTTTCAAAAGTCTGTCTCTTTCTCCTGCTTTTAGTCCTTGATCTGGTAGCATGGGGAGGCAAAATAGTTGTAAGGGCCTTTTTAGATTCTTTGATGACAGGACCCCTTCTAGTTTTTGAGTTGGAAGTACCTACACCACAGATAGCAATAAGCTAGTTAGAGGAGATTATTGGGGATGGTGATTCAACCATTGATGTACATTGTTGGGAAACTTTATTTTGAACTTTCTCCAGTTTTTGTTCCCTCAACCATTTCTCGGTTCTCCTTATCACCGGGAGGGTCTTAACCTCAATCCTATCTTCTTCATCTTTATCCCAGTCAACTTCTGGAATAGGTGTTTGTTTTATATGTTCAAATTGTGGATCAATCACCTATTCTTCATCATCAGAAATTCCAGAAATGTCCATATTTAAATTAAGGGTAATTATTTGTCCTAGGGAGAACCTGCACCACAGTCTTCTTCTGACCTCGAATTCATCTAAACAATCCTCCCAATAATCCTCCAATTGAGGAATATGTGAAAACCCTGTTCCAAAATCCAAGTTATCCCTGACAAAGCCTTTGTTGTCAAGTTGGGATTTGGCAGAGAAGTACTAAAAATTGAATTTTTTAAGATCCACTTCTAAATTCAAAGCATCAGACACTGACTGGCATGAATAATGTCCAAGTTCAATGGGAAAGGAGATACCAGGTTCCTTCTTCATTGGGAACTTCTTGCTCACATGGGCTAGCTGTCTACAGACATCTATCAATACAAAACGATCAAAAACATACCGGGGTAACTTCAAAGGTTCACCGTCAAAACCCCCAACTCTGATATAAGTGAACTTGGGAAACTGAATAAAGAAGCTACCATAAATGTTGATCAGCTGCATAGCCTCATTAGACATCCTCTTATTGATGTTGTTTGCTAATTCATAAGTCATTCTCCTGGTAAAAACAACATTAACCCTCCTGTAATTCTCATAGCAATTATGCATCTATAATTGTGAATAATAGTCATAAATTTTGCTGTGCTCAACCAAGGGCGCATGAGGTAGCCCTATCCATTGTCTTGTAGACGCCAGGCAATAGAAGAGGTACGAAGACATATAGAAATATTTATTCCCTAAACAATTACTTAAACCTAGATGCAAACATTCAGCTATAATTTTAGCCCAGTCCAAATACTGTTCCCCTTGGAGGATCACCTGGATGAAGAAATACATCCAATCTTCCCAATGATATGCCAGTGAACTACCCTTCAGTCTATGCAGCAACACCACAATATCCTTTACCTCTTGAATCATGTGGTCTCTTGTCAGTGGTCTAGGCAGTCTTGAACCCCCTTTCTGGAATTTCAATAACCAGTTTATTTCTATCACGCTCCTATAGTTTGCTTTCTTTAGTGAGAAATGCCTATAAGAAGAAGTAATATTGAGGTTAGAATATGTTTCCTTGGGCAGCATTCTCATCACAGACATTACGGTTTGTCTATTGACATGAAAAAACACGCTCTCATCTGTATTTTTGATGCACCTATTTTGGGGTTCATACCTATTCATGCACTCCAGGACTAATTTAGGGCACTGTACGACCATGGGAAAGGCTACAACTTCAACCAAACCAATTTCTACTATCTTCTTCATCATAGGAGTTGGCACAGGATTTTTAGTCCTTTCCCTAAATTCTTCTAAATCATATTGAACCATAGAGGTATCCTCGAGTTCAGGAAGAGAACAGGTGAGACCAAGACCGTGCTCATAACCAAGACAAGTAGATTTCATAGCTATAGATTGGAGGATATAATGAAAAGTGCTTTGAACTTTGAAAATAATGTCAGAAATTCAAAAAGATCCTTCTTTCTAGCTAAGAAATGAAAACAGCATATAGGAAGAGTAGGACTCACCTTCAATGTATCTGAAATTACTGTGAAATTTGGGCAACAAGAATCTTATACCTCCTGCACTATTCTCATTTGCATCACACAGTATGTTCATTTGCTAAATTTGGCTTGTTCTCTCTTGATAAAGGCATTAACCAGGTCAAATAATTATTACCTAAAACAATTCGTGCTAGAAATGCTTGAAAAGACATGAATTCTGACATCTACATTAATGGCAAGCATTCTTCACGCGCGACCATGATGTATAATAATTATCCACAACCTTTCGAAAATTAGAACTTTCTGATTCATAATGAGTTTCAGATATATTTTCCTCCAAATTTCCTACTAAATTTTGACTTAGAGAGCCTTAGGGAGAAATGAGATTATAGTCACTGAACCCTTGAACCATTGAACCATTGAACCTTTGGGAAGTGGTTCAATGTGAAGGTTCAAATATTGAATTACATGGAGGGGCAAACAGTTCACTTTTAAGGAACGTTGAACTTCAGACTCTTGAACTATTGAACCTTTGAACCGTTGGAATGTGGTTCAACTCGAAGGTTCAATGATACGAGATGGACTACACAGACCTGCCAACAGTCACATGACTTTGCAAGAAACTTTGAACTTTGAAATAGTGAACCGTTGAACCATTGAACTCTGCTATGAGGTTCAAGTGGAAGGTTCAACGATATATTAAATTACACAAGGGAACTGAGTGAACACGACTCTTTATGAAGCATTGAGCATTGAACTCTCAAAACATTGAACCTTCAAACCGTTGAAAAAGGGTTCAAGTTCAACTGGAAGGTTCAAAGACATATTTGAGTTAAACAAAAAGGGCCGACAGTTCATGTTGAGAAACATTGAAGTATTGAATCCGTTGAACCATTGAACTCTTGAACTTTAAGAATGGTTCAAATTCAAAGGTTCAATTCTTTAGTAATTTCACATACAAAAGACAATAGGTGGGTGAACTTTAAGAATAAAGAGCCAACTTAAGAAACAAAGATATGACCAAAAAGGGAAAATGGTAAGTTGAGTCTTGCTTAGGGAAACTTCACAAAAATTAAATAAGGGTGACTCCAAAGGCAACATTGGCTCTGACTGGGGACTGCATTTTATGACAAAATACAGAGAACTCAGAACTCTAGTTATGCAAAAATTGAAACACGGTTACCAAAGGAAAAGAAACAAGGCAAACCAAAACCAGGAAAGGAAAATAACAACACACGACAACAAAGGAAAGACTATGTACAAAACAGGGGATACTTGCTTTATAGTTGATACAATTTAAGATCCTATCCATTATAGGACAGGGGTAAAACAACTCCATCCACATATTCCAACTTCAAAGAATTAGGACCCATTACCTGATGAATTTTGAAAGGTCCTTTCCAGAGTGAGTCAAATTTGCTATGTGCTCCTTTAGGTTCTCTTCTTCTGTCCACAGTAGCACTTCATCTCCCTCCATGAATTTTCTGGGCCTTGTTTTTTGATCAAAAATCTTCTTGACACTAGCCTGATGAGCAGTAATCTGATCAACCAATTCATTCCTTTCCTCTTCAATCTTGGTCAAGTACATAACTCTTTTCTCCAAGGAATCTTGAAAGTATTGATCTTCAATTACACTTTGTAATTTAGCTGCAGATAACTCCAAAGGTAATCATAACTAAGCTCCTATTCCATAAACCAGCTCAAAAGGCACCATTCCTATTGCCCTTTTAGGAGTTACCCTGTTAGCCCAGAGTGCTTCGTACAATCTCTTATGCCAATCTTTGGGATTCTCGCTCACCAATTTTCTCATGATGGTTACCAAATTTTTATTATTGGACTCAGCTTGTCCATTCCCTTGAGGGTAGTAATCTGATGAGTGAGAAAGAGATATACTATGCTCATAGAAAAAAGAAGTAAGTTCAGTTGAGGAAAAACTAGTGGCATTATCTGCTACAAGTTTCTGAGGGACACCAAAATGCACTAGTATATTTTCTTTGAGAAAATTACATACCACTTCTAAGTGGTTCTCTTCACAGGGAGTGCTTCAACCCATTTTGTAAAATAGTCTGTTGCTGTTAAAATGTGAGTATGTCCAGCACTTGAAGGAGGTGAAAGAGGCCCAATAAAGTCCAAACCCCATTGCTTAAAAGGTTCTTCTATAAAAATAGGCCTAAGAGGCAATGTTGCAAGTTGTGGCCTTCCTGAAAATATTTTGCATTTTTCACAATTAGCTACCCATCTGTATGCATCCTTAAACATACCCAACCAATAATAACAATTTCTCAGGATTTTGAAGGCTGTGACTGAAGAAGAGAAGTGTCCACCGCAGGCTTCATTATGAAAAGCTTCCAAAAGCTTGTGCTACTGTTCCTTATCTACACATCTCAGAAAGGTTCCATCTAGTCCCTTTTTGTATAAGACATCACCCCAAATGACATATTTTGCTGCTTTTAACTTCAAATTTCTTTTCTCCTTCGGGGACAAGTGATTGGGACAGTCTCCATAAGTAAGATAGTGTGCTACATCTAGGAACCATGGGTCCTATAAACTCACCAATAGGACTGTAGGAAGTTCTTCTTCTTCCTCTTCCTTACTCTCAGTAATCAATTTACACAGACCTTGACCTCTGACCAATTTGGTTGGCCTAACTTCCAAGTCATATTCTTGAATTTTAGCAACCCATGTTGCTCTTTTATTCATCCCAACATCTTGTTGAGTAAGAATGCTTTTCACAGCTGAACTAGGCACAAACACAACTGAATGAGAGTGAAGTATGTAATATCTAAACTGTTTAACAACCTTTACTATAGTGAAATCTTGTTTCTTAGCTAAAGAATATTAAAGTTCAGGCTTCTTGAGAGGAAAACTCATAAAGGCTATTGGGGCTTCTTCATTCAATTCATTTTTTTGCAATAAGATACCAGACATGGTATGTTCTGAAGCATAACAATAAATAATAAAATCTTTTTGGAAATCAAGGTTTACCAAAGTAGGTGTTTGTGCAATCACCTTTTTAATATCTTCAAATGCTTTCTTAGCAGCCTCGTTCCATCTGAATACTTGTTTCTCACTCATCATTCCCACAATATGTTTCATAATTTCAGCAAAATCAGGAATGAATCTTCTGAGAAAATTGATCTAGCCAAAGAAAGACTTAACTCTAGTCCTATTAGAAGGAAGACTTAGTTGGTGTAATTCCCTAACCCTCTCTGGATCAATATTGATTCCATCCTTTGAAACTAAATGTCCCAACAGCTTACCCTCTGTCACACAGAAGATTGACTTCTTAAGATTAAGAGATATGCCATGGCTCTGACACCATTGTAAAACAGTCTCTAGATCCTTTAGATGATCCTCCCTTTTTCTTGAGAAAACAGTGAAATCATCAAGATAAATGACAATAATTCTATCTTTCAAATCTCTAAAGGATGAATCCATCGCCCATTGCAAAGGGCATACGGTTATAAGAAAACATTCCCTGAGGTGTGGTGAAAGTAGTTTTATGTTGATCAGATGTAGCCACACTTATTTGATTATAACCTGAGAATCCATCTAACATGGACATCATCTTAGATCCAACAACCGTTTGTAAAATGTGATCCATCACAGGTAAGGGATAGTTATCCTTCAAACTAGCCTAGTTCAAATTCCTAAAATCAACACAAATCCTTATTTCTCCATTCTTTTTGCATACTGGGACAATGTTTGCCACCCAGGTGGAGTGATGGATCAGATAAATAATCCTAGCCTTCAACATTTTATCAATCTCCTTAAAAATGGCCTCAGCAACCTTTGGGTTATAGTTCCTCAACTTCTGCCTGAATGGAGTTGCATTTGCTTTCAAAGGAATATGATGCTAAAACTGCCCACGCCTAAAATCCTTAAGGTCATCATAGCACCAAGCAAAGACATCCTTATATCTAATCAACAACTTAATCAATTTGTTTTTCTCCTCAGGTGAACAACACCTACCAATAGAAACCCATTTTGGATCAGTTTCACTCCCAATGTTTATTTTCTCATAATCCTCCAGTTTATTAGGATTCTGGACAAATTTGCCTTTGGTATATTCATCTTGTCTAGTGAACAAATGCTCTAGAGAGACCAACCCTTTGGGGATTTTGTTTCCTTTCAACTGGATTACATCATCCTTTGAATTAATCCCTAGATCAGGACTGAATTCTTTACATTCTTCTTCAAAACCTTCAAAATAAGTTCCCAAGAACATCTTAGCATTCTCCAAGAATCTTTTGATCTGCCTATCATTCTCAAAAACATGCCAATTTTCAGCATTATCTGGGACATTAGGACGATAGACCAGTTCAATTCTATATGAATCTTTTTTGAAATTGGGGTGTGGCAGAAGAAGAGAAGCTGACACTGCCAGAGAATTTGCCCGAGTGTTCAGATCCCTGGGAATTGCCTCAATAGAAAAGGCATCAAAGTATTCTATCTCATCCCAAACCCTATTTCTGTAATGTCTCAACCTTTCATTTTTTGTTGAGAAAATGCCCCTCACCTGCTTGACAATTAGTTCAGCATCACCCTTTGCTTTGAGTATCTTTACACTTTTTCCTTTGGCTTCATTTAACCCAAGCAATAGAGCATCATACTCTGCAGTATTATTAGTGTTTTTAAATTCCAACTTGAAAGAGTAAGGAAAATTTTCACCTTCAGGTGAAATCAACACAACCCCAGCTCCTGAACCAGCGGTAGCACAACTACCGTCAAATTCCATGGTCCATAGATCATTTGAATGAACAGACTTTGGGATAGATTCTTCCTTCATGTTCTCAGAAGAGAAAGTAATTACCAAATTCACATTCTTCAAATAGAATCTGAGACTTAGGATCATCAGAAGGGTATACAGTTAAATTTACATTTAGGTTCAGGTTCTAGCTTAACTTTCTACTTTCCCACTAGAATTGTAGCTTCTGACCAATCCAATTTAATTTGCCCACCCAAATCTTTGCAAAAAGTCTTGCTCAACAACATCCCATAACTAGCAGAAATATCCGCTACCAAGATAGTCAACTTTACTCGTTTATCAGGATAGGCTGCAAGAGCAACCCTTGCATCTTTTATTTGTCCGAGCAAAGAAATTTGTTTGCCATCCATGGAGTAACATCTACCAAAAGTCTTTGTGAGGGAAAGACCTAGGGCTTTGCCTACAGAAGAAGGCATAATATTATCATAAGCACCTGAGTCTATGATACAATTACTGAGTTTATGGCCATTTATGATTAAAGAAACATAAAAAGGGTTGGGCTTCATATCAGTAATATAAGAGGTATCATTAGATGAATTGAGAGTCATTTTGGGAGTATGCATGGGTGACTCAGGTGGAGAAGCAAACAATTGGGCAATGGGAGACTCAGCATTAACATTTAGTTGACTTTTGGTTTCAGTTTGTGTAGGACCACCTTTAACATATTTAACCAATCTATCAAGTTCTTTGGGCTTTAACTTGAGATATTCAGCAGGGGATATTTGAATCTTTGCAGACTTACAAAATTCTAGAATATCAAAAGAAGTTTCACGATCATTTCTATGTAACAAGTTAATCTCTTGGGCTTTCCAATTAGCATCAGAGGTTTGTTGATAACTGAGAGGGGGGGGGGGTGAATCAGTTATCCTAATTATTTCCCTTATTGAACTTTCCTTTTAATTGATGCAGCATAAAATCAAACATAAAACATTAACCATAAAACAAGAAACACATGACAAAGTATTTTTGACGTGGAAACCCTGTTAAGGGAGAAAACCACGGGGTGATTAACCCAAAATTATTCTCTGTTAGAAGAATAGGAAATTACAAAGATGGCACTTGCCAATTAGGGCTCACTGCCCGAGCACACTGCTCACAAGAGGCCCACTGCCTACAAGAAGACACACTGTCTACAAAGTGATGAGAATCACAGTCTTGAACTGATTGGAAGCATCTGCATATGCTGGAGTTCAGTTCCGGTTAGGCTCAGTACACTGATCTGCTGCACTTCATCTTTCCTCTGTTCTTTATTCTGCTATCTTTCACATACCAGATCCTTTTTGTTACTTCTGCTCTTTATCTAGACTTCTTCGCTTATATCTCCACATCAACACCCCCTTCACAACTAAATCCATCCTCTATATATATCCGCACAAGTAATTTCATCACCTTTCTAGTCGGCATCCGGAACAGTCCAGTTTCTTACAAACTTTTGTTCTGTCGGCTGAATCCTTCCTCACCAAGCAATGCGGATCAAGCATATACTTGTAGATATCATTAATCATGTCGGCCAAACATGATTCATGCCTTCACAACCTCTGTCATCAACAATAACACATCCGGAAAGCAGTCTGATACTCTGCCAGTCAGTTCTTCCTCTGTTTTCACTGTCTCTCAGGA
Organism: Cunninghamia lanceolata; assembly: GCA_027924645.1. Classification (NCBI taxonomy): domain Eukaryota; kingdom Viridiplantae; phylum Streptophyta; class Pinopsida; order Cupressales; family Cupressaceae; genus Cunninghamia; species Cunninghamia lanceolata. The sequence goes on from BSBN01001275.1 coordinate 1,565,502, forward strand.
ATCCGGTACTCAACCATTCATATCTTTTTCCTTGTCCATCACCGGAGGCTAAATCCTTGGAATATACCACTCAAGGTAGTCCTCTTGACTTCCCCAAATCCGCACTGCACCAAGACACTTCCTCTGAGAGGTCCGGACCAATCTGTCGGACCTTGCCACATGCTCTGTTCTTCTTCACCGGATCACAACATTCTTTATTCTGACTTCCGGTAGAGACACATCATGACTTGCGGATATGTGGGATGACCTTTGTTGCCATCAATGACAACAACCATGAATCCATATAGTGTCTCTTGCCAACAATCTCCCCCTTTGGCATTGATGGCAACACTTAGTGAAAAATGACTAAGTGTTTTCACTATGCTCCCCCTTTGCTGATGCTCTGTCTTTATATACAATTTCCGGAACTCCCCCTTAGTTGGATTCCTCATTTTTCACTGCTCCTCACTCCCCCTTTGACATCAATGGCAAAGGGTGGGGTCCGCACACCAAAATTTTCAAAAATTTTCTATATATAGCCGCATATTTACATACTCACATATACTGAAGAATGTCTGCAAAGGATGTCTGCAATTGAATCATTTCTGTAGCCCAACTTTGCTTCATTCTGTCCAAAATTGAAATGTGACCACTTAGCAAAAATGCAAAAGCTTCTGCCCGCTTGAGATCTGTCGGATCTTTTGTTTGGGCGGTGGTCTGAGCATCACTGATGGCCTCATGCATAGTTTCCAACTTAGGGATTATAATCCTTCTAAGTTCTCCCATCCGGTTAGTGATGTTCTTCCTTTCCTTCTCAAGATTTTTTATTTCATTCAAGACTGCAATGGTCTGACATTCTTGATTTATTATAGAGGAAGAGAGAGGATCAAAACTTTGAGATAAGCTTTGTAGCTTATCCTGTTCCTCTTTTATTTTCTTGTCAAATGCTGCTGTTGCCTTTGACCAGGATATACAAAATTTGTAGATGTCACCGCCATCCTTAAGAGCATTCTCTAAGCTCCTTATTCCAATGCTTACAATCTTCCTATCCTTAGAGATTAATTCTAATATTTCTGAAAATCTTTTATCCAAAAATTCCTTCCGGACCTTTTCTTCAGCTGATTTTTCTAGAGAATCAAAATGTGTATCAACACTGCTGACTAAGGTTTTTAGATTACCGGAAGAGGAGGCTGTCGGATCTATCTGGATTGATGGCATGATTTTTACAAGTACTCTGGAAGCAGCCTCTATCAACTCACAGTCTTCCATATGAGACTTCAGGAGCTTTTCATTTGCCTTGGCATTTGCAAATGAGGCTATCTTCATTGTTTGTACCGGAGAGAGAGAGTCAAAATCAAATGGGCCTTTTAGAAGCTCCGGTTCATCAATCTCTAGAGTTTCTTTGCTCAAAAATTGTTGAACAGTTTGTGCAGTGTCTCTTGCCGGAGACAGATGTTTCTTTTCTTCTGCAGTCTTAGAACTGTCAACCTCTTTGTCTTTCACCACTGCTTCCTTCTCCTGTAATTGCTCTTCTTCTTTGGATCCGGAGACTGTAGGGGAAACCGGAGGAGAGATGCTAGTTTGTTCATGGGCCACTTCTTCTGGAGCAGAGGGTCCCAAGTCCTCAGCTGTTTCTGTACCTAAATCCTCTACAACCGGAAGATTGAACCTTTTGAAGGCCTTCCGGAGGATCTCTTCTGTTTCTTGGGCCACTTTGTCAGTCTCGCCAAGCATGAGTTGATTCATCCTGGCTTTGCTTCTGAACTCATCTTTGCAGTCTTTGAAGATAATGTTCATTGTCTTGGGATCAATTTGAGGATATAGCTGAATAGCTATCTGCTCCCGGATCTCAAGATCTTTAGCATGAGCATTATTCTTTCTTACTTCCATTTCCTTTTCTAGGCTTTTAGGAATAAGAGATATTATTTCAATGAAAGCCTTATTATATATGTTAAGATATTTTACTGTGGCCTCCTGCAGAGTCTTTTGGTCGGCCTCACTGAAGTCATCATATGATTCAGTCATTGGTTGAAGGTTTCCATCCACCGTGACCGACTTGATTATGCTCTCTAGTGACAGAGTGGGCTTTTCAACAGTTACCTCTGCCATTTCATCCTTGTCTTGGCCTGTGGAGGGCTTACCGGATCCTTTCTTCTTCTGTTTCTTTACTTCTCTTACTCCCTCATCTGATTCTGTTTCCTCTTCATCCTTTTGGCTTCCATAAGCCCTTGTGGCTTTTGTCTTGGATCTCTTACCGGATGCCTGAACTTCCGGTTTTGAACTTTTGGTTGTGGGAGGTGCAGGTCTCTTTGATGATCTGGTCCGGGTGGGAGCTTCAACCGGAGTACTTTCTTTGCTTTTCTCTTCTTCCTCGGCCTTCCTCCTCTTTTCCCGGCTGGCATCAAGTGCCTCCTTTGAGATACCTAGGCCTTGAGCAATGTGCTCTACTTCTTTTCTTACCTTTCTTTTAATCTCAGGTTCCCTAAGTTCTACATGTATTTTTACACTCAGCTCCTCAAAGGTTCCAAACCTTTCTGCCTTAGGATCTTTGGGCTGACTCAGCATGTGTTGAACATGCAGCTCCACTATCTGTTCATCCACTTCATACCCCATGGGCATGATCCAGACAGTCCTTGGCTCTACTGCCTCCATTAGGCACTGATCAGTGTCAACCATGAAGCACACTGAGTCTTTGTATTTTTCAACAAGAGACTGGGGAATTCTCTCTCTTGCTTGCATCATGCTCTGAAAATTTTTGAAGTATCCCCATAGAGCTGTATTTCTCGCTTTTGCATCCCCAAGTCCATGCAAATAGTCTCTTATCTAGACTGCAACAGGTTTGTCATTCTGCCATACCCATCCACTTGTTCCGGGTAGCTCATTCATGAAGTAGAAGAATAGACATACAATAAGAGTACCATACTTGAAGGAATTCTTCTTATCCTTCTTGATTTTCTGTATATTTTCCATCAATTGGCTTAGCAGTAGTTCGCAGAGGTCATATTCTGCATTCTTTCTTAGCATTTCAAAGGCAGTGTATACTGCAGTTCCGGATACAGAATTCTCCCTGCTGGAGTGATAGATCTTGTATCCTATTATCATTGATGCATATTTGATATCCGGATCCGAAATATCTTCAATGGTCATTGCCCTCTTGTCAAATTTTGATCCGGTGGCCTCAGTTACAATGTTGTTCTTGACAGATTTGAGGATAGGTACCCCTCCGGAAGAGTATAGACCAGTTACTGCTCTAATTGCCTCTTTTGTGATCTTGCAGGGTCTATCTAGCCATAGAAAGTTGTCATGCATCCTGCTCAGTACATACCGGACCCATTCATCTTCTTCAAAGCAGGGGAAATGAATAAATTGCTCAAATTGTTTCTTTTGAATATCCTTATACTCTGGTTTAAGCTCAAAAGCATTGTCTATCAGCTGCTTGTGATAGAGGTCTCTTAATTTGAATTCCCCAAATTCCTCAATGTTTGCATGTATGTAAACCCTAATGTCTTCGGTGTGTAAGACTCCGTGAGGAACACTAGAGAAGGCTCCTAGTGGATCTACCTCCAATGATTTGTAGGGATGTTTCTTAAATGAGGGGCGAGGTCTATCAGAGATCTTAACTATGTTTGGAGTAGCCATTCTTCAAAGATTTGCAGTGAGGTAATGAAAAACGGAGAATACCTTATGTGCCTTCGGTTTGCACGGAGTGGTTGGATTGATTTCTTTATGCAATAGCTTCGGCAGGAGATCCTTGGTGTGCTTGATGAACCTTGTTGCAGAGCTCCACTTTTCGCTTCTTCTCGAGTGCAGAATGAGTAAATGACCTTTGAGAAATCCCTTAAATTGCTCCGCGAACCCTAATATCTGTCTGCAATAAATGCTTCACCTACATCATTCCGGTTTGCCTTGTCTGGATAGCTTGGAGTATCCCGGATTAGTCCTGATCTGTGGATATCATCCGGATCTTTCAATCATGAATAAATCGAGGTAACATATTACAAGAACATCCCAAACACTCTGTCCAATCCGCAGAACAAGATAGTGCATTTCCGGATCTTTCCGGACCTTTTTGTAATCCTTTATCATACCGGAGCATCTCCCTGAACAGGTCTTATTTGATCGATCACAGCTTCTTCATAACTCCATGCGGACCTCTGAAAACTTGACTGAAGTATCTCAAGACTCATATCTACAAACCCTTCGATCCGCATCTTGTGCCACATCCGGTACCACTTGTTTGGCTGGGGGAACAAGATTTTCTTTGAGTCTCCCCCTGAGCCTGAGCTCACTTTTTAATTTCCGGAAGAAATATCAGCACCAGAGTCTGGTGCGGATCCAACCTCTACATTCTCTGAACTTTTCTTCACCCAAATCTTGCTCATCTGATTCCTAACCTCATCCGCATTCATCTTTTGTTTACCCTTGTCTTGATTCTGATTATACACCGGACCTCTTTTGTCCTGATTCTTGTTTCTGCAAACTTTAGCATTATGACCGGACCTATTGCAGATTTGGCAAATAACATTTCTTTGCATATTTGACTGATATCCTCTTGATCTGCATTGATTAGCCATATGACCTACTCTATTGCATGTGAAGCATCTACCTTTGAATGATTTGTTTACTTGCATACTTCTACATTCATGGGATTTGTGTCCATTGTTGATAACTGAGAGGGGGGGGTGAATCAGTTATCCTAATTATTTCTCTTATTAAACTTTCCTTTTAATTGAAGCAGCATAAAATCAAACACAAAACATAAACCATGAAATAAGAAACACATGACACAGTATTTTTGACGTGGAAACCCTGTTAAGGGAGAAAACCACGGGGTGATTAACCCAAGAATTATTCTCTGTTAGAAGAATAGGAAATTACAAAAATGGCACTTGCCAATTAGGGCTCACTGCCCGAGCACACTGCTCACAAGAGGCTCACTGCCTACAAGAAGACACACTGTCTTACAAAGTGATTAGAATCACAGTCTTGAACTGATTGGAAGCATCTGCATATGCTGGAGTTCAGTTCCGGTTAGGTTCAGTATACTGATCTGCTGCACTTCATCTTTCCTCTGTTCTTTAGTCTGCTGTCCTTTCACATACCGGATCTTTCTTGTTACTTCTGCTCTACTCTGGACTTGTTCGCATATCCTCACACACATTCGCTCCTTTTACCACTAAATCCATCCTCTATATATATCCGCACAAGTACTTTCATCATCTTTTTAGTCGGCATCCGGAACAGTCTAGTTTCTTACAAACTTAGTTCTGTCGGCTGAATCCTTGCTCACCAAGCAATGCGGATCAAGCATATACTTGTAGATATCATCAATTATGTCGGCCAAACATGATTCATGCCTCCGCAACCTTTATCATCATCTGTAACACATCCGGAAAGTAGTTTGATACTCAGTCAGTCAGTTCTTCCTCTGTTTTCACTGTCTCTCAGGAATCCGGTACTCAACTATTCATATCTTTTTCCTTGTCCATCTCCGGAGGCTAAATCCTTGGAATATACTACTCAAGATAGTCCTCTTGACTTCCCCAGATCCGCACTGCACCAAGACACTTCCTCTGAGAGATCCGGACCAATCTGTCGGACCTTGCCACATGCTCTGTTCTTGTTCACCGGACCACCACAATCTTCAATCTGACTTCCGGTAGGGACATATCATGACTTGCGGATATGTGGGATGACCTTTGTTGCCATCAATGACAACAACCATGAATCCATATAGTGTCTCTTGCCAACAATCTCCCCCTTTGGCATTGATGGCAACACTTAGTGAAAAATGACTAAGTGTTTACACTATGCTCCCCCTTTGCTGATGCTCTGTCTTTATATACAATTTCCGGAACTCCCCCTGAGTTGGATTCCTCATTTTTCACTGCTCCTCACTCCCCCTTTGACATCAATGGCAAAGGGTAGGGTCCGCACACCAAAATTTTCAAAAATTTTCTATATATAGCCGCATATTTACATACTCACATATACTGCAGAATGTCTGCAAAGGATGTCTGCAGTTGAACCATTTCAGTTGCCCAACTAAGCTTCATTCTGTCCAGGATTGAAATATGACCACTCAGCAAAAATGCAAAAGCTTCTGCCCGCCTGAGATCTGTCGGATCTTTTGTATGGGCGGTGGTCTGGGCATCACTGATGGCCTCATGCATCGTTTCCAACTTAGGGACTATAATCCTTCTAAGTTCTCCCATCCGGTTGGTAATGTTCTTCCTCTCCTTCTCAAGATTCTTTATTTCATTCAAGACTGCAATAGTCTGACATTCTTGATTTATTATAGAGGAAGAGAGAGGATCAAAACTTTGAGATAAGCTTTGAAGCTTGTCCTGTTCTTCTTTTATTTTCTTGTCAATTGCTGTTGTTGCCTTTGACCAAGATATACAAAATTTGTAGATGTCACCGCCATCCTTAAGAGCATTTTCTAAGCTCTTTATTCCAATGCTTACAATCTTCCTATCCTTAGAGATTAAATCTAATATTTCAGAAAATCTCTTATCCAAAAATTCCTTCCGGACCTTGTCTTCAGCTGATTTTTCTAGAGAATTAAAATGTGTATCAATACTGCTGACTAAGGTTTTTAGATTACCGGAAGTGGAGGCTGTCGGATCTATTTGGATTGATGGCATGATCTTTACAAGTACTCCGGAAGCAGCCTCTATCAACTCACAGTCTTCCATATGAGACTTCAGGAGCTTTTCATTTGCCTTGGCATTTGCAAATGAAGCTATCTTCATTGTTTGTACCGGAGAGAGGGAGTCAAAATCAAATGGACCTTTTAGAAGCTCCGGTTCATCAATCTCTAGAGTTTCTTTGCTCAAAAATTGTTGAACAGTTTGTGCAGTGTCTCTTGCCGGAGACAGATGTTTCTTTTCTTCTGCAGTCTTAGAACTGTCAACCTCTTTGTCTGTCACCACTGCTTCCTTCTCCTGCAATTGCTCTTCTTCTTTGGATCCGGAGACTGTAGGGGAAACCGGAGGAGAGATGCTTGCTTGTTCATGGGTCACTTCTTCTGGAGCATAGGGTCCCAAGTCCTCACTTGTCTGTTCAGGGCTCACTTCTTCCGGAACAGAAGATTCCAAGTCAGCAGCTGTTTCTGCACCTAAGTCCTCTACAACAGGAAGATTGAACCTTTTGAAGGCCTTCCGGAGGATCTCTTCTGTCTCTTGTGCCACTTTGTCAGTCTCACCAAGCATGAGCTGATTCATCCTGGCTTTACTTCTGAACTCATCTCTGCAGTCCTTGAAGATCATGTTCATTGTCTTGGGATCAATTTGAGGATATAGCTGAATAGCTATCTGCTCCCGGATCTCAAGATCTTTGGCATGCGCATTATTCTTTCTTACTTCCATTTCCTTCTCTAGGCTTTTAGGAATGAGAGATATGATCTCAATGAAAGCCTTATTGTATGTGTTCAGATATTTAACTGTGGCTTCCTGCAGAGTCTTTTGGTCTGCCTCACTGAAGTCATCATAGGATTCAGTCATTGGTTGAAGGTTTCCATCCACCGTGACCGACTTGATTATGCTCTCTAGTGACAGAGTGGGCTTTTCAACAGTTACCTCTGCCATTTCCTCCTTGTCTTGGCCTGTGGAGGGCTTACCGGATCCTTTCTTTTTCTGTTTCTTTACTTCTCTTACTCCTTCATCTGATTCTGTCTCCTCTTCATCCTTTTGGCTTTCATAAGCCCTTGATGCTTTTGTCTTGGATCTTTTACCGGATGCCTGGACTTCCGGTTTTGAGCTTTTGGTTGTGGAAGGTGCAGATCTCTTTGATGATCTGGTCCGGGTGGGGGTTTCAACCGGAGCACTTTCTTTGCTTTTCTCTTCTTCCTCAGCCTTTCTCCTCTTTTCCCGGCTGGCATCAAGTGCCTCTTTTGAGATGCCTAGGCCTTGAGCAATGTGCTCTACTTCTTTTCTCACTTTTCTTTTAATCTCAGGTTCCCTGAGTTCTACATGTAATTTCACGCTCAGCTCCTCAAAGGTTCCAAACCTTTCTGCCTTAGGATCTTTGGGCTGACTTAGCATGTGTTGAACATGCAGCTCTACTATCTGTTCATCAACTTCATACCCCATGGGCATGATCCAGACAGTCCTTGGCTCCACTGCCTCCATTAGGCACTGATCAGTGTCAACCATAAAACATACTGAGTCCTTGTATTTCTCAATGAGTGACTGGGGAATTCTCTCTCTTGCTTGCATCATGCTCTGAAAGTTTTTGAAGTATCCCCATAGAGCTGTATTTCTCGCTTTTGCATCCCCAAGTCCATGCAAATAGTCTCTTATCTGGACTGCAACAGGTTTGTCATTCTGCCATACCCATCCACTTGTTCCGGGTAGCTCATTCATGAAGTAAAAGAATAGACATACAATGAGAGTACCATACTTAAAGGAGTTCTTCTTGTCTTTCTTGATTTTCTGTACATTTTCCATCAATTGGCTTAGTAGTAGTTCACAAAGATCATAATCTGCATTCTTTCTTAGCATTTCATATGCTGTGTATATTGCAGTTCCGGATACAGAATTCTCCCTGCTGGAGTGATAGATCTTGTATCCTATTATCATTGATGCATATTTGATATCCGGATCCGAAATATCTTCAATGGTCATTGCCCTCTTATCATATTTTGATCCGGTGGCCTCAGTTACAACGTTGTTCTTGACAGATTTGAGGATAGGTACCCCCCCGGAAGAGTATAGACCAGTTACTGCTCTAATTGCTTCTTTTGTGATCTTACAGGGTCTATCTAGCCAAAGGAAGTTGTCATGCATCCTGCTCAGTACATACCGGACCCATTCATCTTCTTCAAAGCTAGGGAAATGAATGAATTGCTCAAACTGTTTCTTCTGGATACCCTTATACTCTGGTTTGAGCTCAAAAGCATTATCTATCAGTTGTTTGTGATAGAGGTCTCTTAATTTGAATTCCCCAAATTCCTCAATGTTTGCGTGTATGTAAACCCTAATATCTTCAGTATGTAAGACTCCGTGGGGAACACTAGAGAAGGCTCCTAGTGGATCTACCTCCAACGATTTGTAGGGATGTTTCTTGAATGAGGGGCGAGGTCTATCAGAGATCTTAACTATGTTTGGAGTAGCCATTCTTCAAAGATTTGCAGTGAGGCAATGAAAAACGAAGAATACCTTATGCGCCTTCGGTTTGCACGGAGTGGTTGGATTGATTTCTTTATGCAATAGCTTCGGCAGGAGATCCTTGGTGTGCTTGATGAACCTTGTTGCAGAGCTCCACTATTCGCTTCTTCTCAAGTGTAGAATGAGCAGATAACTTTTGAGAAATCCTTTATATTGCTCCGCAAACCCTAATATCTGTCTGCAATAAATGCTTCACCTGCATTATTCCGGTTTACCATGTCTGGACAGCTTGGAGTATCCCGGATTAGTCCTGATCACTGAATATCATCCGAATCTTTAAATCATGAATAAATCTAGGTAACATATTACAAGAACATCCCAAACACTCTGTCCAATCCGCAAGACAAGATCGTGCACTTCCGGATCTCTCCGGACCTTTTAATCCTTTATCATACCGGAGCACCTCCCTGAACAGGTCTAACTTAATCGAACACAGCTTCTTCATAACTCCATGCGGACCTCTGAAAACTTGACTGAAGCATCTTAGGACTTATATCTACAAACCCTTTAATCCGCATCTTGTGCCACATCCGGCACAACTTGTTTGGCTGGGGGAACAGAATCTTCTTTGAGTCTCCCCCTGAGCCTGAGCTCACTTTTTAATTTCCGGAAGAAATATCAGCACCAGAATCTGGTGCGGATCCAACCTCTACATTCTCTGAGCTTTTCTTCACCCAAATCTTGCTCATCTGATTCCTAACTTCATCCGCATTCATCTTTTGTTTACCCTTGTCTTGATTCTGATTATACACCGGACCTCTTTTGTCCTGATTCTTGTTTCTGCAGACTTTAGCATTATGACCGGACCTATTGCAGATTTGACAAATAACATTTCTTTGCATATTTAACTGATATCCCCTTGATCTGCATTGATTAGCCATATGACCTACTCTATTGCATGTAAAGCATCTACCTTTGAATGATTTGTTTACTTGCATAATTCTGCATTCATGGGATTTGTGTCCATACCTTTTGCAGTTGAAGCACTGTCCGGAGAAGGATGAATTAATCTGATTCATTCTCATTCTGCACTGATTAGCTTTGTGACCAAAATGGTTGCAGCTGTGGCAGTAACCATTGAAGGATGGATATTTTTGAGCATTTGGCTGTCTTACCGGAGGTCTTCTAGGCCTGCTCCTTGGATTTTCTGATCCAAGATTCTTCTGACCGGATCCGGAGCTTTCTCCTTTCTCATATCCCAAGCCATACTTGTCATCTGTCCTCTTTTGACTTCCAAGAAGAACTTCGAGTTGAGCAGAACTTATCTTGAATTTCTCTTTATATTCATTTGCTGTTTGAAGGTCTCTTTTGAGAGAGGCAATTTGATCCTCAAGTTTTCCTTCATTATCTTTGGAATCTTCAAGATCAGATTCAAGGTGTCTGATAATCCTGTCCATCTGGTGGCATTCTTCTGATTTTTCTTTAAGAGATTGTCTTAGATTGTCTTCAGCCTTTCTTTTTTCTTCAATCTCTTGAGTAAACTTTATAGTTCCTGATTCCATTTCATGTCTTAACATAATGACTTCTTTTGATAACTTTTCACATAACTTGGTTTGCTCAGTCAATTCCTCACTTGTATTGCTTTCTTCACTTTGTCTTGCCAACTGTTGAAGCAGCTCCTTTCTCTTTTTCATAGAGAGACTTAATTTGTCTTTTAATTCTCTCATGAATTCATCAGCCTGTTTGAGTCTTTCCTTTAATTCACTGACTTCAGAATTTGACTGTTCAAGATCCTCAAGGGCAGTCTTGAGTTGCTCCCTTAAACCATATGCATCCATTTGAGATCCCAGATCTTCCTCAAGCTGTTAGGCTCTATTAGGAGGAACTTGGCTCTGATACCAATTGTTGATAACTGAGAGGGGGGGGGTGAATCAGTTATCCTAATTATTTCTCTTATTAAACTTTCCTTTTAATTGAAGCAGCATAAAATCAAACACAAAACATAAACCATGAAATAAGAAACACATGACACAGTATTTTTGACGTGGAAACCCTGTTAAGGGAGAAAACCACGGGGTGATTAACCCAAGAATTATTCTCTGTTAGAAGAATAGGAAATTACAAAAATGGCACTTGCCAATTAGGGCTCACTGCCCGAGCACACTGCTCACAAGAGGCTCACTGCCTACAAGAAGACACACTGTCTTACAAAGTGATTAGAATCACAGTCTTGAACTGATTGGAAGCATCTGCATATGCTGGAGTTCAGTTCCGGTTAGGTTCAGTATACTGATCTGCTGCACTTCATCTTTCCTCTGTTCTTTAGTCTGCTGTCCTTTCACATACCAGATCTTTCTTGTTACTTCTGCTCTACTCTGGACTTGTTCGCATATCCTCACACACATTCGCTCCTTTTACCACTAAATCCATCCTCTATATATATCCGCACAAGTACTTTCATCATCTTTTTAGTCGGCATCCGGAACAGTCTAGTTTCTTACAAACTTAGTTCTGTCGGCTGAATCCTTGCTCACCAAGCAATGCGGATCAAGCATATACTTGTAGATATCATCAATTATGTCGGCCAAACATGATTCATGCCTCCGCAACCTTTATCATCATCTGTAACACATCCGGAAAGTAGTTTGATACTCAGTCAGTCAGTTCTTCCTCTGTTTTCACTGTCTCTCAGGAATCCGGTACTCAACTATTCATATCTTTTTCCTTGTCCATCTCCGGAGGCTAAATCCTTGGAATATACTACTCAAGATAGTCCTCTTGACTTCCCCAGATCCGCACTGCACCAAGACACTTCCTCTGAGAGATCCGGACCAATCTGTCGGACCTTGCCACATGCTCTGTTCTTGTTCACCGGACCACCACAATCTTCAATCTGACTTCCGGTAGGGACATATCATGACTTGCGGATATGTGGGATGACCTTTGTTGCCATCAATGACAACAACCATGAATCCATATAGTGTCTCTTGCCAACATCCATACCTTTTGCAGTTGAAGCACTGTCCGGAGAAGGATGAATTAATTTGATTCATTCTCATTCTGCACTGATTAGCTTTGTGACCAAAGTGGTTGCAGCTGTGGCAATATCCATTGAAGGATGGATATCTTTGAGCATTTGGCTGTCTTACCGGAGGTCTTCTAGGCCTGCTTCTTGGATTTTCTGATCCAAGATTCTTCTGACCGGATCCGGAGCTTTCTCCTTTCTCATATCCCAAACCATACTTGTCATCTGTCCTCTTTTGACTTCCAAGAAGAACTTCAAGTTGAGCAGAACTTATCTTGAATTTCTCTTTATATTCATTTGCTGTTTGAAGGTCTCTTTTGAGAGAGGCAATTTGATCCTCAAGTTTTCCTTCATTATCTTTGGCATCTTCAAGATCAGATTCAAGATGTCTGATAATCCTGTCCATCTGGTGGCATTCTTCTGATTTTTCTTTAAGAGATTGTCTTAGATTGTCTTCAGCCTTTCTTTTTTCTTCAATCTCTTGAGTAAACTTTATAGTTCCTGATTCCATTTCATGTCTTAACATAATGACTTCTTTTGATAACTTTTCACATAACTTGGTTTGCTCAGTCAATTCTTCATTTGTATTGCTTTCTTCACTTTGTCTTGCCAACTGTTGAAGCAGCTCCTTTCTCTTTTTCATAGAGAGACTTAATTTGTCTTTTAATTCTCTCATGAATTCATCAGCCTGTTTGAGTCTTTCCTTTAATTCACTGACTTCAGAATTTGACTGTTCAAGATCCTCAAGAGCAGTCTTGAGTTGCTCTCTTAAACCATATGCATCCATTTGAAATCCCAGATCTTCCTCAAGCTGTTAGGCTCTATTAGGAGGAACTTAGCTCTGATACCAATTGTTGATAACTGAGAGGGGGGGGGGGGTGAATCAGTTATCCTAATTATTTCCCTTATTGAACTTTCCTTTTAATTGATGCAGCATAAAATCAAACATAAAACATTAACCATAAAACAAGAAACACATGACAAAGTATTTTTGACGTGGAAACCCTGTTAAGGGAGAAAACCACGGGGTGATTAACCCAAAATTATTCTCTGTTAGAAGAATAGGAAATTACAAAGATGGCACTTGCCAATTAGGGCTCACTGCCCGAGCACACTGCTCACAAGAGGCCCACTGCCTACAAGAAGACACACTGTCTACAAAGTGATGAGAATCACAGTCTTGAACTGATTGGAAGCATCTGCATATGCTGGAGTTCAGTTCCGGTTAGGCTCAGTACACTGATCTGCTGCACTTCATCTTTCCTCTGTTCTTTATTCTGCTATCTTTCACATACCGGATCCTTTTTGTTACTTCTGCTCTTTATCTAGACTTCTTCGCTTATATCTCCACATCAACACCCCCTTCACAACTAAATCCATCCTCTATATATATCCGCACAAGTAATTTCATCACCTTTCTAGTCGGCATCCGGAACAGTCCAGTTTCTTACAAACTTTTGTTCTGTCGGCTGAATCCTTCCTCACCAAGCAATGCGGATCAAGCATATACTTGTAGATATCATTAATCATGTCGGCCAAACATGATTCATGCCTTCACAACCTCTGTCATCAACAGTAACACATCCGGAAAGCAGTCTGATACTCTGCCAGTCAGTTCTTCCTCTGTTTTCACTGTCTCTCAGGAATCCGGTACTCAACCATTCATATCTTTTTCCTTGTCCATCACCGGAGGCTAAATCCTTGGAATATACCACTCAAGGTAGTCCTCTTGACTTCCCCAAATCCGCACTGCACCAAGACACTTCCTCTGAGAGGTCCGGACCAATCTGTCGGACCTTGCCACATGCTCTGTTCTTCTTCACCGGATCACAACATTCTTTATTCTGACTTCCGGTAGAGACACATCATGACTTGCGGATATGTGGGATGACCTTTGTTGCCATCAATGACAACAACCATGAATCCATATAGTGTCTCTTGCCAACAAGGTCTTAGTAAGAGGTTCCATACCTTTAACAGGTACTTCTTGAGTATTAGAAAATCTCTAATTCTTTTGACTTCTGGTAAGCACAACACATGAAAGATCTTCAAGAGTAACCAATATTTCACCTCCTCTTTCTGAATCTGATTCGTACTCTAGGAAGTGTATTTCAGAGTCGCTTGGTTCCTCAAAGTTCCTTTCTTCCACGGTCATCTCCCCCAATACATCTTGAGTAGCAGCCATTTGAGCATATCTAAGCATCTCAGGACAAGAATTTCTATCATGATCAGTAGTCAATTGAAAAGCACACATATTCCCTCTTTCAGGAGCAGCTTCAATAGTTAACCTTGGTTGTGCTGATATAAGTGGCACTGTCCTACCAGTATTTGCCTGTTGATTAAAATTCCTATTGCCAATATCTTGATATGGTTGTTGGAATGAGGTACCAGCCTTAGGTATTTGCCTTTTTAAGGCAATCATATCATTGACTAGTCTTTGAACCACAAGATCAGTAGAGGATGAGGGGTGAGCATTAGGAATTTGGACTTCTTTCTTCCATTTTCTAGCCATAATAAGATCATCCTCTAACCCAAATGCCAAGGTTTGTGCAGCTGCTAAATCAACAATTGCACCTCTTCTGAGATGGAAACTAATATTAGGAGGCATATAATGTATAAAGAAACATTTCTGATTCTCAGGAGTTGGCCTTTTTACAGTAGGGATTTTGTGCACTATTCTATTGAATTTGGCTATGAATTCACTCATAGGCTCATGTATCTCTTTCTTAAGCTGAGTCAATTGAGCAAGAAGGGAATGTTCATCTTCTGCACTCTAAAACCTATTTTCAAATGCAGTTTTCATATCATTCCAATTTGTGATTGAAGAGTCAGCTAGGTGATAGAACCATTGTGCTACAGTATCAGTTAAAGTTTGCACAAAAATCCTTATGGCTACATCTTGATGTTGCATGCCTAGCATGCCACATGCTACAGCAAAGGCACTCAGATGTTCCTTTGGTGATTGTCTTCCATCTCCATTAAATTTGGGCAAGTTTTCCCTTGCATTTTTAGGTAGAGGATTCAAGTTGGCCCCTAAATTTAGAGGCCCTATGGCTGCTCCCCAAGGTTGGGCCATTGGTAGAAAGCTTACAACAGAGGGAATGAAAGTACCAGAAAGAGTTAAAGCTTGAGAGACAAAGGATGCAGAGGGTTTAGGAGGGCTAGGAGGTCTACTTCTAGCTCTTCTAGTATGGGTAGGAATATATGGAAAATTTAAACTTTGTAGTGTTTGAAAAGTAGGATCCTCAATTCCATCTCTTTTTAAGACCTTGTATATCTTCTGGAATCCAGTTTATGATATTGTAACTGAATAGGTAGCTATTGATTTCTATGCTGTTCTTGATCTCTTCGCACTTCAGGGGCTTGATGCCTTGCTGTGTTTTCTACCTGCCTCCTTCTTTGCCTAAGCAACATCAATCTCAAATTATCAGCCAATTCTTCTTCTTTTTCTAATACTCTTCTTTCTCTCCTATAATCATCAATATTTCGATGAGTGCACCAAGGGTATTCAACTAACTAATTATATCTTCCTGCTCATCTTGAAAACCAAGGTTAGGCTGCAGAACAAGAATTGTGTTTTCATGTGGAAGCACCATTGTTGCTTCATATTAAGGCAAATAATCTTTCTATAAATGACTTCGATCCCCAGTAGAGTCGCCAAAAACTATTGGCTAACAGATTTGTCCTGATCTAAAAATGTTTTATTCTGACTCTATACCCTTTTTCTTTCAAGAACAAATGGGTTAAACAACAAATGGGTGAACTATCAAGAATAGTTCCCCTCTAAATTAAGGTACAACTCCCTCTAGGATCTTCAATGAATTCAAATTATCCTAATTCTTCAGATACACTTTTAACCAGAAAGTGCTTAAAGGAAAACTAACATCCATACATCATCATGCTATGAATGCGATATCTTTTTCTACAACATCATTTAGTAATAGAATACACAGATTCTATTTTCAATAATAATCAGATATATGAACAAGTGTATTACTAAACCAACAAAAGATAAAACACATATAATGAGTTATCCAATGAAAGAATAATTACCATATGAAAGAAGATTTTGCACAGAAAACCCGATTTCAAATACTCAAATACACAGATCTAAGCATGCAATAATTATTTCTCCTTTTCATTCACAGATGAAAAACATTTTAGATAAACATCACATATATTGAAAAACAACAAAGGTTCAGCTCTTGTGTCTTTTCCTTAACTTTTCCCTATATCCATTTTAACAACTAGAAACATATAATAGTTTCCCTAATTATCCAATCATGTAAACCAAACCCAAAGTTAAAGTAACTATGACCCATGCGGGATTTAGTTTTTACAAACTCATTTAAAGATCAAGTTTTGAAAATAGCTTTAACTAAAAAATTGAATAAAGAAACTGTGTAAGAAAGATTATGGCTGAGGTGACAGATTTGAATCTCTAGATTTGTTGTGTTCATTTGGGGAGGCACGTTGAGCTTTCCACTCTTGAAATGCTATAACGAACTCCTAGATTTTTGGGAAATTGGGAATACCGATGTGTTTTACTCTTGCCTTCCAGACGTCTTTCTCCCTCCAAATTTTCCCCACCTTCTCCGTGTGTTCCGGGAGTGTGTCGACGCAGAGATAAAGAAGTGACTCCACCTTTGAAATCTGAGAGAAATCTTTGGTTAATAAGTTGTCACTTTCTTTAACAAAGCTGATCTTATACCTGAAGGATTGAATCACAGTATTGATGTCCTTTTCTAGTTCTCCATCAACCTTTATATATTGTACATCAATACACTATAGATCATGCTGTAATGATTTGGTGAATTCAGTTATTTCTTTGATCATTTTTATGAGTTCAATCCGTCCTTGTCAGGATACTGAATTCCTCCATTCGATGTTTTTCTTACTTACATACAGTACATCCTCATCCAAACCTGTTAAATTCTTTTCTGACATAAATTTTGCTATCCCATATTTTTGTACTTCGTCAATTTGATTCATCATGTTCACCCATTTGCCTTCATCTTTTATCCAGGAAGCATTCTGTGTCTTCAAGTCATCAATGGTGACTGTGGTTTGATCATATATATTTTTTAGTTCATGAATATATTATGTACCTTTCTGCATAATATAGTCCAACCAATCATCAAATACCTTAGTTACCATTCTGTTCCTGTTTACCTGGTCCAACATTTTTTGGTTAGCTGGAGATTTAGGATCAAAAGACAAAGAAAGTTATGAAACTGGTTGTGGATTTGGGTTGTGAATGGCATCGATGTATTCTGCCATCGAGCGCAAGGTCTATTTCAATTCCCTTTTATCTTTCTCATCTTTCTAGGCTCGGCTGACTATCTTTTTGGTGGATGCCTCTAGATGATGCACATCCGCAGCTCTTGAAGCAGTTCCAAGATCTATTTTTTCAATTGTGATGTCTTGAACTGTAGGGTCTTGAACATCCTCATTAGTTGTCGGTCGAGCTATTTCAGTGCTCTAGTTCCCAGTATTAGGGTCAATATCTACCCTAGATGTTGTTTTTAGTTTCTTGGATTTGGGAGTTTTTCCCAAACACTTACTCACCATGTCCTCCAACGGCAAAGAAAATGGGACTATTTTTCTTTTGTCGCTGATCGAGCTTTCTAGCCATTTGGGTGCAGAGGCTGAGACTTCCTTACCAGGATTTGCTTGATTAGAGAGCACATTTGAAATCATCATCAGGTCAACAGAGTCAGAAGCAATCTCTGTCTGTTGTTTTGCACTAACTTCCTCTGCCATTGGTGAATCAGGCTCTTTATCACCTATTGTTTCTCCTGAATCCTCTACAAAATTTAAATCCACAACTATTCTTTCAGAAGTTTGTCTCTTTCTCTTGCTTTTAGTCCTTGATGTGGTAGTATAGGGAGGCAAAATAGTTGTAAGGGCCTTTTTGGATTCTTTGATGACACGACCCTTCTAGTATTTGACTTGGAAGTACATGCACCACAAATAGCAATAAGCTGGTTAGAGGAGATTATTGGGGATGGTGATTCAACCATTGATGTACATTGCTGGGAAACTTTATTTTGAACTTTTTCCATTTTTTGTTCCCTCAACCATTTCTCAGTTCTCCTTATCACCGGGAGGGTCTTAACCTCAATTCTATCTTCTTCATCTTTATCCCAGTCAACTTCTAGAATAGGTGATTGTTTTATCTGTTCAAATTGCAGATCAATCACCTGTTCTTCATCATCAAAAATTCTAGAAATGTCCATATTTAAATTAAGGGTAATTATTTGTCCCAGGGAGAACATGCACCACAGTCTTCTTCTAACCTTGAATTCATCTGAACAATCCTCCCAATAATCCTCCAATTGAGGAATATGTGAAAAGCTTGTTCCAAAATCCAAGTTATCCCTGACAAAGCCTTTGTTGTCAAATTGGGATCTGGCAGAGAAGTACTGAAAATTGAATTTTTTAAGATCCACTTCTAAATTCAAAGCATCAGACACTGACTGGCATGAATAATGTCCAAGTTCAATGGGAAAGGAGATACCAGGTTCCTTCTTCATTGGGAACTTCTTGCTCACATGGGCTAGCTGTCTATAGATATCTATCAATACAAAACGATCAAAAACATATCGGGGTAACTTCAAAGGTTCACCGTCAAAACCCCCGACTCTGATATAAGTGAACTTGGGAAACTGAATAAAGAAGCTACCATAAATGTTGATCAGCTGCATAGCCTCATCAGACATCCTCTTATTGATGTTGTTTGCTAATTCATAAGTCATTCTCCTGGTAAAAACATCATTAACCCTCTTGTAATTCTCATAGTAATTATGCATCTATAATTGTGAATAATAGTCATAAATTTTGTTGTGCTCAACCAAGGGTGCATGAGGTAGCCCTATCCATTGTCTTGTAGATGCCAGGCAATAGAAGAGGTACGAAGACATAGAGAAATCTTTATTCCCTAAATAATTACTTAAACCCAGATGCAAACATTCGGCTATAATTTCAGCCCAGTCCAAATATTGTTCCCCTTGGAGGATCACCTGGATGAAGAAATACATCCAATCTTCCCAATGATATGCCAATGAACTACCCTTCAGTCTATGAAGCAACACCACAATATCCTTTACCTCTTGAATCATGTGGTCTCTTGTCAGTGGTCTAGGCAGTCTTGAACCCCCTTTCTGGAATTTCAATAACCAATTTCTTGCTATCACGCTCCTATAGTTTACTTTCTTTAGTGAGAAATGCCCATAAGAAGAAGTAATATTGAGGTTAGAATATGTTTCCTTGGGTAGTATTTTCATCACAGACATTAGAGTTTGTCTATTGACATGAAACAACACGCTGCCATCTGTATTTCTGATGCACCTGTTTTGGGGTTTATACCTATTCATGCACTCCAAGACTAATTCAGGGCACTGTACGGCCATGGGAAAGGCCACAGCTTCAACCAAACCACTTTCTACTATCTTCTTCATCATAGGAGTTGGCACAGGATTTTTAGCCCTTTCCCTAAATTCTTCTAAATCATATTGAACCAGAGAGGTATCCCCAAGTTTAGGAAGAGAACAAGTGAGACCAGGACCGTGCTCATAACCAAGACAAGCAGATTTCATAGCTATAGATTGGAGGATATAATGAAAAGTGCTTTGAACTTTGAAAATATGTTAGAAATTCAAAACGATCCTTCTTTCTAGCTAAGAAATGAAAACAACATATAGGAAGAGCAGGACTCACCTTCAATGTATCTGAAATTACTACAAAATTTGGGCAACAAGAATCTTATACCTCCTGCGCTATTCTCCTTTGCATCACACAGTATGTTCATTTGCTAAATTTGGCTTGTTCTCTCTTGATAAAGGCATTAACTAGGTTGAATAATTATTACCCGAAATAATTCGTGCTAGAAATGCTTGAAAAGACATGAATTCTGACATCTACATTAATGGCAAGCATTCTTCACGCACGACCATGATGTATAATAATTATCCACAACCTTCCGAAAATTAGAACTTTTTGTTTCATAGTTAGTTTCGGATATATTTTCCTCCAAATTTCCCGCTAAATTTTGACTTAGAGAGCCTCGGGGAGAAATGAGATTATAGTCACTGAACCCTTGAACCATTGAGCCATTGAACCTTTGGGAAGTGGTTCAACGTGAAGGTTCAAATATACAAATTGAATTACATGGAGGGGCAAACAATTCACTTTTAAGGAACGTTGAACTTCAGACTCTTGAACTATTGAACCTTTGAATTGTTGGAATGTGGTTCAACTCGAAGGTTCAATGATACGAGATGGACTACACAGACCAGCCAATAGTCACGTGACTTTGCAAGAAACTTTGAACTTTGAAATAGTGAACCGTTGAACCATTGAACTCCGCTATGAGGTTCAAGTGGAAGGTTCAATGATATATTAAATTACACAAGGGAACTGAGTGAACACGACTCTTTATGAAGCATTGAGCATTGAACTCTCGAACTGTTGAACCTTTGAACCGTTGAAAAAGGGTTCAAGTTCAATCGGAAGGTTCAAAGACATATTTGAGTTAAAAAAAGGGCCGACAGTTCGCTTTGAGAAACATTGAAGTATTGAACTCGTTGAACCATTGAACTCTTGAACTTTAAGAATGGTTCAAATTCAAAGGTTCAATCCTTTAGTAATTTCACATACAAAAGACAATAGGCGAGTGAATTTTAAGAATAAAGAGCCGACTTAAGAAACAAAGATATCAACAAAAAGGGAAAATGGTAAGTCGACTCTTGCTTAGGGAAACTTCACGAAAATTAAATAAGGGCGACTCAAAAGGCAGGAACGCTGATTAATTTTCATTCCTTATTTTGAACATTATGCATTTCAGTTGATGACATTATCAGACTTTTAGAGACTATGGTTTCATTATGCAGATTTGATTATATCTCCTAATTTTGATATGACATTGATTAGACATATGGTGATTCGATTTGATCATATTTTGATGATATTTTGTGGTCTGACATACGAGATATATTAGATGATGTTTTGTGATGTGATTTCTAGTTATTTATGTGATGATAATTATTTGACATGTGATAGAAAAATGTAGTTTAATTTGGAATTATGTTATAGATGATTATTGTTGTATTTAATGGTATGAATTTACTTCTAGTTTCTTTGGCTATGATTATCATGATATGATTGACACTTGATCGAGATATGCAGGATTATATTCCCAGGCTAGGGAAATTGGAGGTAGAATTCACACATATGTTATTCTTGGTAAAACCGATCCATTCCCAAGAGGGATGAGGATCACGTTTGAAAATTGAGTGTTGGTTTAAGTACTTGTTTTAATTTTTATCATTTTTGCCTAGTACCCCTTTGTTTAATTAATTAATATTAAGTGTTGTATAATTTTTATTGACTTACACCACTTGGTAATTGTTTTTATTTTTGAGGCCATTTAAAGTAGATTTATGACCCCCTAGGTGAACCTTAGTGTCCCAAAATTTACCCTAGGTGGTTACCCATGGGTCTAGGGTCAATTTTGACTAACTAACCCTTGGATTAACTCACTTTTGGTCACTCTAAACTATGGTTTAGTCAAAGTGACGAAATTTAAAATTAGATAAGGTGGGAGATGAGTCATGCTTTGGGAAAGACTCATCTCCCTTCCCAATGTTTGGGAATCCCTTCCCTAGGAGGACTTGGGAGGTCTCCAAGACTCCCAATTGTGTGGGAGCCTCCTCCAAGACTCTCACACACGTGTGAGAGCATATTGGAGGGAGATGGCTCTCTTAGAGAATAAGAGGATGCCATATGGCATCCTCTTATCCTCATAGAGGTTGAATGGGAATGTGTGAGAGTCTTGGAGGGAGATGGATCTCTTAGAGAATAAGAGGATGCCATATGGCATACCTTATCCTCATAGAGGTTGAATGGGAATGCCACCTCACCACTTGTCCTCTCACACATGTGTGAGAGCACAAGTGGATAAGTTGAGGATTGAGATGGAATTGGATGATGACACTTGTCACCCTCACACTTCCTCTCCCTTGCAAGTGGCATAGGAGGAGGAAGGAGAAGGTGACAAGTGTCACCTTCTCATTCCTGAAGGCCAAAATTGATGGCCTATATTACCTCCTCTTGTTGAGGAGTTTGGGGTTCTTGCATTTTGGAGTTTCTTTCTATTTTGAGCAATTTTGGGGAAGTTAGAGGAATTCTTGGAGATTGGAAGGTTCGGAGAAGCTTGGAGCTCATCACCAAATGTGCTTCCATTATTAGGGCTTTTGAAGGTAAGCTCTATGTCTCATTCTTTTTTCTTGCTTATTTATTATTGATGTGGTTGTGGATTTTTATTGTTTGTTGTTTTCCTTTTTGTGTGGGATGGGAGTTTGGTGAGAGCACCTCAATTTGGAGGTAAGGCTCAACTTGTTTGGGGTAGGGGAAATGAACCTCCTTGAGGTCACTCCCATATTTGTGTTATTTATGCCTTGAGGGCTTCTTACTTGTTGTGGAGATTATTTGAATGGAAAGAGTGCCATGGAAGTTTATTTGAGATATCTGAGGAGTTGTGTATTTGGAGGTTTTGGCTTGAGGCCATGAGATTGGTATTTTGGTATTTTGGTGTGACCTTTGAAGTAGAGGGGTCCATTCCCTACCCCCAGCAAACTCATTTTTATGAGTTGTGTTATGTTCTTATCCTCGGGGTTAATTTTTGTGTTGTTGATTGTTTGTTACTTGTTGTTGAGTGTTTGCACCTATGTGAATCCCTACCTCCCTAGCTCGGGGGTGACCCTCTTGAGGGTCTACGGTAGGGAGGAGGGCATTTTAAAGTGGCTGGGTTTCCCCTTATTGTTGTGTTTTATTTGCAGGTGTTTAAATGAAAAAATGGAGTTAGAGAGGAGACCAGTTTTGTGTTTCTAGAGCTTTATGTTGTTGGTTGTTGAGCCATGGCCTTTGTGGCCCTATTGTATTTATTTTTGTCAAGTTTTATGCCCTTAGAGTTGGCTGTAATAAATGTTGTATGAGAAACATTCTTTGTATTTTAATAAAATGTTGTTTATCCTCTAAGTTGTGAGTTTTTGGTGTGAGAAATGCATGAGAAAATACCTTTTTGTTGTTGTCTATGTTTTAGTGCAAATTAGAAAATATGAAGGAGAACATAAAATAATTCTTTTCTGTTATTTTGTAGTGAAATTTCTATGTATTAGTTGCTGCTATGAAAAGAAATAGAGTTGTTAGAAATTTAAATAAAGTCGTAATTTTCTTATTCTAGTGGTTGTATCAAAAAAATGGGATATATTTTGTGTAGTTAAATTGTTTCAAAAAAAAAATTTTGTATAGTATAATTGCAATATATATATGCTTTTGTATTATTTTATGAATCTAGGCAGAAAACTAATATTCCATGTAGATTAAAAAAATTAGTGTTGGGAAGTAGTAGTATGGGTAAATATAAATATATATATAGGAGTATATTTATATGCATCTATACTAATTGGAAAAATAAACTTGCTATTTTTTTTGGCCACTGTATATAAAAAAAAAGTATTTTTTTTACTGTGTATATGCTGAGATTATAAAAAAATACAGAAGTTAATTGTTGTATATATATATATAATTATAATTATACTAAAGTAGGAAATGTAAGTATACTGTGATTTAATGACAAAGAAAAGAAAACAATGTGTATATATAACTGTATATATATATATATATATACACCAAACAATATATATATTAGTGTAAAGTAGAATGGAGTTTAAATTTTATAAAAAAGGAATTTTACATCTGCTGAAGGGCCAAACCAAACCCTAGCTGAAGTTGTTTTCTTTTTTTTTTAAAGAAAGAACTCTGGTGGACGGCGGCCATGGCCACCGTCCACCAAGAAATAATACAGAGGGTGTGGGGAGGGGGCCAAGCCCCCACCGACACCCAAGGGTGTGGGTGGGGGCTCGACCCCCTCCCTACACCCGTTACCCCCCTTTACACCCCCTTCCTCGCGAACCTCCCCACCATCCTCCATGCAAAGCCTGCGCTAGCAAACAACGCCTCAAACCCTCACAGCTCCCTTCTCTGCGCTCCCCAACCTCTACACTTCGCGACCCCTTCACACATCTCCCCCTTTGGCTCCCCACAGACCTCCTCGGTGGCAGCAACTTCTCCCCTTGCCCTTTGTCTTTGTTGTCGTTCGTCCTCTCTGATCTTTAAACCCTGCAGCATATAATTCATTCATGACGTTTTTAGTATTATATAGATATATCGGTGATTCCAAAAAAAATGGTAACAATTTAGCTAAGTATACCTCTGTGAGAGGTAGTAGGAAGCTCCATCCATGGCTTCCACCTCCATTCAAACCCTAACCTGCAAAATAGGAGGTAAAACAAAACAAAGAAAAAGAATGAAACAAAGGAGTTAGGGCAACATAGGAAAAGAATAGAACAAACAAATTAGGGCTTCTCATTTAAAAAAACTATTTTAGAATGAGCTTAAGGCTTTTAATTTGAAGACCCATTATTTTATTGAGAGGTTTTTTGTGAGGGGGTTTATTTTATCCCTTATTTTTAAATTCTCCCTAATTTTGCCCTTGCTTATGTAATTCTTGTGTCCCTTTTTAACTTGTTTTTATTTAAACTGGAGTTTTTTGCATTTTATTTTATTGCCTTGTGATTTAGATTTTATCTTGGAGGGATTAATTTTATTTTAATTGGGAAGAGTATTTCCCTTGTTTTAAATTCATTTTAGTTGGGTTAATTAAATTATTTTATTCTCTGTAGCGTGTTTTTTTTTATCATTTTAATTATTTATCTATTTTACTATCATCTTACGGGAATGAGTATTTTAATCTCTTCCCTTCTCTATTATTCCGAGTTCATTAATAAATGTAATGCAGAAATTATATTTATTAACGAACTCAAAATTGTTAAACAAATTTGGTGTCTTGTTGTTATTTTATTATTTTATTTCAAATTTTTAATCTTTTTTTGCAAGGTCATTTTATTTGACCTTGGCAGGATATTTATTTTGTTATTTTAAATCACTTTAAATTTTGTTCTTAAGTTTAGATTTTCATTATTAAATTTTATTTAATTTCTTTTGGTGTTTTATTTTAAAATATTTATTGTGGTTATTGAAAACACGTTATGCTATCAGATTTTTCCTAGATTTCTAGGGTTTAATTTTTAGGTTATTTTATTATTTTTATTTCACCTTTCCACTTTAATCATGCGTCCATCATGCCGCTATTTCTTAATCTTTATTTCAAGTTCATTTTTTATCTGAGTTAGGGTTAGTTTTTCAAGACTGACGAAACCCTCTTCACACCTAGGAAACTTAGGGTTCGGATTTGAAATCATTCTAACCCTAAAAGCGACACTTCATGTCGCATACCCCCTAGATGGCTACCATCACGTAGGGGACTGCATGGGACAATGCACCTCCCTGAATTATGTTGACATGTTTACGCCTTATGCGTATTGCCACCGAGCACGTAGACACGTGTGAGGGGGTTCCTAGGGACAGGTAAAAAAAATTTCGTAGTTCGTGTCATGAGCACATGGCAAATGTGGACATGACACGTGTGTTGTGTGTCGTGATTACATGAAAAATATGGGCATGACATTTGGTATCAGAGCCTAAGTTTGAATACTAGGCTTGTTTAGGGTACATTATTATTTCCGCAACTTTGATTAATTTGTGGTTACCTCATTTTTGTAGGATGCCTCCCCAATGAGTTTCAGTCTCACCACACTCCACCCCCTGAGGTGCACACTGACTCTTCAGCTGAGGGACAGGATCAGTCGGTCCTACAGGCACCGTAGGCACCATCGGCCCTACCAGATATTGGGCCATAGATATTATAGGCTTTACAGGTAATTTTAGATAAGCTTCCACTGGCTGTAGTTGAGCCATGTATAGAGCCACGTGTTGAGCCCCGTGAGGATCCACGAGAGGAGTCATGCGTGGAGCCACGAGCTGGGTCCCATTTTGAGCCATGTGTGGAGCCCTGCGTTGAGCCACGAGGGGCACCACATGTGGAGCCTTATGTTGAGGTACCAGAGACGACGACAGAGGAGGTTGGTTCGACTGACAGGGCCCATAGCAGGAGCCCTCCACATCATGCTAGGTGTGATGAGGCAGTACGAGTAGAGCACATTGTTCATAGACCTTATGACTTACACAGATGAGCCTATCAGAGGTCACAGGGATAGAGGAGATCCCATTAGGGATTTGTTGAGGCTAAACCCTCCTACATTCGTCGGGACCACAGAGGGAGTCGAGGCAAAGGCTTGGCTCATTAGCTTAGACAGATGCTTCGCGTTGCGTCCTTACGAGGGCAACACGAAGGCTCGTGTAGCAGTACACCTATTGCGAGATGCAACAGTTACCTGGTGGCGCACTGAGGAGTGCAAGCGTCACCTTTCATTAGACACTCTCACATGGGAGACCTTCATCGAGCGCTTCAATGCACGATACTTATTAGATCATTATAGGCAGCGGCGCATAGATGACTTTCATGACCTTCAGCAGAGGGGACTTACAGTGGCATAGTATGAGGGTAGATTTACTGAGTTATCCTGATATGCGAAGTATCTCCATGATGAGAAACTCTTAGTTCATAAGTTTATTAGAGGACTGAACCACAACATAGCAGGGCCTGTTCATATGGTAGACCCCCAGACTTTGAGTGATGCTACCGAGAAGGCATATATCACTGAGGAGATTCAGGGATGAGGGCAGAGTTCACACCCTCAGTTTCAGGATCATGGGCAGCAGTAGCATCAGCAAAGTTTTTGCAGACCATCACAGCCACCTCATAGGGGAGGATTTAGTTCTGCACCCTTACGTCCTAGGCCCCCATAGTAGCAGCAGCAGAGAGCTAGGACATAGAAGAGGGCACATGGGGGACATAATAGAGGTTGGCAGCAGCAGGGCCCGCATAGAGATCAAAGGCAACAGGGACCACCTGCGGGACCCACGAGGTCGCAATAGTCATATAGGGGCTCACAGGGGTCTACTAGTAGATTAGGACAATAGCAGTCGAGTAGGACTCAGAATGGATAGGTATAGGCTAGGGGCCCATGTTATTTTTGTGGTGGAGCAGGACACCTAGCCAGAGAGTGTCCACAGGGTTTTACAGCAGGGGGATAGCCTCGTGCAGGAGGATCTAAGCAGACTGTTGGAGATGTGGGTAGGTCCCACCATATGTTCATGGTAGTTGATAACCACTAGACTAATTTTTAGGTGTCAGTGATTGAGACGTCAGGTATGATAGGGGGTATCCCCATTTCTATTCTCTTTGATTCTGGTGCTACTGACTCTTTCATATCTCCATCGTTAGTGGAGCATTACAGGCTGGTGGCCTCTAGGCAGAGTGATAGGTGGGTGGTTGAGTTGGCCTCAGGGGCCAAGATGACAGTAGATACCTCAGTCCATGACTGTGAGATTGCTTTGGGACCCTTTGCCATAGTATGTGACCTTAGAGTTATGACATTAGGATCCTACGATGTGGTGTTGGGTATGGACTGGCTTGCATCTCATCAAGCCAAGCTAGATTATTGCCGAAATGCAATTAGCTGCTTAGATGATCACAGTACATCAGTTGAGATAGTGGGCATGTAGAAGCGCAAAATAGTGTGTATGATATCCACTCAGCAGCTTAAGCACTGCATGCAAAAGGGGTGCCAGATGTTCGCCATCACAATGAGTGACAGATCAGATGATGAGCCTGAGGCATCTTTGGATGATCATCCCATCCTTAGAGAGTTTACCGATGTGTTTCTAGTAGAGTTACCGGGTATACCACCCCGTCATGAGGTAGACTTTCACATAGACTTAGTGCCGGGTGCCGAGCCAGTGTCTCATGCACCCTACAGGATGACCACACATGAGCTCACAGAGCTCAAATTACAGTTGGAGGACTTGCTCGAGAAGGGGTACATCCAACTGAGCATTTCACCTTGGGGCGCTACTATCATCTTCGTGAAGAAGAAGGATGGGTCTCTTCGATTGTGCATGGACTATAGGCAGTTAAATAAGGTGACGGTGAAGAACTGTTATCCTCTGTCTAGGATTGACGATCTTTTAAATCTGATGCAGGGAGCCAGGGTGTTTTCTAAGATTGACCTGAAGTTTGGCTATCATTAGCTACGTATCACAGAGGTGGACATCCATAAGACTACCTTCTAGACTTGATATGGCCACTATGAGTTCACTGTAGTCCCTTTCGGCTTGACGAACGCCCCTGCAGTATTCATGAGTCTCATGAACGGGGTGTTCCGTACCTACTTAGATTGGTTTGTGATCATTTTCCTTGATGACATTTTGATCTATTCACGGACCGAGGAGGAGCATGAGGAGCACCTATGTCAGGTTCTACAGTGTTTGAGGGAGTAGAATCTTTATGGGAACTTGGCGAAGTGTGCATTTTTTAGGACAGAAGTATAGTATCTGGGGCATATCCTATCTGGCGATGGAATCTCAGTAGATCCATCAAAGATTAGGGCTATCAGGGATTGGCTAGTACCCACTAGTATGACAGAGGTCAAGACTTTTATGGGATTAGCTAGTTATTATCATCACTTTGTTGAGGGTTTTTCTCGGATAGCACACCCCATCACTTCCCTTTAGCGGAAAGGGAAAAGTTTTCTATGGATTGAGCAGTGTGAGAGGGCCTTTGGGGTCCTTAAGGGGCGTCTCACTAATGCTCCCATTTTAGCAGTTCCTGATCCTGCAGCAGATTTTATAGTTTGTATGGATGCATCACTTGAGGGATTGGGGGTTGTACTTATGCAGGGTGGTAGAGAGATCACTATGAGTCACGAAAGCTCAAGACTCATGAGTTGAACTACCCCACACATGACTTGGAGTTAGCGGTAGTGGTTCATGCTCTAGTTCATTGGAGACATTTCTTATTGGGTCATCACTTTGAGCTCCATTCAGATCACCGCAGTCTTCAGTATATCTTTACACAGCTGAATTTGAACGCCTGTCAGCAGCGTTGGATGGAGTATCTTTGCGAGTATGACTTTGATGTCCACTACATCAAAGGGAAGGAGAACATGGTTGTTGATGCATTGAGTCGGAGGTGCCACGAGCTCTTGACCTTGGCTCTAAGTGTGGACTTGAGAGGATGCATTATTTAGCATCTACCAGAGGATGAGTGGTTTCTTGAGGTGCAGCAGGAGATCAGTTCATAGAGGGCCCTTGTGGGCAAGTTTGCAGGGTATTCACTTGAGGCAGATGGGTTACTTCATTATTGACAGCGCATCTATGTACCCTACGTAGGTGACCTATGTACTATAGTGTTATCAGAGGCTCATAGAGCACCATATGCGGCACATCTAGGGGTGAAGAAGATGCATGCCAACCTATGAAAGTTGTACCATTGGGCAGGTATGAGATGAGATATTGTAGAGTTTGTTGCTTGATGCCTTGAGTGCCAGAGGGTCTAGGCCAAGCATCAGCATCCAGCAGGTCTTTTATACCCACATGAGATACCTGAGTGGAAATGGAACACCATTTCCATGGATTTTATTATTGGTCTTCCTATGTCTTTGCGTCACCCTGATGCCATCATGGTGACAGTCGACAAGTTGACCAAGGTAGCACATTTCTCACCTGTACGCATGACATACAATGCGCCAACAGTGGAGAGAGTATTCTTAGACAATATTGTGAGATTACATGGAGTACCTTGCCGCATCATTTCTGACAGAGATCCAGTGTTCACTTCAGCATTCTGGAGAGCCTTATAGCAGGCATTGGGCACACAGCTCAACTTTAGCTCCACTTATCATCCTAAGACAGATGGACAGACAAAGCGGGTGAATCAGGTGTTGGAGGACATGCTTCATATGTATGTTATGAACCATCAGTCTAGATGGGAGGAGTATCTGTATTTGGTTGAGTTTGCCTACATTAATGGGCATCACAGCTCGTTGGGTATTCCTCCCTTTCAGGCTTTATATGGCAGACCATGCAGGACACCATTGAGTTGGGATCGGATAGAGGACAGAGTTGCCATTGGTCCAAAATTAGTTTAGGATATGGAGCAGTAGGTCACATTGATTAGG
The DNA here is from genome assembly GCA_027924645.1 of Cunninghamia lanceolata. Lineage (NCBI taxonomy): Eukaryota > Viridiplantae > Streptophyta > Pinopsida > Cupressales > Cupressaceae > Cunninghamia > Cunninghamia lanceolata. The sequence goes on from BSBN01001275.1 coordinate 1,595,657, forward strand.
CAGAGACTTTAGGAGGCACATGATAGACAGAAGAAGTATGCCGATGCTAAGAGGACTGATCGAAGCTTCTCAGTGGGTGACAGGGTATTCCTTAGAGTGCGGCCACACAAGAGTCCAATCTGTTATGGAAAGGGCTCTAAGCTCGCACCACGGTTTGTAAGACCCTTTGAGATCTTGGAGCAGATATGACCTATTTCCTATCATCTAGCGTTGCCATCTAGCCTATCACGTATCCACGATGTCTTTCATATTTATGTTTTAAGGTGATATATATCTGATTTATCTCACGTATTGGACTGGAGTCCTTTACAGGTAGAGGCGGATGGCCAATTGGCTTTGGAGCCAATTTGCATATTGGCTCGTCAGACGCTGGGCCTTCAAGGTCGAGAGTTAGACCAGGTTAGGGTCTAATGGGATCGTTATGATGAGGTCATTGCGACTTGGGAGGATGCAGCTAGTTTGAGGGCACTCTATCCTCACCTTTTTGACAACTTCCAGGAGGAAGTTTAGTCTTAGGGGGGAGGATGTGAGGCCGATTGTTTTTCCTTCCTTATTTTGATCGTTATGCATTTCAGTTGATGACATTATCATACTTTTAGAGACTATGGTTTCATTATGCAGATTTGATTATATCTCCTGATTTTGATATGACATTGATTAGACATATGGTGATTCGATTTGATCATATTTTGATGATATTTTGTGGTCCGACATACGAGATATATTAGATGATGTTTTGTGATGTAATTTCTAGTTATTTATGTGATGATGATTATTTGACATGTGATAGAAAAATGCAATTTAATTCAAAATTATGTTATAGACGATTATTGTTGTATTTAAAAGTATGAATTTAATTCTAGTTGCTTCGGCTATGATTATCATGATATGATTGACACTTGATCAAGATGTGTAGGATTATATTCCCAGGCCATGGGAAATTGGAGGTAGAATTCACACATATGTTATTCCCGGTGAAACCGATCCATTCCCAAGAGGGATGAGGATCACGTTTAAAAATTGAGTGTTGGTTTAAGTACTTGTTTTAATTTTTATCATTTTCGCCTAGTACCCCTTTGTTTAATTAATTAATATTAAGTGTTGTATAATTTTTATTGACTTACACCACTTGGTAATTGTTTTTATTTTTGAGGCCATTTAAAGTGGATTTATGACCCCTTAGGTGAACCTTAGTGTCCCAAAATTTACCCTGGATGGTTACCCATGGGTCTAGGGTCAATTTTGACTAACTAACCCTTGGATTAACTCACTTTTGGTCACTATAAACTATGGTTTAGTCAAAGTGACGAAATTTAAAATTAAATAAGGTGGGAGATGAGTCATGCTTTGGGAAAGACTCATCTCCTTTCCCAATGTTTGGGAATCCCTTCCCTAGGAGGACTTGGGAGGTCTCCAAGACTCCCAAGTGTGTGGGAGCTTCCTCCAAGACTCTCACACACGTGTGAGAGCATCTTGGAGGGAGATGGATCTCTTAGAGAATAAGAGGATGCCATATGGCATCCCTTATCCTCATAGAGGTTGAATGGGAATGCCACCTCACCACTTGTCCTCTCACACATGTGTGAGAGCACAAGTGGATAAGGTGAGGATTGAGATGGAATTGGAGGATGACACTTGTCACCCTCACACTTCCTCTCCCTTGCAAGTGGCATAGGAGGAGGAAGGAGAAGGTGACAAGTGTCACCTTCTCATTCCTCAAGGCCAAAATTGATGGCCTATATTACCTCCTCTTGTTGAGGAGTGTGGGGTTCTTGCATTTTAGAGTTTCTTTTTATTTTGAGCAATTTTGGGGAAGTTAGAGGAATTCTTGGAGATTGGAAGGTTTGGAGAAGCTTGGAGCTCATCACCAAATGTGCTTCCATTATTAGGGCTTTTGAAGGTAAGCTCTATGTCTCATTATTTACTCTTGCTTATTTATTATTGATGTGGTTGTGGATTTTTATTGGTTGTTGTTTTCCTGTTTGTGTGGGATGGGAGTTTGTTGAGAACACCTCAATTTGGAGGTAAGGCTCAACTTGTCTAGGGTAGGGGAAAGGAACCTCCTTGAGGTCACTTCCATATTTGTGTTATTTATGCCTTGAGGGTTTCTTACTTGTTGTGGAGATTATTTGAATGGCAAGAGTGTCGTAGAAGTTTATTTGAGATATTTGAGGAGTTGTGTATTTGGAGGTTTTGGCTTGAGGCCATGAGATTGGTATTTTAGTATTTTGGTGTGGCCTTTGAAGTAGAGGGGTCCATTCCCTGCCCCCATCAAACTCATTTTTATGAGTTGTGTTATGTGCTTATCCTTGGGGTTGATTTTTGTGTTGTTGATTGTTTGTTACTTGTTGTTGAGTGTCTGCACCCGTGTGAATCCCTACCTCCCTAGCTCAGGTGTGACCCTCTTGAGGGTCTATGGTAGGGAGGAGGGCATTTCAAAGTGGCTGGGTTTCTCCTTGTTGTTGTGTTTTATTTATAGGTGTTTAAATGAAGAAATGGAGTTAGAGAGGAGACTAGTTTTGTGTTTCTAGAGTTATATGTTGTTGGCTATTGAGCCATGGCCTTTGTGGCCCTATTGTATTTATTTTTGTCAAGTTTTATGCCCTTGGAGTTGGCTCTAATAAATGTTGTATGAGAAATAGTCTTTGTATTTTAATAAAATGTTGTTTATCCTCTAAGTTGTGAGTTTTTGGTGTGAGAAATGCATGAGAAAATACCTTTTGTTTTTGTCTATGTTTTAGTGCAAATTAGAAAATATGAAGGAGAACATAAAGTAATTCTTTTCTGTTATTTTGTAGTGAAATTTCTATGTATTAGTTGCTGCTATGAAAAGAAATTGAGTTGTTAGAAATTTAAATAAAGTCGTAATTTCCTTATTCTAGTGGTTGCATCAAAAGATAGGATATATTTTTGTGTAGTTAAATTGTTTCAAAAAAAAATTCTGTATAGTATAATTGCAAAAAAAAAAATATAGATGCTTTTGTATTATTTTGTGAATCTAGGCAGAAAACTAATATTCCATGTAGATTAAAAAAATTAGTGTTGGGAAGTAGTAGTAGTAGTAGTAGTATATATATATATATATATATACACTAACTGGAAAAATAAACTTGCTATTTTTTTTTGGCCACTGTATATAAAAAAAAAGACAAGTATTTTTTTTATTGTGTATATGCTGAGATTATAAGAAAATACATAAGTTAATTGCTGTATATATATATATATATATATATATATATATATATAAGTGTATACAGTGTGTATATATATATATAATTATACTAAAGTAGGAAATGTAAGTATACTGTGATTTAATGATAAAGAAACGAAAATAGCGTGTATATATAATGTACATATATATATACACACACACACACATATATATATGCAAATACCAAACAATATATATATTAGTGTAAAGTAGAATGGAGTTTAAATTTTATAAAAAAGGAATTTTACATCTGCTGAAGGGCCGAACCAAACCCTAGTCGAGGTTTTTTTTTTTTTAAAGAAAGAACTCTGGTGGACGGCGGCCATGGTCGCCGCCCACCAAGAAATAATACAGAGCGAGTGTGGGGAGGGGGTTGAGCCCCCACCCACACCCAAGGTGTGGGTGGGGGCTCGATCCCCTCCCCACACTCGTTACCCAAGGGTGTGGGTGGGGGCTCAACCCCCTCCCCACATTCGTTACCCCCCCTTCCCCGCGAACCCCCCACCATCCTCCATGCAAAGCTTGCACTAGCAAACAACACCTTAAACCCTTCGCAGCTCCCTTCTCCGTGCTCCCCAACATCTACACTTCGCGGACCCTTCACACATCTCCCCCTTCGGCTCCCCACAGACCTCCTCAGCGGTGGCGGCGACAGCAACAGCAACTCCTCCCCTCACCCATTGTCTTTGTTTCCGTTCGGCCCCTCTGATCTTTAAACCCTGCAGCATATAATTCATTCAGGACATTTTCAGTATTATATAGATATATCGGTGATTCAAAAAAATGGTAACAATTTAGCTGAGTATACCTCCGTGAGAGGTAGTGGGAAGCTCCATCCATGGCTTCCACCTCTAGTCAAACCCTAACCTGCAAAATAGGAGGTAAAACAAAACAAAGGAGTTAGGGAAACATAGGAAAAGAATAGAATAAACAAATTAGGGCTTCTCATTTAAAAAAAACTATTTTAGAATGAGCTTCGGGCTTTTAATTTGAAGACCCATTATTTTATTGAGAGGTTTTTTGTGAGGGAGTTTATTTTATCCCTTATTTTTAAATTCTCCCTAATTTTACCCTTGCTTATGTAATTCTTGTGTCTCTTTTTAACTTGTTTTTATTTAAACTAGGTTTTTTTGCATTTTATTTTATTGCCTTGTGATTTAGGTTTTATCTTGGAGGGATTAATTTTATTTTAATTGGGAAGAGTATTTCCCTTGTTTTAAATTCATTTTAGTTGGGTTAATTAAATTATTTTATTCTCCTTAGCGTGTTTTTTTTTATCATTTTAATTATTTATCTATTTTACTATCATCTTACGGGAATGAATATTTTAATCTCTTCCCTTCTCTATTATTCTGAGTTTGTTAATAAATGTAATGCAGAAATTATATTTATTAACGAACTCAAAATTGTTAAACAAATTTGGCGTCTTGTTGTTATTTTATTATTTTATTTCAAATTTTTAATCTTTTTATGCAAGGTCGTTTTGTTTAACCTTAGCAGCATTTTTTTTTTGGATTGGTAAGTGAGGGATTTTTAGGCTAGCCCACTCCAGCAGAGATCACAAGGGGGACCTCCTCCCTACCAGCGGTGTGGCTTTGCTAAGTTTGCCATCATGCCGCTTGTGGCGTGGATCGCCACCGGTAGATTCGTCATTGTACACCATTGCTACCATGACCTGTCGAGCTGCGAAGACCAAAGAACACCAGAATTTGAGCACAGTCCACTTAAGGACCTCGGAGTGCCATGTGTCACCTACATAGAGCCATAACCATTTAGAAGCTAGGATGTCTTTGGGGGGATTTGAGCCTTGGTAGACACAATAAGGACCAAGTGGTCTTAACCACTAGACCACCCCCGCTCGACACCTTGGCAGGATATTTATTTTGTTATTTTAAATCTCTTTAAATTTTGTTTTTAAGTTTAGATTTTCATTATTAAATTTTATTTAATTTCTTTTTGTGTTTTATTTTAAAAAATTTATTGCGGTTATTGAAAACGCGTTATGCTGTCAGATTTTTCCTAGATTTCTAGGGTTTAATTTTCAGGTTATTTTATTATCTTTTATTTCACCTTTCCACTTTAATCATGTGTCCATCATGCCGTTATTTCTTAATCTTTATTTCAAGTTCATTTTTTATCTGAGTTAGGGTTAGTTTTTCGAGACTGACAAAACCCTCTTCACACCTAGGAAACTTAGGGTTCGGATTTGAAATTATTCTAACTCTAAAAGCGACACACTTTGTGTCGCATACCTCCTAGACGGCTACCATCATGCAGGGGATTGCGTGGGACAACGTACCTCCCTGAATTATGTTGACATGTTTACGCCTTATGTGTATTGCCACCGAGCACGCAGACGCGTGCGAGGGGGTTCCTAAGGATAGGTAGAAATTTTTTTTGTAGTTCATGACATGACCACATGGCAAATGTGGACATGACATGTGTGTTGTGTGTCATGACTGCATGAGAAATGTGAGCATGACAGATAGTGGTTGCCCTTTGTCCTTGATGTCAAAGGGTGAGAGAAGCAGAGATGTGTTGCCATCAATGCCAAAGGGGGAGATTGTTACACATGGTTCTTAGGGTTGTCATTTATGTCAACACTATCATGGTGGTGTGATGGTGTTCATGGTTGGATGTCATGTCTCATCCAACAAGAGAAGGGAGAAGATATAGCTCATATTAATATGGGAATTAGAAGCACGAAGATGATCAGATGCATTGTTGATGCTACTAATGGTCTAAAGTATGTATGTTCCAAGTTCCATGATGATTGCATTACCGAAAGAGTGTTTTGTTGTTGATTGATTGAAGATAGTGTTGTCTCTGTGAAGATGTTCTGTGTAGGATAGTGGAATGCTCCACATTCCTCCACATTTGAAAATATGGCCATGTAGTTCTAGAATTGTGTTTAGGATGCTATGAAGATGATAATTCTAATTTTTTAGATCTTTTGTCCTTCCACTGTGAAAGTTATGCATGATAGAGTATCAACATGTGTTTTGGCAAGAGTATGCTAATGTTGAAGGCTTGTTGGAATTCTCTGCATTCCTCTGGAAATGAATGATTTCCCTTGCAGTTTTGAGGACATGTTTATGGATGTGTATTACATACTTCCTTGTAGTTCCAAGGTTCTTAGTGGTCCGCAGCTTCTTTTTTCAAATGACATGTTGTAGTGTGTTACAGATGACAGATTGTTCTCAAAGTTAATGATTCAAGTTGTGCGACACAATTTTTTGATGTGAGGTGGCAAAGGAGTGTTTGGCGATGTTGTATGAGTCATGTGGACTCATTTGGAAAAGTTTCACAAAGATCTTTCTTGTTTCCTATATCGCACAAGGCTTTCATGTTGATGTGGTTGTTATACTTCAAGTCTTCATGTGTTTTCCTTAAATTTGTCCTATTTCCAAATGATCAGAGTGTGCAAATGTAATTCCTTGGTGTTTGAAGCTGTGAAGGATGTTTTAGACCTAGTTAAGCAAGTGTTGGGGTCCGCAAGGCATGGATCTTCTGCTGTGTAATGTGTAGTTTCACCTAGGACCTATCTTCTACACGTTTCATATTGTGTGTTGTCTGGCTGACTTGTAAATGTATTTTTTGTGTTGTATCTAGATGATAAGAAATATAATCAATGTAATATCATGTACAAATAGTGAATCAAATTGAGTGAGGAGAGGTGTGATTGCAAGTTGATTAAAAAGCTCTCAAGTAGATAAAAAGCATAAAGAATGCATTATTGATGAGTGATTGAAGGAGAAAGAGCAGAAGTTGTTGATGTTGTCCTAATTCATCTTGAATACTTATATGTGATAGTGATCAAGTGTAGAGGGTGCCTAACTGATCAGATCATTAGAAGAAAGTGTGAAGAGATAGAAGTGCAATCATTAAAAGTGTGAGTTTCAATGTTAGTTTTTAGACAGTAGAAAGACTGTCATATTGTAATCTTTTGTAAGTATGTTCTCAATTTAGGGAGTAGTAGCTTCCTTGGGAGTGACCCTAAAACAAAGTCTTCAGGGAGTAGAAGCTTCCTTGCGAATGACCCTAAATCAAAGTTCTTCAGGGAGTAGAAGCTTCCTTGGGTTGTTGCCCTAAAACAAAGTTGTTATTTGAGCTTTACATATTGTGAGTTAATCCTCACCATGGTTTTTCCCTTCTAGGGTTTTCCATGTATATCTGGTGTCATGTGTTGATGTGCATTGTGTTAATCTTTCATGTTTATGTTGTGATGATTAAGTTTTAATCTGCTCTGGATAAGTTGAAGTTGTTAAATTGAAAATTATTTAGATACTGATTCACCCCCCCTCTTAGTATCTTGGTGTGTTCAACACTTGCTATGCAGAGTTCAAGGAGCATTTGGAGATGGTGTATAGGTCCTACCAACTCATCTAGAAGAAGAACAAACAATGGTTAAAAATTCATGAGTACTGCCAAGAGTGTGAAGGTCATTGTGGTACAAGCTTCATGTGTTCTTGCTTAAGGGTGACCTAATTCAAATTTGTGAAGCGGGCGGATGTTATTCCTTGAAGGATGTTGCTGTGAAGGATGTTTAGGACTGGGCTAAGCATGTGTTAATCTACTCCGAAGGTTTTGAAGTTTGTTAGATACCGATTCACCCCCCCTCTCAGTATCCTGGTGTGTTCAATAGGAAATACATGCACTAAGAGGTCAATGGTGTCCATTGCCCATGATAATTTGGTAAAATTGGCCATCTTGGTGAAGAGAGGATATTTTTGTGTGGGGAGAGGTTTTCTACAAATAAGGAGGAAGGATATTTTTCAATAATTTCTTGGTGAAATGTGAACTTGTAGATGAATCAAGGCTAGGTTCTTAGAACCAAAGGCAGAGATAGCTAGGTTGTAAAACCAAATTCATTTTAGGCACATTACACACTTGCCTATTGTCTTCATTCATTATTCAAAGTTATTGAATTAGTCCACCTATGGGATTCATCAAAGGAGAATCAATCCTTGCCTAGCAAGTTCCCAAATGGTGTTTATTTAGATCCCTTACCCATCTATAATTTGTTGATGAGACTTTTTAATTAGTGAGGCATCCTTTCAAGAATTTAGAAACTTGAAGGCTATCTTGATTAGTTTTGAAGGGGCCTCTAGATAGGAGATCAACTTAGAGAAATCAAAAGTCTTCTTCTTAAGGTTCCTCTTGTAGACAATATATGATTTTTAGGGTGTTGGAATTTCATCTAGGAGCCTTGCCTTGCACCTATAACTCTTTAAGTAAATAAAAATAGCTCTTTAAATAAAATAAAATAACTCTAATATCTTTTGGCTTCTTCTAGATAAATGTATCTAAAATATCTATACTTGTATTTAAAATATTGGTGTGACATATTTCATTACTAAAATTGAATTTACATAACTTATTTTATTTATTTAAGTTCCACATTTATTATTGTATTATTACAATATCTATTTTTAATTCTCACTTTAAATTCTAAACTTTTATTTATTATTTGTCTATTTATCTTAAATAAATTATAAAAAATATTCTTTTCATTATAAATTAATAAATAATTCTAAAAATGATTTTATATTTAATTAATAATATAATACACTCTATTAATTAATAATTAACAATTTAATTACAAATTAATATTTAATTAATTTGTAAATTATTATATAGCATTAACTTTAATTTTAGTAACTCCCGATAATGGGATGGAAGTTGTTTAAGGTATGATGCCAATATTAATGACATCATAAGGCCAAGTGGTGTTGACGACTGGTGATTATGTGCGGTAATAATAACAAGGTAGGATGACAAAGGTTTAAATTACTCTGAGACATGGTATGCTTCTCATTTTTCTTGGCACCAAATTTGAGAGTGCTTAATGCTGTCCTGTGGTTGTTTGTGGCTATGGCGGAGTCTACAGGGAGATGAGGAAGGAAGACAAGTGAGGAGCTGGCGAGGAGGTATAAGAAACAAGTGTCAGGGGTGGATGCTACAGTGGAATTCATCAACTTCATTAATTAGCAAATTGAGTCCTAATCTCAGGAAATGGATGACAAGAGTCTGGGATATTTCGACTGAGTTGGATGGAAGGCCGAAGGTGGGTTTGAGGGAGGCTATGGCTAAATTCCTGCTCAATCCCGACCATACCCATGGATGATGGAAGGCCAGGCCTTATCATGTGCCTCTCTCATGTCGGTAGTTGGAAGCTCTTACCTGATGCATGATGATGTAGGGGACGTGGTGGACTAGGTGGACACCTTCCATGACTATATCATGGCACATCTTCATGCGATCAAAAAGTGATAGCAATGCCTGTAGTTGGTCGTCGAGGCCATTGCAAAGCATGTGGGCCTGCAACTTCCAAAGGAGGCCATTCCTACCTTCTCTGGGTGTTGTGATTTGTCAGATGAGAGCCAAGGAGTGGAGTTGACAAAGGTGGTGGCGGGTGCCTAGATGCTAAAGTTGACAAGAACGATGGTGGACAATAAAAAGTATGTTTATCACTGGTTTTTTGTATGGTATGTGAAGTTGGGGTAGGGTCTATAAATTTCTGGTGGGTTTAGACATTTTTTGTTGGTTGAAGGGATATATGTAAAAATGTATGCGTATGTTTATGTTTCTGGAAGAGGGCTTACGTAATTTGCCCTCTTCCCTATGTCTATGTTAAGACTCTATTCTAGTGGTTATTTGTGTTCTCTAGTATAGATGATGATAGTTTTTGGTTAACAATGGAATAGGTTTAGTTTAGTGAACTCTCTATGTTAATGGATATGAAAGTAATAGATAAAGATATAATTATGCAGAGCATGCATCTAGTTTTTTTATGGTTTCTAAACCATAATCCAATTTAAAAAAAAATTAAATAATATTAATTATTAATTTTTTTTGTTATAAATACCTAGTTTAGGATCCAGGAACCATTAAAATCTGGTACAAAGCCACTAAGCATCTAATCCCTCAAAGCTGAGGGACTAGTGTAGAGCTAACTTACAAACTGTCATATTGAGATCCCTATGAACCATACCAAGACTAAATATCTATCAAAAAATTATTTGCATAATCAAATTCTCAACTTATCCGCACTGGCTGACTGAGATCAGGCTATTCCTGAGAATTCTGCATTCCCTTTCTTAGAAGATCTGAGCACCATATGTTGTCTGGGAAAAGGAGGAGATTTCTTCTGCCTTACCACAATCCAAACTTGGTCATCATTTGAGGATGACACTATGTTATTATCCTCTTGGCGAGAAATCACAAGCTCCACGAAAGCTCCTTCCTTTTTGGAAGTAATAGTGTCATGTCCCCTTTCCAAAAATAGCACTTGCTATTTTTAGTAACTTTCCCTTATCTGGAAATAGTAAGTTGAGACTAAAGGATAGATTTGGGGAAAATAATAATTATTTAATATTTTATTTGTTCTAAAGAAATTTCAAATATTAGGAGCAAATAAATTTTAAATAAATTATATTTGATGCTCATGATAACTCCTTGGGTGTTGGATTTGGAAGGAATCTTGAGTGGTTGAAAAATAAAAGATTTGCATATCTTGCGAGTTGGCAAATCGGGTAGGTGGGAGTTATGAGTTTAATTATGGCATTGGAGGTTACATGCACTTCATGCAAGAGAATATTTCCCTTTGGGTCATGAGTTTTCTATTTGGCACTTTAATTGCATGCTGGTGCCTTGAAAAATGCATTTTGAGTTGTCAAAAGATGCCTTTTAAGTGGTAGAATATGAAAGACTAATTTTAGAGATGTTATAATGCATTTTATGACTTTTACAAGTGCCAAAATTTGGGGAAAAATATTTGGACATGAATCTAAAGATGGTATAAGTTTCCAGATGTTCAAGGAGCCTATAAGTATTGTTTATTTTGCATGCAGAGGGATTATTGCAATTTTCACTATTTTCTTGCAGAGCAGATGCTTTGTGCAGCTTCAGTGGACAGTGAAACCATTGAAGATGGAGCTTGTGGCTGGTGGACATGAGTTCCCAGCAATTTGAGGGCAGTGTTCATGGGTTGTTACAGCAATCTCACTTTAGAGGTTGCATTGGAGCAAACGAGATTCAACAGAGTAGAGTTATTGTGTGTTTACAGGGGTTTGTAATGCATTTGTAGTGTGATTTTTGGTGTTGTTTGTAGTGCTATTAGTAATTGTTGTTGTGTTGGGGTTTGTATGTTCTATGTGTTGCTATACATCAATATCTACAGCGCCATATTCCAACCATACTAAGTTGTGTGTCATTCTGATGGTTTGGAGACATAATAATGATTTATATATTATGTATCTCAGTATTTGGTGTAATGGGTTGTAGCTGAAGTTGCATAATTTCTGTAGGAGTTTGCTACTAGGTTATTTTTATGTATCAGACCTTTAACCATGTGTCTACATCATAAATCCATAATAAAAATGGTTGGGAGTAATCTTTTGATATTTTGGAATGATTATTGTGCAAACTAGTTGCTAGATTTTGGGTCTTGTAATGCATATTTGTGTTGTATGTGCAAAAGTCATTTTCAAAATTATATCAAAATCAGATTTGGGGACATTTCAGTGGTACCAGAGTATGATCTTGCCAGCCTGTAGGGTTGTTTGCTTCATGCTTCTTTGTGAATGAGACCTCAGAGCTTTGAGAAGAGAGAAAAGGAAATTAGCAGTTGATTCAAAATTTGGAGAAGAGCAAATCATGGCTGAAGATGCTGAGATATCAAAGTGGTTTGAAGAATATTCCAAGCAATCTGAAGCCTACAAATCAACTATTTCATTTGAAATACTTCTAGAAATTTATGGTAAGAAGCAAAAGAGAAAGGAGCCAGAAAAGAAGGCCATAGAACCAGAAAGGGTGATGGATACACTAGACCCACAAAAGATCAAGGAAGAAAAGAAACTAGAATCAAAGCATCATGAGGCTGTTGAGAAAAATATTTCCTTACAAAAGGAAGAAGAGAAATTAAATTCAAATAAACCCATTGAGAAGGAACCTGACATGCATTTGGAAGGTAAAAATCCCTTTTTAATAGAAGATGTTTATTTGACTTCTAATGATTTTTTATGTCAGGAAAGTATTGATGAAGTCAAGAAGGGAAAGGAATCACTTCCCAGTTGTGAAGAGGGCAAGATGGAGGAACATGCATTGATTCATGCACTTATTTTTGAACTCCCATATAGGGTTTTGAGTTATAGAAAGGAAGGTGTTGAGGATATCCCGACAAGGTCTCTTATGGAAAAGGTGGATGAGCATGTTGATTGTAGCTTGAGGTATGAAAAGATTTCAAATTTGTCTCCTTCTATGTCACTACAAAATTTTGGTCATCATGGAAAACATGCAAAAAAGGGTGATAGAGTAAGGGATACAACTTGCAGTATAGGGCATGAGGACTCTTTGATTCAAGACCAGAATTGTGTTTTCATATGGGATCCAGGTAATCTCTTTGGAATTAAATTAGTTAGAGACATTATTGAGTTCTCCATCTCTTCCATTTGGAATGAAAGGACATTTATGAGGATTCATATAGGGTTTGTCATGCTCTCTAACTGCACTATGAAGGATCAATGTTCACATTTTATGGATCACTTGTGCAAGCCAAGTACCACACTTGAAGATAAGATTTTGGGTTATGGTCAAATGGAGACAGGCACAATGAAATGTTTATCATGGGAATTTGGTAAGGAAAGAAGGAATCAATTTGATATTGTCAATTTCATTACTAAACATAGAATGGTACTTTCAGGATCAAGCTTCATACAGGTTTTCTACCATTGGTTGTATGGAGGATTCATGAAGGAAGAGACACTAGAAATTGCTAGAATCATGGATGCATGGCATTGGGTCATCTTGGTGGGTGAACAACAGATGTGCAAGGACCTTGGTGGTGTTCACCTAGGGTTAGGGTTTTGAATTTGAGTTTCAGGCTTCTATGTTTATTCCTTCAAGCCCTTAATGCCTTAGTTTAAGTTGTTCCTCGACTCACATGCATTGTTTTACTGCCTTTTCCTGTTGCACTTGATAAAATTCTAAACTTTGAAATTTGCTCTGTGCATTGTAAAATCTGTCGTATGTTTGTATGTACATGTAGGCCAAATGTGCAAGTGGTCATGTATATTAGCGGGCTTGTGAAATCTTAGTCGGCTTTTGAAAAATGGTAAAAAGTTGAGTTATATGCATTTTTTGATGCCTATCAAGTTGCATATACAAGGGGGGAATCTTTTGCAGATTCCTCAAAATATTCGCTACTTGTATATAGGGTCTGCTTGTATATCGGGCATGTATGTGCAAACATACAACAGCTATATACAAGGGAAAGGGTGCAAAATTGAATGTATGTTTGACATACATTGGAGACATACAAGTGGGAATCTATTGCACATCCCATGAATATTCCCGGTTTGAATATCGGCTATATACAAAGGGCCTTGTATATTCGGTAACATACAAAGTAGCCAAGATACAATTGGTGGGGCCCGCAAACAAGTTTGTATATTCGGCATACAAAGAAAAGGTGCGGAGGTGTTTGCATCTACAAGGATTGACATACAAGCCAATATACAAAAGAGGATATCCAACTCGGACGCGGAGGATGTATCAAATCCAGTGAATGAATTTTGAGATCCGTGGGTTGTATAATAGTGTTTGTATATGCTGATATACAAGCTGATGTGCAATGAAAAGGATATAAGCTAGATTTCAAAAGGTGGTATATTTTGATGCATAATGAATTGAGGTCCGCGCTTGTATGTATGTGTGTATTGTATATTACGGATATACAAAGTAGAGATATACAAGCCAGACCCGAATAAGTTTCCAATCTGCTCTATAACAGTTTGGGGTCCACCTTGTTTATTAGACTGTTGTATATGCGTATGGCTTTGCATATACAAGGAATTCAAGGCATATATATACAAGGGCGAAAAAGGCAAAATGAGAATGGGAAAAGTTAATGATGGGAGGAGCAAGATGCCTACATGGCATGATGTCATTGGCTGGTGACTTTTCAGAATGTTTTGGAGCCGTTAATCTTAGCGATGGAGTCAGGATCGACGGCTGGTTTCAAAGTTCGTAGCAGTGGTAGTTTTTTTGTATCTGCAGTCGCATTTAGGCAGGAAAAAACTTCTGATGCATCCATTGCTGCACTTCTGAGGGATGCGAGTAGCTGAAGCATTGATGGTAGTTTTGCATGGACGTGGTCTATGGAGTTAAGGTCCCAACTACCTGATTCGATATAAATCTTTGAGCAGCGGCTCTGATCTTGAGCCCACCTCCCTTCTCCTCTGTTTTCCTCGAATGCCTTCAATATTTTGGGTGCCATTTCTGATGTAGTGTATTTGGGCTGGAATTTTGACTTGTGTAATTAATTTGCTAGATGTACAGTTTGGCTATAAGAGTGGCAAATTGTGTCATTCGTGATTGTTGAAAACTGGACAAGTTTTGGTGCTGTAATGAAATACAACTTCGTTGGTGGCTCTATTCTGGGCATTTTGTGAGTTTATGAGTTGTATGTTGAATGTCTTATACATAGAATTCGTCAGTTTCATGTTGATTCAAATGAGTAATGCTTTATAGCATGTATTTTGTTATTTGTCTCCAAACTGAATGTGTTCTTCTTCGAAATCTAAATACTTAAGGGGTGTTTGGAATTCTAGAATATGGGTTTACTATATTGAATGCTTAATCTTTTACTTATGCTCAAGGAGTAGATTAAATTTTTCAGGTTAAGTGTTGGGAAGAATACATTGCAGTAAGGATGTTTGTAAGCAGAAATAACTAAATACTTTATCTTGGGTATTGTCTGTAAGGTAGACATTGCATAATCCCCTTGAAATCTAATTGTTGTTTCAGGTCTGTGATAAACATTCACATATATACATCTACTGATTCCGAGCCCTGGATAGGCACCAATTTGGTCTTGTATTTAGGCTACAACCAAGGTCCTAGTTTTGCTTCCAAATATAAATCAAACTCAAACTTTTAATACAAACCTTTAGGATATTAGGAGTAGTTTAGGACCGAAATCCTCTATCTCACAACTGAACATAGGCCCAAAGCTAGCCCCTTTGCACTTATCTCATAGTTTTGGTCTGCATAAGAGAGGATTTATCTACTTTGTGTCAACATCCCAGCTAATTTGTAGATGCATTTCATAGATGTTGAATACGGAATACCCCCTTGGTTCTGCAGAGCCTAAAGAAGTAGAGGAGATATTTACAGAGTCTATCTCTTGTATTGTTGGCCCCTGGCCCAGGAACCCTATTGATCAATGATGGCTACTTTGTAGGGATAACTGGGAACAAGCATCCAGTTTGGGAAAAATACCAATAGATTTGGCGACTCCGCTGAGGAATACTTCTTGAAAGAACCCTGATTTTAAAAGAAAACAATTCCTAGTTATAGGTGGTGACTCTGAACAAATCTCCCAACCGGTAAAGTAAAAATTTGCATGCAAGGGAGAAGATCCCTGCGTAATCCTCTATTTGAAGAGTTATCCATAAAAATGATGTACAGAAGAAAAGGGACTGTTCAAGCTAGTCGAGAGGGTTCTTCCAAAAGTAATGATAATACTCAAGACAATCCAAGATCTTCAGAGTGGACAATACCTTATTTTTCAAACACTGAGGCTGAAATCCAGAATGTATATGAAAGACAGCAGGGTAACAAATTGAGAATGAGGTCGGAAGTGTTTCAAGAATGCCCTTTCCTTGATTCCCCTGACAGATTTGAAGAAGCTGAATCCCCAAGGGATGATAATGATGATCAGAATATGATGAAACCATCCTCTTCTATGCCTAGAGAGGAGGAATTAGCTGAAGAAATCAAAAGTCTGAGGGCAGAATTAGAATATCTGCAAGCAGTAAAAATTAGAGATGACATGAGACAGAAAGTACGGGCTCTTAGAACTGCTCATAATGATTTAGTTCCCACCCTTGAAAATGTAAATGTGCTGAGGAACCAACACAGAAATGAAGTTCAGGATCAACATAATGATCAAAGACAGAATGCAAATAATGTTAGAATACCATTAAATAATGTAAGAAATCAGAATGCAAATAGAAATGTAAATGCAAATTAGTTTGATAGATAGCCTATGCAACTGGACAAATTCAGGTAACTAGTTTTTGATGGCATTCCTGGTTACCCCAATCCTATTGACAAACATGTGAGGCCGCAAGTGCCAAAGTTTTCAGGAAACAATACCGTGTTAGGAGAAGATCACTTAAAAACTTTTCAAAATATCATGGACAACTTTGAGGTTGAGCTTGAGGATGTTTTTATGAAATTATTCATGCAATCCTTAGTTGATGAGGCTAGAGAATGGTACAAGGGTTTGCCTGACAGGAGTATTCCATCATGGGAGGACTTCAGAAGAATTTTCAAAGAACAATATGGTGATAAAATTGATCCTAGTTTTTTCATTAATGAATTTACTGGCATTACCAAAGGATCAAATGAACAAGTTGCTAATTTCAATGCTAGATTCACTAAGGTGTTGAACAAATTGCCACATCACCTGAGGCCTAATGAACCTATGTGCATAGTGTTATACATAAATGCTTTTGATGCTAAAACAACTTATGGATTAAGAGATAAGGGTCCTCATAGCCTCAGAGATGCTTTCAAAATAGCGACAAATATTGAAAATAATAGAAAAGCATCAGGTAAGACAAATAGAAGAGATGATGTAAAAGTTTTGCAAAATCCAAATATTAAATCTCAAAGCATTCAAGGCATGCATCTACTTTTGAGGATAAATTAGATAAATTGACAACTATTGTTAGGGACCTAAGTTATAGAATGGCTAAAAATGAAAAGGGGATAGGCCCTGACAAGCAGGTTTACCAAAGGCAAGAAAGAAGACCATCATTACATGATATGCCATATAATACCAATTGGCATAATGGTAAACCTATTCTCCCAAACAGTAACCCAAGTCAAAGGACTCAAAGTGTTAAGGAAACACCTGACCCTTTGAAGAAGGTTGTTAATAGTGTTAATGACACCCCATGGTGCATAATATGTCAAATGCCTCACTTACAGTCACAATGTATGATTGCTCAATCTCTATATAATAATGATGTTGCCTGTAATGAATGCAATGAACCACATTGCATGGAAGATGACAATATCAATATGTTGTCTACAAACAGGGAGTATCCTTCTCATGATGTTGATGCAAGCACAAATAATGAGGTTCAGGTCTACCAGCAGTTTCCCTGTGATGAAGATGATGAAGATAATTATGCTTATGCTCAGGGCTCACACAATTTTTTGAATAACTTGAGGAGACCATCTAATGAAGAGATTAGAGCCTTCACAGCTGTAGCAGTTGCTCAAGTCAAGAGCAATTACAATCTCATCAGTAAAGCCCAGGTAAGTAACTCACACCAACCAAAGAATACTCTTGTGAACCAATCGGTGCACAGTTATAAAGAGACTAAACCACAAAAGAAGCAATGGAGCAATAATAAGCAAAATTTTAAGCAAAAAACAAGTCATGATTCTCAAGGGTCAGAAAATAGAATCCCCTAGGTTGAGGATCAAAACAAAAATTTTCAGATCAGAGATGAGAGTCAGAGGGCCACAAAAATTAAAGCTGGATCATACCAAGATAAAAATAAAACTGTAGATCAGGCTACAACTGTTATACAAAATTATGCTCTATTTGACATAACTCAGGTCTTGTCCCAGGTAAAGGTCTCTGTTCCATTGATGGAGCTGATGAAAGTTGAAGAGTTCAAAAATAAAACATTGTCCCTGATTTCAGAAGTACCCTGTCAAGCTAATCAAAGTATTGAGACTCAGGGTAAGAAACAAGCCATGTGTGTTGATGAGGATGAGACTCCTAAAGTGTATCTGGGGCTAACCATGACAAAATGCCCTTCACAGGTTGAACCATTTTATTTCTCTCCTGTCATAAATGGAAAAGTGATTAAGAATTGTATGCTTGACTCAGGAGCATCAACGAATATCATGCCTTTGGCCATTATGCAGCAAGCTGGGTTAAAGATAGATAAGGCACGTGGGAAATGCTATGCCATGGATGCTAGAAAGGTACCTGTCATTGGAATTATGAAAGATGTGGACTTCAGACTGGCAGCATATCCAGAAAAAACTTACAAAATGAACATAACAGTTGTTGTCAAGAAGATGGGCAACGTTGATTGGTGGTAGTATGCAACTAGATCTATCATAGGCCATGATCTTGATGAATGGTGGGCATGTCAAACTGATCAAAGAAGAAAGGTCACTAGACACAGTTGCGGATCAAGAGTCAGAGGAGCATATAGGTTTTGTGAATACCGACTATGATAGTTTCAGAGTTGTCTCAGATGATCAGGGGGGTAAAGGGAGAGATGTTTGCATTCAGGAGCTTAATCAACAGGCTCTCTGGACCATGTATTTTGATGGAGCCTGTTCAAAGGAAGGCTCTGGTACTAGAATTGTATTTCTGTCTCCAGCTGGTAAGCTTCTAAAATTCTCTTTCTTGCTGAAGTTTTCTTGTACAAATAATATTGCAGAGTATGAAGCTCTGTTATTAGGGTTGAATGTTGTGTTGAAGCATGGGATCAAGATGCTCAAAATATTTGGGGATTTAGAATTAGTTGTTTCCCAAGTCAAAGATAAGTATGCATAAAAAAATAAGAGGTTAAAATAGTATAAGCATGTTGTTTGGGATACAATTGAATTGTTTGATGCTTTTTCAATAAGCTGGATAGAGAGATCAAAAAATGTTAGGCCAAATTTTCTAGCTAATGTAGCCATAAGGCCAGATGATCTTACTCTGTTAGATGTTACAAATGTCGAGGTTAAACTTAGACCTGCAGTGCCAGATAATGTATGCAACTGGCAAGTGTTTGATGATGATAGAGATTTATTGAGATTTCTACATTGCATTGATGAATATGAGAACCAAGAAATGGATTTTCAGAACTTTGTAAAAGTTGTGGGTGGGAAAGAAACTCTCTTAGGGAAGGAGGTAATTCAGCTCAAGACAAATAAAATCCCTAGAGGGCTAGTCGCTTTAGAGAGAGCATTTGACAACAGGGGCCAATTTGTTACAAAGGCATCTCCAACAAACAAGAATGACTTAGAGGAGATAAACTTGGGGACATCTCATGCCCCCAAAAAGGTATATATTGGCAAATGGCTCAAGCCACATATCAGGAGTATGCTGATTGCACTATTGAAAAAATATAAGCATGTTTTTGCCTGGTCATATGAGGACCTGAAAGCTTATAGAGAGGATTTATTACAGCATGAAATCCCTTTGAAGCCAGGAGCTAAACCATTTAGACAAAAACAAAGACCTATTAATCCTACTCTAGCTCCAAAAATGCAGGAAGAGCTTATGAAGCTTAGGGAGGCTGGAATAATTATGCCCATCAGACACTCAACTTGGGTGTCCAACCTTGTCCCAGTCAGAAAGAAAAATGGTGACATAAGGCTTTGTGTGGACTTTAGAAATCTCAATGTATCTTCTTTGAAGGACAATTATCCATTACCTAACATGGAAGCCATGTTGCAGAAGGTGACTGGCTGTGAACTTTTATCCATGGTGGATGGATTTTTAGGATACAATCAAGTGAAAGTAAAAGAATCTGAACAATATAAAACTGCCTTCACCACTCCATGGGGAACATATGTATATGTGAGAATGCCATTTGTGCTGACAAATGCAGGTGCCACATTTCACAGGGCTATGGATGTTGCTTTTGCAGAATTAATTGATTTGATCCTAGCTGTATATCAGGATGATTTGACAGCTTATTTAGAAAAGGAGGAGCAGCATTGTATGCACTTAGAACAAATCTTTATTAGAGCATTGGAATATGGCATCTAACTCAACCCAAAGAAATGTGCTTTTGGGGTAATGGAAGGAAAATTGCTTGGTCACATTGTTTCCAAGGATGGAGTCAGGATTGATCCTGAAAGGGTGGCTGCAATTGACAAAATTTAGATCCCTAGAATGGTGAAAGGTATTCAGTCCTTCTTTGGCCAAATTAATTTTGTTAGAAGATTTGTCCCTAACTTTGTAGAGACCACAAAATATATCTCCAAGATGTTGAAGAAAGGTGCAACTGTCAAATAGGAAGATGAAGCAACTGAGTCATTTTAGAACATCAAAGAGGCTATAAAGATGGCTCCTGTGCTAAAGTCTCCTAATTTTTCAAAGCCATTTCAGCTATTCTCATTTGCTTCTTTCCATACTATTGCTGCATGCTTACTATAGAAGAGTGATGAATGGTTTGAACAACCAATAGCTTTCTTTAGCAGGTCATTGCAGTCTACTGAGTTGAAGTATGACATCATGGAGAAGCAGGTATATGCATTGGTTAGAGCAGTCAAAAGTTTCAGGCCATATTTGGTAGGCTCTCAGATAATTCCATATGTGCCCCATGCAGCAGTCAAAGATATTTTTACTCAACAGGATGTAACTAGAAGAAGATGCAGACAGATAAATAAATTGCAAGAGTTCAACATTGAAATACAGATCACAAATTTGGTAAGAGGACAAGGTTTGGCAAAATTAATGACACGGTCAAATCTAGAGGCATGCCAAGTGAATGTAGTGCATAATGAAGATATAAATATGTCAGAATTTGAATGGTATAGGGACATAGTACATTATTTGCAGAATTTAAATTGTCCTTCCCATCTCAGTGATAATCAGAAGAGGACCTTGAAGCTACATGCTATTAAATACATCATTGTTCAAGGAGAGCTATGTTGGAAGAATCCTGAAGGTGTACTACTGAGATGTGTGGATGAAAATCAGGCTGCTGATATTTTAAATGATCTACACAAAGGAATGTGTGGTGGACATTACACTACCAAGACAACAACCCACAAAACTCTCAAAGCAGGCTACTGGTGGCCAACTCTCTTCTTAGATGCACAAAGAATGGTAAGGAAATGTGATCCTTGCCAAAGGTTCTCTGGAAAGCTAAAATATGAAGGTGCATTGCCCCTTAGGACTATAATTGTAGAAGCTCCATTTTAGCAATGGGGAATTGATTTTATAGGGGAAATCTCAGAAAAATCAAGTGGAGGACATAAGTGGATTTTGGTAGCTACTGATTACTTCACTAAATGGATTGAGGCCATTCCAACTAAAAAAGCTACAAGCAAAGTGGTGATGGATTTCATTCTAGAAAATATTGTTATTAGATTTGGAGTACCAGTTAAAGTGGTCACAGACAATGCTATGTGCTTCAAGTCTAGTGAATTTATTGAATTTTGCAACAATTATGGAATAAATTTGTTACACGCATCACCATATCATCCATATGGAAATGGTCAAGCAGAGTCAAGTAACAAAAGCCTCATGAAAATTGTCAAAAGGATGGTAGGTAGAAACAAAATGGGGGTGGGATTCAAAGCTAAAAATGACATTATGGGTTGACAGGGTAACGGTGAAGAAAGCAACTAGAAGATCACCTTTTGAATTAGTGTATGGTGCAACAGCTAAATTGCCTATGAACAACCTCCTACCAGTTTATAAATTCATACAAGAAAGTGAGGAGGAGATTGAGGACTCAATAACTAAAAGAATAAATCAGTTGATTGCATTGGATGAAATGAGAAGGGAGGCACAGAAAACAAACATCAAGAAATAGCAAAAGGTAAAATATTTGTTTGATAAAAAGGCTACAGAAAGAAAGTTTCAGATAGGTGATTTGGTCCTTGTATGGAATGCAAGGAACCAGGACAAGGGCAAGCATGGTAAATTTGAGCCCTTGTGGATGGGCCCGTACCAAGTCAGTGACACTCATGGGGAAGATTCCTATTTTCTCCAGGCCCTAAGTGGTGAATTGTTGGAATTGCCTGTGCACGGTCAGTTCCTAAAACCCTACTTCTCATAAATGCTTGTCTTGTGTGCACACTGTAAATTAGATGTAAATATTATGTACATGCCTTGTATAGTCGATCGTGTTTTGAGTTTTGTGTTTTGTCTGGTCTGCCCCTGAGTAGCTTGGTTCTCGCTGCAGTCTTGTGTCTGTACGTCCCCAGTCGGAACCACTGGTGGTGTTCACCTAGGGTTAGGGTTCTGAATTTGAGTTTGTAGGCTTCTGTGTTTATTCCTTCAAGCCCTTAATGCCTTAGTTTAAGTTGTTCCTCGACTCACATGCATTGTTTTACTGCCTTTTCCCATCACACTCGAGAAAATGCTAAACTTTGAAATTTGCTCTGTGCATTGTAAAATCTGTCGTATGTTTGTATGTACATGCAGGCCAAATGTGCAAGTGGTCATGTATATTAGCGGGCTTGTGAAATCTCAGTCAGCTTTTGAAAAATGGTAAAAAGTTGAGTTATATGCATTTTTTGATGCATATCGAGTTGCATATACAAGGGGGGAATCTTTCGCAGATTTCTGTGAATATTCGCTGCTTGTATATAGGGTCTGCTTGTATATCGGGCATGTATGTGCGAACATATAGTGGCTATATACAAGGGAAAGGGTGCAAAATTGAATGTATGTTTGACATACATTGGAGACATACAAGTGGGAATCTATCGCACATCCCAGGAATATTCTCAGTTTGAATATCGGCTATATACAAAGGGCCTTGTATATTCGGTAACATACAAAGTAGCCAAGATACAATTGGTGGGGCCCACAGGTATATACAAACAAGTTTGTATATTCGGCATACAAAGAAAAGGTGCGGAGGTGTTTGCATATACAAGGATTGACATACAAGCCAATATACAAAAGAGGATATACAACCTGGACACGAAGGAGGTATCAAATGCAGTGAATGAACTTTGAGATCCGTGGGTTGTATAATAGTGCTTGTATATGCCGATATACAAGCCGATGTGCAATGAAAAGGATATAAGCCAGATTTCAAAAGGTGGTATATTCTGATGCATAATGAATTGAGGTTCGCAGCTTGTATGTATGTGTGTATTGTATATCACGGATATACAAAGTAGAGAGATACAAGCCAGACACAAATAAGTTTCCAATCTGCTCTATAACAGTTTGGGGTCCGCCTTGTTTATTAGACTATTGTATATGCATATTGCTTTGCATATACAAGGAATTCAAGGCATATATATACAAGGGCGAAAAAGGCAAAATGAGAATGGGAAAAGTCAACGATGGGAGGAGCAAGGTTTCTACATGGCATGATGTCATTGGCTGGCAACTTTTTAGAATGTTTTGGAGCCACTAATCTCAGCGATGGAGTCAGGATCGACGACTGGTTTCAAAGTTCGCAGTAGTGGTAGTTTTTGTGTATCTACGGTCACATTTAGGCAGGAAAAAACTTTCGACGCATCCGTTACTGCACTTCTGAGGGATGTGGGTAGCTGAAGCATTGATGGCAGTTTTGCATGGACGTGGTCTATGGAGTTAAGGCCCCAACTACCTGATTTGATGTAAATCTTTGAGCAGCGGCTCTGATCCCGAGCCCACCTGCCTTCTCCTTTGTTTTCCTCGACTGCCTTTAATATTTTGGGCGCCATTTCTGATGTGGTGTATCTGGGCTAGAATTTTGACTTGTCATGTAATTAATTTGTTGGATGTACAGTTTGGCTATAAGAGTGGAAAACTGTTTCATTCGTGGTTGTTGAAAACTAGACAGGTTTTTGGTGCTGTAATGAAATACAACTTCGTTGGTGGCTCTATTCTGGGTATTTTGTGAGTTTATGAGTTGTATGTTGAATGTCTTATGCATAAAATTCATCAGTTTCATGTTGATTCCAATGAGTAATGCTTTATAGCATGTATTTTGTTATTTGTCTCCAAACTGAATGTGTTCTTCTTCTGAATCTAAACAGCTAAGGGGTGTTTGGGATTCTAGAATATGGGTTTACTATATTGAATGCTTAATCTTTTACTTATGCTCAAGGAGTAGATTAAATGTTTCAGGTTAAGTGTTGGGAAGAATACATTGCAGTAAGGATGTTTGTAAGCAGAAATAACTAAATACTTTATCTTGGGTATTGTTTGTAAGGCATATATTGCATAATCCCCTTGAAATCTGATTGTTGTTTCAGGTCTGTGATAAACATTCACATATATACGTCTACTGACTCCGAGCCCTGGATAGGCACCAATTTGGTCTTGTATTTAGGCTACAACCAAGGTCCTAGTTTTGCTTCCAAATATAAATCAAACTCAAACTTTTAATACAAACCTTTAGGATATTAGGAGTAGTTTAGGACTGAAATCCTTTGTCTCACGACTGAACATAGGCCCAAAGCTAGCCCCTTTGCACTTATCTCACAATTTTAGTCTACATAAGAGAGGATTTATCTGCTTTGTGTCAACATCCCAGCTAATTTGTAGATGCATTTCATAGATGTTGAATAGGGAATACCCCCCTTGGTTCTGCAGAGCCTAAAGAAGAAGAGGAGATATTTATAGAGTCTATCTCCTGTACTGTTGGCCCCTATTGATCAATGATAGCTACTTTGTAGGGATAACTGGGAACAAGCATCCAATCTTGGAAAAATACCAACAGACCTCATATCTATGGGCTTTGAAGGAATGCATTATTACAAACAATTTTTAGCCCACATACCATCTAATCCAAACCATCTTGCAAATGGTAGAGCTGTGAGTGACATGGTAAGAAATCTTAATTTTTTTAATGTTGATAATAATTTCATCACCATCCACACTTGGGAAGATATTTGGGAGCATTTGAATGTGGTTAGGAAAACATTTCAGCAACATGATCATTCTTCCAAAGTATCTATAGAAGAGATTGATATCACCTATGTGGATCAAATTATTATGAGAAAGAATAGGCTACTACTTTTGAAGGGTTTTAGAAGTATACAGATATGGGTGAAGGGAATTTCTGTCATTATCTAGTTGATCATAGCTTCCACATTGCAAATATTGTTGATTTTGATATTTCCTAACTTTGAATGGATAACTGCATTCATGGACACTTGCACATGGGAGGATTGTTATAGATTCATAAGTATTGCAACCAATAGTATAGTGGGAATTCTAGCCGTGGAGAAAACTATTTTTCAGTTTGTGGCTATTAATGAGAAGTTTCTAGTTCTCACATGGTCTTCCATTAATGTTACTTTGACCATATGGATGATTCTTGCCCAACTTTATCATTTATCCAATTATTGCATCATTGGTATATGGCTGATCTTGGTGATTTCAGTTATGGATAGTAGTATATTGGTACATTTGGAGGAAGTCTCCTTACATAATGATGTTAGCAAAAGGTCTCCACTACTAGCAGGAATTACTCCATTCATTCTGGTTCTAACCTGGAGGAGATCCAAAGAGGTATGTGATTGCTATGATGTGTTTTCAGCCTACATGCAAGTTGATTTATGCCATGAAGGATTCTCGTGGAGGAGATTTGAAGAGAAAACTCAAAATAACTATATTGGAAGGCATGATCATGAAAATGATTCCTCACTAGTTACTAATGATGACTTTTAGCTTGTCAAAAATTTTAGATCCACAATTTATGCAAGAAAATTCAAATTGGACATACCAAAACAAAAGAAGAATGCTGCAAAGAGTTATATGGCTCAAAGGTTGGAGCCTATGGGTCAATTCATGAGTACTCAAGGCATATGGGAAGTTGCAGCACAAAAAGCATTGAAGGGTAGAAATGAGGTAATGGTTGATGATTCTACCAAAATGCCTATTCACTGTTTTGGAATTCATGATGTTGGGAAGGTTTCTAACATGGTAGAACCTATCATAAATGTTTTTGCCACTAATATTTTAGACATTTTGAAGAGTGATAAGTATGTGCTAATAGATGTTCTTAGGGAGTACATCATCTTCCCTCAGGATAAGTTATTGTTTGCATACTTGAAATTTAGAGTATGGTGGCTTGAATGTTGTTGTTGTATGATGCTAATGGTTGTTCCACTACTATTTTGTGGCTCCTATAGATCAGTCCATGAAGTTGGCATTAACATCTCTCAAGATGGGGTAATGTATGGGTCTATTACTTTGCATTTCTTTATTGTTTATTTCAATAATGTGAAGAGGAAAGAAGTAATTCTTTCTGGAATATGCACTTGTTGTTGTGGAGGATGCAATGGCTATTTTAATAGTCATAATAGCAAAAAAAATCAGACCCATAACTTCATCAAATGTCTCAAGAGTCTCGGGTACAAGTTGCCCAATGACAGTGCTTTCCTAGTTAGAGTTTCAAGACACTACTTGGCTTGTTGTGGGAGATTGTCTTGTAAGTTTTTTGAGGTGGGAACTATCAAGCACATCAGTAAGTCACCTAATATAGTTGAGGATGCAATATTTTCTACTCTCATTTTGAAATTACCTTTGGGTAATTGATTTGTGCTAGTGAGATTGAGGGGATGCATAGATTACCACCAGAAGGGCTTGTGGTGTGCAAAGTCAATATCCAGAGTTGGGTGGAATATTTGCTGCTATTACATGATGATACTTGTTGTCCCTCTACAGATATTTTATTGTTATAGATTAGCTAATGAAGTTGAAGTTACCATCCATCAAATTGAGGTAAAATTCAGGCCTACTAGAGTGCATTTCAGCCATATATTTTGCAGTGTTTTGATGATAGAAGTGGTTATTTTACTTCAAATATGCACTTGATATTACATAGGTTATAATTAATGTTATATTGTTCCTAATAACAACACAAACCAGTTTTATATCACTGGGAGAAGTTGCAGGGGACTCAGGTTTGATTGGTCACATGTGATAGTGCATATAAACAATGGAGGGCATTTGGTGACTTCATAGAAGTACATGGGAAAGATATGGTTGAAATTTGGGATTGGAGTGTTTGTAACAAAGTTTTGTATAGATATGTTTGTTGGTTTCATGACATTGTTGCACAGAAGTCTAAGTTTCCATATTTGTATAATGTTCTATGGCAAGAGTTATCTCACTTGACAGGTATAGGAGCTAGGCTCTATGGACAATTTAGCATGATTTACCATCTTGGCACAATGAATTCAAAACATCTTGATTTACATTGCTTGAGGACAAGCAATCTTAAGGAGGGAGGACTTGTCATGTCCCCTTTCCAAAAATAGCACTTGCTATTTTTAGTAAGTTTCCCCTATCTAGAAATAGTAAGTTGAGACTAAAGGATAGCTTTGGGGAAAATAATAATTATTTAATATTTTATTTGTTCTAGAGAAATTTCAAATATTATGAGAAAATAAATATTAAATAAATTATATTTGATCCTCATGATAACTCCTTGGGTGTTGGATTTGGAAGGAAACTTGAGTGGTTGAAAAATAAAAGATTTGCATATCTTGCGAGTTGGCAAATCAGGTAGGTGCGAGTTATGAGTTTAATTATGGCATTGGAGGTTACATGCACTTCATGCAAGAGAATATTTCCCTTTGGGTCGTGAGTTTTCTATTTGGCACTTTAATTGCATGCCGGTGCCTTGAAAAATGCATTTTGAGTTGTTAAAAGATGCCTTTTAAGTGGTAGAATATGAAAGGCTAATTTTAGAGATGTTATAATGCATTTTATGACTTTTATAAGTACCAAAATTTGGGGAAAAATATTTGGACGTGAATCTAAATATGGTAGAAGTTTCCAGATGTTCAAGGAGCCTATAAGTATTGTTTATTTTGCATGCAGAGGGATTATTGCAATTTTCACTATTTCCTTGCAGAGTGGATGCTTTGTGCAGCTTTAGTGGACAGGGAAACCCTTGAAGATGGAGCTTGTGGCCGATGGACATGAGTTCCCAGCAATTTGAGGGTAGTGTTCTTGGGTTGTTACATCAATCTCACTTCAGAGGTTGCATTGGAGCAAACGAGATTTAGCAAAGTAGAGTTATTGTGTGTTTACAGGGGTTTGTAATGCATTTGTAGTGTGATTTTTGGTGTTGTTTGTAGTATTGTTAGTAATTTCTGTTGTGTTGGGGTTTGTATGTTTTATGAGCTGATGTACATCATCATCTACAGTGCCATATTCTAGCCATAATAAGTTGCGTGTCATTCTGATGGTTTGGAGACATAATAATGATTTATATATTATGTATCTCAGCATTTGGTGTAATGGGTTGTAGCTGAAATTGCATAATTTCTGTAGGAGTTTGCTGTTGGGTTATTTTTATGTATCAGACCTTTAACCATGTGTTTACATCATAAATCTATAATAAAATTGGTTGGGAGTAATCTTTTGATATTTTGGAATGATTATTGTGCAAACTAGTTGCTAGATTTTGGGTCTTGTAACACATATTTGTGTTGTATGTGTAAAAGTCATTTTTAGATTTAGGATTTATATCAAAATCAGATTTGGGGACATTTCAAATAGCCTTTGTCACCTTTGAAGTGTGCCCTGAATTGTCTACCTCTGTTATTTCCTCTGCACAAGAAAGATCCTGAGAAGTGTGCAAGTCTGGGGCTTCTTTGGAACAATCTTGTAAACCTGGGGAGATGTTATGGTGATGGGTTTCTGCACCAAGCCACAAAGGGAGTTCCACCTTTGTGGCTCTTCTCCTAAGCTTGAAATTTTTGGCATTGAGAGGTGGAATGAGCTGTAGAGAAACACATCCTACATATGAAGGAAACCTATTCGTAGTCCACTTGTTGTCTCCAAAATCTTTTTCCCACCTTTAAAGAGATTTCAACAGGAAGACCCTCAGAGAGATTCATTTTAATATAGCCTCGCATAAGTAGTATTGGTAAGATGAATAGTTTCAGGAGAAATAAAATGGTACCTGCCCAAACCATTCACAATAGCCCACACACTATCTATTTCCCAGAACTACAAAGGGAGGTAGGGTAAACGCACCCAGAGAAAAGCTGAATCAAAGGATTCTGATCTAGGATCGAATGACGGATACTAGGGTTTCATACATAGAAAGTTATCCTTGAAATACCACGGACCATGTTTCAGCACCTTCTCCTTATCTCCTAGATAAAGAATCAAATTCCAAAATGAAAAAACCCCTGGCGCAAGGGTAGATGTGGACTTCACCCTCCAAACCAACTGTCATTTCTTCGTTCTCCATTTCTCTGAGATCCAGGCATGTAGTTCACATAGCTTTGGCCAGACTTTAGGGAATATGCAAATTAGGGTATTAGTCTGTAGATAAGCTTCCCGATCATCTATTATTCCATCCAAACACACTTCTGGTCACTTATATGAATGTTGGAAGGGCAAAGATCTACCCTTAAAACCATTTGTGCCCTGCTTAAAATTTCTTTTACTTGCCAATCTTCACTCCACAAATCTAGATTACCTTTCCCCACGGCATCTTTGAAACTACGCTTTCCCCGTTCCGAAGGAACCCTTTTGCCCTCCTTCCCTCCACTCTTCACAGAATTTTCATCCACAGAGGTGCCAACAGGCAAAGGATGAAAATTGGCATCATTCGAAGGGGATAAATTACCCCCACTAGCCAGTCCGCCGTAGGCCTTCTTCACAAAATTAAGAGACATTTTGTTAGCAGACAACCCAATTCATAGTATATTAATTATTAATTTAAATATAATATAATCATATAACAATTAAATTATTTAAATATAATATACTTTTAATATTATTAAAACATTAAATATTATATAGTGTAAAAGTTACAAATATTTCTTTTCAAACTACATTTACAATAATTAATCAAAACAAAACTGTGGAAAGTCTCAACCTTTTTTAAAGGATGAATACTTACTATTTAATATTATATTAAAACTAGCAATTGCACGTTAGGGTGCAATGGGTACGCCAAAATAGCATATAGAAAAGAAGTAATTAGTGGTATAGTGCATGACCATTTGTTATACTTGGGAAGAGAGCATACACTTTTGGCTAGGGTGAGGGTGAAATGGAGTGGATTAAATATGTCGACATGATTAACAATTTAGTTAGTTTTGAATAACAATGGGTAAAATTAGTTATGGAAATGACAAACTTTTTTTCCTTTTTTTTTTGCTTTGGTAAACTATTAGCATGTGTATGGACTTTTTTGCATGGTGCATATATGCCTCTTTATCTCTCATCTCTGTATGATCTCTCTACCTCTCTATATATCTATTTGTCCCCCTCTATATCTCTCTATTTCACTTTGTTGTTTAAATAAATATTTATTTTATATATAAAATCTACTTTTATAGTTATGTTTTTTATTATATATTATATATATTATACTTATATAATATAACTTATTAATATAAATAAAATATAATTTATAATTACTACATAGTATATTTTTTAATATAAAACTATTTAAATTAGCCTATAAGAAATCTAATAGTGTAATGGAGGAAGGGGGAGAGGGTTGGAGAGAGACAGAGAGAGGGAGGGGTGTGAGGGGGAGGTGAAGGGAGAGGAATATAGAGAGATGAGAGCATGAGAGAAGGATAGCCAAGAATAGAGAGGGTGAGGAGAGAGAGGGAGGAGAGAGGAGAAGAGAGAGGTACATAGATAGAGAGGAGGAGATAGAGAAATAGGAAGATAGATAGATAAATAGAGAAGGATACAAGATAATTGAAATTTTTATAGCCATTTGATTTCACTAGTTGCATTTTGTTCATTGATTTATTTTTCTTGTTTTTTTATTCATTCTTGCTTGCACATTGTAAAAAATAAAAAGAACTAATGACTGGTAGGTTTAAGTTCTATCCAGTTCTAGGACACATATATTCCTTACATCTATGCTTGCAAAATGTGTGTCTACCTATGAAAGAGGACGATATTGAATTCTATGACTTTCAATGTTTGTATATCCTTTCTTCATATCATCCTTTTATCTTTGTTGGATGATGTAAAAAAAATTATTTAATTACTAATGGGGAATTGAGTAATATTTATTCATGTATACTTGTCCACATTTAAAATAATATCATTTATATGCATTGAATGTCAATGTGGCAATGAGAGAGTCATTAGATTTTAAAGACAAAGGTCATGACTACCCCTTCACATAGCTAAAATCCATTAACACCCAGTGAATTTGATCAGCAATGAGGGTCAATTTTTCTAGGATAGAGAGTAGAAGAAGACTTATTGGTCTTTATACATTTCTAGAAATGGTAAGGATGTAAATAATTGTGCACATGAATCAACCACTATACTCAAGAAGACTCTTGTTTCACTTAGCTTCCAATGAATGGGGCTCCCCAAGAATGAGAGGGGAGGGTAAATCTTAAATTTGATTTCCTCATATCTCTCTATCAAATGAATAAGCTTTATGTAACCATAAAGTGGAACATAGAGATATATATATATATATATATATATATATATATATATATATATATATATATATATATATATATATATATATATATATATATATATATATATATATATATATATATATATACTCTTGTTTCACTTAGCTTCCAATGAATGGGGCTCCCCAAGAATGAGAGGGGAGGGTA
This sequence comes from Cunninghamia lanceolata, assembly GCA_027924645.1. Taxonomy (NCBI): domain Eukaryota; kingdom Viridiplantae; phylum Streptophyta; class Pinopsida; order Cupressales; family Cupressaceae; genus Cunninghamia; species Cunninghamia lanceolata. Next base: position 1,627,170 of record BSBN01001275.1, read on the forward strand.
AATCTTAAATTTGATTTCCTCATATCTCTCTATCAAATGAATAAGCTTTATGTAACCATAAAGTGGAACATAGAGATATATATATATATATATATATATATATATATATATATATATATATATATATATGAGAGAGAGAGAGAATAACAAATGATTGTGAGTTGCAAACAATGGAGGAAACAAAAGGAGGGAAATAAATGCATTTATCATGATGTTCATTACAATAAACAAGTGGAGTCAATGGTATCAAGACAACTATCTTATTTAATGGATAATATTATGGAGAGTAATTTCTTTTTCGAAAAGCAATTACCATTATAGAGAGTGTGTTTTCTAAACATTTAGTGCCCATGGGGAGCTATGCTTATCCTCAAAAGTTATAAAGAAAACAAGTTTGTCCTCAAATGTTGGGTGGATAAAACACATCAAAAGGGTAAATTAATTGAGGTGGAAGATGTGTAGAATTTGACAAAAGAAAGACTTGATGAAATGATTAATTCAATTGGAGGATTTGATCTTATAATAGGTGAAAGCCCCTCAATGGATGGGCCTATTTTGTATGAATTTGAACCATGGATTATGAATTATGTAAGGCATGCAATGCATTCAAATATAACCTAATAGAATAATGAAACCTTCATTTTGTATAAATTCCTTATTTTTCCTAGTCAAGTTCCCACCTAGATTGAAGAGGCTACCAAAAACAAGTATTAAATTTGTTTGCACAATCAACACGGGACTAATTGTAAGTATGGATGTTCTGATTTGTAGACCCATATGGTATTATGGTAATGAATTCTTTATTTTGTATTTGTCTACACTTAAATAGATTAGTAATTTCTTGTTTACTTAGTCATGTTCCCGCAAATTGAATTTATTAGCAAAAACAAGTATTGAAAATTTTTATGGAAATTATTTTGATTATATGCCAATTACAATCCTATGGTTATTAGAAATTTTGATTAGTCATGCTAACCATGGTTTCCTTTTTGAAGAATTGAATGAAAGCCTAGAGGATGTGCAATAAATCAAATTTCATAAAATAAAGCACTTAGATTTAGAAAAGGATTATTATGAAACCCATCACAAGAAACTATTTCAAGAGATAAAGCTCAAAGAAAGTATGTCTTCCAAAGGTTCAAATGTATGTAGAAATTAAAGATATAAATTTTCATTAACCACACCATGTTAAAGGATTGGGTGGATTTGAAGTTCTAGATCACCTTGTGGGTCAATAGTATAAGTATTGGGAGGGATTCCTAAATAATTAAAAGGAATGAAATTTTATGTGGAGAGAAAGAAATTTATTGTATAGTTTCAATCATGGAGGCAAGCTTAGTGGGTTGTAGAAATGGTTGAATGGAAATATTCTACAAGTCTTGCTAAAGGATGTCATTGTGAGAAAGGTATGTTTTAAGAAGATCCCAAAAGTGTACCACCTAATTTGGTGGATTCAAAAGTGGAATCTTACACATTGAGATTTATATTCTATTTTGGGATTGTTGACTTCTCATGAGGGGTGTTAAAATTAGCCCATGGTTTTGTTGAAATGACATGTGGTTTATAGGATGGCAAAACTTTATAAATATAACCCTTGGCATAGTGTTTTGATATCATTTGGATTGTATTGTTGGGATTTGTAGGCTTGTAGTTTAGGTCTAAATCTATTATGGATTTGTAGACTTTTAGTTTAGGTCTAATGCTATTAAAGTGTTAACACATGGGCTACAACATTAGTGGAGTTTCTCAATCTATTGTAAGCTTATTTTGAAGGAATATATTTTATTTTACTTTTGGTGGTGGGTTTTCTACTCAAAATAGTTTTCCCAAGTACACATATGTCATCTTATATTTTCTATCTCCTTCAATTATTATACTATGTTTAATCAATGTTACATGTGTTTTAGATCAATAAATTTTATTACTTCCCAATGCTCCTAATTTAGGAATAAACATTGTAAAACCAACATTTGGTATCATAGACTTATTTGGATTGATCCCATGATATTCTATATCCAAGTGGATAATAGATTCCTTTTACCGTATTATAGGTTCATGTCATTGCTCAAAATGTGAAAAGACACGTTCTATAATTTCCCTAATCAATGCGAGAAACTTTTAAAAATGGAGTGTGAGAGAAACTATGCTAATGTAAGTTGGTAAAATCTAGTGTATCAGATTTGAACATATCATATAATTTTACATAGGTAATTGAGATTAATAAGTCATGGAAAACATTTAAATTCTTTTCATGTAGTAGTGAGTCAATTGGCTTCCATAGATGTAAAAATAGAAGAAGAGGAAAATTTATCGCTATGATTTTTTCATTATAGCAGACCATCTTTCTATTGTGAATCGTATTTATCTAAAGGAGATCAATATCCTTTCTTTGTTTTGTACAAATAGGGGCACAAAAGTTGTTTTACGTCATTTGGGTATTCCTCTCGATTATGTTGTTTTTGTAAAAAATTGTAAAGAAAACAATCTTATCCTCAAAAGTTGTGTGGAAAAAACACATCAAAAGGGTAAATTGATTGAGTTGGAAGATGTGCAAAATTTGACAAAAGAAAGATTTGATGAAATGATTAATTCAATTGGAAGTTTTGATTTGATAATAGGTGGAAGTCCCTATGTTATCTAATAGTCAACAATAGGATGAATTTCCACATATTGTGAATTGTGCAAGGCATGCAATGCATTCAAATGTAACTTGACAGAATAATGAAACCTTAATTTTTTACTAATATGCAATTCAGTAGATTATAAGTTGGAGGGAGAAAGATAAAGAAGAAGATAGAAAAAGATATATATATATATATATATATATATATATATATATAGAGAGAGAGAGAGAGAGAGAGAGAGAGAGAGAGAGAGAGAGAGATAAGTGACAAGCAACAAAGAGAGGTCGGGAAAATAGAGAATGAGAGAAAGAGAGATGTAGAGAGAGGGAGAGAGATGGGTAGATAGAGAGATGTAGAGAGATAGAGGGACAAAGATACAATGAGGTGGGAGAAAGAGCTAGAGAGAGAGAATTGATAAGTGATAAAGAGAGGGAAATTAGCTCTCCATGCTTATTGTCCAAGTGGTAACTTGTAATGGTTTAATTATCTATTTATTTTAAATATAAAATCTATATTCTAGTTATATTTATTATAATAGATTATATTTAATGTAATATACATTATTAAATATAATATATATAGCATGGGTTGAGAGAGAGAGAGAATTAAGAAATGATTGTGAGTTCCAAACAATGGAGGAAAACAAGGAGGGAAATAAATGCATTTATCATGATATTCATTACACTAAACAAGTCGAGTCAATGGTGTCATGACAAATATTTTATTCAAGGGATGAGATTATGGAGAGTAACTACCTTTTCATTAAGCAATTACCATTATAGAGAGTGTGTTTTCTAAACATTTAACTTGTCCACAGGGAGCTATGCTTATCCTCAAAAGTTATAAATAAAATAGGCTTAACTTCAAAAGTTGGGTGGTAAAAACACATCAAAAGGGTAAATTGATTGAAGTGGAAGATGTGTCGAATTTGACAAAATAAAGACTTGATGATATAATTAATTCAATTGAAGGTTTGATCTGATAATAGGTGGAAGCCCCTATAATATATAAATTTCCATGGGTTGTTTCATATGTAAGGCATGTAATGCATTCAAGTGTAACTTGTCAGAATAATGAAACATATATAATATTGAGTAATAAATATTATATTAAATAAAACATATATAAATATATTTAAATAAATATGTGAATATATATATATATATATAATATTAAATTAATAGAGGAAGTATATATGGTGGGCGACTTAGAGGAGGAGCTAAAGGAGTGAAAGGGGAGGTGGTGGGTAATAGTGTGTCCCACATGATGGGTTGTTTTATGCTAGTTGGGAATGAGCATGAGAATGTGGGATTGGTATTCTTTGAGCCATTAGATGAGGGGTTGGGACATTCTCTTTTCTATGTGAGGCCCCTGATTGAATCCACCCACTATTTTCCTTCACAATCCAAGTGGTTTGGAATTGTCTAAGGCCTCTAATCACAACAAGTCATTTTGTTGCTCATACGAAAAAAAATTCTAATGTGATATAAGTTTGTGATAGTTGTAAACTCTACAAAGTTCAGTGGAAGCAAAATGGCAAGGAAAATGGATGGACAAGCTATTGTAAATCACTTTCCAAATGGAAGAAAAAAGGATGGACAGATTCATTTGGATCATCTTGCATACCTCTCAGGCAATGGAGACTATCAATCCTTTGCACTATCATGTCCACTTTGCTTCACGTATGCAGTGAATGCTTTTGAACCTAAAGGTTTTATTCATCCGTAGGTGCCAATAGTTGGAAAATGTCGATCCAAAAGTTCCCCTTGCTTTCTATATCAAATGAAATGTCATGATGATTTATGTTAGATGAGAGGGACTACTCACTTATGTTGTATGTAGGTGGCAATACGTTAGTATGCAATGGGTACACCGAGAATGGTTGTTGAAAATTGTAAATTACACATGCAAAGTATATTACATCTCCTAAGTAGATTGTAAGGAAGCCTATGCATAGTGGTTTCTATACTATTGTACAATGAACATTGAGAAGTTCTTAATATTGGGAAAAAAATGAAAAAATGGTGTCATTTGTTTTGCATAGAAGTTAGAATTTAAAGTTATGCAAGGAAAAAATGAAACCAAAGTGTGCAGTGGGTAGGCCAAGATTGCATGGAGGGAAAAGAAACTAGTGGTTCATTTACAAATGTGAAACGAACATTGAAGAGTCCATCAAAAAATTGGTGGCATATTTGCTTTGACAAGGAATGTGGGTGCATTGTGAGATGTACACATTATTTTTTTTTAACAAATGATTTGGATGTCTTCAAACACTGAATATCAGAGATCATAATGGTAAAGAAAAGTGACAATCACTCATTAATGTTGGAGGCCATACAAATGAGGTAAACATACATATGACCTAAAAATTGAGTTCATGTATCAATATCCTTAAGAAATGATTATGTCAATTACATACATTTTAAGAAATGATTATATCAATCACATACATTTATGTTAAATAGTACCTTATCTATAACAATAGTAAGAAGAATCTATCCATTTGTAGAGATTGTGAGATTTGTTGTAGGAGAATAAAGGATTTAAAGAACAACATTTTGAGTCAAAATTTAGTTAATATCTCCACATCCATAATCTAGTTTGACAATTGACAACAATGCAAATGATCTAATTGCAATGCATTGCAAAGAAAAAAACAATATGTAACCTCTCTCTAAAAGATGGTTGAAACTGAGCAATATAGTTGACATCTTCACATGTTCCATAATCTGGTTTGACAATATACAACAATGCAAATGATCTAATTGCATGCCTATAAAGAAAAAGCAATCTCTCTCTCTCTCTAACCCATATTTTTCAAAAAGTAAAAATTGTAGTTGAAATTGTAATTGTATAGTGAAACCATTATTCTTGTTTGAATAGTACCATTTGCCATAATGTGAGAATGGTTGGCCATGCTTATTTTTAGTGTATTTGTCTAGTTTCTTTCATTATTTTGATATTTTCTTTAAATGTAACTAATAACCTATCACTAATTTTAGCATGTAGGAAAAATATTTTGCAAACAATACTTACTCATTTTTTCTAGATGATGAAATGCAATGAAGTAGAGATAAATGAAATCAAATATTGATGGATGAAGTAGATGGAATAATAAGGAAAAAATAAATTCCATTTGTGAGACTTAATTTTCTTACCATGATGACTTAAGCTCTCTCTCTCTCTCTCTCTCTCTCTCTCTCTCTCTCTCTCTCTCTCTCTCTCTCTCTCTCTCTCTCCCTTCATATCTCTTATCTCTATCTCTCTTTGTTGTTATATGGAGCCTAATCAGACTCGGAGGTTATATTTACCCCACTTTTATCAGCGCGGTTTCCCCCCAAATTCCTACGGGGTCAAGGGGCAGCGCCCCTTGCAGGGGTTTGGGGGCAGCGCCCCCAAGACGGGGTCAAGGGGCAGCGCCCCTTGCGGGGTCCAGGGGCAGCGCCCCTGGTGCGTTCCTTGTCGCGATACAGGGCGGGGTCGAGGGGCAGCGCCCCCGTGGGGGCTCGGGGGCAACGCCCCCGAAACCTCACACGGTTTTTTATTATTTTATAATGCACCGGAAGTTAATTTTTTCATTGACCGACATAAGAAAACCCTATTTTGTAACCGAAAAAAAGCTTGATAAAAAGCGGCTAAGGGTTAGGGTTTTGATATTGTATTGTAGCATTTTGCAGCGGTATTGAGTTGCAGGGATTGCTGATTGTAATCGGTTTGATTTACTGGATAATAATATTGGACTCTCTGTTTGGTGGATGTAGCCCGAGTTTGGGTGAACCACGTTAAAACTTGTCTCTAGCTATTATTATTTCTGTGTATTTCCATTTATCTGTTTAATCTTTATTTGCATTTAATTGATATCTTCTGCCGGCTAACCCTAACACTCTTTTGCTCTATCTCTTTTATCGTATTCCTCTCTGTCAATCTCTCTAATTATAACTACATTATAGTACTGTCGTAAGACTATTGCATATTTGTTGGAGGTCCATTAAGACATGGTATAGGTACAAGTCTATTTTAAAGTAGTCTCTCTTTATGTCTCTATCAATGTCCCTCTCTCTCTCTCTTTCTATCTCTATGTCTCTCTGTCTATTTCTCTCTCTATTCACTTCTCTTTCTCATATGCATCTTTAAAGAATACAAATTTATTTTCAAAAGTTACTTATTTACAACACTTAGTTTGATATAACGCTATAATTTTATCTCATAAAATCTTAGTAATGTTTTGAGTGCCTACTTGTTCCATTCATCTTGATCCATAATTAAATTGTTGGGATTCGTGTAAGTTAATTTAAACAATTATATATATATATATATATACACACACAATAAATATAATGTATTTTATATATGAGATAATTATAATTGAATAATAAATAGTTATAAATATTAATTATATTATATTATATATATGTGTTTATTTTAGATAGAATCTAATATTTAATTATAAATATAAATATAATATAAATGTTATATATAAAATAAAATATAATTGAGTAATAAATATTTACAAATATTAAATAAATTAATATTATATTAAATGGAACATATATAAATAAATAAGTATATAAATATTAAATTATATTTAATATATATATTTTTATTTAACAATTTATACTAGACAAAATATACTATTTATTTATAAATATAAATATAATATAAATTTTATACATAAAATTAATTTTAAACAATGTTTGGTTTAACCAAAGATCTTTATATTGAAAAGGAGAAAATGACATTGTAGAAAAACGTATACTTTTATAATTTGTTCGCAGCACTCTTTTTGGGTTTACAGCTCATGGCTAATGTTATTAAAAAAACAAATTAACCATATATAAAATATAATTAGTTGATAGGCTTTTATATGTGAGCATTATAGTGTTCGGAATTGTCTCACCCTATAAAAAAAATACCTATATAAAATATAATTAGTTGATAGGCTTTTATATGTGAACATTATCGTGCTCTGAATCAGGGCTTAAATTTGACAGTCACCTTGCCTGTCAAGCACTTTTTTTATGACAGTTATCTATTTAATGTTGCTTGTAAAATACTATGACATACCTTATATTAAGCAGATTATATAAAAACCAAATATATATATCAGCATAATCCTAAATAAATTTTTACAGTTTGTCCAAAATCTTAACTTTCATTTGATACAGTTTTTTTAAAATTTTAATTGTATTTTACAGCAAAAATGTTTAAATACAGCTATACAACTGTCAAATTTAAGCCCTACTCCGAATTGTCTCACCCTGTGAAAAAAATACCATATATAAAATCTAATTAGTTGATAGGCTTTTATATGTGAGCATTATAGTGCTCGGAATTGTCTCACCGTGTAAAAAAAAATTCACCTCGAAAATTTTCTAAACTCATGGGTTATTCCTATGGCTTAAATCTAACTTCACACATCTTTAGCTTCACTTTTCTATCTTCAAATCCAGCTATATATTTCATTTAAATTAATTTTAACTCCACTTTAATAATAAAATTTAGTTCAATTATTAGTCCCAGCTCATTTATCTAGCTTTCTATTTATTGTTTATTCATTAGACCTAGATAATATTTTACAGTATTTTTTCCATTAAAAATACATGTTAATTTGCTTATAGGTACAAGTAAATTTGTATGTGAATTAACCCACAAGCCATCTAGAAGTAGATTGACAATAAACAAACTAAAACAACCAAAATGGTTGATTGACAGAATTCAGGGCATTTAAAAAAATAAGGCAAGAATGAGGAGTTCCGCATACGTGCAATAGAATTGTTGGCACCGTATTTAATTAAGAACAGTCGGTTAATAAACTATAACAAAAACCATAATTGAAGACTATATATATAAAAACAAAAATTAACCATATATAAAATATAATTTGTAAACCCTGGCAACTTGCAACTGTATCCCCCTCCAATTACAAAACTCCCAAATACATGTTTTTTCAGTGGAATCCATTTGGGGCATATACATTTGTGGACAAACACTTTAGCCAGCCACGTCAGATGCCTCCTTGGCAGTCACATCGGCAGAGAGCAATACGATGGATGAAAAAACATGCATGATTAAACCAAAAAAAAGTGTTTCGTCGGCATGGACCGGACCGCGGGCTTATGCTGATCAACTATACCGGCAAACGAAAAACGGCGAGTGAAATATAGCCTGCAAAGCAAAACCGGTGACCAGAAATCAGCAACGAGATCGACGGACAGCATTCTTTCAATCGTCTTGCACGGGTATAAGACATTCGCAGCGGTTGATTTGCCAAGTCAGGGCTTTGGTTGCCAAAGGGAACGCCTTGGGCGTAAATATGGTAAAAAGGTGGAATGGTATAATAGCACACCCACTCACTTTAAAAAAATAAATTTACCATACTTCATTTTGGCAATGTGAATCTAAAAAATTATGACAACGTGACAATTCATTTACGGTCTTGACAAAGTCTGACACAAATTAATATGAATAAAAACAAAATGAATTAATATGAATTGAAGTATCATGCATCCAGAATGTTGGATAGCCACGGTTCCTCATATGAGCCGCGTGAAATCTTGGAATGTACATTTATAGTGCCGTAAGTTCATTAAATACTTCATCTCCCTTATTGTCTTATTCTCCTAAGATTTTCAAGGAGGCTACGGTTATAAACTTTTTTTTAATGCCCCCATGTGAGGTCTAAAGAAAGTTTCTAAAGTCTCTTTTTCAACACTGTAAAGTGGGACCCTTTTTTCTTAAAGTTTTTTTTCTGGGTAAAAAGGTGTTAAAAAAGATTTGCTAGTGATAGGGACACAGGGAATAAGGTTGTTCATTAATTTTCCACAGTCCATGATGTTGTAGATAATGCTTTTGGATTTGATTGTGTATAATTGTTTTTTTTCAATGTTTCGGGTCACACTCAGTGAACCATCATCAGGAAAAAGAGAGTTTTCCTCAATGTTTCGGGTCACACTCAGTGAACCATCATCAGAAAATGTTTTGGGTCACACTCAGTGAACCATCATCAGGAAAAAAGAGATGCTCTCTTTTTTCCTGATGATGGTTCACTGAGTGTGACCCAAAACATTGAGGAAAAACAATTACACAGTCAAATCCAGAAGCATTATCTACAACATCATGGACTATGGAAAATTAATGAACAACCTTATTACCTGTGTCCCTATCACCAACAAATCTTTTTTAACACCTTTTTACCCACGAAAAAAACTTTTAAAAAAAGGGTCCCACTGTAATCTCTTTTTTCTTGATCTCTTTTTTCCTGATGATGGTTCACTGAGTGTGACCTGAAACATTGAGGAAAAACAATTACACACAGTCAAATCCAGAAGCATTATCTACAACAGGGAATAAGACTTTGTTCTTCCCACGCACTACGGGAGAAGACCTAGTAGTTGAGCACCCTAACTAAGGTGTTGGGTCAAATATGATGTCACATCAACATGATTTTTGTTAAGGTGTCAAATAGTTCCCAAAAGAAAGTGGACCAATAGGTGTGCATTAAGTCATGTTTTGTTGGTGCACTGATGTGGCATCACATAATTGGTTTTTTTTAGATCTAAAGGGCACATTTCATTCAATTATTAGTACTTATAGTCAACACTAACAACCTTAAAGTCACAACTACTAGTGCTAAACTTTTAACAATATTGGGCCTTAAATGTGTCAATATTATCTCAGCGATTGGAACTATCTCAGGTATTGGGTATTTTCCCCTAGTAGTTTATTTTATTGACCTAATACACTTTTTGAGGATTTTTTTTATGAAAACGAACCCAACTTTCATCCAAATTGTTAGATTTTTAATTTATTTAGACGTTGGAAAGCTCTTTCTAAGCTCTACAATTTGGTAATATTTATTTTGTCTTATTTCAATTAGGGTTATTATAAGTTTAGTATAAAATGTCTCGTTGTTGCTTAGAAGCTTGTAATCACATTGATATGAAGTGCCATGACCATTTTGTGCTTGGGGATACTCTGTGGGGCATTGTATACGTCAAATTGAGATAAAGTTCCATTTTGGGGGGTCTCTTGCAGGGTTAATCTATGTTTCATTCATTTGAGGAGATAATCATGGGTATTGAAGAAGTTCATCCTTCTATTATTGTACTAAATAGATGGAACTATAAGTCTTGGCGAAAAGAATCCTAAAGCATTTTAGGTGGCTTCATCTCTTGCCCCATCTCTATGAACTTGTTCCTGAACCAAGTTCTTATTGGTGGAAGGACATTTAGGATGACAAGAATGATCATGTCATAGGATTAATTGGTTCTTATGTCGGCATCAACACCATGAAGGTCACCTCGCACATTGAGTGCCCTCACATGACCTTTGGACCAAAGTTTGGGAGATGCATGGAGACTTGAATGAACCTCTTCCTAAAGGATCCTGTTATGGATTGTCTTGTGCCCTTTAATGGATTTCTACCATATCCTCATGATAGAACTAAGGTGCTTGATGAATGGGAAGAGCTTGAACATTGTGATGACATAGAGACTTCTCTTAATGCTCCCTCTCCTATAAAGACTTCATTAGATTATTTAGCTTCTATGACTGTCATTTCAGATTCAGATGGTTCATTTTATTTATCTCTAAGTCAACATCTTGAGGTTGAGGATTCTTCTATTCAAGTATTGGCAAATAAATTTAGTGTGCATACTTAGACATCTTATGTGGACACATCATCTAGGGATGAATAGTGTAGTTAAATGAAAGGAATTGAGACTTCATCTCCATCTTCTCCTTCTTTTGAGTTTTGTGTTGCTTCCAATGGGGCTTCCATTGAATTAGTGCACCAAGACCATATTCATTATCTTCTAGAGATAGCTCATTAGGGTGAGTACTTGACACATCTTTCTGGTTTGTTTTGTGAGTCTCTTCTTACATGCTTGGAGGACACCATTGATGACTTGAGATTCCTTTTCAATTACAGTTCCATAGTAGCTTTATCTCATCTTCATCTTTGGTTTCTATTCTTCATCAGTTTCTACATCATTCTAAATGGTCACTTTCTTTAGTTGGGCCTAGAAATCCCAATTCGATTGTGACTCTTTTCAACACTATCATGGCAACATTTGAGTAGTTTCTAGAGACATTCATCCTATTTCTTCTCTTATTCCACCTTTGGAGTGAGAACTCAATAGATTTGCACCATGAGGTTTCTTTCTTATGAAAGGAAGATGCATTGTTTGATGTAGAGGGACCTACTCCAATACTCATTATGAGACCATCTACACCTACATTCTCTCTTTTCTATATGGGGTCATTAATCTTGTAGGTGGCTATTATTTTGGGGAGCTACATGGTCCTTCTCTCTTTCCCTCACTTCTTTGGGGGATTTTCCCTCTCTTCTTTGGAGGGGCTTCTCTTCGTTTTCTTTTGGGGTTATTATTCTCTATAGGAGGGATTCTTATGTACATGGGTACCTCATTAGGCTACACATTGGTAGGACCCATATTTGTTCACCAACCTAAGCTACATTTAAGAGGGGTGTTGGTGTAGGTTTTTATTTATTTATATTAGTTTATTAGTTATTTTCCTACTTCTAGTTTAGCTTGCTTAGGTAGGCTCATTTTGGGAAATAATGGTGAGTGTAGGAGTGGTGCGTCTTTATATTCCACCTTCCACCTTTTCATTTCTTATAAATGCACTCATCTATATTTGTTTTTTCTATTCTATTCCACTCATTCATTCTCTTGCATTGTATTTTGCTTTCTTGATTAACATGAAATAGCATTGTGGCTACCAATAGCATTTGATCTTGGTTGTTTCTTTGCTTATTGCCAAATCCAACACATAATTGGATCATGTTGATGAGTGTTTTAGCACGCAGCAATGCAGGTGTGATTGTTGGTTTCACACCTCTCTTGAAAAGTATCCTACCCTAGGTAAGACTACTCCAAGGATAATACAACTAGGTCTTAGCTTGCTTGGAATCTCTTAGTTGGTATGTTCTAGCTGTGCCTACAAGGGGTCTTACATGCAACCTACAGATCTTCAAGTTGGAGCAGCAAATACACATAAACCCTTTATGTTTCCAGTTGATAAAACTATGTCAAATGCTTCTAAAATTCCTAATTTAACAATGTTTTTTTAAGAAAATGCAAAACGTATAGGGTTTAGAGGAATCCTAAGTGACATTTACAATGCATAGATTTTACTTTAAGTAGAGAAATGCTCTGAAATTTAACTAGTTCTCTGAGTTACCAAACGAAAAATGATGTTAAGTACTACAGAAAATAGTGCTATCTTCGATGGATACTTGAGATTTTCAAATTACACTCATTCATTAAATACCCAATGATTGACGCAATTTAATTCACGAAATGTAATTGAACTGAGCACAACTGATAAGTCCAGACTAACTTTACATAGCTATATACCATCAGTAAATAACTAAAAGTATGTACTAGAGCATTCATCAAATACTTTCAACAAACCATAAACCTTATAAAAGCACAACTAACTAACTATGGGAGAGCAATAAACGAACCATGAAAACCAAAATGAGCCAATACGAAATACAAATTCTCAAGATAATTGCAGAAACTTGCTTTGTATTACTTCAAATGGTAGAATGTCAACAATTCGGTATCAAAATCTCTCTTACAAAAAGAAGAAATGGTAACCCTTTATATAGGAAAGCAGCATACCGAGTTTTTCAAATGAACGGTGGAGATCAACTCAACACCGTTGGTCCAGATTACATCAATAAATGCAAGAACAATAGCTCATATCAATTCTTGGATTACACTTTGTCTTTTATGAAAAAGATGAAAAACAGCCTCCAAATACATTGAATCTAGTCAATTTGACTAGCCAACTCAATATGTTAATGGAAAAGAACATTTTTAAAGCATAGAAGAGACAAAATAGAGTCACATGCTATCCTAAATATAGCAATTTGCAATAATGACGGAATTACATTCCAAAATATTCAAAAATATCAAGACTCTTCATCCAAATTAACTTTGTCTTCTTCAGCCAGCTTATTGCAGTAGTTAAGCCATGCCTCGAGCGCAGGATTGATCTCCAAGGGGTCTGGATTCTTCAAATGATTGACCCGATACATGAACATTTCCAGTTCCTGACTAAATCTATTGTATATCTTTTCTATCTCTGCCCTAGCCTTGTGGAATGCCTTAAATTCAATTCTGAGGTCACTAACCTTATCCAATCTGTCCTCCATGGCTCGCTCAGTACTTTCAAAAATTACCTTATGTAATTTGCTTTTACACTTATCGATATCATAAGGGGCATAGTCATTATAGGATGTTTCCAGGCAATCCTTCAAAGAATCATTGATATTGTATAGAATTGATCGCAACTCTTCATCTGCTGGCTTATATGCTTCCTTTATGTTTTCAAAGGTTTCTTTCCTCAAAAGTAGCTGTTGATACCATTCAATGGCCTTAGACAACTTGTCCCCAGTTAGAATATTTTCAACTAACAAAGTCTGGGCAGGCAAATCTCCGATGCTCTTAATCCGAGGAAACATGTGGGAGTAATATTCATCAAAGGAGTCACATTCCTCACACAGATCCTTCCATTTCTTATGAAGTTCAACCAGCTTCTTGTGCGCTTGAGCAGAGGCATCAATAGTCTCACATCCTTTTTCGAATACTCTAAACAACCAATTTTCAATCCCTTGAGACTTGGCCCTTACCTCGCCCAATTTTTCCATTTCATCTATAGACAGGAAAGTGGGCACTGTATATCTCCTCCTGCATCAACTAGTTTGATAAAAAAAAATGGAGACAAGTACAGAGTTCTTCATTTTGTTGTTTTAACTCCTTTGACATCTCATCATATCTAACTATTCTAAAATTAAAGTGACTGATCCTTTAAATTCATTCACTCTTTGAGCACGAGTGGCGGGTCCCAAATCAACTATTGAAATTGCATAGTCCTCTGCCCTAACTTGTTCTCTAGCTACATTTGCTGGTGGGACAACTATCTCTACAATTCTAGATCCTAATTCATCCTTATAAATTCTGGACTACATCTTTGCTTTCTTTTGCTTTTTGGGCCTTTGAGCCTGGGACAGGAGAGTGCTTAAATCCAATTGCATTATCTCCATTTGTGGCTCAGGATATGCCACTCTGCTTTGCAACCACTCGAGTGCCGAAGAAGATGATTTGTTCAATTTAGTGGTTTTGTCATCATTAGTTTTAGCAAACTCCTCAAGCGATCCCTGCTCATGTTCTAGTTCCTTATCTTTATTTCTCTTTTTCCTTTTCTCCTTCATCAGCCAAGTTCCTCCAATTTACCATCATATTTTCTTAAGCTGCTTTGAAGACTTCTTGTGTTTGATCCTTCTCTAGAGGGCTATCAGATATATCAATGATTTCAACATTGACTGCCTCAGTCAGAGGTTCATTTGGAACTTCATTACTTACCTCCACTAGTGCATCTTTCTCTGCTTCAGGCAATAGTTTAGTTTCAGGCTCTTGCAAACCCAATTTTGCACACACTTTATCAATTCTGGGCAGCAGAGGTACGGCTAAGGCGGTTGAATCTATGGGTATTTGTGAAATAGGAACTGCAAGGATATAGGTGGTGTAGGTAAGCTTGTCTGCATTAGATTAGCTAATACTACTGACAGAGTGGAAGAAATGACAAGGGGAGAGGGAAAAGGTAGTGAAGGCAAAGGGATAGAAGGTGAAAGAATGGTGGAAATGGGAGGTAGTGTCGTGGTGGTGGATAATTGAGTGGAAGAAGTAAAAGGTGAAGGTGTAGTAGTGGTGGAAGAACATGGAGTGGCAGTAGTGGAGGAAATGGTACTGCTAGGGGTGTTGGAAGATATTGCTAATGAACAGGAAATAGTTGAAATGGAGGAAGCAAGAGAGGTGGTAGCAGAGGATGTTTCTTGGATAACAATAGCTAATGTTGTGGGTGAAGGTGCAGCAGCAGTAGAAGCTATAGAGGTGGAGGTAGCCATGTTTACACTTGGAGCAGTGGGAGATGGGGAGGCTGGTAGACTAGTATCTACTTGAGTAGCAGCATCTTCCTTAGTTACCTTCTTTACATTAACTTTCTTGGTTTTGGAAGCCACCCCAGGACCACTTGGCATATCTCTTTTCTTAGAGGCTCTTGTCCTGGTGGAAGGAGGCTGGTCTTTCTTAGGAGGAGGCTTCGCATATGGCTTCTTAACTTTCTTTGCCTTCTCTGCCAAAGATGTATGTTCCTCACTGTTTGATTTCTGCTTCTCTACTGGCTCTGCCTCATCCGTGTTGTTTATTGGTTCATCTTCTTCACCTCCAAAGTCCTCTGATTCTAATGCAGTGTATGTAAGCTACACTCCTTGTCTCTCCAAAGTAGCTACCTAGCCTCTTACCCAGGCCTTGTTCAATCTGATTGGTTCTTTCATTATGATATCGAAAGAACTTTCCTCTACATTAGCCCAATTTGGCAGTGGGATTGATTGACGGTATTGGGCTTCCTAGGTTCCTCTGACCATGACATTTTCATCATCCTCTAACTGGTCAGGTACTGCAATAATGTGGAAGTTCCTAATGAAGGCTAAAGATAGCCTTGAATGATCCTTTTTCATTACTTCGTAATCATCCATGCAGTTGGCCCAAAAGTCCTCAATATGTATCTTGTGAAACAATTTCTTACTTACAAATCTTTCCATCACTTTATTTGGATCAAAGTGATCCCTTGCATTGTAGTAGTGTAGGTTAAGAAGTTGAAGTTCCTTATCAGAGTGTTTAGCTGATGCCAAGGAAGGGCATGCATAATTCTCCTTACCAAACCTGATGGGAAACTGAATATTGGTTCTGTGTAAGTGCTTGAGTTTCTCAAGACAAGGTATCAATTGCCTAGTCAATTCTAAGAGCACTATTTTATCATCAAGATATCTGGGAAGTCTATAAGTAATCCCAGTGAAACCTTGCACTCTTAGATATGTAAACTTTTCAAATTGGATGTACCACCTACCATATCTGGCTACTTCATTAATTGCTTCAGTGGAAATCCTCAAGGCTGTATTACCTTGTAGCAATCTGACTATATACATCGTAAAAGCATCATTCACCCTTTTTAAAATACATCAAAGATTGAGATGAGGTCAGCTGAGGGTAACACTCATATACTTTTACTTGGGTTTCCTCATCATTTCCAACTTCTCTTACTTTGGACAACCCAACATAGTGATTTCTCCTTGCTAGTGCATAGACAACATAGGATGTCCATCTAAAGTATCTCTTCTCTTTGAAGTTGCTGAAGGCCTCATGAATGTTATCACTAAGGGTTTGGGACCAGTGGAATTTAGTCCCTTTCAGTATCTCAGTTATGATGACGAACATCCATTCCTCAAAAGTGGAGGCTGTTGGTAGCCCATATATTCTGCTCAAAAAGGTTATCAAATCCCCAATCTCATCGTGGAAGTCACTTCGATATAGCACTTGGGGAAATTTACTCATGGTAGACCTTTTGCTTTTCACCCAATGATCATTCATATGTTTTCTGCATCCATTCACATCCTTATTGTAAGCCTCCTCTAATCCTTGTTTGTTTGGCATGGTCATAATTGTGTGCCATGGAATATCAAAAGTCTCAGCCAGAGAGGGTGGACTTAAATCAGCCAGGATATCCCCATTGGTAGTTTGAATTATCCTTATCATAACATCATACCTATCTGCACATGTTACTATCAGCTCTACACACTATACTGAGGTAGGGAAGGCAACAACTTGTGCAATACCACTGTCTTTAAGTGTTTTGGCCCTAGGAGTTGGATTTGGGCCAAAGATTCTCAATCTAAAGTCATCCAAGTCTATGTGACCTAGATCTATGTCTCCTACATCACTCCATTCAGAGTGAATCTTTGTCTTTGGAGGGATTCCCTTGTACTTCATCGTTTGAGCTCAGGAAATCATCTAATCTGCAGGACTAGACCTTATAAGTTTGATACCTTAAGAACTTTCTACAAACTCCTAAGTTTGAGATCTAAGATTACCAAGTGGACTACTAAACTTTTTTCCATGTTCAAAATGAATTTAATGAATCTGCTAATGCTATTGATATGCCTTTTAAAGAATCATAAATCTAATAGTTTATTATCATTGCACTTACTTCATAGCAATTCACCATTAATGCATGCAAAGAAAACCATCAATGTTGCAAGAAATCTCATTGGAAGCATGAAAAACATCATTACCTACGTTTGCAACATTAATTACATCATTTTAGACATCTTCCCTTTTGAAAGTTCTTTAAAAACAATCATTTTTTACCATTTGCGCTAATTTCAGGGTCAATTGACCTGTATGCAGGAAAGCACTACTATTGAGGTCCATTGACCTCAGTAAGGAAAATGGGCTCGTCCGACCAAGGATCTATCAGTGTTTATATGTTTGTTTGCCTTTGCACGTGTTTCTTGATTGACCGACTTGCGCGACTTTTGGTGGTCACCGACCTTAAGTTGGTTGTTTAGTCAGTCGGTTAGAATTTTAGCGCAAAGCCGTTTTTCTTGTTTTCTAGCAGGATTTTGGGACATCACCGACTTGCAGAGATATTCTGGGTGTCTGACCAAGTCAGAGACAGAGTCTGTTAGTGCAAGGTTGGTGCAAAAGGTTTTTAGCGCTAAGTAGCTTTCTAAAGTTTGTGAGGTTTGTAGGTCCTGCCGATCTAATCAGTTAACGTGGCAAAAGCTATGTAGGTTAGATGTCAAAGTTTTTAGCACTAAATGGGTTTTAAAGCGCAGCACAGGTTTTCATGGCTGCCAACCAACTGGATGAGCTAAAATGTTTATAAGTTGGTCGGTCTCAAGTTTGGTGCAAAGGCTAGATGATTCTCCAGTTTATGAAAAGGTTCAAATTTTGTCCAAATTTCGTTCAAGCCTGGTTAAGTTATTCTATTTAGCCCATGGCAATCCAACTATGTTTTCAAGGAGAAGTTTAAACTAGGCTTTGAGGGAGAAACAAACAATTTATGCATAAAACCCTAGTTGAAACCCCAAATGCGTTGCTCAGAAGAAAAATGTACTTGAAAGAAACCCTAACTGCATACAACAAAAGCTCAAAAGGGCGAGGTAAAAACCCTACCTGGTTAGTTGCAAAAAATATGTCTCAGATACACAGGTAAGAGATGGTCGTGGGATCGAGTTCGAGGGCAATAGTGGTGAAAATGCTTGACAGGTTGCAAAGGGGCTCTCCAAATCTTTTATCAAAATGTAGAAAAATGATTTAAACAATGCAAATTAACCCTTTATTATTTTGGGCCAAATCGCCATTAATGCGTGATGTACGCAGTGTCAGTTGGAAGATTAGGGTTTCATGCGACTTTTCGTTCACTCTGACTTGGCTGGGAAATTGGGTGTGACAGACTTGGTCGACGAAAGGTCTTTTTAGTGCTGCAATAACAGACTCAATTTTATGTCTTTTGCGAGACTTTGGGACTCTTCAGACTTGCAGACATTTCGATATCCTCTGACTTAGTCAGCGATCAAACAATATAGCACAAGTCAGAGATAATTGATTTAAGCGCAAAAGTTTCTCAAGAGGAAAACTAGCACCTGAGTCAGTGATAAAGGTTTTTAGTGCAAAGTCAGTTGGGAGGTAAAGCAGCACAAAGGTTAGTTGGAGAGCAATTTAGTGCAAAAGGGCTATTCAAAGTCATTGGAAGAGATACAAAGATCTAACTTAGCAAATCCTTGAACTAATTTTCAACATCATCATTCAAAAATGGCAAACATGCACTTTGACCACTTGACTACTTAGGAGGTGAAAAATCCTTCTTGACACTCTAGACCAAATTTGAAAGAGGGGGTCCCTAGTTTTTGAAATGGGGTGTGTGTGCGAGGCACAACAGATCCTTGTATCACTTTTTGTAATAAGTGAAATCTCCTACCATTCTCTCTTTACTTTCACTACTGTGAGTGTAAACCACCTCCCAGGAGCACAATATGCAAAATAAACACCTTCACAATACGAGAGAAGCACAAGGCTATTTCACCAAATAGATGAGAAATATTGAGATATGAGATGTTAAATAATGTACAGAACCTTGGTTATAAAGGCAAGGAGAAAGCCGGTAAAGATATAACAACAACTACCAAATAATAAAATGCACTAATAAACTAATATCTAATAATGTTGGATGCCTAAGTAAAACTTAAGCAAAGTAAATGGTAAAAACTCATTTACTCCAACACTCCCCGGGCCTTAAGTGCAACTTAGGGAGATTATTATGCAATATAAGCAAGGTGCAATATGGGTTCCAGCTACACAACCATGTTAGGTACCCATTTACAATGCAAATGCGATGAAATGCAATCTCTCACAAGCAAAGAAAAGGAGAAAACCTTGTGGGACAAAACTCCTTGCCAAAAGAGAGAAAACGAAACAAGATGATGCATGGAGGACTCACTAATACCCCCCAAGGACTACATACATCATGTATATACAATCAAGAATCCCCCCATAGGAAGGAAAAAGAGAGACATGATATCCCTCCCATAATGAAGAAGCTCCAATGCTAATGAAGTATGCCTGGAAACAAAAGATGATCCAATGCCTACAAGCAACACCTCTCCCCTTAGGAAGAAACAAGTCCACTGAATGATGTAGAAGCCACTCTGTGTCCAACTAAAGGAAGGAGGAGGGAAGTCTCCAAATAGAAGTCCTTGAATACTAAGGAGGAGTCTCTATGCTCGAATAAGCCACAATATAAGCATGATCAAACTCAACCAAGAAATGTGACAAATCAAGTGAAAAAGAAAACTCATCAATGTCAATCTCCAAAGAATATGTAGATGTATCAACAGTCATGCTGGAACTATCATCAAAGAGGAGAGAAATCCCCTCAAATATGTCTCCCAAATCTGCAAGATGAGACTCCACAAACAAATCTGAAATACCTACCAAATACTCATCTAATAAAGCAAGATCTTGAACACTATGATCAACCTGCTTAAGAGAAGAACTCAAAACTGTAGAAGCAGGAGGTAAAGGAGGAGGAAGCTCAACACTAGTCTCAATAACACCAAGATTCAAGTGGCCAAACTTCTCCTCACAAACATGATTCACCCTTGATGGAAGGGTATGAACATCAGCCAAAGGAATATCATCATCAAGAGCAAAATGAGAAAAATAATACAAGCGAGATACATGATCCACAACTCCTATAAAAATAATATCTCTAGTCTCTATGTCCCAAATGTATACATGATCAGGAGTGAACTCAATTGTCTTACCTTGTGCACCATGAGTAATTTGATAAACTGAAAGGTGATTAGTGGTGAAGGAGGGTACACAAATAACATCATTAAAACATTCTTCATCAATATCAATAGAACCTTTCCCACAAACCTTCATGTATGTATTATTACCCATCAAAATATTAGATGAACTACAAGTCTCAAAAGAAGAGAACATATCCAAAGAAGATGCCATATGATGAGATGCACCTGAATCAAGAAGTCATCTCCCATTTTTAGGAATAGTGGAAGCCAAGAGTGCTTTACCTTTCATCCCATCAGGAAATCCTGCATTCCCTGACTGTGTAGATGAAGATGCTGCCAAATGTGATGTGGAAGGAGAAGAAGGAGAAGAAGACTCTGATGAGGGTAGCGGGATGTTGTTCTTATGAAGAAGGTGAATAAGATCATCAATAGATTCTTAGTATAACACCTATGCTCATCATGTCCAGATTTCTTGCAATAAGCACATTTGATCTTCTTCTTTTGTGATGGTTCCTCTTTAGAAGAGGTCTTGGTCTCAGGAGTAGGTTGTGAAGGAGGATCCTTAACTTTCTCTTTAGACTTAGAATCCTTATACTGTTTCTTGTCCTTGCCACTTGAAGCCTTAAGATCTTTTGCGAGAAGTGATTGAGCTCTCGTAGGTGTCAATGTGCCCATTTGTGCCAACTTTTCTTGTTCCCTTGTGATTTGCACTACAAAACCATCAAGAGAAGGCATTTTGTGTGCACTACCTAGAGCATCCATGGTAGCATAAAATGTAGAAACAAATATAAAATAATCAGGACCTAACTTAGAGAGAGTAGATAGAATCAACTGCTCATCATCTTTTTTAACCCCACATTTAGACAACTAAAATCTGGGAGAATTAAGCTTGGTGAAAAAGTCTTGCATATTGTCAAAATGTCTAGGATCAAGATTCATTAGTTCATTCTCCAAATGAAATTTCCTCATCTTATCTGGCTTACCAAAAAGATTTTCTAAGGTAGTCCAAATATCATTAAGATGTTTACAAGATAACACATGATATCTCAAGTCAGGAGAAATGGACATAATTAGAGTACCAAGAGCTTCATCTCTTTAATCAAACCATTTCCTCTTTTCTAAAACACTTCTGGGTTCAGGATCTTGGTCAAAAGTAATCCTTTGCTACTTTAGTTTCAACAACAAAATCTCCATATCAGATTTCCAGTTAAGAAAATTTATTATAGTTAGAAGTTCTACTTAGGGCAGATCCATGATGAAATAAGAGAATGCAACAAATATCCCTCACAATGCAAACAATCAACCCCTTTGTTCACAAGAATTGAGCAAAACCAATATCAAACTTCAACAGATTAAAAGAACCATAAAATAGAAATATATGAGAGAAATACCTCAGCCACTATGAAGGTGACGAAAATACCTTTCCTTTGATATGCGGTTTGCAAAAATCGGCCTCCGTTTGCAAAAGATATGCAAAAATGAAAAAAAGGACTATAAAGTCACTTTGGAAGCACCAACAAGCACTTGAGGGCTCAATTCTGGTTGCCAATGTGCCACTTCCTTGAGCGGAGGCTAAAATTTGGACCCCTAGGGCTGATTGGATCTCAATAGTCAAAATATGTGGTGGGTTACCGCACCACATGAACTCCAAATCACCAAGTCACCACGCCAAGCACAAGGCACCAACTTCCACGCGGTTTGCCAAATCCAATACATAATTGGATCCTTGTATCACATTTGTAATAAGTGAAATTTCCTACCATTCTCTCTTTACTTTCACTACTGTGAGTGTAAATCACCTCCCAGGAGCACAATATGTAAAATAAACACCTTCACAATACGAGAGATGCACAAGGCTATTTCACCAAATACATGAGAAATATTTAGATATGAGATGTTGAATAATGTACAGAACATTGCCTATAAAGGCAAGAAGAAAGATGGTAAAGATATAACCGACAACAACTGCCAAATAATAAAATGCACTAATAAACTAATATCTAATAATGTTGGATGCTAAGTAAAACTTAAGCAAAGTAAATGGTAAAAACTCGTTTACTCCAACACTCCCCAAGCCTTAAGTGCATCTTAGGGAGATTTTTATTCAATATGAGCAAGATGCAATATGGGTTCCAGCTACACAACCATGTTAGGTACCCATTTGCAATACAAATGTGATGAAATTCAATCTCTCACAAGCGAAGAAAAGGAGAAAACCATGTGGGACAAAACTCCTCGCCAAAAGAGAGAAAATAAAACAAGATGATGCATGGAGGACTCACTAATACCCCCCAAGGACTACATACATCATGTATATACAATCAAGAATCCCCCCATATGAAGGAAAAAGAGAGACATGATATCCCCCCCATATTGAAGAAGCTCCAATGCCGATGAAGTATGCCTGGAAACAAAATATGATCCAATGCCTACAAGCAACACCTCTCCCCTTAGGAAGAAACAAGTCCACCGAATGATGTAGAAGCTACTGTGTGTCCAACTAAAGGAAGGAGGAGGGAAGTCTCCAAATAGAAGTCCTTGAAGACTAAGGAGTCTCTATGCTCAAATAAGCCACAATATAAGCATGATCAAACTCAACCAAGACATGTGACAAATCAAGTGAAAAAGGAAACTCATCAATGTCAATCTCCAAAAAAGATGTAGATGTATCAATAGTCATTCTAGAACTATCATCAAAGAGTAGACAAATCCCCTCAAGTATGTCTCCCAAATATTTAAGATGAGACTCCACAAACAAATCTAAAATACCTACAAAATACTCATCTAATAAAGCAAGATCTGGAACACTATGATCAACTAAAAGTTGATTAGTGGTGAAGGAGGGTACACAAATAACATCATTAAAACTTCCTTCACCCATATAAATAGAACCTTTCCCACAAACCTTCATGTATGTATTGTTACCCATCACAATATTAAATGAACCACAAGGCTCAAAAGAAGAGAACATATCCAAAGAAGATGTCATATGATGAGATGCACCTGAATCAAGAAGTCATCTCCCATTTTTAGGAATAGTGGAAGCCAATAGTGCTTTATCTTTCATCCCATTAAAGAAAATCCTGCATTCCTTGACTGTGTAGATGAAAATGCTGCCCAATGTGATGCGGAAGGAGAAGAAGGAGAAGAAGACTCTAATGAGGGTAGCGAGATGTTGTTCTTCTGAAGAAGGTGAACAAGATCATCAACAGATTCTTAGTATAACACCTATGCTCATCATGTCCAGATTTCTTGCAATAAGCACATTTGATCTTCTTCTTTTGTGATGGTTCCTTAGAAGAGGTCTTGGTCTAAGCAGTAGGCTATGAAGGAGGATCCTTAACTTTCTCTTTAGACTTAGAATCCTTATTTTGTTTCTTGTCCTTGCCACTTGAAGCCTTAGGATCTTTTGCAAGAAGTGCTTGAGCTCTCGTAGGTGTCAATGTGCCCATTTGTGCCAACTTTGCTTGTTCCCTTGTGAGTTGCACTACAAAACCATCAAGAGAAGGCATTTTGTGTGCACTACCTAGAGCATCCATGGTAGCATAAAATGTAGAAACAAATACAGAATAATCAAGACCTAACTTAGAGAAAGTAGATAGAATCAACTACTCATCATCTTTTTTAACCTCACATTCAGACAACTAAAATCTGTGAGAATTAAGCTTGGTGAAAAAGTCCTAGATATTGTCAAAATGTCTAAGATCAAGATTCATTAGTTCATTCTCCAAATGAAATTTCCTCATCTTATTTGGCTTACCAAAAAGATTTTCTAAGGTAGTCCAAATATCATTAGGATGTTTACAAGATAACACATGATAGTACAAGTTAGGAGAAATGGACATAATGAGAGTACCAAGAGCTTCATCTCTTCAATCAAACCATTTCCTCTTTTCTACAACACTTGTGGGTTCAGGATCTTAGTCAAAACTAATCCTTTGCAACTTTAGTTTCAACAACAAAATCTCCATATTAGATTTCCTCTTAAGAAAATTTATTGTAGTTAGAAGTTATACTTTAGGCAGATCCATGAGGAAACAAGAGAATGCAATAAATATCCCTCACAATGCAAACAATCAACCCCTTTGCTCACAAGATTTAAGAAAAGCCAATATCAAACTTCAAAGGATTAAAAGAACCATAAAATAGAAAAATATGAGAGAAATACCTTCGCCACTACGAAGGTGACAAAAATACTTTTTTGTCGATATGCGGTTTGCGAAAATCGGTCTCCATTTGCAAAAGATATGCAAAAATGAAAAAAAGGCCTATAAAGTCACTTTGGAAGCACCAGCAAGCACCTAAGGGCTCAATTATGGTTGCCGATGTGACCACGTCCTTGAGCAGAGGCTAAAATTTGGGCCCCTAGGGATGATTGGATCTCGATAGTCAAAATATGTGGTGGGTTATCGCACCACATGAACTCCAAATCACCAAGTCACCACGCCGAGAACAAGGCACCAACTTCCACGCAATTTGCCAAATCCAACAAATAATTGAATCCTTGTATCACTTTTTGTAATAAGTGAAATCTCCTACTATTCTCTCTTTACTTTCACTACTGTGAGTGTAAACCACCTCCTAGGAGGACAATATGCAAAATAAACACCTTCACAATACGAGAGAAGCACAAGGCTATTTCACCAAATACATGAGAAATATTGAGATATGAGATGTTGAATAATGTACAGAACCTTTCTTATAAAGGCAAGGAGAAACCTAGTAAAGATATAACTGACAACAACTACCAAATAATAAAATGCACTAATAAACTAATAACTAATAATGTTGGATGCCTAAGTAAAACTTAAGCAAAGTAAATGGTAAAAACTCATTGACTCCAACACTCCTCGGGCCTTAAGTGCAACTTAGGGAGATTATTATGCAATATGAGCAAGATACAATATGAGTTTCAGCTACATAACCATGTTAGGTACCCATTTACAATGCAAATGCGATGAAATGCAATCTCTCACAAGCGAAGAAAAGGAGAAAACCTTGTGGGACAAAACTCCTCACCAAAAGAGAGAAAATAAAACAAGATGATGCATGGAGGACTCACTAATACCCCCTAAGGACTACATACATCATGTATATACAATCAAGAATCCCCCCATAGGAAGGAAATAGAGAGATATGATATCCCCCCCATAATGAAGAAGCTGCAATGCTAATGAAGTATGCCTGGAAACAAAAGATGATCCAATGCCTACAAGCAACACCTCTCCCCTTAGGAAGAAATAAGTCCACTAAATGATGTAGAAGCCACTCTGTGTCCAATTGAAGGAAGGAGGAGGGAAGTCTCCAAATAGAAGTCCTTGAAGACTAAGGAGGAGTCTCTATGCTCGAATAAGCCACAATATAAGCATGATCAAACTCAACCAAGAAATGTGACAAATCAAGTGAAAAAGGAAACTCATCAACGTCAATCTCCAAAGAAGATGTAGCTGTATCAACAGTCATGTTGGAACTATCATCAAAGAGGAGAGAAATCCCCTCAAGTATGTATCCCAAATCGCAAGATGAGACTCCACAAACAAATCTGAAATACCTGCCAAATACTCATCTAATAAAGAAAGATCTTGAACACTATGATCAACCTGCTCAAGAGAAGAACTCAAAACTATAGAAACAGGAGTTAAAGGAGGAGGAAGCTCAACACTAGTCTCAATAACGCCAAGATTCAAGTGGCCAAACTTCTCCTCACAAACATGATTCATCCTTGATAGAAGGGTATGAACATCAGCCAAAGGAATGTCATCATCAAGAGAAAAATGAGAAAAAGAATACAAGCGAGATGCATGATCCACAACCCCTGTAGAAATAATATCTCTAGTCTCTATGTCCCAAATGTATACATGATTAGGAATGAACTCAACTGTCTTACCTTGTGCACCATGAGTAATTTGATAAACTGAAAGGTGATTAGTGGTGAAGGAGGGTACACAAATAACATCATTAAAACATCCTTCACCCATATCAATAGAACCTTTCCCACAAACCTTCTTGTATGTATTGTTACCAATAAAAATATTAGATGAACTACAATTCTCAAAAGAAGAGAACATATCCAAAGAAGATGCCATATGATGAGATGTACCTGAATCAAGAAGTCATCTCCCATTTTCAGGAATTGTGGAAGCCAAGAGTGCTTTACCTTTCATCCCATCAGCAAATCCTGCATTCCCTGACTGTGTAGATGAAGATGCTGCCGTATGTGATGTGGAAGGAGAAGAAGGAGAAGAAGACTCTGATGAGGGTAGCAGGATGTTGTTCTTCTGAAGAAGGTGAATAAGATCATCAATAGATTCTTAGTATAACACCTATGGTCATCATGTCCAGAATTCTTGCAATAAGCACATTTGATCTTCTTCTTTTGTGATGGTTCCTCTTTAGAAGAGGTCTTGGTCTCAAGAGTAGGTTGTGAAGGAGGATCCTTAACTTTCTCTTTAGACTTAGAATCCTTATTTTGTTTCTTGTCCTTGCCACTTGAAGCCTTAGGATCTTTTGCAAGAAGTGCTTGAGCTCTCATAGGTGTCAATGTGCCCATTTGTGCCAACTTTGCTTTTTCCCTTGTGAGTTGCACTACAAACCCATCAAGAGAAGACATTTTGTGTGCGCTACCTAGAGCATCCATGGTAGCATAAAATGGAGAAACAAAAATAAAGAATAATCAAGACCTAACTTAGAGGGAGTAGATAGAATCAACTACTCATCATCTTTTTTAACCCCACATTCAGACAACTAAAATCTAAGAGAATTAAGCTTGGTGAAAAAGACCTGGATATTGTCAAAATGTCTAGGATCAAGATTCATTAGTTCATTCTCCAAATGAAATTTCCTTATCTTATCTGGCTTACGAAAAAGATTTTCTAAGGTAGTCCAAATATCATTAGGATGTTTACAAGATAACACATGATATCTCAAGTTAGGAGAAATGGACATAATGAGAGTACCAAGAGCTTCATCTCTTCGATCAAACTATTTCCTCTTTTCTACAATACTTGTGGGTTCAGGATCTTAGTCAAAAGTAATCCTTTACAACTTCAGTTTCAACAACAAAATCTCCATATCAAATTTCCACTTGAGAAAATTTATTGTAGTTAGAAGTTCTACTTTAGGCAGATCCATGATGAAACAAGAGAATGCAACAAATATCCCTCATAATGCAAACAATCAACCCCTTTGTTCACAAGAATTGAGCAAAACCAATATCAAAGTTCAACAGATTAAAAGCACCATAAAATTGAAAAATATGAGAGAAATACCGCAACCACTACGAAGGTGACAAAAATACCTTTATGTCAATATGCAGTTTGCGAAAATCGGCCTCCGTTTGCAAAAGATATGCAAAAATGAAAAAAAGGCCTATAAAGTCACTTTGGAAGCACCTGCAAGCACCTAAGGGCTCAATTTTGGTTACCGATGTGACCACGTCCTTGAGTAGAAGCTAAAATTTGGGCCCCTAGGGCTGATTGGATCTCGATAGTCAAAATATGTGGTGGGTTACCGCGCCACATGTACTCCAAATCACCAAGTCACCACGCCGAGCACAAGACACGAACTTCCATGCGGTTTGCCAAATAAAACACATAATTAGATCCTTGTATCACTTTTTATAATAAGTGAAATCTACTACCATTCTCTCTTTACTTTCACTACTGTCAGTGTAAACCACCTCCCAGGAGCACAATATACAAAATAAACACCTTCACAATACGAGAGAAGCACAAGGCTATTTCACCAAATAGATGAGAAATATTGAGATATGAGATGTTGAATAATGTACAGAACCTTGCTTATAAAGGCAAGGAGAAAGCTAGTAAAGATATAACCGAGAACAACTACCAAATAATAAAATACACTAATAAACTAATATCTAATAATAATGCATGCCTAAGTAAAACTTAAGCAAAGTAAATGGTAAAAACTCATTTACTCCAACACTCCCCGGGCCTTAAGTGCAACTTAGGGAGATTATTATGTAATATGGGAAAGATGCAATATGAGTTCCGGCTACACAACCATGTTAGGTACCCATTTACAATGCAAATGCAATGAAATGCAATCTCTCACAAGCAAAGAAAAGGAGAAAACCTTGTGGGACAAAACTCCTCACCAAAAGAGAGAAAATAAAACAAGATGATGCATGGAGAACTCACTAATACCCCCAAGGACTACATACATCATGTATATTCAATCAAGAATCCCCCCATAGGAAGGAAAAAGAGAGATATGATATCCCCCCCATAATGAAGAATCTCCAATGCTGATGAAGTATGCCTGGAAACAAAAGATGATCCAATGCCTACAAGCAACACCTCTTCCCTTAGGAAGAAACAAGTCCACTGAATGATGTAGAAGCCACTCTGTGTCCAACTGAAGGAAGGAGGAGGGAAGTCTCCAAATAGAAGTTCTTGAAGACTAAGGAGGAGTCTCTATGCTCGAATAAGCCACAATATAAGCACGATCAAACTCAACCAAGAAATGTGACAAATCAAGTAAAAAAGGAAACTCATCAATGTCAATCTCCAAAGAAGATGTAGATGTATCAAAAGTCATGCTAGAACTATCATCAAAGAGGAGAGAAATCCCCTCAAGTATGTCTCCCAAATCTGCAAGATGAGACTCCACAAACAAATATGAAATACCTACCAAATACTCATCTAATAAAGCAAGATTTGGAAGACTCTGATAAACCTGGCTCAAGAGAAGAACTCAAAACTATAGAAGCAAGAGGTAAAGGAGGAGGAAGCTCAACACCAGTCTCAATAACACCAAGATTCAAGTGGCCAAACTTCTCCTCACAAACATGATTCACTCTTGATGGAAGGGCATGAACATTAGCCAAAGGAATATCATCATCAAGAGCAAAATGAGAAAAAAGAATACAAGCGAGATGCATGATCCACAACCCCTGTAGAAATAATATCTCTAGTCTCTATGTCCCAAATGTATACATTATTAGGAGTCAACTCAACTGTCTTACCTTGTGCACCATGAGTAATTTGATAAATTGAAAGGTGATTAGTGGTGAAGGAGGGTACACAAAGAACATCATTAAAAGATCCTTCACCCATATCAATAGAACATTTCCCACAAACCTTCATGTATGTATTGTTACCCATCGAAATATTAGATGAACTACAGGTCTCAAAAGAAGAGAACATATCCAAAGAAGATGCCATATGATGAGATGCACCTGAATCAAGAACCCATCTCCCATTTTCAGGAATAGTGGAAGCCAAAAGTGCTTTACCTTTCATCCCATTAAAGCAAATCTCGTATTCCCTGACTGTGTAGATGAAGATGCTGCCAAATGTTATGTGGAAGGAGAAGAAGGAGAAGAAGACTCTGATGAGGGTAGCAGGATGTTGTTGTTCTAAAGAAGGTGAATAAAATCATCAATAGATTCTTAGTATAACACCTACGCTCATCATGTCTGGATTTCTTGCAATAAGCACATTTGATCTTCTTCTTTTGTGATGGTTCCTCTTTAGAAGAGGTCTTGGTCTCAGGAGTAGGCTGTGAAGGTGGATCCTTAACTTTCTCTTTAGACTTAGAATCCTTATTATGTTTCTTATCCTTGCCACTTAAAGCCTTAGGATATTTTGTAAGAAGTGCTTGAGCTCTCGTAGGTTTCAATGTGCCCATTTGTGCCAACTTTGCTTGTTCCCTCTTGAGTTGCACTACAAAACCATCAAGAGAAGGCATTTTGTGTGTGCTACCTAGAGCATCCGTGAAAGCATAAAATGCATAACAAATATAGAATAATCAGGACCTAACTTAGAGAGAGTAGATAGAATCAACTACTCATTAGCTTTTTTAACCCCACATTTAGATAACTGAAATCTGGGAGAATTAAGCTTGGTGAAAAGGTCCTGGATATTGTCAAAATGTCTAGGATCAAGATTCATTAGTTCATTCTCCAAATGAAATTTCCTCATCTTATCTCGCTTACCAAAAAGATTTTCGAAGGTAGTCCAAATATCATTA
This sequence comes from Cunninghamia lanceolata, assembly GCA_027924645.1. NCBI lineage: Eukaryota > Viridiplantae > Streptophyta > Pinopsida > Cupressales > Cupressaceae > Cunninghamia > Cunninghamia lanceolata. The sequence goes on from BSBN01001275.1 coordinate 1,657,974, forward strand.
GGATGTTTACAAGATAACACATGATATCTCAAGTCAGGAGAAATGGACATAATGAGAGTACCAAGAGCTTCATCTCTTTGATCAAACCATTTCCTATTTTCTACAACACTTGTGGGTTTAGGATCTTCGTCAAAAGTAATCCTTTGCAACTTTAGTTTCAACAACAAAATCTCCATATCAGATTTCCACTTAAGAAAATTTATTGTAGTTAGAAGTTCTACGTTAGGTAGATCCATGATGAAACAAGAGAATGCAACAAATATCCCTCACAATGCAAACAATCAACCTCTTTGTGCACAAGAATTAAGAAAAACCAATATCAAACTTCAATGGATTAAAAGCACCATAAAATAGAAAAATATGAGAGAAATACCTCAACCACTACGAAGGTGACGAGAATACCTTTCCGTCGATATGCAGTTTGCAAAAATCAGCCTCCGTTTGCAAAATATATGCAAAAATGAAAAAAAGGCCTATAAAGTCACTTTGGAAGCACCAGCGAGCACCTGAGGGCTCAATTTTAGTTGCCGATGTGACCACTTCCTTGAGCGGAGGCTAAAATTTGGGCCCCTAGGGCTGATTGGATCTCGATAGTCAAAATATGTGGTGGGTTACTGTGCCACATGATCTTCAAATCACCAAGTCACCACACTAAGCACAAGGCACCAACTTCCACAGGGTTTGCTCAAGGATTCCACATGTAGGAGAGACCTTTCACAGCCACATGAGCCTTGCTCATAGTTATGAAGGCTATTTCAATAGCCAAAAATTGTGTTACACTGTTAATGTGGGACTGAAGTCCCTACCCACGCCCAAAGGAAACTAGACTCACTACACTTCCACTACACAATGAAAAAACCCTAAACAAATATTTGTTGCAAACTTTAAATTATATAAAGTCTATTCAATATAATATATATCAGCCAAAAGAACAATTTATCAACATAATAGATTTGCCACCAAGATCTTATATTTTTTTTCCCTCATGTGTTATAGCATGATCGAGGAGATTAAATAATGCATAAATGTCTAGGCCAGTGATTTAGATGAAGAAAACCAATCATTCTAAATACCTCCAACTGGCTCCTTTAGTGTTGACAACGCTTTCCAAATGCCTCAAAAAGCCCTACGTGAGCATCACATTGGACCAAGGAGTATGCAGGCATGTGTGAGCACCAAGATGTGCTGAGGAGTCTGCAAGCCTGCGTGGGACTCTTGTGAGGCCATGTTCAAAGATCACACCTTCCGTGAAGATAGTATCATTTGGGCAACAAAGATATGCATGTACATCACTTCGATCTGCACAATTTTATTCTCACAGTTCACCTTGCAAATGGCTATGAGAATGAAATTGCCAGCCACTCAGGAAAATCGATCAATCTCAAATTTGGTGAAAACTCTCAAAATAAAGGAGTTGCAGGATTGATGGCTCTGATACCATGTGAGTGTAAACCACCTCCTAGGAGCACAATCTGCAAAATAAACACCTTCACAATATGAGAGAAGCACAAGGCTATTTCACTAAATAGATGAAAAATATTGAGATATGAGATGTTGAATAATGTACAAAACCTTGCTTATAAAGGCAAGGTGAAAGTTGATAACCGACAACAACTACCAAATAATAAAATGCACTAATAAACTAATATCTAATAATGTTGGATGCCTAAGTAAAACTTAAGCAAAGTAAATGGTAAAAACTCATTTACTCCAACAACTACTTTTGAAGATAACTCCTTCTCAAGCAAGTTGTAATTGATCTTTATCTCAAATTGTGTGATAAACACTACTTGTTGCATTATTTTCTTTCTTTTTCAGGTTTCAATGGAGTGCTAAAGATAAGAAAAATTCAAGAATTGTTTGTTACTTTACATGGACTAGATATCTTTTTACTATTTGAAAAATATTTTACTTTACATGTTGACTAATTGTTTACTTTGACATATATCCATCTAATAGTTCACACACACATCAAAGTGGGGGTAAAATGTAATGGTGAATACTGCATACCCATTCCCTTTTCCCTTATGTTTTTGGCTTGTTTTGATTAGAGTGTCCTAAATGTAATAATTAGATTAAAATTTGCATAAATATGTGTGAAATTCACTCATGACATCCATATACTTATCCTATTTATCACTACTTCCCATATTTACATTCTTGATGTCTAGACCTATTTTAAATTCAAATTCCATAAAATGGGCTCATATTTCCCTCCTTTACTAGCTATTGTGAGTTGATATAACACATGTTTATGTTTATGTGTGTGCTTTTTTGTTGTACTTAACAATGCTTATTCACTCATTGAATAATCACAAATGAATGTTGGAATGTGAAGAGAACATCTAGATCTAAGAGCTAAAAGGAGAATATACTTTGCATTGTCTACTTGTGACATCATCCTAGGGTTGTTGCATGCTTTCATGTTGTCTACAAATATTCACTTAGAGTTATAAATCTAGTCTGTCCAAGGGTATGATCTAGGATAACATGAAACTTGCAATCTGATAGATTCCTCAAAGGTGTTTAGAAACACTGTAGTCCTTACTCAAATTTAGACATTAAAAAGTTAATGCGAATCTGTTACAATAATCTATTTTCTATACACAATTTAACTTAGACAAATTCTAAGAATAACCTAGTTTGTATTTCATCTTTTATCTTCCAACACATCTAATAAGTTACAATTCTGAGTTACAGTTCAAAAGTTATGATCAAAACCATGGACAATTATCTATTAACTACCATAATCAACCAGGTACATTCATTTCTATTTATTTATAGATTTCTATTTTCTATTAATGATCTGTTATAAATCTAAATTACGTTAATTTCTTGCTATATTCATTAATTGTAATTCTAGTAAACAATTTCCATTATTTCTTTACAATTATATTGTTTCTAAATTTTGTCAATGCACCAAAACTTCAATAAATATTGGTTGACAAATCTATGTACATTTGTGCTCTTGTAAATAATTATTGAAATGTATTTTAGAATTTATCGTATCATATACCTTAATGGTGAGACAACTTAAGTGAGGTGAGGTGTTCTGATATGAGGGGATTTGTGAACAACTTTAATTACTAAATCTTAAATTTCTCAAAATTTTGGTGGATGAAACCATCAACATAACATGTCTAATCCTGGTTTCATAGGATTCCTAGGTCAATTCACAAAGAGTGGGCTAGAATTAATGTGCAATAAAAAGTATTTGAAAAAACTCAAGCTTTGGATGTGGTAGAGAGCTCTTTTTTGTGGCTTGTGGGAACTTATGGTTTATGGTTTTGGTTTTTCTCTTTTCCTTTTTCTATATTATTTGTATAGGTAATCTAGGAGTTTTCTCCTTAATCCCACCCTTAGGGTAAGTTAGGGCTATTTATATAGTTCTTGCCCCATCTTCAACAACTTTTCTTGTGAGCAATGGTGAATATGGTACTAAAGAGAGATAAAAAATTCATTCCCAAGGCCTTCAATGAGGTAATGAATCTCATACCATGTATATTGTTCTCATTTGATAGATATCACTGATTATGTCTACTAATTATATGAAACTTATAGTTGGATAGCCTACTATGTTGGTCTATGATCCTCACAAAGCAATATTTTAGCATGCATAAGCACATTTGAGATCCCCATGACATTAATCTCATCGAGGTCTAGAATCTCACCAGGGGCTTATTTGTGTTTTCCTTCAAATACCCTCATTTAGTCCATATACTCCTTAACTTGTCCAATTATTGGTTCATGAGGAACACCATTTTGGTATTCTCTCATTAGACCCATGATTTAAAGTTTCTAAGAATTATTTTCTCAATGTTGCTATTTGGGTTGAACTTTAGGGTCTCTCAGTTCTTCTCTAGGCTTTCTTAAGAAAGTCAACTAGACTTTAGGGTGTTTTATATGCATGATCTATAAATATTTTACTTAGGTCAGCCTGAAAGGCGGGTTTGCTTTGAGATGGAGCTCACCTTTGGTCTCAAAAAATATAGTCCAATGAATAGATAATAAACTATGAATGCAAATGACACAAGATCAAAATAACAACATAGAGTTAGTCTCCAAAAGAGAAATGTAAATGCTCATGAAGAAAAAGAGCAATAGGAGAATGTAAAAGCAAATAGTTGCAAAATACAATGTACCCAAGACTAGCTAGGAGGAGAGTATATAATATGAGAGAGGGGAGAGGTGGCAAATATGACCAATAGCCTAAAATAGGCAAGTGTAACTCCCATGGAAGATTCTAACACCTTGCACCCATTCACACTAATACTCACTTATTTAATCCTAAGAAAACTTAATTAGAAGCGTAAGAAAATCCTAGGAATAGGGAAATAAATAACCAACTAGGAAAATAAAAACCTACACTAACACATATGTCAACCACTTGACCATAACATTGTAAACTATCATCTTATTCCACATGCGACTTCTAAGCCTTCTACTGACATACTAGCTCTTCAAGCCAAAGATGAGGGATGATATAGTATGGGAGGGGAAAATTTGTTGAATGCACAAGACAATTGAGAGGGGGGTGAATCAGTTGTAACTTATAATTCCAAAATCCTCAAACACATTTAGATCCACATCAATTCAATTAACCCTTAAATTGTTACGATAATTAAGCATGAAAGAAAATAACATAAACTAAATCAAATCAATGTCAAACACAAGAAAACACCAGATTTATGTGAAAAACCCAAGAAGGGAAAAACCACGGTGAGGATTAGCTCACAGTATAAAGTAATATCAACACCAAAAAACAATAGGCTCACTGCCCAAAAGAAAGGCTCACTTCCAGAATAGAGAAGATAGAGAGGATTGTTACAAGGAGAAAACTATCTCAATGCAACAGGGAATTCCACCGCAACACCATTAACACCTTCGCAGTCACACTGAAGAATTGTAGACACCTTCTGCTCACTGCATCCAATAATCTAACACAAAAAAGCTTGTACTACACCACACATTCTACCACACTATTATTCACATCACATACATTGCATGCACACTCGATCATGATCCCTTAAAACTTATTTATACTGTCTTCAACCTTGAGAACATTCTCCAAGGTCGACAAATCACCTTAACCTAGAAAATTCAAATTAGGTTTGGACCTAAACATTCCCGCAGTGGAAAGGAATGAATGTAGACCACACCACACCTTAGCTCAGATCTAAATCCACTCTTACATGTTACTCAATGCTTTCACAATCACCGAAGCACATCTGCAAGTAGTGTAAACAACCAAATCAGCCAAACTTGTGTTAACACTATGAACTTTTAAGTACACGCTTCCTCAAAGATCAAAAGACAACTTGTGGACCACACACCAAGCTTGAACATGATCTAGAGGCATCCACAAGAACCTAAAAACCAACAAATCCTTTGACAACAACTTTCACCTGACTGAAGTTCACACTAAAGCATTCAAACAACTTTGTCATACATTGCAACTCAAGAAATCAGCTTTCAGAGCACGAAACCATGAACAACTTGAACTAAATAAATATATAAGCATTATAAGCACAAATCTAGAATCATAAAGCCAGCAACAAATCTACGGAGAAATGCGGAGCAAAACAATTTCTCCCAGACACCTCTGCAACACTTAGAAACATAGTCCACACACTAGTGAACACAACTTCCTCTGTACAACTAACCAGAACACTAAATTCAGAATATAACACCTCTTAACATCTTTGAACAACATAGCCAAACCATGAAGACAGATCTTCAACATAGAGGAAATGTAGAGCAAAACCAAAACACTATTATGTAAACCAGAGAGCCACTTCAACACACTATTTCCTTTATTAAACAAATTTTCTCAAAATCACTTGAAAACCAACCAATAGAAACATATTCTTAACATCTTCAGCACCTCTTCAAAGCAACCAAATCATCTTCAGCAAAACAACTCATAGCATTGCAACAACCTCATCTCTACTCAACTAGTTGACACTAATGACAAAACCAAGCTAACATGTTGACATCAATGACAACATTAACTACACATACTTGCAACAAAAACCCTCTACCTTGAAACTCGTTAAGACCAATGAGACAACCTAATGACTAAAACCTAACAATATGTGCATAAAAATGACCAATTTCTTCCTAATTAGGGACCTATTCATATCCACAACACTCAAATTATGTTGGCTCAAGCCATAAGCTCTCAATTATTTGTAAACATTCAAGAGATAGTCTCCTAGAACTACCACAAATTAGTATAATTGTCAACTCAACAAGACAATAGCTTATAAACACTATTTTGACCTCTCATAACTCAAAACTAAAGTATTATATGTCTGGCATGATGTAAATGCAATGTAAACATGAAAAAGAGTACAAACATGTAAGGTAACACACACATAAAAACTAAAGCAAAAAAGATTACTCTAGAGAAACCTTGAATGGTGAAAACTCCAATAAGAGAGAATTTTTTTCCTCATCCCACTATATCATTCATTCATACAAGTGTTACAACACCAATATAGATAATTAGAGTCATTTTAATTCTTTGAAATACATTCACACCTACTACACAACCCTTGTATCTTAGAAACCCTATATTCTACACTTGCAATTTCATAAAGAACATGAAAAATGAAGGTTCTCACATGAGTCAATCCTTCCAAATTTGTGTTTATACAATCTGCATTTTATTCCTTTATCCTTTCATGATTCCACAATGGAAGAAAAAGGATCAAATGAATTGATTCAAGTTCTTTGAAAATATTCAAATTTTGCTATCTATCTTGATAGTCACACTATGGCACCCATACTAATCATCTTGCAGTCACCAGAGTATCGAATAATTTACTATGGAATTTGTACATCCACAAAGGTAGATGAAGTTTCCATTTCCTTTAAAAAGTGGTGAATTTTACATTCTTACTTTTCTACTTAGTTTCCCAATATATAACTTTATTGAAGACTTTGCACCCTTAGCTACCCTCTAAACATCACTCCAGATCGTGATACATCAAAATACACCACTTTTATGGTGATTCTATGTTTCCAAGTCATATGATAACTGATTTACTAAGTGTTTCTCAATGTCCCTATGATATAACAACATTTTAACCCAATTTTAGATCATATCTCCCTAATAAGGAGGATTTGGTCCTCAAAATCTCAAGGACTAATCAAAAGTGGAAATCTATTCCCCACATCATCCTTTGACACCCATTTGGCCTTGCTTAGATTTTTTATAGAATGAGGTCATCCTCCACCTCTAATTATTCCTTGGAAGCTAAATGATCCATATAAATTAAAACAACATCCTCTTCTTCATCCAATATTTAAGGTTAAAACAAGTACAACTTATACACATTGATGACAAAGTAGATATTCATTTAGGCAAATAAGTATAGCCTAAAGAGATTTTCTTCCACCTAATATATGATCTAAAATTGATGTAGGAGCATCCCAGGTTGCAAAGCAATCTTGCATCAACCAAAAATATTTGCATTCTTTCTTTTCTTGCATTTTCAATTCAGTTGTCATTTGCAATTTAAACATTTTCTACTGCATTTTATCGCATCTTCATATCAAAACTTGTGAAGCAGGACGTAGCATCTACATAGTATTATGTACATCATATTTAGATTTCAAGTGATTTGGATTTGGTTCTAGAAAGTTCTCACTATCAGAAGATCATCAGTTTTCTCATAGCAGAGCATCCAGATAGTCAGTTAAAGGAGAAGGTTTGCGAAGCACTTCCATGACTTGTGAAGCCAAATGAAACATCATACACGTCACATATGGATCAGATAGACCTTCCTTAAGGTCCACACCAAGTTTCATGTAAACAGAACATTACCATATGTTGTAGGTCGACCTACTTGTTTCTACACACTATATCTTTCATCAGAGTTTGTAACCTCTTGTGGTCGACGCAAAGGATTCTTTGAGCTTGAAGATGATATATATAGATCTCTTAGATGCATCAAGAAGACACTACTTAGCTAGTAGTTTTAGAATGTGATTTAGAATTCTAATTTCTTTCTAGAAGGCACTTTAATGCCATATCTTGCATATCTGTTGTAACCTGGAAAGCAGGCATGTGAGCCCTTTGATTGTAGCTAGCATGTTGCCAGCATATGAGCATTGTAATTCTTTGATATTCTGAATATATGAATCTTCCATTGAATTCTATGATTTCATTGTTTCTGTTGTGTTTATTCTAGATGCATGGTTTGGACAATTCATTTTGTGAACCCTCTAGCCGTGATTACACCAAGTGGTATCAGAGCCAAGCTTTGAAGCCTTGGGAAGTGAAGGCATTCCATAATATCTTGTGGTGAATAGAATGCTGACTTGAGGTAGTCTACTTGCATTTGTCAACAGAGCACTGATTGTGAGGCAATTGCTACCTTGTAGTCAAATCACTAAATTGAGGCAGTTGCACCAAATCCTAGGAAGAGATGCCGTTGAGGAGGATGCCTGCTATGGCCAATGTTGCTGGAAGAATGGAATAAATGATTGAGATGATGAGAAAAATGAAAGTTTGATTGGATGTTGTAGAAGAGGATAGAAGAAGAGAACTAAACCCTAGACACAAAGATGAAAGTGATGATGAAGAATTTTGATTAGCTGAACAAAATGAAGAAGCCCTAGAAGAAGAAGAATCAGATCAGGCGAAGATGTTGAAAGCTATTTCTAAGATTGGTAAGAGACCTATAATAGATGTATCAAACTACACTGGGAATTTGAATCTTGAGGAATTGATTAATTGGATAAATGACTTGGAGGAATACTTTGAATATGAAGAAATTGAAGATCCGGAGAGAGTGAGATTTGTAAAAAACTAAGTTGAAAGGACATGCTGCTATTTGGTGGAAAGAAGTTCAATTGGATAGAAATAGAAGAGGAAAAGAAAAGATCATAAAATTGGATAGCATGGTGACAAAGCTGAAAAATTAGTTCATACCTGTTGACTATGAGTTGGGATTATTGAAGAGATTGCAAAACCTAAGGCAACAGGAGAAATTTGTGAAGGAGTATACTGAGGAATTTCATAAGATGATCATAAGGACTGGACATAGTGAAGCAAGCAAGGAGAAAGTGGCAAGATACATAAATGGATTGAGGATGAACATTCAAGAAGAACTAATTTGGTGAGAATGACAACAATAGAAGAAGCATATCAGTTTGCCCTGAAAGTTGAAGACAAGTTGAATGAGAAGCATGAGTAAAGGCAGAGAGGTAGAGGAAGTAAATTTCAAAGAGGTAGAACATATTCCAGAGGAGAAAGATCATATGCGGAGCAGAACAAAGAAAGTAGCCCATACCGAAAGGAAGAAAAGGACAATAATTCATACTACAGAGGGAGAGATGACATAAGTTTCTACCACAATAGCAGAGGGAATCATAATTCTTACCACAATGAAGGATATAGGAGAGATCAAAGAGGGTTTGATGAGAGATCATTCAGAGGAACTTGTTTTAAGTGTGGAGGTGAAGGACACAGAGCATTTGTATGTCATCAGTGAAGTACAAGTAACACAACATAGAACAGTGTAAGAGCAGCTTATGTAGAGGAAGAACCTATTGGATCACCTAGTTCTATTGGAAAACTAGAGAAAGGAGAATCATTAGTCATGAGGAGAACACTATTTCAAGCAGAGACAACTGAGGAACCATCGCAGAGGAAAAGTTTGTTTCTGACTAGATGCAAATGAGGAGGTAAATGTTGTAAAGTGATCATTGATAGTGGCAGTACTGATAATTTGGTTTTATAGGAGATGGTGACTAAGCTAAACTTGGAAAGATTGAAACATCCTAAGCCTTACAAGATAGAATGGATTCAAGATGAACACAAGGTACTGGTGAGTAAACAATGTTTGGTGAAATTTCATATAGGATCTTATAATGATGAGGTATTGTTTGATATTATGCTGATGGATGTGTGTCATATATTGTTGGGTAGATAATGGTAGTATGATAGAAAGGCTATACATGATGGGAGAAAGAATACTTATACTATAACATCAAATGGGAAGAAACATATCTTGATACCTTTGGAAGATGAGCCTAAGAGTGAAGTATGTGGGAATGCTAGAATCATTTTGGTTGATGGAAGGAAATTTTTGGATGGATTGAGACATGAGAATATGTATTTTTCTTTGATTCCTAAGAAGTACAGAGCCCTAAGTGAAGAAAATGTTACCAGAAAAGAAGAACCATCACTAGAAGAGATAACTAAATTGTTGATAGAGTATGAAGATATAATATCAGATAATGTACCTGAAGGATTGCCACCAATTTGGAGTATCAGTCATCATATGGAACTTATACCTAGAGCTAGTTTGCCTAAGAAAGTAGCACACTGGATGACACTAGAAGAGAATGCGGAGCTGAATAGATAGATACAGGAATTGTTGAGGAAAAGATTGATTAGAGAAAGTTTAAGTCCATGTGCGGTACCTACAGTACTAGCACTGAAGAAAGATGGAGAATGGAGGATGTGTACAAACTCCAGAGCAATCAATAAGATCATTGTTAAGTATAGATTTCCATTACCAAGGATGGATGTGATTTAAGAGCATCCTTGGTTCAAGAGCAATCTTGCATCAACCAAAAACATTTGCATTTCAGTTGTTTCTTTTCATTGTCCAGTTTAGTTCAGGTAGTTTAGTTAGAAGCAGTTTCTGTATTTTTGGTCCAGTTGCATTTCAGACCTTGTGGAGTTGGACTTAGCATCTACATTCATTAATCTACATCATATCTAGAATTTAGAGTTCTACACATCATTACCAGAAAGATATCTCTATCAGAAGTTTGACTATTCTCAGAACTAAGCATCGAGATAATCACAGATAACTAGCTGAAGGAGAAATTTGCAGAAGCATTTCCCGATTTGTGGAGCCTAATGACACATCACTCAATGATCTTTGGTTTATGGCTAACCTTCTCTGAAGGTCCACACATCATTCCATTCATTTTTTGGAGTTCTATGTAATTAGGTCTAAGTTATCCATGTACACATGTTACAGCTCTTCATTGGAATTTGTGATCTTCCTTGGCCGACGCAGAGGAATCTATTGATCTGGATATGATATATATTATTGTAATAAATCCTTAGGAAAGTAGTTCACAAGTTATTAAGTTCTAGATAGATAGCTTATTCATTTTTGTGGCAAAGGAGCTTCAAAGCTTTATCTTGTGCATGTATGTAATCAGGCATGTGAGCCCTAATTGTAAACCCGCATGTTGTCGGCCGATCTCTATTTGAATTCTATGATATACTAAATGAATGAATCTACATTTGTTCCATTTCTTTGAATTTTTTCTATTATGTTTACTCTTGCTGTACAATCTGGAAAGTTCATTCTGTGAACCCTCCTACCATGACTACACCAGGATGACATCATGGACTATTTGAGTGGAGCAAAATATTTCACAAAGATAGACTTAAAGAGTGGATACCATCATATCAGGATCAAAGAAGGAGATGAGTGGAAGACTACATTCAAGACAAATGAAGGATTGTATGAATGGTTAGTGACACCTTTTGGATTGACTAATGCACTGAGTACTTTCATGAGATTGATGAATGAGGTTTTGAAGAAATTCTTGGGTAAGTTTGTTATTATATACTTGGATGATATTCTAATTTTTAGTAAGAGAAAAGAAGAACATTTGTGGCATATTAGGCAAGTATTGCAGAGGTCGAGAGAAGAGAAATTGTTGATAAACATCAAGAAATGTAGTTTCATGAAGGAAGAGTTGGTATATTTGGGATTTGTAATTTCTACAGAGGGATTGAAGATGGACCCTGAGAAAGTTAGAGCAATTGTTGAGTGGGCAACACTTGTGAACATTGGAGAGCTCAGATCATTTCATGGATTAGCAAGTTTCTACTAGAAGTTCATAAAAAATTTTAGTTTAGTATACACACCTATAACAAAGAAAATGAGAGGTAACATAAAGGATTTTAAGTGGACATCAGGAGAAAATAAGAGTTTTGAACTCTTGAAGCAGAAGGTGACAGAGCAGCCAGTGTTAGCATTAACAGATTTTGACAAAGTATTTCAAGTTGATTGTGATGCCAGTGGAAGTGCAATAGGAGCAGTGTTAGGTCAAGAAGGGAGACCGGTAGCATATTTCAGTGAAAAGTTGAATGATACAAGGAGAAGATATCCAGTTCATAACCAGGAGTTCTATGCCATAATTCAAGCTTTGAAGAGGTGGAGATATTACTTGTTGCCTGAGGAATTTTTATTGTACACTAATCATCAAGCTTTGCAGTATTTGAACAGTCAAGGAAAGTTGAATTAGAGACATATGAGATGGGTAGAGTCCATGCAGAGTTACACATTTATATTGAAGCATAGGAGTGGAAAGTCAAACAAAGTTACGGATGCATTGAGTAGAAGAAGAAATTTACTGACATACATGAGGGTAGAAGTATTAGGATTTGAAGAACTGAAGCACATGTATGAGGAGGATCTTGATTTTGTAGAACCATGGAAAGCATGTAAGGAACCTATTGTGACAGATAGAAGTAAGTGGCTAGACTATTTCATTCAGGAGGATATGTTGTTCAAAGGAAATCAGTTGTGTATACCTAGGAGTTCAATGAGAGATAATTTGATCAAGGAGAAGCATAGTGGTGGATTAGCAGGACATTTTGGGATTGACAAGATAGTAGCTTTGGTAAGTGAACATTACTTTTGGCCTCAAATATATAAGGATGTAAGGAAATTTGTTCAGAGTTGTAGAGTTTGTCAAGTTGCAAAAGGGAGTAGTCAGAATACTGGTTTGTATAAATATTTGACAGTACCAGAGAGACCTTGTGAAGACATAAGCATGGATTTCATATTAGGTTTGCCTAGAACACAGAGGGGATATGATTCTATATTTATAGTAGTAGACATATTTTCAAAGATGTCACATTTCATTCCTTATAAGAAGACAAATGATGTTGTGCATGTTGTTGACCTATTTTTCAAGGAGATTGTGAGATTGCATGGATTACCTAAGAGTATAATTTGAGATATAGATACAAGATTCATTGGATACTTTTGGAGGACATTGTGGAAAAAGGTGAAAAAAAATCTAAAATTTAGTTTAGCATTTCATCCACAGATAGATGGACAAACATAAGTGGTAAATATGAGTTTGGATAACTTGTTGAGATGTTTAGTAGGAGATAAAGTAGGGAATTAGGATCTAATTCTACCACAAGTAGAGTTTGCATACAATAATTTAGTAAACAGGAGTACAAGGAAGACACCATTTGAGATTGTGATAGGAGTAAAACCTAGAGGAGTTACAGAGTTGAGAGACATCAGTAGGGAGACCAAGAGAAGTGTAGAGGCAGAAGAATTTGCAAGATACATGGAGACACTACATAATTAGGTCAGGAAGAATTTGGAGGAGATGAATAGTAAGTATAGGGAGAAAGCAGATGAGAAGAGTAGACACAAATATTTTTTAGTTGGAGATGAAGTAATGGTATATCTAAGAAAGGAGAGATTTCCAGTAGGGACATACAACAAGATGAAGATGAAGAAGTTTGGACCATGTAGGATACTTAAGAAGTTTGATTCAGGAAATGCATATGAAGTGGAGCTACTGGAGACATTGGGTATATCACCTATATTCAACATTGCAGACCTATATCAGTATCATGAAGGAGAATCAAGTGAAAACATTGAAGATGGTTTGAAGAAGTAGTTACCACAACAACAACCAGAGAAAATAGAGGACATCTTGGATAGCAAAGTTGGACATAGAACCAAAGACAAGTAGTACAAAGAATATCTAGTCAAGTGGACAAGAAGACCAGAAGAAGATTCATCATGGATATCTTAGGTTGAGGTAGACTGTCTTAGTTTTCCTCTAGCCCCAACAAAGTGAGGGACTTATTTTTTCAACAACCCCATGTTTCTAATGCAAGAGCATCCCAGGTTGTAGAGCAATCTTGCATCAACCAAAAATATTTGCATTCTTGCTTTTCTTGCATTTTTAGTTCAGTTCAGTCATTTGCAGTTTCAACATTTTCTATCACATTCTACTGCATCTTCATATCAAAGCTCATGGAGGACTTAGCATCTACACAGTATCATGTACATCATATTCAAATTTCAAGTGATTTGTTTTTTTTTCCAGAAAGTTATCGCTATCAGAAGATCATCAGTTTTCTCAGAACAGAGCATCCAGATAATCAGTTCAAGGAGAAGGTTTGTAGAGCACTTCCATGACTTGCGGAGCCAAATAAAACATCATACATGTCACATATGGATCAAATAGACCTTCCTTGAGGTTCACACCAAGTTTCATGCAATTGCGTAGCATTACCATATGTTGTAGGCTGACTACTTGTTTCTACACGCTACATCTTTCATTAGAGTTTGTAACCTCTTGTGGCCGACACAGAGGATTCTTTGAGCTTGAAGATGATATATATAGATCTCTTAGATGCATCAGGAAGACACTTCTTAGATAGTAGTTTTAGAATGTGATTTATTATTCAAATTTCTTTCTAGAAGGCACTTCAATGCCATAACTTGCATATTTGTTGTAACTTAGAAAGCGGGTATGTGAGCCCTTTGATTGTAGCTTGCATGTTTCTGACATATGAGCATTGTAATTCTTTGATATTCTGGATATATGAATCTTCCATTGCATTATATGATTGTGTTGTTTTTGTTGTGTTTACTCTAGCTGCATGGTTTGGATAGTTCATTATGTGAACCCTTCAGCCATGTCTGCACCAAAAATGGTCCATATCTAATAGGTTTTAACTTCCTTGAAGGTCATCAAAGGCTCTCTTTTCCTAGATACACCCATACCTTGAACATATGCTCCACTCTATATGTTAATCATGCTAGCTTTTATACCTAGCTTGAGATTGCCTAGGGTTATCTTGCACAAGTAGGTGTATTTGTCTCACTTTTTAAATGAAATTATTAGCCTTTTGCACCTCCATATCTATCTTTTTTATCCCATCCTTTCACTTTCCCAAAACAACATTGAATGGACTAGGTTGCAAGTAGACAAAACACATTTTCAATGGAGAAAAAATGGTTGAAGAGTGGACTACCATATTATAGGAGTATTTAATGCAAGTAAAATCTTCATCTCAACCTTTAGAAAACTTCTAATTATACCCATAAAGTAGTTGCACCAAAGTTCCATTCACCACCACTATTTGTCCATCCTTTGAGGATGGAATGTGGTAGAACTTCTAAAAATTTTATCCATTCTTTCCCAAAGAGTGCACATTATGTTACTCAAGAACTAAGCATCCCAACTATTTGGGATAATGCTCTCAGGAAGTCAAAGATGAATCCATGCATTCTTAAAAAGAACTTAGCCATATCACTTTCAATCTGTGTCTTCTTACATTCCATCAAGATGCACATCTTACTAAAACAATCTATTGCAACAAAGTGATAATCATGCCCTTGTATTGTTCTTGGAAGGACACCTACAAAGTCCATGGAGTGCTCTCTTGTTGCCTCAGGCATATATAATGGCTGGTACAAACCAAACTTCCTATTTCTTGGTGTAACATAAAAATTAAGCTACATGCTAACTTCTATATTATTGTTGTGTGAAAAAGATGAATGATGTCAACTAGCATGCACACTAGATCAAACCCTCTTCCACAATAAAATTCAAGGACAAGACCAAACCAAATCACTACCAAATGGAGGTGGACTTAGCTACAGATCTTGTACTCAAGAGTGCTATGGAAAGATCTAATTCAATCAAGCCCTTTATCAAACCCTATGTCAAATATGCATTAAACCCTAGTTCTATGATCAAATTATAACAAACAAATGGAGATAGATATGGCTAATCTAAAAGAAGCACTGAGATTAGTAAATAGAGGAGAACCTGATTCTAGAAGTAGAGTTGTCAAAGGATGAATTTAGGGGTGCCCAAGTCCTTAAAGTAAGAATATGCCAAAGGTCTAAACTAAGAAAATATTGTAAAGACTACCCTGAAGCTAGATCTGGACCCTGAAATAGTAGGGGGACAATTTTGCAAGTGCCCAAGTCTTCCATAGAGGAATATTCCTAAAATGTTGTTAGATCCTGAAGCCCTTATCCTTACTTAAACTTCCCGTGTCTTCACTTTTTCTAGATCTCGCACCTATAACCTGCACACAAGAAGAAAAGGGTTTGGGGGTTATGGTGTTTAGGGACTTGCCTTAGTCAAATCTTGGGATAGCATTCAAGCTTCCCAACACCATTGTATGATAAAGAGAGTGTGCCCTTGCAGGGTAGAGGCTAAACACAAATCAATGAGATGAAATCAAATGATGATGAACAATAATGATATCACCTATGTGATGAAACCCTTAGGAGGATGAATGCTCTTCAACTCATAAGGAGAGATAGATGATAACTTCAAACCTACAACAAAACACACAATGACAATACAAATCTACTCTAGAATCACAATGAATTCTTTGAATTCTATTTACTCTAATGCTTCAATTTGGCTATCTCTATCTAGGTCCATAATGAATTCAAAAACACAATTATATATGCTTTCCCGCTAACATTCGTCAAATTAACCAAAAGAGCCGACAAGGAGAAACCCTTTTAAAGGTCTTATGTCAACATTCATTTAAATTTGCCCTGACCAATCAAGGAGGTCTTGGGCATGGTGCCCAAGTCCCAAGGCACCTTTTTGGTCTAGGGTAAGATAGAATATGGGCCCCTTGTTCCCAATTTACATTGGTTTTAAGGGATTTTGCATCGGGATGAATATTTAGAATGTATAATGTAATCATGGGGACCTAGGAGCTAACAAAGGAGGTAAAAAGACATGTGTCCACTTTTTACTCCATAACATTTAGCCCCCACTTTAATGTGTGTATGATCTTTCAATTAGTACATGCATTAAAGTATAGTCAAAGCATATCAAACACATCAAACACTAAAGAGAAGACACACCCTAAGTTTAGAAGACCATTTCTAGCCTCCCCAAGCTTAGGCAAACATAAGAAAACACTTGATAATCACATAAGACATAGTGAATATAGTAAGGAAGCACACAATACATAGAGAAGATAGTGAAAGGCATGTAATACACAAAGAAGACATGAATACAATTATGCAATGCACAAGGTATACATGAAGAGAAAACACAATTAAACAACTAAACAACCCTAACTCGGTGATGGGGGGAGCTCATCGCTACACGCCACCTTCAAAGGCACACAAACACATAGCATGGGGAGATCTCATCGCTACATTCCACCACAAAAAACACGGTGTGGGGGGAGCTCATCACTACATGCCACTACTAAAACACACAAAAGACACAAGGAAGACACACAGAAAACACAGAATACACGAGCATTGTAGAGTATGTCGTTGACACACTATACGTCTTATACACAACAAACGTGGGTGATAGGGAGGAGCTCATTGCTATGCTTCACTATCTAAGACACGCTAAACACACCTGACGGTTGAGCTACTCTACCACAACCATCAAAGACATGCTTAAGGGTGAATAACTCAAAATCCAACCCCGCCTCCATAGAGGACTTTTAAAAGGATGTGCAACCGCTCAAGGGAAGACACAATCCCGCATTCTACATAAGGGATTTCAAAATGCAACCCCACCTATATCCACAGATGCCTTACGATGAAAAGTAAGCATGCGCACAAAGTATACAACCTCACATGCATCACACAGATGCATTACAGTGAAAAGGAGGTATACACAAAACAAAACAAAGTACACAATCCCACCTGCATCTGCAAACGCCTTATGATGAAAAGGAATCATACGCAAACATGTTTTGTCAATAATATCTAAGATATCCAAGCATTTACCACAATATATGCCCCCACCTTAAAGTGGTTGCTTCTGCTTGCTATAGAAATCACGTTTAAGGTACGGTTGAAAACACGTGAGGGAACAAGAACTTTCACAAAGCCCATGCCCCAAAATGACATGTGCTTGCAATTGCCAAATGTTCCCAACAATCACAATAGAAACACATTAGTATTATATGCTAACAATTAACAAAATTTGGTTAGAAAATATTAGCTAAGATAACAACCAAATCATCTTGCAAATTATTTATATAGAAACAAGGCAACATACCACTTAATAAACTAAGGCTACACTGACGGGTTCGGAACTGAGTATAGTCTTGAGGTTATACTTCAGGTATCTCAGAACTGAGTATAGCTACAAGGTGAGATACAAAAACATTCCAAAGTGCCTAGAAGCAAATTTAGAGTATTGCAAAGGTTTTTTACAAGAATTTCGCAACACGATACATGATCACATCACGACACAAAATGATTCTACTAGTCAAGCGTTAGTATCAAATTAACCCCATCTTCATATATGGACTGGGTCCATTTTTATTCTTCTTATAGGGACACACGGTCCTTATCAGTATTTATTTGTTATCGTCATTCACTGACTAGTAGAGCCATGAAAGAATGAAAACATGAAAAATGAGAGAGGAGACAAAAGTGACTTAGGTTTACAATGTGGGAAAATGCCCCCAATACATCCTCCACAATGTTATACCCCAAAGGTACCACACTCAACAATTACAATAATAAGAGAGAGGAGAATAGAAGAATAGACAAAAAAATAGAAGAAGTATCACAACAGATGCGGTCTCCTTGTATCCTTGACCTTACAAGAGTATCAAGGGTTAACCAAGGAGACCTAAATAGACATTTAACAGAACATGGGGGAACACAACCAAATACTATCAACATATATATCTAGGAGGAGGCCACCCTTGAGAGCAACTAGAATAAGTGCTACATCGAGTGTGGCCAAATGAGGGAAAAATACTTACCTTTTTCAATGGGATATTTCTTGCCGGATAACCCATGTCTATCATCACAGGATATATTGTATTTAGTTTTGATCTTGTTGATGTTGTATTAACATTAAGTTTAGGACAAAAATAAGCTTTGGTGGGCTTCAAAGAATGATATCCAATACCAGTCGAGTAGTTAATTGTAGCAGCTTGTAAGGGTACTCTGATTCCTTGTTGGTTTACACCATAACCATTGCCTATGTAGTCACAATTTTTGTAAAGGATTTGAAATCCATGACCATAGAGAGAGTCCATCTCTTTAGAAGAAGGTGGGGCCTTAGAAGTCTCATATTTTGTAGTATAAGTAAGAGTATTGTCTTTGTTTTCTACTAAAGAAACCTTAGGTTTCTTAGGTATTTCCAAAGATTTCTTGGATGAGATAAAGGCAACTTTTGATGCTTCAAGATTAGGGTTATTAAGTTTATATTCCCCCGTAAAGGAAGGAGTAAAATCTAATGAACCCCAATTGTCATCAAGAAGTGCATTCGATGGTGATGTTGAATCTTGCACAAAATTATCTACGGCAAGTGGTATTGATGAATCAACGTTTAAGTTATTAAGAAGCTTGTGATTTATAACTTGTTTTTCTGCCTCAACTTGTAAACAACTTTTCAGACTTGGGTCAACTTCAATGGTGTGAAGTTTATTTTTGTAAATAAACTTTAATGATCGATGAAGAGTAGACAAAACTACCCCCATGGCATGAATCCACGGTCTACCAAGAATCATATTATATGAAAGTGCACCAGGCATGACATGAATAAGGGTAGATAATGTCATGGGTCCAACCTTTACGGGTAAAGTTATGGTACCCAGGGATTATCTACTAACATTATCAGATCCACAAATGTAAAGTTTATCGGTTTGATTAAAGATGTATCAACCTTGATTTTATGTACCAAATCAATGTCACAAACATTAAGAGCCGCTCCATTATCAATCATAACTCGCTTTATCAACTTTTTGTTTAGTGTGGCAAAGATTATAAGAGGATCATGTTGATTTTGAACTTTGATTGATGGTAATTCGTGTTGTTGAAATAGAATATCCATTTTTGTCACATGCATACAATCTAACAAAGTTGCTACGTCATGATGCTTAATAATAGGTGGTACAATCACCTTTTGTAAAGCTTCCTGGAGCATTCCATGGTATGTAGGAGATGTTTATATGAGTTCCCAAAGAGAGATTTTAGTGGGAGTAGCATGAAGCTGCTCAACAAGATCATAATCCTGACCAACTTTATGAGTAAGATGAGGTGGTTAAGGAAGCATAGGTTGGGAAGTTGGTAAAGTGATCAAAATGTTTGATTGTTGTTTACTTTATTTATTATTTTGTGTATTGTACGTGTGAGAAACCATGTTGTAATAGCATTGTTGCGACACATTTTGATACACTTGATTTCCTTGAGTAATTTGTTTTGCAAAATTGAGAATGTAACCTGGGGGTCTAGGTGGTGTTGGAGCACCTTGAACTGTAATCACCGGTTTGAAGCGAGGAGGCACATTATTTTTCCCATTCATAATGATTTTAGGAACATTAGTACACTTATCCACTATTCCCTTAGTGGGTGGGATAAATCTATTAGTGATGATTAAATTAACATCGTTTTTACTTTGATTAAGCTCAACATCCATCCCTAAAGGATTTAATGTGAGAGACCTTTCTTCATCCACCAATGCCTCATCTTTTGTAAGGAGAGCATTGGAATGAAGGGAAGGTAAAATGTTGTTAAAAGAATTGTCGATGATTGTATCTTTAGTGATCTCCAAGGGGTTTGAACATATGACCAAAGGAGAACTATTCATGGTTTTCACATTCTTAGTGATGTCCAAAGTACTTGAACATTCAGCCAAAGGAGGAAGATCAAGGATCTTCACTTCCTTAGTGATATCCAAGGTGTTTGAACATTCAACTAAAGGAGGAATAGGATGACTCATGGAATCATCATCATCATATACTTTAGATATTAGATCCAAGGCATTATCATGATTTATAGTAGTAACAGAAGAAGAACTCTCACAATCATCTTTCTCATGAATATTCATGGAGATGAATTTGGTTAGATTTTCTAATATTAAAGGTTGCTCACCCATGAGGGTTATGAATCAATGAAAATCAACATCTTTGATATATGCATGCAAAGATACCAAAGAGAAATGACATGAAGATTCCATAATGAAATGTCTTGGAACAACAATGTACGATAATATCTATTTATTTATCAAATACAACCAATATGAGAGACTTTTGTACACCACAACACTAGTTTGAGGAAACCATATTTTTGGAATCTTTTTGTAAAGAACAAAAACACACTAGTGTCACTACAAATGAAGTGATCAAGATGTTAGAAGTGCTATACAAAAGATAATATAGACAATTTTAAGATTTCATGAAAATAAATGTTAAAGATATGTCAAATTCCTTATGTTGAAATTGTTTAGTAGGAAAAGAGGGATGAGGTGTTTCGTGGATGTGTGGGTTAAATCCTCCTTTCTCAACAAACATTCAAGGACATATCAACCAAGTTGAATCATACTTTTGCAAGAGGATTCACCTACAGGTTAGGCTGTCACTTGGAATGATGTAGAAGCTCAGATGTTATCAATCAATATCTCAATTTAATGCTTAAATACCCTTAAAACCCCTAATTACGCAAAATAGTAAGCAAATTGATGAATTACGACAAATCCTTGCAGACTAAGGTAGTAGGCAGAGATTAATAACTGACTATTTTTTGAAGTTCAAAATGTAGAATAGTCGGGGACACTACCACTAATACCCCTATCCAAGGTACTATTTTCTCTACAGAATCTTGATCTTCTCCCAACATTGATATTCACTATATCCTCTATTTCTGCCTCGGAAGATGTGGGGGACACCTCCACTAACGCCCTAGTCCAAGGCTAGATGTTTTTTTAGGATGTCAGAAGCTCTTTAGATGTTGATTATCACTGTCCAAATTGTTTCTATGTTTGCAACTCTGGAGGACACTACCACTAACGCCCATGTCTGAATAGTCCTTTTCTTTAGAGTTCCAGAATCTGCACACTATCTTACTATTCCCTGCAACTCCACTTTGTCAAGATGCAAAACCTGTAACCTACAATCACAAGGAGAGTGGTTGGGGGTTGTGGTGTTTAGAGGCTTGCCTCAATCAAGCCCCAGAGAGACATTCAAGCCTTTCGAACACCGTTGTCAGATAAAGAGTGCATATCCCTACATGATAGAGGCAAAATCCAAATGATAAATGATTCAAACACAAATAAATATCACCTTAGAGTTGTAGATGTCACATAAATGAAGGCTCTTCAATCACATGAGAAGATGAAGCTAAATCTACAATCACAAACACAATAACAATGCTCTACTCTGTAATAATGAATATCATGAATGCTCTAAAATCATAAGTTAGCCAAAATTTCACAATCATCTTCTAGTTTACAAATGAAACACTAAACATGCTTATATATGCAACTACAAACATTCCCGCTAAGAATTTTGCAATTCAAACTTGTGATGTCGGCATAGGACTTAAGTAACGGTCATAAAACTGACATTTGAATTTAGGGCTAACCCAAAATAGGGTAGGACTAGTGCGCTAGCACCCAAGTCCACCCTCCCAATTTTGGTCAGGAGTCATCAAAATAGCATCCCCTAGGTCCTATTTGCCATAACACTCAGGGGCTTTCTCATCAGGATTCAAAATTAACATGTAAGATGCTTATAATGCATTCTAAGGACCTAAGAGCTAAACCTTAAGAGGGAAAAGCCCCCAAGGGGACATTTTCTGACATAACATTTAGCCCCCACTTTAATGTATGTATAAACGCAAGGCCAATATGTGCATTAAAGTATGGTCAAAACACAACAAACATGCCAAGCACGGTGCAAACACGTCAAACACACAGAAGACAGTAAAAGGCACAAAACACGGAGAAGACAGTTACAGTCATGAAAAACATGGAGAGGACAACATTGAAGACATGCAAAACACAATGAATATAGTGAATGCAGTGATTAGTTCTTTTTTGTTTTTCTCATATATGAATGCAAAATGCAAGTACATGGAAAGTAAATACACAACCCAAAATGTAGGAGGAGATCATTGCCACCAATCTTGAGACTACACTTGAGAACAAACAGGCCATACAAATCCCAAAGCATAGGAGGAGCTCATCACCACCAGTCTTCAGACTATGCTTGGGAAAAAACACGCCATACACACACACATGGAAGACACGGAGAAAACACAACAAAAAAGTGATGGAAGGAGCCTATTTCTAGGTTCACCACCATCTCAGGCACATTACAGGCACACACTGATGATTGGGATTTGCCACAACAACTATCAAAGACACACTTAAGGGAGGATACACCAACCCCGCTTGGTCAGAGGACTTTTAGAAATGACAGGATGTGTACTCTCCTCGAGAAATACACCATCCCTGCCTCCACAAAGGGCTTATAATAAAAGGATATGCATGATATCCCACCTTCGTAGAGGGCTTACTCATTGCAATATAAAATAAAGATCTGCAATTGCACGAAGATACATCTCGCCTCCGTAGAGGGTTTACAAGCATGCTTCGTTAGTACCAAAATCATCAGGCAACTTACCTTATATATCTCCCACCTTAAGGTGTTTGATATCATGTACCGATATCAAGCACGTTAAGGTAGGAAGAAAACACACAAGGGAACAAGAGCTCTCGTAAAGCCCATGCCCCCAGAAGTGACATGCACTTTATGATCGCCAAATGTTCTCACAAACATATAATATCTTGCAAGAAAAGAGGTTATAAATTTTTCCATAAGATAATAACCACATCACATGATAAAAAACAATGCATAAACATCATCACATCAAGAGCCAAGGTTATACTATGGATTTAGAACCCAAGTATAACCATGGGGCTATACTGCAAAGATCTCAGAACTGAGTATAAGCAAGGCGAGATCCAAGATAACAAAGTACACGGAGTAGCAGTATTATTATGGTTTGTTAGTGTGACAAGACATCATCAAAATATTACACGGAGTGATTCTACTAGCCAAGCGTCGGATAATATATATCAACCCCATCGTCATGTATGGACTAGGTCCATTTTTTCTTACTCGCTAAAGGGACACATGGTCCGTATCAGTCTCATTCATTTTTCATCATTCGCTAGTTAGATATAATCACTAGAGGAATGTAAACAATAAATCAATAGAGGAGAAATAAGTGTCTTAGGGTCATCACATAGGAAGGTGGCCCTAGGTCACTAATTGCAATGCTATGCCCCTAGGACACAACATACAACAATGAAAATAAAGGAGAGAATATAGAAGAAGGGTCACAACAGAGGAAGTCTCCTGATATCCTTGCCCTTACAAGAATATCAAGGGTCATCCTAGGAGGCCTAAACAACACATAACACATCATGGGGGAAACACAACATGGAAGTAAAGGTTAGAAATACTTACTTGTAGAGATAATTGAACTAGCGGTCATCGTCTTCTCAATTTCAAATGCTAGAGGAAAGAGGTTTATAAGGTACCATAGCCCAACTTTTGTTCTTGTCTTCAAATTGTTCTTTGTTAAGTTCATCTTGGTTTGATTCAATGTTAGGTGGAATGTTTTCTTGTTGAGGTGCATTGTGTTGGGCAAAAACTTGTCTTCTTTGCCTTCTTTCTCTTGCTTGTCTATTTCTTCTTGTCTTGTTGCTTATATTTTCAAAGTATTGTCATGTTTTTCTATAGGTTGTCTCATGTTAGAGGTGGAAGCACCATGTTCAAATCTCATTTGTCTTGATGAATTGTTTTGTTCTTGGTGATAGCCTCCCGATCCTTGTAAGGATGGTGAGGGAGGAACCTCAGCATAGATACCATTTCTTTGTGGATGAGGTGAGTTATGAAACTTTTCCTTATCCACATTGATCATGCCAATTATTTCATCATAGTCATAATAATCCTGGTTTATTCTTATTTCATTTTGTTCTCTAGGAAGTTCTTCTAATGCAGGTTGTTTGTCTCTTGTTGTTTGCATAGGAGGCCCGACCACTCTAGATATAAGTTTTTCTTTGTATCGTCTATATTGTAGGAAAGAGTGATCTCTTTGTGGCTCAAGATTTCTATCAGGTTACAGCCAAAAGTAATTGAGTGTAAAGTTATTGTCCATCGCCAAAGGTTGATATGTATTACGTCAAATAGTACGCACTTGTCCATGTAAAGGGAATTTTATGCAATTGTGAATAGTTAAGGGGGCAACATTCATAGCTTTCAACCATGGTTGCCCTAGTTTTACACAAAAGATGTTGGACAAACGAACAACCTCAAACACTTGATCCATAGCTTTATCAGAAGCTGTAACCAATAAAGTTATCTTCCCAAAGGTAGGCATTAAAGCTCCATTATGTGTCTTAATCCTTATGTTCAAAGGTTCATAGGAATCTTGTGTCAAATTATGTGCAAGGAGCAACTCTTCCATTATCACATTAGACATGCAATTAGGATCTATAAGTGTACCATTCACCGGAATCTCCATTATTTTCATGGTAATGTAAAGAGACCCTTCATTGTCTACAAATGTTTTGTCATGAGGTGTAAATGTAATTTCAAGTTCGGGTCTCCTTTTCAAATAAGGCCTAGGGGGAAGCCTAGCATTATTTTTGTGATTATAAGCCATGTGCATATGTATTCAAATCTATGCAAAATCAGATTTTAAAATATTTTCAATGCTTATGCAAAGAACAAGTGCAAAACTATGTATGAATATGATCTGAAAATGCTTGATTTTTCACATTTTTCACAATTTTTCAATGCAAATGACTAAAAGAAGAGGTGTTGTGAAGAATGTTAAGAGGGGAAGTGAATAATAAGCTCAATATCAGTCCAATAATGCAATAATATCCTTCACAACATGCCTATGATGCACTTCTAGAGAGACAAAAATGCCAAATCTAGTGAAAATGCAAGGTTTTCAAACCCTAGACATGGTTTTTTGCAAAAATGACACTATCATGCAACACTACAATTAGAAATCAGTCCTAAATGAGTGTTTGAAAGGGATAGTAAAATCTAAAAGAAGATTTTAACCACAAACCCTTGCTCATGCAAAACTAGGTTTTTATGAAAAATGCACAATTTCAAGCAATTTCTAACAAATTAAGCATGAAAATGCAATGCAAATGAATAAAAAAAGATGAATTTCTGCAACTTAAATTTTATCAGATCTAATGAAAAGAACAGAAATTAAATGAAATTAAATGTCAATAAATGCAAGCCTAAGATGCCAATTTTTTCACATTTTCCAAATTTTTCAAAATTTTTCTAATTTTTCAAATGCAATAGGATGAATGAATGCAAATCTAAAGTTCAACACTCAGAAATGTGCAAAATTCAAAAAAAAACATGGGTTCACCAAAATGTTTAGTAGGAAAAGAGGGATGGGATTTTTTGTGGATGTGTGGGTTAAATCCTCCTTTCTCTACAAACATTCAAGGACATATCAACCGAGTTGAATCACACTTTTGCAAGAGGATTCACCTATAGGTTAGGTTGTCACTTGGAATGATGTGGAGGCTCAGATGTTATCAATCAATATCTCAATTTAATGCTTAAATACCATTAAAAACCCTAATTATGCAAAATAGTAAGCAAATTGATGAATTACGATAAATCCTTGTAGACTAAGGTAGTAGGCAGAGATTAATAACTGATCATTTTTCAAAGTTCAGAATGTGGAATAGTTAGGGACACTACCACTAACGCCCCTATCCAAGGTACTATTTTCTTTGTGGAATCTTGATCTTCTCCTGACATTGATATTCATTGTATCTTTTGTTTCTACCTTAGAAGATGCGGGGGACACCTCCACTAATGCCCTAGTCCAAGGCCAAATTTTTTTAGGATATCAGAAGCTTTTTGAATGTTGATTATCGCTGTCCAAATTTTTTCAGTGTTCATAACTCTGGAGGACACTACCACTAGCGCCCATGTCTGAACAATCCTTTTCTTCAGAGATCCAGAATCTACACACTATATTACTGTTCCCTGCAACTCCACTCCGTCAAGATGCGAAACTTGTAACCTGCAATCACAAGGAGAGTGGTTGGGGGTTGTGGTGTTTAGAGGCTTGCCTTAGTCAAGCCCCAGAGAGACATTCAAGTCTTTCGAACACCGTTGTCAAATAAAGAGTGTGTATCCCTGCAAGATAGAGGCAAAGTCCAAATGATAAATGATTCAAACATAAATAAATATCACCTTGGAGTTGTAGATCTCACATAAATGAAGGATCTTCAATCACAAACACAATGACAATGCTCTACTCTATAATAATGAATATCATGAATGCTCTAAAATAATAAGTTAGCCAAAAGTTCACAATCATCTTCTAGTTTGCAAATGAAACACTAAACATGCTTATATATGCAACTACAAACATTCCTGCTATGAATTTTGCAATTCAAACTTGAGATGTTGGCATAGGACCTAAGTAACGGTCATAAAACTGACATTTGAATTTAGGGCTGACCCAAAATAGGGTAGGACTAGGGCACTAGCTGTTGGCAAGAGACACTATATGGATTCATGGTTGTCATTGATGGCAACAAAGGTCATCCCACATATCCGCAAGTCATGGTGTGCCTCTACCAGAAGTCAGGATGAAGAACTGTTGTGGTCCAGTGAACAAGAATAGAGCATGTGGCAAGGTCCAGACCTCTCAGAGGAAGTGTCTTGGTGCAGTGCGGATTTGGGGAAGTCAAGAGGACTACCTTGAGTAGTATATTCCAAGGATTTAGCCTCCGGTGATGGACAAAGAAAAAGATATGAATAGCTGAGCACCGGATTCCTGAAAGACAATGAGAACAGAAGGAAGAACTGACTGACAGAGCATCAGAATATTTTTTGGATCTGTTATTGTTGATGGTAAAGGTTGTGAAGGCATGAATCATGTTTGGCCAACATGATTAATGATATCTACAAGTATATGCTTGATCCGCATTGCTTGGTGAGCAAGGATTCAGCCGACAGAACAGAGTTTGTAAGAAACTAGACTGTTCCAGATGCCGACTAGAAAGGTGATGAAATTACTTGTGCGGATATATATAGAGGATGGATTTAGTTGTGAAAAGTGTGATTGTGTGGTGGTGTATGCGAATAAGTACAGAGCAGAGCAGAAGTAGTAAGAAAGATCCGGTATGTGAAAAGATAGCAGAATAAAGAACAGAGGAAAGATGAAGTGTAGCAGATCAGTGCACTGAGCCTAACCGGAACTGAACCCCAGCATATGTAGGTGCTTCCAATCAGTTCAAGTATTATATAACATTCTTTGTAGACAATGTGTCTCCTTGTAGGCAGTGGGCCTCTTTGTGAGCAGTGTGCTCGGGCAGTGAGCCCTAATTGGCAAGTGCCATTTTGTAACTCCTTATTCTTCTAACAGAGAATAATCTTTGGGTTAATCACCCCGTGGTTTTCTCCCTTAACCGGGTTTCCATGTCAAAAATACTGTGTCATGTGTTTCTCATTTCATGATAATGTTTGTTTGTTTAATTCAATGCTACTTTGATTAATAAGAAAGTTCAAAAGAAGAAACAATTAGGATAACTGATTCACCCCCCCCCCTCTCAGTTATCAACAATTGGTATCAGAGCAAGGTTCCTCCTAATAGAGCCTAACAGCTTGAGGAAGATCTGGGAGTTCAAATGGATGCATATGGTTTAAGGGAGCAACTCAAGACTGCCCTTGAGGATCTTGAACAGTCAAATTCTGAAGTCAATGAATTAAAGGAAA
Organism: Cunninghamia lanceolata; assembly: GCA_027924645.1. Lineage (NCBI taxonomy): Eukaryota > Viridiplantae > Streptophyta > Pinopsida > Cupressales > Cupressaceae > Cunninghamia > Cunninghamia lanceolata. The sequence continues at coordinate 1,686,589 of BSBN01001275.1, forward strand.
GACTCAAACAGGCTGATGAATTCATGAGAGAACTAAAAGACAAATTAAGTCTCTCTATGAAAAAGAGAAAGGAGCTGCTCCAACAATTGGCAAGCCAAACTGAAGAAAGCAATACAAATGAAGAATTGACTGAGAAAACCAAGTTATGTGAAAAGTTATCAAAAGAAGTCATTATGTTAAGACATGAAATGGAATCAGGAACTATAAAGTTTACTCAAGAGATTGAAGAAAAAAAAAAGCTGAAGACAATCTAAGACAATCTCTTAAAGAGAAATCAGAAGAATGCCACCAGATGGACAGGATTATCAGACATCTTGAATCTGATCTTGAAGATGCCAAAGATAATGAAGAAAAACTTGAGGATCAAATTGTCTCTCTCAAAAGAGATCTTCAAATAGCAAATGAATATAAAGAAAAATTTAAGATAAGTTCTGCCCAACTTGAAGTACTTCTTGGAAGTCAAAAGAAGACAGATGACAAGTACGGTTTGGGATATGAGAAAGGAGAAAGCTCTGGATCTGGTCAAAAGAATTTTGGATCAGAAAATCCAAGGAATAGGCCTAGAAGACCTCCGGTAAGACAGCCCAATGCTCAAAGATATCCATCTTTCAATGGATACTGCCACAGCTGCAATCACTTTGGTCACAAAGCTAATCAGTGCAGAAAAAGAATGAATCAAACTAATCCATCCTTCTCCGGACAGTGCTTTAACTGCAAAAGGTATGGACACAAGTCTCATGAATGCAGAAATATGCAAGTAAACAAATCATTCAATGGTAGATGCTTTACATGCAATAGAGTAGGTCATATGGCTAATCAATGTAGATCAAGAGGTTATCAGTCAAATATGCAAAGAAATGTTATTTGCCAAATCTGTAATAGGTCCGGTCATAATGCTAAAGTCTGCAGAAGCAAGAATCAGGACAAAAGAGGTCCGGTGTATAATCAGAATCAAGACAAGGGTAAACAAAAGATGAATGCAGATGAAGTTAGGAATCAGATGAGCAAGATTTGGGTAAAGAAAAGTTTAGAGAATACAGAAACTAGATCCGCACCAGATTCTGGTGCTGATATTCCTTCCAAAAATTAAAAAGTGAGCTCTGGCTCAGGGGGAGACTCAAAGAAAATCCTGTTCCCCCAGCCAATCAAGTGGTGCTGGATGTGACACAAGATGCGGAGTAAAGGGTTTGAAGATATAAGTCTTGAGATGATCCAGACAAGATTTCAGAGGTCCGCATGAAGATGTAAAGAAGTTGTGATCGATCAAGTAAGACCTGTTCCGGGAGATGCTCCGGAATGACAGAGGACTACAAAAGGGTCCGGAGAGATCCGGAAGTACATTATTTTACTCTGCGGACTGGATAGAATGTTTGGGATGTTCTTGTAATATGTCATCTTGATTTATTCATGATTGAAAGATCCGCATGATGTTCATAGATCAGGACTGATTCGGGATACTCCAAGCTATCCGGATAAGGCAAATTGGAATAATGTAGGTGGAGCATTTATTGCAAACAGATATTAGGGTTTGCGAAATGATATAAGGGATTTCTCAACAATCACTTGATCATTCCACATCCAAGAAGAAGTGAAAAGCAGAGCTCTGCAACAAAATTCATCAAGTTCACCGAAGATCTCCTGCCGAAGTCATTACATACAGAAATCAATCTAGCCACTTCGTGTAACCAAAGATGCAAAAGGTATTTTCCACTTTCGATATCTTGCTACAAATCTTTTGAAGAAATGGCTACTCCAAATATAGTAAAAATCTCAGATAGGCCCCGACCTGAATTTAAGAAACATCCATACAAGTCATTGGAGGTAGATCCCTTAGGAGCATTTTCCAGTGTTCCTCATGGAGTCTTACACACATAAGACATTAGGGTTTACATACATGCAAGCATTGAGGAATTCAGGGAATTCAAATTGAGAGATCTCTATCACAAACAACTGATAGACAATGCTTTTGAGCTTAAACCAGAGTACAAGGGTATCCAGAAGAAACAGTTTGGTCAATTCATTCATTTCCCCTGCTTTGAAGAAGAAGAATGGGTCCAATATGTATTGAGCAGAATGCATGACAACTTCCTATGGCTGGATAGACCTTTCAAGATCACAAAAGAGGCAATTAGGGCAGTAACTGGTCTATACTCTTCTGGAGGGATACCTATCCTCAAATCTGTCAAGAACAACATTGTAATTGAGGCCACCGGATCAAAATTTGATAAGAGGGCAATGACCATTGAAGATATTTCAGATCCGGATATCAAGTATGCATCCATGATAATAGGATACAAGATCTATCACTCCAGCAGGGAGAATTCTGTATCCGGAACTGCAGTGTATACTGCCTATGAAATGCTAAGGAAGAATGCAGAATATGATCTCTGTGAACTGCTCTTAAGCCAATTAATGGAAAAAATACAAAAAATCAAGAAGGACAAAAAGAATTCCTTTAAGTATGGTACTCTTATATTATGTCTATTTTTCTACTTCATGAATGAGCTGCCCGGATCAAGTGGATGGGCATGGCAAAATGACAAACCTGTTGCAGTCCAGATAAGAGACTATTTACATGGGCTTGGGGATGCCAAAGAAAGAAATACAGCCCTATGGGGATACTTCAAAAACTTCCAAAGCACGATGCAAGCAAGAGAAAGAATTCCCCAGTCTCTTGTTGAAAAATACAAAGACTCAGTGTGCTTTATGGTGGACACTGATCAGTGCCTAATGGAGGTAGTGGAGCCAAGGACTGTCTGGATCATGCCCATGGGGTATGAAGTGGATGAACAGATAGTGGAGCTGCATGTTCAACACATGCTAAGTCAGCCCAAAGATCCAAAGGCAGAAAGGTTTGGAACCTTTGAGGAGCTGAGTGTAAAGATCCATGTAGAACTCAGGGAACCTGAGATAAAGAGGAAGGTGAGAAAAGAAGTAGAGCATATTGCTCAAGGCCTAGGCATCCCAAAAGAGGCACTTGATGCCAACCGGGAAAAGAGAAGAAAATCTGAGGAAGAAAAGAAAGAGGCAGAAAAGAAAAGCAAGAAAAGTGCTCCGGTGGAATCCTCAACCCGGACCAGATCATCAAAAGGATCTACACCTATCAAAACCAAAAGCTCAAAACTGGAAGTCCAGGGATCCGGTAAGAGATCTAAGACAAAAGCTTCAAGAGCTTATCAAAGCCAAAAGGATGAAGAAGAAACTGAGTCAGATGAGGGAGTGAAAGAAATAAAGAAACAGAAGAAGAAAGGATCCGGTAAACACTCTTCAGGCCAAGACAAGGAAGAAATGACAGAAGAATTTGCTGAAAAGCCCACCCTGTCTCTAGACAGTGTAGTCAAATCAGTCACTGTGGATGGGAAACTTCAACCGGTGGCTGAATTCTATGATGACTACAATGAGGCAGATCAAAAGATCCTGCAAGAAGCTATAATTAGGTACTTGAACATCTACAATAAAGCTTTTATTGAGATTATCTCTGAAATTCCAAAGAGTCTAGAGATGGAACTAGAAATAAGGAAAAACAATGCCATGGCAAAAGACCTTGAGATCAGGGAACAGATAGCTATTCAGCTATATCCCTCAATTGATCACAAAACCATGAACATGATATTCAAGGACTGCAAGGATGAATTCAGAAGCAAAGCAAGGATGAATCAGCTTATGCTTGGTGAGACTGACAAAGTAGCCAAGGACACTGAAGAGATCCTCCGGAATACATACAAAAGGTTCAATATTCCTATTACAGAGGACTTAGGTGCAAAAATAGCTGCGGACTTGGAATCATCTGCTCCGGAAGAAGTGCCACTAGAATAGACTAACATCTCTTCTCCGGCTTCTCCTACAGTCTCTGGATCCCAAGAAGATGAGAAATTACAGGAGAAAGAAGCAGCAGAAAAAGAAAAAGAGGCTGACAGCACCAAGGATGCAGAGAAAGAGAAAAATCCAACAGAGAAAACCACAACTGTAAGTGGTAAGAATGTGGAAGGAGATAAGACTCCTAAGGACAAAACTGTAGAAGAAAAGAAACATCTGTCTCTGGCAAGAGACACTACACAAACTGTTCAAAAGTTTCTAAGCCAAGAAACTTTAGAGATTGATGAACCGGAGCTTCTAAAAGGCCCATTCGACTTTGACTCTCTCTCTCCAGTACAGACAATGAAGATAGCTTCATTTGCAAATGCTAAGGCAAATGAAAAACTCCTAAAGTCTCATATGGAAGACTGTGAGTTGATAGAGGCTACTTCCAGAGTGCTTGAAAAGATTATGCCATCAATCCAGATAGATCCGACAGCCTCCTCTTCCGGTAATCTCAAAACCTTAGTCAGCAGTGTTGATACACATTTTGATTCTCTAGAAAAATCAGCTGAAGAAAAGGTCCGGAAGGAATTTTTGGATAAAAGATTTTCAGAAGTATTAGGATTAATCTCTAATGATAGGAGAAATATGAGTATTGGAATAAAGAGCTTAGAAAATGCTCTTAAGGATGGCGGTGATATTTACAAATTTTGTATCTCCTGGTCAAAGGCAACAGTAGAAATTGATAAGAAAATAAAAGCGGAACAGGACAAACTACAAAGTTTGTCTCAAAGTTTTGATCCTCTCTCTTCATCCATAGTAAATCAAGAATGTCAAACTATTGCAATCACAAATGCAATAAAGAACTTTGAGAAGGAAAGGAAGAATATCACTAACCGGATGGGAGAACTTAGAAGGATTATAATCCCTAAGTTAGAAACTATGCATGAGGCCATCAGTGATGCTCAGACTACCGCCCAAACAAATGATCCGACAGATCTCAAGAGGGCAGAAGCTTTTGCATTTCTATTGAGTGGTCACATTTCAATTTTGGATAGAATGAAGCAAAGTTGGGCTACAGAACTGATCCAACTGAAGACATCTTTTGCAGACATTCTTTAGTTTATGTGAGTATGTAAATATGCGGCTATGTATAGAAAATTTTTGAAAATTTTGGTGTGCGGACCCTACCCTTTGCCATTGATGTCAAAGGGGGAGTGAGGAGCAGTGAAAAATGAGGAATCCAACTAAGGGGGAGTTCCGGAAATTGTATATAAAGATAGAGCATCAGCAAAGGGGGAGCATAGTGTAAACACTTAGTCATTTTTCACTAAGTATTGCCATCAATGCCAAAGGGGGAGATTGTTGGCAAGAGACACTATATAGATTCATGGTTGTTGCCATTGATGGCAACAAAGGTCATCCCACATATCCGCAAGTCGTGGTGTGCCTCTACCGGAAGTCAGGATGAAGAACTGTTGTGGTCCGGTGAACAAGAACAGAGCATGTGGCAAGGTTCGACAGATTGGTCCAGACCTCTCAGAGGAAGTGTCTTGGTGCAGTGCGGATTTGGGGAAGTCAAGAGGACTACCTTGAGTAGTATATTGCAAGGATTTAGCCTCTGGTGATGGACAAAGAAAAAGATATGAATAGCTGAGCACCGGATTCCTGAAAGACAATGAGAACAGAAGGAAGAACTGATTGACAGAGCATCAGAATATTTTCCGGATATGTTACTGTTGATGGTAAAGGTTGTGAAGGCATGAATCATGTTTGACCAACATGATTAATGATATCTACAAGTATATGCTTGATCCGCATTGCTTGGTGAGCAAGGATTCAGCCGACAGAACAGAGTTTGTAAGAAACTAGACTGTTCCGGATGCCGACTAGAAAGGTGATGAAATTACTTGTGCGGATATATATAGAGGATGGATTTAGTTGTGAAAAGTGTGATTGTGTGGTGGTGTATGCGAATAAGTACAGAGCAGAGCAGAAGTAGTAAGAAAGATCCGGTATGTGAAAAGATAGCAGAATAAAGAACAGAGGAAAGATGAAGTGCAGCAGATCAGTGTACTGAGCCTAACCGGAACTGAACCCCAGCATATGTAGGTGCTTCCAATCAGTTCAAGTATTATATAACATTCTTTGTAGACAGTGTGTCTCCTTGTAGGCAGTGGGCCTCTTTGTGAGAAGTGTGCTCGGGCAGTGAGCCCTAATTGGCAAGTGCCATTTTGTAACTCCTTATTCTTCTAACAGAGAATAATCTTTGGGTTAATCACCCCGTGGTTTTCTCCCTTAACCGGGTTTCCACGTCAAAAATACTATGTCATGTGTTTCTCATTTCATGATAATGTTTGTTTGTTTAATTCAATGCTGCTTTGATTAATAAGAAAGTTCAAAAGAAGAAACAATTAGGATAACTGATTCACCCCCCCTCTCAGTTATCAACACTAGCACCCAAGTCCACCCTTCCAATTTTGGTCAGAAGTCACCAAAATAGCGTCCCCTAGGTCCTATTTTCCATAACACTCATGGATTTTCTCATCGGGATTCAAAATTAACATGCAAGATGCTTATAATGCATTCTAAGGACCCTAGAGATAAACCTTAAGAGGGAAAATCCCCAAGGGGACATTTTTCGACATAACAGAAATACACAATGTGTAATTACAAACATGTGAATTTTAAAACCAACGTATCAAATGATGCCAAATTTTCAAATGAACTATGAAAAAATGATATAAGTTGATGCTAGATCTGAATTGAAAATGTTTATGATGGCAGCAAAATCTAAAACAAGATTTTGGCTACAAACCCTAGATTTTGAATTTGTCTAGGTTTTCAAAAATGCAACTTTTTCATCAAAACCCTAGCAAATGAGGTCTTCAAATGCAAGATGCAACATGATGAGATGATTATCTGATGTAATATGACTTAGATCTAAAGCAAAAATTAGAGATTTAAATCTTTCTATGATGATTTATAACATATGCAATGAAACAATGCAAAACTATGCCTTTTTGCAAGCCTAAAATGCTTGATTTTTTTCACTTTTTTCAATGCAAATATACAAAAGTTGTCTTACAACAGAAAGGATGAGAAGGTATAGAAACATAAAATCCTTTAATCAATCCAATAATGCAACAAGATTTACCACAACACGCCAATTTCTTGAAACCCTAGGTTGAAGATTAGCTAGTTTTCCTAAAATGCAATGATTTTTAAAACCCTAATAATGAAATTAAGCTATGAAACTATGAAAAATGATGAATGAATTGAATCCAATCAGATCTAGGGTAGAAAATAGCTCATATATGATGCAAGAAGGATATCAAAGTGTAAGATCTATAGTTTCACCAAAATGTTATGTAAGAAAAAGAGAATGAAGATGACTAGCATGCACACTAGATCAAACCCTCTTCCACAATAACATTCAAGGAAAAGACTGAGCCAAATCACTACCAAATGGAGGTGGAATTATATATAGATCTTGTACTTAGGAGTCATATGGAAAGATCTGATTCAATCAAGCCTTTTATCAAACCCTAGGTCAAATATGCACTAAACCCTAGTTATATGATGATCAAAGCATAACAGACAAACAGAGATAGATATGGCTAATTCGAAAGAAGCACTGAGATCAATGAACAAAGGAGAACTTGATTCTCAAAGTAGAGGTGTCAGAGGATGAATTCGGGGGCACCCAAGTCCTTGAAGTGAGAATTTATCGAAGGTTTAAACTAAGAAAATACTGTAAAGTCTACTCTAAAGCCAGATCTATACCCTAAAATGGTATGAGGACAATTTCACAAGAACCCAAGTTTTGTACAAAGGAATATTCTCAAAATGTTGTCAGATCCTGAAACCCTTATCCTTACTTAGACTTCCCATGTCTTCACTTTTTTGGATCTCGCACCTATAACCTGCACACAAGAAGAAAAGGGGTTTGACAGTTATGGTGTTAGGGACTTGCTTCAATCAAATCCCAAGATAGCATTCAAGCTTCCCAACACCGTTGTTTGATAAAAAGAGTGTGCCCTTGCAGGGTAGAGGCTAAACACAAATCAATGAGATGAAATCAAATGATGATGAACAACAATGATATCACCTATGTGATGAAACCCTTAGGAGGATGAATGCTCTTCAACTCATAAGGAGAGATAGATGATAACTTCAAACCTGCAACAACACACAATGACAATACATATTTGCTCTAGAATCATAATGAATGCTTTGAATGCTCTTTACTCCAATGCTTCAATTTGGCTATCTCTATCTAGGTCCATAATGAATTCAAAAACACACTTATATATTCTTTCCCGCTAACATTCATCAAATTAACCAAAAGAACCGACAAGGAGAAACCCTTTTAAAGGTCTTATGCCCACTATAGACACCTAAAAATGTCCTTTACCATTAAACCGACTCCCGACATCCCTAAACATATCAATTTCCCTTCTATTCAATTAATTAAAATTTTATTTAATTAATTATCCCTTCATCACCTAATTTTCCATCATTCTATCCCCAACAATTGAATTAATTTCATTAATTCAATAGTCCAAACCTTAGCCAATTGATTTAATAAATATGTAATATTTATTTGGTCAATTTCCCCCTCCTCACTAAACCCAATTAATTAGCTAAATCATGTTTAACTAATTAATTAGCTAAATCATGTTTAACTAATTAATTTAGCCTATTTTTTGATAAGGGCGTAGTTCAGTGGTTAAGTCACTTGATTGTAGTGGCGGCCACCAGAGTTCAAACCCCTGCTGGGCCAACGAGCTTGTAGGCTTTATGCCTTCGCTGGGCCAATGAGCTCACAGGTTTGAAGTGTTCTTGCTAGGGGATGAGGTCCCCCGTGTTGTGGCCTCACTGGTTCATTGCTCTGAGAAAAAGCATTCACGTGGAGCCGGAGGGCGTGTCGTACCAACATCGTCGGTCACGTTAAAAAGTTTACTAGGTGCATTTAAAAAAAAAATTTAATTTAGCCTATTAATTGACCTATCCCTACCCTAGGCAATTAAATAGCTATTATTTAATTGCCTACCCTAGCCTACCTCATCCTAGCCTTAGGATTAATTAAATACAACCTTGTTTAATTAATCTTGAACCTATCATTAAGATGGTCAAATCCAGCTTAACACCCTTCCCCACATCCTCCAAATAAAAAATTGGAATATATCCACATAAGTCAATTTTTTATTTAAATATATCCCACATCACAATTATTATCTCTTACACCCCCATACCTCATTTATCTCCACTTATCCCCAAATGAATTTTTAATTCATTTTACATTACCCATATGAATCTTTAATTCATAAATATTCTATCTCAGCCATACTCATTTAATTCACCCTTTTCCCAAAATGAATAAAAGATTCACATTTATTCCTAGCCCTCCATTTCTCCAAGATCTAATCTAGGCCCTCCACATCACTTTTATCCTCCACCATTGATCTTCCAAACCAATCTCCACCCTTGGATCAAAATCTCTCCAAAATCTCTATAAATACTTCATCCTCCAACCCATTTTGGGATCCAATCTTCAAGTAATGTTACCATGTCCAAATGTCCATTGAGCTAGCATTGTGAGTTGCAAATTGAGATAGAGCATTTCACATTTTATTCATCTATTAGGGTATATCTTATCTAGGAGCTCTTGGGTGCAAAGTTCCTCTCCCTTTGATGAGATTGGGTTTTCATGTCTAGGTATAACTCTTTGTTTGTTATGCATTTAGTTTCTATTTTACCTTTGATTTGATTTTCCTAATCTACACTGACATTCATTTAAATTTGCTCAACCAATCGGGGAGGACTTGGGCATGGGTGCCCAAGTCCCAAGGCACCTTTTTGGTTTGGGGTAAAATAGAATATAGGCCCCTTGTTCTCAATTTGCATTAGTTTGGGAGATTTTGCATCAGGATGAATATTTAGAATGTATAATGTAATCACAGAGACCTAGGAGCTAAACAAGGAGGTAAAAAGACATGTGTCCACTTTTTACTCCATAAAAATCACATTCAATATGTGCTGGAATGGAAACCACTAACATACAGGAAATTGGAAAATAATCTATAAAAATGAATTACAAAGCTGACAAGAGGACAGAGAGAAGAACCTAGAAATGAAAGGAGGAAGCCACTACCAAGGACGTCAGTGTTGCAAGGTGTGTGCCATTAGTCTCCTTGTGCTGTGAAATGTAGCACTTGTGTTCGTGCAACAACCAATGCATCACACAGGCATCCACACAAAGCGTTGTCATCCGTACGGCCCAGAAATGCAAATAGATTCCAGAAATATGAAAATCCACTCAGCAGTTCACTTAGATCTACAAAACTAGAAAGGAGAATACAACAACAAGGTACTAGATAATATAGAAATGAAAATAATAGAGACATACTATCTAAATCCCATGAAATAACAAAATGGACAAAAGAAGGGAGGAGATACAAATGAAACCTTTGTGTTGATGTATGCTTCCCAAGTAACTATAGTTGAAACAAGAGAAAATATTGGGGTTGTTTTGGGGTTTGCCTTCAGGTCAAACCCATGCTTTGGTATTTCTACATCCACAGTAGCCAATAGATAGATAAATAGAAAAAGTGTGTGAATGTTCCTTTTGGTTCTCCAACTTGCAGTCAACAATCTCTAAGAGGTTGCAAGGCTCTATGCTTAAGACTGATCATGGGTGGTTGGCCAACGAATGTGAGTTAAAGTATTACACTCCCTTGCACTTTAGGCTCTGTAAAGCCAAGGTGGGTGCTCCTACAAGGATATGTTGGCTTAAGGTATGTGAAGTAGTTGTAGACAACATAAGAGTAGATAAAGAATTCATACAATGTAGTGAGGATGTGTGGTGTTACAAGCTTCTATGATTATACTCCTCAGATCATTTAAAATTTAGTATGAATTAGGGGAATTATAACTTATAGAATTAATTTATTTTCATAGTTAGATGTTCTTGTTTTAAAATTGAAGTAGGGAGGTATATTACTCAGTGATAAGTGCCTTCATGGGTTTATAGATTCATTGTGTATTTATTTGTATTTCTATAGCAACACTAATTCTTGATGGTTATTTGAATTGTTATTGCCTTACAACAACATAACCCATGCAGGTGGCCCTATGGTTCAACATTCTCCTTAGTTATCCTTTTATATCTTGAATTCCCCACAGTTATCATTGAAAGTTTTATACCACTCCTTAAATGGCAACTAATAGAGATAATGGTTTGAAATAACAAATGCATTCAACGAGAAAAACAACCCTTAGCTATTTTACTCAAAGAAATAAGAGATAATCAAATGGAGACAATGTGAATCAGAGAGATTTCACTCATATATTTCATACCAAGAAAGAAAATTACATAGTACAAACTTGATACACAACAAACAACATATTTCCAATTATAGACAATTCTTAGAGAACTTTTCCCTTGTACTATCCCCATTTTACAATTACAATGACCTCATTATTTATAGAAAACATTACCAACAAATCTTCTTAGGATGAGTGGCATATGTCACTTTACAACAAATTTTCATTCAACCTTTTACATTTTACTACAACAACCTTTTACACCTGGAACCATTCATGAGATAATCACCCTATCACAACTATCTGAGTGAATGGATAGAAGATGACAAACTCCTAGCCACTTGTTGATGTGGATTGGAATGCCCTTTTGTGGAGCTAAGATGAATCTCCATGCCTACATTTTCAGCTGACAAAGCACCAACAATTCAACTAGCCTAGCTAGAATGGAATATATCCCTTCTTGTTACCACTAACATGTTGAATGGTGATTCCATCGCATAATGAGCATCTGAATTGGACCTTGTTATAGGAGTAAGGAGTAGATTGAGAGAGAACACTAACTCCAATCCATCAGGTAGATGCATCAACATCTATTGAACCGCGAGAAAGACCTGAGGCCATAACCTAATACCTTGCTATGCTAGCTAGGAATGAGAAGATGTAAGCCACCATCAAAGCATACTACTTGTCCAAGAAACTACTTAGATTCCTCTTTATGTCCCAAGAAGGGAGGTTTTTCATCTCTTCTTGACAATATCATTCTGTAGGATCCTTCCATCTTCTCTCTTTTCAGTGAGGAAAATCACCTGTAATGAGGTTTTTGCACATGAGAGCTAGTATTTATCTTTCTAAACCTTCCCATGTCACATGAAACTAGGAATATTGTTCTTCATTTTGCAACAGATGGGTCCTTCAAGATATTTGTAACAACCTAACTACTTAAACCTCACAACCACCCTCTTTATAAAAGACAACTTCATTCTAATTGAAAGATTTTTCCAAGAATGGGAAACAACATAGCTTCTTGCAGAACGTAATTCACCTCTCTTCTCTTTATAGCCAAGTTCACTGATGATTAACTCCTTGATCAATTTTAATTTGGCTTAATATAAATCATATTTCATTACTCTACCGCTAGACTGTCTAGCTCCATTATTAACCAGTAAATCTGATGCAGTAACCACATGCACTCTATTCAACAAATCAACATATCCTTTATCAAGCAACTCACTAGTTATAATGTGTTACATTTAAAATGTCAAACCAGGGATGTATCTTCTTAGATGGTACCTATCCTGTATGTACATCTTAAGGATTTATAAGGGTTGTCCTAAGAAGTTGAGTACAAAAAAAACTAAAACATTTAAAAGGAAATCTATGCTATGAACTTTAATCAAATATAGTAGTTGCTATAGGCTATTGTTCATGCTACAAATTATGTTAAGCTATAGGTATATGCTACCATGACTGTTAAGAAACAACTACTTCAATGGAATGAATATGAAAAGAGCTATTGAAATTATCTACAACTAATATTAACAAGAGAGCTACAGTTGTACCTCAAGTGGGGCCCTTGCTTGGGTGAAGTCATATTCTCACAAAATCTCAATCAATTCCATTAACTAATTGTTGCACAACATTGCCTGAATCTAGAAAATATCTCAATTGATTTCAGAAAACATAATACAATATTGTTGGTAGTAAAATCTGTAGATCTTTGTTACATAGAATCTTCTAAATACATAGATCCATCTATCTATCCTTAACTAAGCTAGACTCTTAACAACTCGATTTACATGTGTCAAATCTTTCTTAGGATATAGGAAGAGGGCTGTCTTTATTCTTAACAAAATACAAATAGGAAACCTACTTATAATTAAAATGTTCAGAGTACAATCCTAATACAATTCTTCAACTAGAATTGTTGAAACAAAAGTAATAGGAACATGTAGACCAAGGTGTAACTTATGCAATCCTTGCTGAAGGATCACTTCCGTTTCTTTCCATGATCTACAGATACTTTGATTTCCTTCTTATTCTTCATGGGATACATTACTACTACTGGCTAAGTTGTTGTCGAGTGGAATCATCATTGCAAAATCAACTCCTTCATATTCAGGGTTTTCCTTCTTTGGCTACAGGTACTTGTTCCTTTAGGTGCGGATGACTATTTCTATGGTTGTAGGTATTCGTTGTCTTGCTGCATGAAGGGTTAGTTTTATTCCATAATACTTATATACCAAAAATCTCCATAATCAATATAATACTCTATCACATTTTGAAAATAACTATCAAAACACATAGTCATTTATCAACATATTATATATATTAGTATTAGTGCTTTAAACTTAAAATATTAATATAAGGTTTTAGGTATTGTTCAAGGAAATGTTTTGTATAACAGGAATTAAACATATGAAATGGGACGATTTTAGGTCCCATCATAGACCATCTTATCAAATCTACCAAAACCCAAGGAGTTAAATATGACACACTTTAATGTGTCCCACAGTTGCTAGAATGTCACCTCATACTATGCTGAAGGGACACTTGAGCATCAAACCAGAGAACACCTCATCTAATGGCTAGGGATACTCTAGAATCCTTTTCAGCTTAATCACGTGAGCCTGATATCTTGTGTCTATGTTTAGTACTTTGGCACCTCTTACAAAACTATCCAGTCTGAACTCTAATTTTAGCAAGTTGTCTAATTTGGAATTACACAAAATTGAATCCATGTTACCCTTATGAATAATTGATTTGACTAACATCACAGCAATACACTGGAATTTTTCTTTCCATAAATCTAATGATTTCATTTTACCCTTGGTGTCCAAAATTAGCGGTAGTTGACAATCCTCCAAAGCCTTGAAACTTTCTGTTTTATCTTTAATTACCACCTCAAATCTACCTTGGGAAGAAGAGACCTAACTTAAAAGACCTACCATCTCCTAAGCACTTAATATTTCACACGGAGCATCGGGGTTAAATCTCACAATGCTCTGAATTACACTCAAGGAGGACCATCTTGGAATCCACGTGCTTAGAATTTGCTTTAGTGTTGACTCATGTCTGACCTAGGCACCCTTTGCCTTTTGAAATTTTCCTAAGAAATCCCATGCATCATTAGATTTTACCACAACTTGGGATATTCTATGGTCAAATAGATTCCTTACCCAATCATATGCTTCCTGTATTCCCTTAGCCTTTGTTGTATCTACTACCTCTTTACTCCTCCTTAAGTCTTCTTTTAGACTCTCAATCCTAAGTTTGAGAATATCCTTGTCCTATTGAGATGTAATACCTAAAAAGGAAGGTGAAGCTACATGATCTTCCATGGTGATCTTGGGTAGATTGACCAATGACTTAATCTTATTTTATTCTTGCATCAATTTTGTATTCTCAGCTAGCAGCTTATCATAGTCAGCTTGCAGTTTCTTAGTTGTAGCTTCATTGAATAAATCAGTGCTAACTACTAAGGAAGTGATTTGAGGTGTTGTTGTGTCACACAGTCTCTTTAAAATTAAATTCCCTTTCATCTCATTGACATCATTGATGAATTGAGGCTTGTTGTTTGATGGGGCCACAAGCCAAATAGCTAGAGTTTCATGTCTAGTACTAAAACCAAACCTGAAATAGAGCTATTCTACTTGATCTTCATCTAGAATATCCTCATCAACATCTTGTCTTCTTATGGTATCCAGGGCTATAGAAAAGGCTATATCCCATCCTGGTAATAATAGGCATCCACTTTCCCTGAAAATTCTTCTTCCTTCTTTAGGTGTCATGTTTGATAGATCGAACTCTATTTGTTTCTTGATGCTTTGGATAGATTCTCCTTCACTATCTTCTTCCTCTTGTTGGGAAACATCTCTCTTCATTGGCATATTTCATTCATTTTTTCTTTCATTAGCAACATCTTAAATGCATGAATTTTGATGAATTCATTATCAGTCAATAATTCTTCATAGGCTAAAGCTCTCACATCCTGGACAACCTTGTCACCCTCTTCTAAATTCAACAACGATCTCCCCAGAGGGAGATTTTCTATATCCATCCTTTGAGGGGGAGGACCCATTTACATTATCTCTTGATACTCAACATTGTCCTCACCAACACCCTTAGTAGCATCATACTCTAGTAAAGGTGGAATCACACTATGTGACTCAACTCTATCCATGCTTGTTCCTTCTTCACTTTTAACAATACTCACTTGTGTAAGTGGGTTCTGATAGATTGGAGCCAGATTAGACATTAGCTTTACCTCCACTTTATCTTCTTCAGGTATTTCTTCTAGGATATCAACACTATTAATCATCATCTACATTCTAGCTAATGGATCTATAATAGAGGGGAATGCACCTTTATATGAAGAAACTAGTCCCTTCCTTTTCTTTTCACACTCATTAATTCTCTTCCAATTTCTTTTTCTTCTTTTGTTTCTCATGGAATTGTACAGGGAGGTTAAACTAATGGTTGTACCTTGATCTACCCTATGATTTATTAGTTTGTCAATAGAATGTGTAAGGAAATGAGAGCATCTTAGAATGTATTTCTAAGAACAGTAGTGTCTTCGACAGATTTAAATTCTTTTCAATTGCCTCAAAAACATGCACAACTATGCCACTAAGTGGAATCAGACATAGTTCATTTCCAACATTAACCCTTAGAGGAAATACAAGCAACAAGATCTAATTTCAACAACAGAAATATTAAACATGAAAGATAGAATAGAAGACACAGATTTATGTGGGGAAACCCTTATAGGTAAAAAACCCCACACTCCAAAAGCCCAGATTGCCATTGTATTATTCAGTAATAGAAAATATAGTTACAACAAAAATTTGGCACTAAGCCTTTCATGGAAATTTACATCTTGCTTCATCTAGAAGAATAACCGACAACATAATCCTGCATAAAGTTCTCCTTATAGCACTCGGGTTAGTCCTTCATACTGTTATCATGCCATAGATAGCATATAGTACAGGACATCACCCTACACTTGAACTCTATTCTTACACTACCCTCTCTCTCACACTCACTCCTCTGTTACAATATGTTTTTACATATCACATTACAGAAGAGAACAATTGGTTCGTCTACCTCAAACCGTCACAACTCCAAAAGGTCGACAGTTCATTTTTAACCACTTTAAACCATTTGTATTCATGAGGACTAAATAGTCCCACATGCATCAGTTGACAAACACAACTACAACATATATGCACGAACACACGGTAAGTCTATTGTCAACACTTTTGCCACCAACGACCCCAGCCGATCAAACACCAATGAACCATCAAAGAGACCAAGACCTTTGGTGTGACTTCATCCTTCTTCACCGACGGAGTTCCTCCTGTCGATGCCAAACACCATCGGATAGACCAAGCTCATCGGAGACCAATCTACCATCCACACCGATGGTTCCTTGTCTCACCGATACCCTAGCCTTCATCCTTTATCAGTGTAACATATGCACATTGGAGAAGAAACCCAAGACAATGCCAATGTCACTCGTCACGCCGACCGTCAGATACACTCTCACCGATGCCAAACCTCCATCAAAGTGACGCAAGGCAATCGGAGTACTGTCTCAACACTACACCTGACGCTAACCTACAACAGTTCATCGGAGTAACACAAGGCAATCAGAGTAAGAACTTCAGCCAAGCCCGATAGCGATAGTCAAGCCGATGGGCAAACCACCATAAGAAAAACATATTCCATCGCTGGAACATAAATAATCTACACTAATAGAGCCTGTTAGGCCGATAACAAAGGGTAATCAACCAAGAACAATAGATCGCTGAGACAAAGAGCAGCTCTCGCCAATACCTATAATCTGAGTCACAAGTACTCAACATTCTCCCACTTGATGAAGGAATTACAAGAACCCATCAATGCTCCAAGTCACAGAACCAAAGCTAATACTGCCTCCACTCCACTGTGCTCACAAGCTAGACAGAAGCTCCAATATTACCAACTTCAAAGCTTCAGAACACAGCCATGAAACCATCCTCTGGAAACAAGATGGAACATTAACTAGAACAACAATCAGAAAACTGACTACACCCATCCGACTGAACAAAACCCATGTGACTGAAAATAACACACACAACAAGTGCTAATCCATTCAATCATCCATACCTTGAAGGTATTCATATCAGCAAACTCATGCCACCTACATACACACCCATCAACTGCAAATACAAGCTCCATGTGTTAACCAGTCAAAAAAGACCAAACACATCCAAGAACTCCCACTGCATGGGTAATGCAGATCTAAAAAAGATCATGGCATAGAAGTCTACCAATGGCATCACATAGAAAGTGTAAACATGTAGTACCAAGGAAACATCCACCATGATATGCAAAATCTATAAATTAACAACCTATACATCTCACCACTAGTCTAGAAATCTCTCAAGTTCTTCACACCCAACAATGAAAGAGATAACAGAACCTTCATGCTATCACCCAAGAATGTAATTGAAAGCACATGACCACAAACTAGTGATCACTTCAGCTCCGAACAAAACCTCAAACCAATGTATTGTGAAACACACCATCAGAAAAATAACTGAGACCAAGAGAAACACTGCACATCATAAACTTGTAGAAAATCCTCCTATAAGCACCTCTGAATGCCAACTGTGTCAAGTATGATCTCCTTCAAAACACCCTAAAGGGAACATCATAACAACACCCAAACAAACATTCAATCTCAAGAGATCAAATTCAACATATGTAATCATACAACTAACATGGATGTAAGCCTCTCAAACCAAAGAAGATCAAACTAATCCATTTCCCATTTCAGGAAATCAGCTTATAAACCATCTCCTAACAATCCTCATCAATCAATGATATCTTAAACTCAAATGCACAAGGAGATTAAACATGCAACCATCTCTCACAATGAATCCTCCAGAACCATCTATGAGCAGTTCAAGATCCATGTCTATGAAAGAAAGCATACAATACCTAAGAGAAATAATGGGCACTACTTCTCAAGTAATAAACTACCAAGTAGACCATGAGCAGGGATAAGAATGCTCCTCCAAGAGCAATCTCCTCATAGGTCTCTATTGAATTCACGTCCAACCAAGGTGTAGACTTCTCGGACTTTCTGTTGAAATCTTCATCAAGAGTAACCATCAACAACACTTCTCTCATCTTAAGAGAATTATAGCCTCACCTTATTCTCCATGTACCCATGGGCATCTGCAAATAATCATATCATGCTAAACTCCAAATGCATCACTGCACCAACGTGAAGTAATCAAGCAAAAGATCAATGCACCCAACACACAGAGAATCACCAGACCACTGTCAAGGCTCCAATCATCTGAATCAGGAACTTATCATGACACCATGATCTTACCATCCCCTTTGGAGATTCCATGCTCCAGGTGAACATAACCATGGTCTCAAGAGCAATGTATCATGCCAAAACTCAATTGCAGAAATCAAGAAAATATCATGACACGAAACAAACCAAACTCTAAACCAACATCACCTGTCAAGCACCACCAACACCTCAGCCAAGGATTTCATGAATCCTCCATGACTCCAAGATGTTACACATCCTCAAATAGTGCCCCTGCAAACGTGAAAGAACCCTTCTGCAGCAACAGGATCTAAGAGCTCCTCCTAGTAACATCTGCAACACTAAAGAAGACCATTCACCACTAATTGATGAATCTGTAGTAATTGCTAAAGCTCCCACTGAACTGTGGCAACCAAACTTTCCAAGCAACATGACCAAACATCTCCTAATCTGAAAATCCTCCAGGTCCACACGTTAACATGTCCATGTGACAATAAAACCAAGTGGCACCAAGATCTCCAAACCAAGGAAATACAACATCACTGTCAATAGCTTACACAAACTTGTGAATCCAAGCTATTCACGACATTGTGATACACATGCTACAAGTCTCCATAACCAACTATTTAGGTATTTTACAACATCCATCCTCTCATCCCAAAATAGTCACACCAATGCACAAGTGACCACAAACAAGGCCAGCTAACAAGTTTGCATAATCACATAATCAATCTTGTGGATATAGACCGTCTACTTTTGAGTTATCCCAATGCAATCAATAGGTTGTACACACCTAAAAAAATGCATAACTCATAGATCCAAATATACTGAAACATGCAAACCCACTATTGCACTAGAAACTACAAAATTGTGATCTCAAGGAATAGATAATAATGTAGACAACATGACTCAAGCACCAAATTACTTACAAATCTGATTCGCCAAACATGTCCACAACCTGAGCACCATAGTCAAGAAACCAGAAGCATTACAACAGAAATATTGAGTGACATATCACTTACCAGTACTCCCATGTAGAGAAAGCATTTTAGCTCCTCATGCCATGCATAGAGCATGCCTACAAAACTGTAACTATATCATCCAGCAACACCCCAAAAGCCAGGGTCTAGAAAAATAGATTGACTGCAGCTTCATAGAACCACAAGTTTTTCTTGACCATGTAAAACCTGCAAAACCACTGTGTTTGATAACACCCATGCACATCCATACCCACTTCACATCTAGAAGACCAAGAATATGAATCAAGAAACACCATAACGGTTAAACTAGAAAAATGGATCATCATGAATATGCATAACCATAGATTTTAGGAAAAGCTATGAAACCCCTCAAAACCAAGGAACATGATTCTGAGACATGCAAGTACAAAGCATCCACTAAAGGAAACAACAATTCAGGAACTTTAGGCCCACTTGTAGGCCAACTACACAACCACCAACATGCACATGCATCCGAGGGAGACAGGCTATTACAGAAGTTCTCAAACCATCCAATGATCAACTCCATAGCCTACATGCAATCAGGGTAACAAAAATTATGCCTTCCAATACCAGGACAAAACACCCAGCATAAGCACATTTCTCCATAGCTAAAAAACAACCCAAGCTTCTCCATATCATTAGGGAGCCTCTCACACAGACACCCAATAAAGAGATTTGCTTCATCTCAACCATAGAGTAAAATATTCCACCCCATGCATCAGGATTATATCACTGCCAAATCACGAGCTTCAGGTCACATCATTTCAATATGACCAGCTCCAGTATCTCCATCTTCACCATCCTTCAGGCACTACTGAAATAGAAGACAAGATCAACTACCAGACTTCACTCAAAACAAGGATCAAACATCAGTTGATTCCTTCAAATTTCCTCAAGCCTGTCATACTAAGAAATCATCATAGAAGGAATACCCAGACCTTATACACCAGGAACTCTTACATGCAAACACATCCAACACACAAATGTACATATGTGAGCAACAAAGCAGATCCTAGAAGAAGGCTCTGACACCACTTGTAAGGAAATGAGAGCATCTCAGAATGTATTTATAAGATTAATGGTGTCTTCGACAAATTTAAATTCTTTTCAATTGCCTCAAAAACACACACAACTATGCCACTAAGTGGAATCAGACATAGTTCATTTCCAACATTAACCCTTAGAGGAAATACAAGCAACAAGATCTAATTTCAACAAAAAAAATATTAAACATGAAAGACCGAACATAAGACACAGATTTACGTGGGGAAAACCCTTACAGGTAAAAAATCCCACACTCCAAAAGCTAGATCACCATTGTATTATTCTGTAACAAAAAATATAGTTACAATACAAATTTGGCACTAAGCCTTTCATGGAGATTTACATCTTGCTTCATCTAGAAGAATAACCAACAGCATAACCCTACACAAAGTTCTGCTTACAACACTCGGGTTAGTCCTTCATACTGTTATCATGCCACATATAGCATACAGTACAGGACATCACCCTACACCCGAACTCTGTTCTTACACTCCCCTCTCTCTCACACTCACTCCTCTATTACAATGTGTTTTTACATATCACATTACAGAAGAGAACAATCAGTTCATCTACCTCAAATCGTTACAACTCCAAAAGGTTGATAGTTCATTTTTAACCACTTTAAACCATTCATTTTCATGAGGACTAAAAAGTCCCACATGCATCAGTTGACAAACACAGCAACAACATATATGCACGAACACACGGTAAGTCTATCATCAATGCTTTTGCCATCGACGACCCTAGCCGATCAAACACCAACGAACCATCAGAGAGACCAAGACCTTCGGTGTGACTTCATCCTTCTTCACCGACGGAGTTCCTCCTATCGATGCCAAACACCATCGGACAGACCAAGCTCATTGGAGACTAATCTACCATCCACACTGATGGTTCCTTGTCTCACTGATACCCTAGCGTTCATCCTTCATTGATGTAACATATGCACATCAGAGAAGAAACCCAAGACAATCCTGATGTCACTCATCATGCTGACCATTGGATAGACTCTCACCGATGCCAAACCTCTATTAGAGTGACACAAGGCAATCAGAGTACTATCTCAACACTGCACTGATTGAAGAGGTCTTGCTGACGCCAACCTACAATAGTTCATCGGAGTAACACAAGGTAATCAGAGTAAGAACTTCAACCAAGCCCGATAGCGATATTCAAGCCAATGGGCAAACCACCATTAGAGAAACATACTCCATCACTGGAACACAAACAAGCTACGCTGATAGAGCCTGTCAGGCCGATAACAAAGGGCAATCAACCAAGAACAATAGATCACTGAGACAAAGAGCATCTCTCGCCGACGCCTATAATCTGAGTCACAAGTACTCAACAGAATGTTCAAGGTCACATCTTCTCCTTAGTCCCAATCTAAATATGTAGCCCATCACTTTTGATCTTAACAGATCAAGGCCCTCTTTTGTAGTAAAAAGGAAATTTGAGAAATTGACTATAGAAGATAAGAAATAACCTTTCTTGTGATTCCTCAATTGCAATTTATTTGATCCATTCATTTGCCACATTGCCTCAAGAAATGCAATTCTTTCTGGTACAAAAATAGGCAACAAATGAGGCTGCACTTTAGCTTCATAGATTATAATGAATGTATAGTCTATTGCAAGTATGGACCTAACTGGTGTTGTCATTGATGTCAACATACTACTGTTGCATTAATGATAAGGATTGGATGAACTGTGTGCTGAGGATATTTAGAAAATTAGTCTCAATCAAGAACAATGAAGAATAGTGATGACAGTAAGGTAAAAGTCCAAGTTAGGATGAGGATTAGAGGATGTGGTTTAAAGGGTTTGTAGATATGAGTCTTAAAGTGACCCAGTAAAGATTTTAGAGGTCCACATGAAGATTTGAAGAAGTTGTGGCCGCTCAAGTAAAATTGGTTCTGGGAGGTGTTCAGTGGTGACAAAGTGATACAGATAGGTCCGGTGAGATCTAAAAATGCATTATCCCATTCTGTGGATTTGGTGAAGTGTTCAAGAAGTCTTTGTGAAGTATCAACTCAATTGGTTCATGGTTTGAAGGTCTGCAAGCATCTATTCCTTTGTGACAGTGATGACAGACTGTGTTCTTGAGGTTCTGGATGAAAGAGAGAAGGATTTTAGTAAGCAGATGAAGTGTGGATGTTCTTGTTGATGTTTGCCAACTTAGATGATTATTCCTAAGTCAATGTCTTCTATAAATAAGGGATTGTAAATTCATTTCAAAGTGTGTCTTGTGGAGATGAGAGTATGGTAGCAAGGAGGAGAGCGAAAGGCAGAGCAGAAGTATTGGGCTTAAATAAAACTGATTCAAGCATGGTAAAGATGCTATTCTCCAGTTCATGTATGTGATACTTATTTCTTTGTAGACAATGTGTCTCTTGTAGGCAGTGGGCCTCTTGTGAGCAGTGTGCTCGGGTAGTGAGCCCTAATTGGCATGTGCCATTTTGTTCTTTCTATTCTTCTAATAGAGAATACAATCTTGGGTTAATCACCCCATGGTTTTTCCCTTAACTAGGTTTTCTATGTCAAAATCTTGGTGTCTCATGTGTTAATGTGTTTCTACTCTTGATTTATTGCATTGTGTTTCCATGATTGATTGATTATTATGCTACTGAATTACAAAGTGGAGTTAAGTGTTTAATTGGAAGAAAGTTTTGTACAACTGATTCACCCCCCCTCTCAGTTGTCTGCCCTAAATCTAACAATTGGTATCAGAGCCAAGTTCCTCTAAAAGGAGCTTAACTGCTTGAGGAGATCCAGGATGTCATCCTACAAGAAGGATAGTCTGAAATTTGATGGAACCAATTTTAATCTTTGGAAAAGTCGCATGAAATGTCACTTGCAATGTATGGGAATGCAGTACTGGAACATGGCTTCAACAAAGTATACTCCTCCTCAGGGTGGTCTGAAATCCCTAAATGAAATCACAGATACTGAAAACAATCTGTGGACTATAGAAGTTCTTCTAAGTGCACTATCTGATTTAGAGCTTTCAAATGTTGTTGACCTACCAACTTCTTTTGAGATTTGGCAAAAACTAGAACTTCTGCATGAAGGAGACAAGTATGTTAAATGTGCAAGGTTATAGAGTCTGAAAGGGAAATTTGAAAATATGAGGATGAGAGATAATGAAAATATTACTACTTTTATGCCAAGAGTAAATGAGATTGTTTGTGGAATTAGAAATGTTGGTGGAGTCTTGGATGAAGATGAGATTGTTGGAAAAATTCTCAGATCCCTTCCTGTTTCTTATAAAATCAAGGCTGCTGCCATTGAAGAATTCATAGCCCATACAACTGTCACAAGAGATCAATTGGCTGGTAAATTGGCTGCATTTGAAATGATCGAGTTTGGAGATGCCCCCCCAAAGACTGAATCAACATTCAAAGCCAGTGCCTCTGTAAAAGGTAAACAAAGATTTGATCTGGGAGAGAACTCTTCAAGGAAACTATCATGGTATGAAAAAGAAAGAAAAGACCTGGAAGAAGAAGAAGCTAAAACTACTCAACTTGAAGCCCTTATTGCAAAAAGACTGCCAAGAGGATCTAGTAAGTATGAAGGAAAATTGCCTTTTAAGTGTTTTAACTACAATAAGATTGGTCATTTTACCTCAAAGTGTCCGGAAAGATTTTCAAGGCCAAATCCTAACAGATCAAGGTTCCAAAAGAACTGTTACTATGTTCATGAGGAAGATGATAATGATGGAGTAACAGATGATGAATCAGAGACATGAAACAAATCCAGAAGTGATTGGGTGTTTATTGCCATCAAGGAAGAAGAATCATTGTCCTCTGAATCTATCAATCATAAAGTTGTAGAAAGAGCTCTGGCTGCCCAAGTTGAAGAAAAGGATGATTGGGTCATTGATAGTGGATGCTCTCACCATATGACAGGTGACAAAAATAAGTTCATAGATTTGGAAAGGTATGAAGGAGGAGTGGTAAAGTTTGGTGATAATTCTGTTGGTAGAATCAGAGGAAAAGGAACTATTTCTTTTGATGGAAGGAACAAAACTGGTAATGTACTGTATGTTGAAGGACTGAAGCACAATCTTCTCAGTGTTGGTCAGTTGGTGGACAAAGGCTATGATCTCTGATTCAAGAATGGAAAATGCAAGATCTTTGAAAGTTTTGAAACAGAGATTGCATCTGGTACTCAAACTAAAGGTAATATCTTCCACTTGGTTGGTACTGGTAAAAGTTGTTTATTTGTTTAAGTTGATTAGAGTTGGTTATGGCATAGGAGAATGTGTCATGTGAATTTTGATAATATCATCAAGATAAGCAATACTCAGGCTGTAAGAGATCTTCCAAAACTGGTGAAACCTACAAATAGTTTGTGCAAAGAATATCAGTTGGGAAAACAAAGTAGAGTCTCATTTAAAAGCAAGGAACAATCTTCTACCGGATTATTAGACTTTGTTCATACTGATCTTTATGGTCCGGCAAGAATTAGGAGTGTGCAAGGTGATAGATACTTCATGTTACTAATTGATGACTATTCCCAGATGATGTGGGTAACCTTTCTGAAAGAGAAATCAGAAGCTCTTGAGAAATTCAAAATATTCAAGGCTATGGTAGAGAATGAAACTAAATTAAAATTGAAATGTCTGAGGTTTGATAGAGGTGAAGAATTCACATCCGGTGAGTTCATAGATTTCTGTGAGAAACATGGAATTAAGAGACAATTGTCTACTCCTAGGACTCCACAGCAGAATGGA
Source organism: Cunninghamia lanceolata (assembly GCA_027924645.1). Taxonomy (NCBI): domain Eukaryota; kingdom Viridiplantae; phylum Streptophyta; class Pinopsida; order Cupressales; family Cupressaceae; genus Cunninghamia; species Cunninghamia lanceolata. The sequence goes on from BSBN01001275.1 coordinate 1,711,825, forward strand.
CTAGTTGAGAGAAAGAACCGGACCATCCAGGAAGCATCTAGGACCATGATGATGGAAGAAAATGTTCCTCAGATCTATTGGAGAGAAGCTGTTCGCACTGTAGTCTATACTCTCAATCAAGTTCAAATCAGAAGCAATACCGGTAAGATCCTTATGAACTTTGGTTTGGCATCACTCCTACTATGAGGTATTTCAGAGTTTTTGGTAGCAAATGTTACATCAAAAGAGATGAAGAACTAGGAAAGTTTGATGCTAGAAGTGATGAAGGAATATTCTTGGGTTACTCTACTCAAAGCAAAGAATACCAGTGTTATAACAAGAGACTAAGAAAGATGATAGAAAGTACAAGTGTGAAGGTTGATGAAGGAATTGAAAAACCCTCAAGGTTTTATGAATATGATGAAGATGATCAGAATGGTGTTCTAATTAAAGGAGCCCAAGCCTCTTATAAAAGATAGATTCAAACTGATCTGGTAAATCAAGAAGAAGAGATGAGTTTTAATGAGCCTGATTAAGAATTAGAAGTGCAAGAAATTCTCAAAGTTCCAAGGTATGTAAAACTGAATCACTCTGAAGATCAGATCATAGGAGACAAAAGCAAAGGTGTACAAACTAGAAGGAGAATTGCTCAAGATTCAGATAAGTATTGTCTAATTTCAAAGATTGAACCTAAGACAATGAATGAAGCTTGCAATGATGAAAACTGGACTAAAGCAATGGAGGAAGAGCTGATGCAAATTGAGAAAAATCACACTTGGGATCTTGTTCCTAGACTTAGAAACAAGAATGTGATTGGAACCAAATGGGTCTTCCAGAACAAATTGAATGAAGTTGGTGAAGTAATCAGAAATAGAGCCAGATTGGTCTGCAAGGGCTATTCTCAAATAGGAGTTGATTTTAAAGAAACTTTTGCTCTGGTGGCAAGAATTGAAGCTATCAGATTATTTCTTGCATTTGCTGCCTTCAAAGATTTCAAAGTGTATCAGATGGATGTCAAGTATGCCTTCCTGAATGATGACTTGGAAGAAGAAGTGTACATTGAGCAACCGGATGGATTTCAATTGTCTAATCATGGTGATATGGTCTGCAAGTTGAAGAAGGCACTATATGGACTGAAGCAAGCCCCAAGAGCCTAGTATGAAAGATTGGATAAACATCTTTTGAAGATTGGTTTCAACAAAGGTACTGCTGACAGTAATTTGTATTTCAAAATTGACCATGAAAATATCTTGATTGTTGAAGTGTTTGTTGATGATATCATTTTTGGAGGAAGAGATAGTATGTGTAAAACCTTTGCAAATCAAATGAAAAGTGAATTTGAGATGTCCATGCTTGGGGAAATGAATTTCTTCTTGGGTCTACAAATCACTCAAACAAAGAAAGGAATCTTCATTTCTCAGACCAAATATGTGAAAGAATTGTTGAAGAAATTTGGGATGGAAGACTCAAAGCCAATGAGTACTCCCATGGCAACCGGATGTAAGTTGAGCAAGGATGATGACTCTCCCAAGGCTGATCAGAAAAAGTATAGGTCAATGATTGGAGGACTATTGTATCTTACGCATACTAGACCAAACATTATGCAGGTTGTTGGTCTTGTTGCTAGATTTCAGGCCGATCCTAGAGAAGCTCATGTCATGGAAATCAAGAGGATTTTTAGATATCTAAAAGGGACAGTTGAGTATGGTCGTGGTATCCTAGAGATCATGATTTCTCTCTTCATGCATATACAGATGTTGATTGGGCAGGAGATGCGGATGACCGAAAGAGTACCAGTGGTGGAGCATTCTTTTTGGGGAAGAGATTGGTTTCTTGGCTGAGCAAGAAACACGAGGCAATATCTTTGTCCACTACAGAAGTGGAATATATTGCAGCAGCAGGTAGTTGCACTCAAGTTTTGTGGATGAAGCAGATGCTAAGAGACATTAGAGTGGAGTATGAGGAGACTATCACAATCTTCTATGATAATTCAAGTGCAATAAATATATCTAAGAATCTGGTGTTGCATTCAAAGACTAAACATATATCCATCAAGTTTCACTTTTTGAGAGAGCAAGTGAACAAGAATGAAGTCAGATTGGAGTTTGTGCCTTCCAAGGATCAGATTGCAAACATCTTTACTAAACCTCTACCTAAGGACTCTCGTGAGTATCTCAGGGAGGGGTTATTACCCCTCTGACAATGAACTAAGGTGCATTGATGTGCATCAATCCGGTGGATATCACAGTCATATCTTGTGGTTCGGATTGATGATGGAGAGATGCTACTCAGGGGGAGCAGCTGGTATGATTTTGAAGTGTTGAAATTGCAAGTATGTGCCCTTTGCCATTGATGTCAAGGGGGAGAGAAGACATGTGAAAAACAAGTGGTTGTTGATTAAAGGGTGAGAAGTAAAGGACAAGAGGACATGTGAATGGTTGTTGTTGATAGGGGGAGTTGTGTCAGTAAGAAAAAGTTCTTGTCTTGATGGTCAAAATAGTTTTTCACATCATATGTTGCCATCAATGACAAAGGGGGAGATTTTTGCAAGTATGGGCCTAACCGATGTTGTCATTGATGTCAACATACTCCTGTTTCATTAATGACAAGGATTGGATGAACTGTGTGCTGAGGATATTGAGAAAATTAGTCTCAATTAGGAATAGTGAAGAATAGTGATGACAGTAAGGTAAAAGTCCAAGTTAGGATGAGGATCAGAGGATGTGGTTTAAAGGGTTTGTAGATATGAGTCTTAAAGTGATCCAATAAAGATTTTAGAGGTCCGCATGAAGATCTAAAGAAGTTGTGGCTGCTCAAGTAAAACTGGTTCTGGTAGGTGTTCAGTGGTGACAGAGTGATACAGATAGGTCCGATGAGATCCAAAAATGCATTATCCCATTCTGCAGATTTGGTGGAGTGTTTAAGAATTCTTTGTGAAGTATCAACTCGATTGGTTCATGGTTTGAAGGTCCGCAAGCATCTATTCTTTTGTGACAGTGATGACAGACTATGTTCTTGAGGTTCTGGATGAAAGAGAGAAGGATTTCAGTAAGCAGATGAAGTACGAATGTTCTTGTTGATGTTTGCCGACTTAAATGATTATTCCTAAGTCGATGTCTTGTATAAATAAGGGATTATAAAGTCATTTCAAAGTGTTTCTTGTGGAGATGAGAGTGTGTTAGCAAGGAGGAGATCAAAAGGCAGAACAAAAGTATTGGGCTTAAATGGAACTAATTCAAGCATGGTAAAGATGCTATTCTCCAGTTCATGTATGTGATACTTATTTCTTTGTAGACAATGTGTCTCTTGTAGGTAGTGGGCCTCTTGTGAGCAGTGTGCTCAGGTAGTGAGCCCTAATTGGAATGTGCCATTTTGTTCTTTCTATTCTTCTAATAGAGAATACAATCTTGGGTTAATCACCCTTTGGTTTTTCCCTTAATTGGGTTTTCCACATCAAAATCTTGGTGTCTCATGTGTTAATGTGTTTCTGCTCTTGATTTATTGCATTGTGTTTACATGATTGATTGATTATTATGTTGCTGAATTACAAAGTGGAGTTAAGTGTTTAATTGGAAGAGAGTTTTGTACAACTGATTCACCTCCCCTTCTCAGTTGTCTTCCCTAAATCTAACATAGTCCTCATGGAAAAACTAGACTCCAAAGTTGCAGTCCCAATTCCTCTCTAGTTCCATTTCTTTAGGTGTAAGGAACTTCATGAATGTAGGAGACAATCTACATATCTCATATATGAGGAGATCTAATATTCTTCTCACAAAGTATGTCTCGAAGATGTAATAATTAGAAGTCTTACAATGGGAGTCCCATATGTAAGTTCTCATTTGAATTCCTAGTTGACCATGTTGCCTTGGGAGTAATATTATGCAAAGCTTTATAGGGACACAAATTAAGGATGTAGATTATGGTATTTTCTACTTTTGCCCAGTATTGAGAAGACACACTCTGACTGTGCACTATGCACCCCGCCATCTCCATAATTATCCTATTTCTTTATTCCACAACTCCATTTTGTTGTGGAGTCTAATATCTATATATACCTGTAGTGTATGAAATTCAATTTAGTGAAGAAAAGCATGTTTTCCTTACCAAACAATCTCAATGACTACACCAGGAACAACTAGCGCACCTAAAATGAATTTAATCTTCTACTATCTTAATAGAAGAGTAGATTTTTAATATTTGCATCTATGCATCTTACCCTTGACAAAAACTATGTTTTCTAATCAAGTTAAAACACTATACTAATTGACAGAAATTAAATTTTACTGAGTACAACACTTCAAATTCAATTAGGATTCTTGAGAACAATAAGGCCAAAATAATGCCTCTTGAAGCTATGAAATGAATTTAGAAATGGGGTAATTGGTATTACTAGTTTTCTACCTTCACCTACATCAGGATCGTATGATTTCCATGGGCACCATTAAAACTCCTAGCCTATATTAGTGATAAAATTGTTGAAATTAGGGCAGACAACTGAGAGGGGGGTGAATCAGTTGTTACAAAACTTTATCTTTTGATGCATTTAACATTATTTGCCACTTATTAATAGATTAATGATATAACCATGAAAGCATGAATCAACAACACATGAGTAGAAACACAATCAACACACATAACACAAGGATTTTTACATGGAAACCCGGTTAAGGGAAAAACCATGGTGGGGGTTAACCCACAAGATTTATTCTCTATTAAAAGAATAGAAAAATGGGAAGGCACTTTCCTTTGGGCACACTAGCCAGAGCTCACTACTCCAAGAGACTCACTATCTACAAAAACATTCACATGATTAACATTGAAAGGTTGAACTGAGAAACAACATCTTCTCCATGCCAAGGTTCAGCTCCATTGAAGCTCACAACACCTCTACTCTACCCCCAAACACTTCTTCTCTACCTTCGCATCTTCACATGCTTGGACACATTTACATGACTTCATTACACTTATTTATACATGACATCAACTTTGGAATGAACTTCAAAGTTGACCTTATAATCATCTATCTGGAACATTCTCCAAGATAGGCATTACAAGCAATTACAATCACAAGACTTGACTTAATACAAATTTCTACATGCGGACCACTACATTGTTGGCCAAACATAGTTGGGACTCAAATCTTCCTTGAACAACATGCCACGCTCCACAGAAATTCTCTTAGATCATCTGCAACACGCACCAAGCATCCAGTCGGCCAAGACTAGAAAGAACAACAACACCCAAGGAGAAATCTTCAACTATGAGCTCAATCCTTAATGCGGACCACCAACACAATTGGCACATGATCCAAAGACCTCCACAAACACAATGAAATCAATAAGAACAACCGCACCATCTCAAATCACCAGAATCACTTGCATCTTCATATGAGAACTTAAGAACACTAGCTGTCATGACTGTCACACTAGAAAGATTGCTTGCAGACCTCCAAACCACAAACCACTCGAGTTGAAGATACACACCAACATCCCAAACATACCTCTAGAACCGCAGACCATAATATTCCAATGTGGAGCAATCCGGACCAAATTCCTGTCACTCTATTACCCATGAACAACTGCAAAACCCAGTTCTACTTAGATGGCCATAACTTTACCAATCCTCCATGTAAACCTCTCAAATCTTAACTGGAGTTGTTGGAAACAAGGAAAATAACTGAGAGGGGGGGGGTGAATCAGTTATCTCAAAATTTTTATTACTTTTACTTTCTTTTCTTATCTCAATATTCAGTGATATATCAAAACATGAAAGCATAAGGAACCATAAGAACTGAAATGAAATTAGCACACATAACACAAGGATTTTTACTTGGAAACCCTGTTAAGGGAAAAACCATGGGGTGACTAACCCAAGATTGTATTCTCTGTTAAATGAATAAAGGAGTACAAAATGGCACTTGCCAGTTAGGGCTCATTGCCCGAGCACACTGCTCACAAGAGGCTCACTACCTACAAGAGACTCACTATCTCCACAACTTACACAAGATAACCAAGTGTTTGAACTGATGAACAACATCTGCATATGCAAGAGTTTAGTTCCAGTTAGGCTCAATATACTGATCTAGCACATTTCATTCTTCCTCTACTTAGTATCGCTACCTTGTCACATTCTGGGCTTGGATTACTGCCTTCACACTTTTCTTTGCTTTTCTTCACACTTAATCCATCCACATATCACTTCTACACACTTACAAGCTTGAATCCATCGGGTATATATATCCGCATCAAGGATTTCAATCAACTTTCTAGTCAGCAACAAGAACACTTAGGATATTTGCAAGATACTATTTTGTCAGCTGAATTCATACTTGATAGATGATGCGCACCAAAATATTAGGCATAGAAGTCATTACTTAAGTCGGCCAAAATCATATAACACCTCGAGTTACTTGATCAACACCTTATGCACATCCGGATTGAGGTTTGATACCCTATTGACCAGTTCTTTCTCTACCTGCACTGTCCGATACTCAGAAGATCATATATTTCACATGCTTTGTCATCGAAGGCTAAAAATCTAAAGTAAATTAGTTTAGATACTCCTTATTACTCAACCAAATCCGCAACATGTCGGGTTTCACCATTAGAGAGTTCTGGACCCAATCTGTCAAACCCTACCATATGCTCTGTTCTTGATTACTGGATCAACTTATCTTCAAACTGACTTCCGGTATGAGTAATTTATGCTCTGCGGATTACTGCCTTCACACTTTTCTTTGCTTTTCTTCACACTTAATCCATCCACATATCACTTCTACACACTTACAAGCTTGAATCCATCGGGTATATATATCCGCATCAAGGATTTCAATCAACTTTCTAGTCGGCAACAAGAACACTTAGGATATTTGCAAGATACTATTTTGTCAGCTGAATTCATACTTGATAGATGATGCGCACCAAAATCTTAGGCATAGAAGTCATTACTTAAGTCGGCCAAAATCATATAACACCTCGAGTTACTTGATCAACACCTTATGCACATCCGGATTGAGGTTTGATACCCTATTGACCAGTTTTTTCTCTTCCTGCACTGTCCGATACTCAGAAGATCATATATTTCACATGCTTTGTCATCGGAGGCTAAAAATCTAAAGTAAATTAGTTTAGATACTCCTTATTACTCAACCAAATCCGCAACATGTTGGGTTTCACCATTAGAGAGTTCTGGACCCAATCTGTCAGACCCTACCATATGCTCTGTTCTTGATTACTGGATCAACTTATCTTCAAACTGACTTCCGGTATGAGTAATTTATGCTCTGTGGATGAGTGGAATATACTTTATTGCCATCAATGACAACACTTATGAATCCTAGCAGTGTCTCTTGTCAACAATCTCCCCCTTTGGCATTGATGGCAGCACTTAGTGAAAAATGACTAAGTGTTGTAGTAACTCCCCGTTTGCTTGTGCTCCATCTCTCCATACTACTTATCGGTGCTCTTTTAATGATGGATTCCTCATTTTTCACTACTCTTCACTCCCCCTTTGACATCAATGGCAAAGGGTGGGATCCACAAACCAAAATTGTGCAAAAAAGATTACTATATAAAGCCACATATGTACCTACAATCCTCAAGCTAAACTTACATATACTTTAGTATATCTACAAATGTGGTTTTCAACTATATAAGCTTTGTGGCCCAACTTCTCTTCATCCTATCCAAAATGGAGATATGTCCACTCAACAAAAATGCATATGCTTCTGCCCTCTTCAAATCTGTTGGATCACTAGTCTGGGCTATATTTAGGGCATCTACCAAGGCATCATGCAATGCTTCTAACTTAGGGATGATTATCCCTCAGAGTTCACCAATTCTATCCATTATATTCTTCTTCTCCTTAACCAGTTTCTTTATTTCATTTATTATCACAATAAGTTGGCATTCTTGATTCACCAAAGAGGTAGTGAGGGGATCAAAATTCTGAGATAGACTTGACAATTTTCCTTCTTGTTCTTTCATTTTCTTCTCAATGTCTTTTGCCACTTTAGGCCAGGATAAACAAAATTTGTATATGTCCCCACCATCCTTAAGAGCATTTTCAATGCTCTTTATGCCAATGTCTAGGGTTTTTCTATCATTAGCAATTAGTCCTTGTACCTCACTGAATCTTTTTCCCAAGAATTCCTTTCGGACCTTAGTTTCTGCTAATTTTTCTAAAGACTCAAAATGTTTATTAACAAAATTAACTAGGTTCTTTAGATTATCGGATAGGGAGACAAATGGATCCTTTTGATGAGTGGGCATGATCTTCTCCAACACTCTGGAAGCAATACTTAGCAGCTCATTGTCCTCCATATGAGATTTTAGCAGTTTTTCTTTGGCTTTGGCCTAAGAAAAAGATGCTATATTCATTATCTGAACCGGAGAGAGAGAATCCAGATTCAATGGTCCTTGAATAAACTTAGATTCACCTAACTCTGCAACTTCCTTGTCCAAGAAACTTTGTACTGCTTCTGCAGTGTCTCTTGTATTCTCAACTTCCTTTTCTTTGGGGACATCCGAACTGATTTGCTTATTGCCACCAACATAATTTGTTTCTTCTTTCTGCACTTCCTTTTTTAGAACAGAGGAGTCTAGGGCCTCAGATTGTTCTTCATCATCTTTCTTTAATCCTTCGGCATCCATGTCAGAAGGTTCTTCATCAATTTTATATAATCCTTCAACATCCATGGCATAAGGCTCTTCATTTTCTTCCTTTACAATGGGAAGATTGAACCTTTTCAAGACACACCAAAGAATTTCTTTTGTCTCATCATCTACTCGGTCAGTTTCTCCAAGCATGAGCTTATTCATTTTGGACTTGCTCCGGAATTCATCTTTGGCATCCTTGAAAACCATGTCCATTTGTTTTTGAGTGATAGATGGACATAATTGTATCACTATATGTTCCCAAATCTCCAAGTCTTTTTCTTTTGCACTTTCTTTTCTTGACTCCAAAACTTCTTCTAAGCTCTTAGGAATCAAGGAAATTATTTCAATGAAATCTTTGTTATAAATGTTCAAGTACCTTATTGTTGCTTCCTCAAGAATTCTCTTGTCTGCATCATTGTACTCATCATAGAATTCTATTACCGGCTGTAGGTTTCCATCCACAATGATTGCCTTAATGATGTCTTCAATTGAGAGAGTGGATCTTTCAACAAACTCTTCTATCTTTTGTTCCTCATTAGTCTTGTCAGTCTTGGAAGGTTTGTTCTTCACCTTATTCAAATCTCTAACCTCTACATCTGATTCTATCTCTTCATCATCCTTAAGGCTCACATATGTTCCTTTGGCATTAGACTTCTTTCTCTTTTCTCCTATAACAGATGGTTTGGTTACCAGTTTTGTAGTCTTTGAGTTTTTAGGAGAAACAGGGGCAGAACTCTTGGTAGATCTTGTTCGGGTAGAGGCTTCCACCAGGACACTTTCTTTCTTTGCTTCTTCGCTTTCCCTTTCAATTTTCTCTATTCTTTCTCTATTAGCATCTACTGCCTCCTTTGTTAAGCCAAACCTTTTAGCAATTTCTTCAACCTCCTTCCTCACTTTTCTTTTTGACTCAGGCTTCCTTAATTCAATATGTATTTTTATGTTTAGCTCATCAAAGGTGCCAAACCTCTCTGCCTTAGTGTCCTTGGGTTGGCTTAGCAAGTGTTGAACATGTACCTCCAATATGTTTTCATCAACTTCATAGCCCATGGGCATTATCCATATAGTTCTTGGCTCGACTACCTTCATTAGGCATTGATCTGTGTCAACCATGAAGCAAACTGTGTCCTTGTATTTCTCCACAATTGATTTTGGTATTCTTTCTCTTGCATGCATCATGCTCTGTAAATTCTTGAAGTAGCCCCAGAGAGCTGTCTTTTGGGCTTGTGCATCACCAAGTCCATACAAATAATCTCTGATTTGAATTGCAACAGGTCTATCATTTGCCCAGATTAGACCTTTTGATCCCGGTAACTCATTCATGTAATAGAACAGACACAACACAAGATTTCCATACTTGAAGGAATTTTTCTTATCTCTCTTAATCGTCTACAGATTCTCCATCAGTTGATTCAACAAAAACCCACACAAATCATAATCTACATTTTCTTTCACCATTTGATATGTAGTATAGATTACAGTACCAGACATAGAATTTTCCCTACTTGAGTGGAAAATTTTCTAACCAATTACAATTGATGCAAACTTGGCCCTCTTGTCATATTTTGATCCGGTGGCATCTGTTACGGTTTGATTTTTCACAGATTTGAGTGCAGGTAACCCACCAGTTGAGTGTAATTCGGTTACAGCCCTGATGACATCTTTAGTTATCTTGAATGGACTCATTAACCACATGAATTTATCATGCATCCTAATTAACACATACCAGACCCATTCGTCCTCTGTAAAAGATGGGAAATGTATGTAATGTGCAAAGTGCTTGTCTTTTAGGGCGTTGAATTTTGGTTTGAGATCAAAATTCTCATCTCTTAACTATTTGTGGTATATTTTCATCAATTCTAAGTCTCCAAAGTCTTCAATGTTTGTATGAATGCAAACCCTAATATCTTCTACATGCAGAACACTATACGGGATTCAAGAAAACGCACCCAAGGGATCAACTTCTATAGATTTGTGAGGGTGTTTATTGAATATAGGTCTTGGCCTCTCAGTGACATTCACAACCATGGGAGTAGCCATTCTAACAATGAAATTCAGAGAAATTTTGCAAAGAAGAAATAGCTTTTTTGCCTTAGGGTTTGTTGCAACTGCCGGAGCAAATTTCTACTTGATTTCAATCTTCAGTTTCAACTTTAATAATCTATATGATCTCTTCTCAGAGCTCTTCTCTCTTCTTCATGAGTGTAAAGTGTTGAAAATGATGAATGGAAAGCCTTTTATCCTTGCACAAAAACCTAATTCCTTGTTATAATAAATGCACATTTTAAGTCATCTGGTTACCCTATTTTGAGTGAATTTCTCATGAATCATTGTGCGGATCTTCAAATTATCATCTAAGTGAGTTGACAACATACTTTATCTTTTCAAAATATGCCTCTAAATCTGTAGACCATAAAATTGCATTTTCAGATCATACCGGATCTGTTTGTGTAATTATGTTTTACCAGATAGCTGTCAGAACCGGACCTACTCACAACTTCTTCAAATTTATAAGCGTATTTCTCAACTCTTAACTAAATGAATATAAGATGAACCTGCAAGAAGCCCTTTTAATCCACAACCTTTGATTCTTACTTAATGTACCGAATTCGGGCACTTACTAGCTGGTTTGGGGAATTTTGATCTTCTTTGCAGTTCCCCCTGAGCCAGAGCTCACCTTTTAATTTTTGGAAGGGTTACTAGCACCAGGTTCTAGTGTGGACTCATCACAAATGTTCATCACACTCTTCTTTACCCAAGTCTTGCTCATCTCCTTCTAAATCTCATTCACATTCACTTTACCTTTGCCTTTGTCTTGTTTCTAATCATGTTTCGCCAGACCTTTTCCATCATAATTTCTGCTCCTGCAGAATCTAGATTTATTGCAATTGTAACACACAACATTTCCTTGCTTATTTGATTGATATCCTCTTAATCTGCACTGATTAGCCATATGCCCCATTCTATTGCATGTAAAGCATCTACCATTGAAAGAATTGTTCATTTGCATATTTCTGCATTCATGAGATTTGTGACCATACCTTTTGCAACTAGAACATTGACCGGAGAAGGATGGATTATTTTGATTCATTATGTTCTTGCACTGAGTTGCTTTATGTCCAAATTTGTTGCAATTGAAGCAGTTTCCATTGAAAGATGGATATCTTTGAGCATTTAGTTGCCTTACCAGAGGTCTTCTAGGCCTGTTTCTTTGTCTTCCTGATCCAAAGTTCTTTTGACTAGATCCAGAGATTTCACCTTTCTCATATCCCAAGCCACGCTTATCATCTACCCTCTTTTGAATTTCAAGAAAAACTTCAAGTTGGGCTGAGCTTATCTTGAATTTTTCTTTGTATTCATTTATAGTTTGAAGATCTTGTTTAAGAGTGTCAATCTGGCTCTCAAGTTGTTCTTCATTGTATCTGGCTTCTTCAAGATCAGATTCAAGATGTCTAACCTTCTATCCATTTTGTGGCAGTCCTCTATTTTCTCCTTGAGGGATTGTTTTAAGTTATCTTTAGTCTTTCTCTTCTCTTCAATTTCTTGGGTGAATTTCATAACTCCTAATTCAATTTCATGTCTTATCATAATAACTTCTTTTGAAAGCTTCTCACATAGCTTAGTTTTCTCATTCAGATCCTCATCAATATTATTGGCTTCATTCTGATTTCCTAACTTCTGAAGTAGTTCCTTTCTCTTTTTCACGGAATTACTAAGTTTTTCTTTTAGCTCATTGATGAAATCATCAGCTTCCTTGAGTCTCTCTCTCAAATTATTGACCTTAGACTAGGATTGTTCAAGATCATCTAGGGTAGACTGAAGTTGTTCTTTCATACCATATGCATCCATTGAGATTCCCAGATCTTCCTCAAGTTGTTAGGCTTTTTCTGAGGAACCAAGCTCTGATACCAATTGTTGGAAACAAGGTAGATAACTAAGAGGAGGGGGGTGAATTAGTTATCTCAAAAAATTTCTTACTTTTACTTTCTTTTCTTATCTCAATATTCAATGATATATCAAAACATGAAATCATAAGCAACCATAAGAACTGAAATGAAATTAACACACATAACACAAGGATTTTTACGTGGAAACCTTGTTAAGGGAAAAACCATGGGGTGACTAACCCAAGATTGTATTCTCTATTAAAAGAATAAAGGAGTACAAAATGACACTTGCCAATTAGGGCTCACTACCCAAGCACACTGCTCACAAGAGGCTCACTGCCTACAAGAGACTCACTATCTACAAAACTTACAAAAGATAGCCAAGTGTTTGAACTGATGAACAACATCTGCATATGAAAGAGTTCAGTTCTGGTTAGGCTCAGTATACTGATCTAGCACATTTCATTCTTCCTCTGCTTAGTATCACTCCCTTATCACATTCTGGGCTTGGATTACTGCCTTCACAGTTTTCTCTACTTTTCTTCACACTTAATCCATCCACATTTCACTTCTACACACTTACAAGCTTGAATCCATTGGATATATATATCCGCATCAAGGATTTCAATAAACTTTCTAGTCGGTAATAAGAACGCTTAGGATATTTGCAAGATACTATTTTGTTGGTTGTGTTCATACTTGATAGATGATGCGCACCAAAATCTTAGGCATAGAAGTCATTACTTAAGTCAGCCAAAATCATATAACATCTCGAGTTACTTGATCAACACCTTTTGCACATCTGGATTGAGGTTTGATACCCTGTTGACCAGTTCTTTCTCTTCATGCACTATCTGATACTCAGATGCTCATATCTTTCACATGCTTTGTCACCAGAGGTTAAAACTCTAGAGTACATTAGTTCAAATACTCCTTATGACTCATCCAAATCTACAACATGCTGGGTTTCACCATCAGAGAGTTCCAGACCCAATCTGTCAGACCCTGCCATATGCTCTATTCTTGATTACTGGATCAACTTATCTTCAAACTGACTTCCGGTATGAGTAATTTATGCTCTACGGATGAGTGGAGTATACTTTGATGTCATCAATGACAACACTTATGAATCCTAGCAGTGTCTCTTGTCAATAGAAGCAACTTCAAATAATCCTCTACAAAACCCTTTAATTTGCAAACTTTGATCTTCGTCTCACTGGGAATGCGGAGCAATTTACTTTACTAAACTGCACTATCTTCACTATTTCTAACAAAGAGATATGTTGACATAAATGACAACACATCCTTAGGATACCATAAGCCATAATCAAATGTCCCCTTCAGATATCTAAAAATTCTTTTGACTGCTACAACATGAGATTCTCTAGGATCATCTTGAAATCTAGCAACAAGGCCAATTGCATTCATAATATCAGGTCTGGTTTGAGTTAGATAAAGCAGTCCTCCAATCATTGATCTATACCTTTTCTGATCTGCCTTAGGGGAATCATCATCTTTACTCAACTTGCATCTGGTTATCATAGGAATACTCACTGGTTTTGAATCCTCCATTCCAAACTTTTTCAACAACTCTTTCACATATTTAGACTGAGATATGAAGATGCCCTTATCTAACTGAATGATTTGTAGACCTACAAAGAAATTCATTTTACCAAACAGGGACATCACAAATTCACTTTGTATCTGATCAGCAAATTTTTTACACATGCTCTCATTTCCACCAAAGGTGATGTCATCAACAAATACCTCAACAATCAAGATATGTTCATGATCAATTTTGAAATAAAGATGACTATCAGCTGTGCCTTTGCTAAAACCTAAATTTAGTAGATACTTATCTAATCTTGTATACCAGGCTCTTGGGGCTTGTTTAAGTCCATACAATGCTTTCCTCAATCTGCAGACCATATCTCCTTGATTAGACAACTGGAATCCTTCCGATTGCTCAATGTAGACTTCTTCTTCCAACTCTCCATTTAAGAATGCTGACTTGACATCCATCTGGTAAACTTTGAAATCTTTGTAAGTAGCAAAGGCAAGAAATAATCTAATTGCTTTGATTCTTGCCACGGAGCAAAAGTTTCTTCAAAATCAATTCCCTCTACCTGAGAATATCCTTTGCACACCAATCTTGCTTTGTTTCTCACAACTTCACCATCTTCATTCAATTTATTCCAGAAGACCCATTTAGTTTCAATTACATTTTTGTTTTCAGGTCTAGGAACAAGATCCCAAGTATGATTCTTTTCAATTTGCATTAATTATTCTTCCATTGCTTTTACTCAACTTTCATCATTACAAGCTTCATTCACTGATTTTGGTTCAATCTTTGAAATCAAACAATACTCCACTTGATCTTCAGTAATTCTTCTTCTAGTTTGAACACCTTTATTTTTATCTTCTATGACCTAATCTTTAGAATGATTCAACCTTACATACCTGGGAGTTTTGGGATTTTCTTGACCTTCTAATTCTTAAACTTATTCCTCAACATTTGCACTAGTTTCTTGAGTCACTAGATTCTCTGGAGCAATTTGAATCTGAGTTTGAGTTTGAACTTGCTTTCCTTTATTTGGATTTTCATTTTGATCATCTGATTCATATCCACAAGACTTGGAAGGTCTCTCCTTGCTTTCATCAACCTTGACATTAGCACTTTCAACAATCCTTTTCAATCTCTTGTTAAAGCACCGGTATGCCTTACTTTGGTTAGCATAACGCAAAAATATTCCTTCATCACATCTTGCATCAAACTTTCCTAGATCTTCATCTCTCTTGATATAGCATTTACTACTAAAAACTTTGAAGTATTTCATAGTAGGAGCATTACCAAACCATAGTTCATAAGGTGTTTTACCAGTATTACCTTTAATCTGCACCCAGTTAAGAGTGTAGATAGCAATACTCACAGTCTCTCTCCAATAGACATGTGGAACATTTGCCTCCATCCTCATGGTTCTAGCAGCCTCTTGAATAGTCTAGTTCTTCCTTTCCACAACTCCATTCTGCTGAGGAGTCGTCGGAGCAAATAACTGTCTTCTTATTCCATGCTTTTCACAAAATGCTTAAACTCACCAGAGGTAAACTCTCCACCTTTGTCAAATCTCAAAAACTTTATCTTCACACCAATCTCATTCTCCACCATAGCCTTGAACACCTTGAATCTGTCAAGAGCCTCTGATTTCTCTCTCAAGAAAGTGACCCACATCATCCTAGAGTAATCATCAATCAGCAACATAAAGTATCTATCTCCTTGCAAACTCCTAACTCTGGCAGGAGCACACAAATCAATGTGCACAAGTTCCAACAATCCACTTGGAAATTGTTCTTTACTTTTGAATGTAGCTGTATTTTGTTTTCCTAATTGACATTCCTTACACATGCTATTAGGAGGTTTCACAAGCTTTGGAAGAACTCTCACAGCTTGAGTAGTACTTATTTTGACAATGTTATCAAAGTTTACATGACACATTCTCCTATTCCATAACCAACTTTGATCAATCTGAGCAATCAAACAACTTTTACCAATACCACTTAAATGAAATATATTACCTCTAGTCTGTGTACCAGATGCAATCTTAGTTCCAGAATTTTTCAAAATTCTGCATTTTCCATCCTTGAATCAGAGAACATACCCTTTGTCAATCAATTATCCAACACTGAGAAGATTATGTTTCAACCCTTCTACATACAAGACATCATTAGTGTTATTCTTACCATCAAGAGAGATGGATCCTCTGCCACGGATTCTACCAGTTGAATTGTCTCCAAACCTCACAATTCCACCTTCATATCTTTCCAGACTTACAAACTTACTTTTATCACCAGTCATACAATGAGAACATCCACTGTCAATCACCCATTCATCATTTTCTTCAACCTGAGCAGCTAAGTCACTTTCCACATTCACACAACTAGGAGATTCAGTAGGCACCGAATCTTCTTCTTGGATAGCAATGAACACCCATTCATTTCGGGAGGTACTTCTTGTTGGCAAGAGACACTGTGTGGCTTCATTATTGTTGTCATTGATGGCAATAAAGTTTATCCCACACATCCGCAGCACATAATAGGTCTTTACTGAAAGTCAGACTGAAGAGTGTTTTGGTCCGGTGAGCAAGAACAGAGCATGCAGCAAGGTCTGACAGTCAGGTCTAGATCTCTCAGAGGATGTATCTTAGCAAAGTGTAGACTTGGGGAAGTCAAGAGGAGTACCATGACTGCTACATTCTAGAGATTGAGCCTCTGATGATGACAAAATGAAAATATATGAGCATCTAAGTGCTGGGTTCCTGACAGGCAGAGTAGACTAAGGAAGAATTAACCGGCAAAGCATCAGACCTTAATCCGGATGAGAAATTGATGGTGTTCAAGCTTCTTGAGGGATCATTCATGGTTGGCTGGCATAATTGATGACTTCTATAACTATCTCTTTGATACACATCACTTAGTAAGCATGGATTCAGTCGACAAACCAAAGTTTGGGAAAATCTTGAGTATTTCAGATGCCGACTAGTAAGATGTTGAAATCCTTGGTACAGATATATATACCAGATGGATTTTGATGTGAAGAGGTGTGTGGATCGTGTGATAAGTGTGAACAAAGGTAGAGATAAGTATGGAAGTGGCAATACAGGTCCGGTATGTGACAAAACAACAGCACCAAAATAGAGGAAGAATGAAGTGCAGTAGATCAGTATATTAAGCATAACCGGAACTGAACCTCAGCATATGTGGATGCTTCTCATAAGTTCAAATACCTGGTTACTTTCTATAAACTATTGTACGTAGTGAGCCTCTTGTGAGCAGTGTAGTTGGGCAGTGAGCCCTAATTGGCAAGTGCCATTTTGTACTTCTTATTCTTTTAACAGAGAATACAATCTTGGGTTAGTCACCCCGTGGTTTTTCCCTTAACAGGGTTTTCTACGTAAAAATTCTTGTGTTATGTGTGTTGATTTCATTTCTGCTCTTATGTTCATTTATGCTTATATGTTTTGATACTGCACTATTGTTAAAGAAGAAAAGAAAGTTAAGAAATTTAAGATAACTAATTCCCCCCCTCTTAGTTATCTGCCTTGTTTCCAACAATTGGTATTAGAGCTAAGTTCCTCTAAATAGAGCCTAATAGCTTGAGGAAGATCTGGGAATCTCAATGGATATGTATGGTATGAGGGAACAACTTCAGTCTCCCCTAGACGATCTTGAGCAATCTCACTATGAAGTCAATAACCTGAGGGAAAGACTCAAACAAGTTGATGATTTCATAAATGAACTCAAAGAAAAACTAAGTATCTCTGTGAAAAAGAGAAAGGAACTACTTCAACAATTAGCAAGTCAAAGTGAAGCCAATGATACAAATGAAGATCTAAATGAGAAAAACAAGTTATGTGAGAAACTATCAAAAGAGGTCATTATGGTAAGACATGAAATGGAATTAGGGGTTATGAAATTCACCCAAGAAATTGAAGAGAAAAGAAAAATTGAAGATAATCTAAAACAATCTCTCAAGGAGAAGTCAGAAGACTACCACAAAATGGATAGAATAATCAGGCATTTGGAATCTAACCTTGAAGAAGCTAGAGATAATGAAGAACAACTTGAGAATCAGATAGATACTCTTAAAAGGGATCTTCAAACAACAAATGAATACAAAGAAAAATTCAAGATTAGCTCGGCTCAACTTGAAGTACTTGAAAGCCAAAAGAGGGTAGATGACAAGCATGGCTTGGGATATGAGAAAGGTGAAAGCTCTGAATCTAGTCAAAAGAACTCTGGATCAGGAAATCCAACATACAGGCCTAGAAGACCTCTGGTAAGACAACCAAACACTCAAAGATATTCATGCTTCAATGGATACTGCTACAATTGCAATAACTTCAGTCATAAAGCAAATCAATGCAGAAGAAGAATGAATTAGACTAATTCATCCTTCTACGGATAGTGTTTTAACTGCAAAAGGTATGGTCACAAATGTCATGAATGTAGAAATATGCAAATAAACAATTCATTCAATGGTAGATGCTTTGCATGCAATAGAATGGGACATATGGATAATCAATGCAGATCAAGAGGATACTAGTCAAATATGCAAAGAAATGTTGTTTGCTACAATTGCAATAGATCCAGTCATATTGCTAAATTTTGTAGAAGTAAGAATCAGGACAAAAAGGGTCTGGTGCATCATAACTAGAATCAAGACAAAGGAAAAGGAAAAGTGAATGCAGATGAAGTTCAAAGGGAGATGAACAAGATTTGGGTGAAGAGAAGTATAGAAAATGTTGGGGATGGATCCGCACTAGAATCTGGTGCTGATATTCCTCCCGAAAACTAAATAAGATGAGCTCTGGCTTAGGGGGAGTCTCAAAGGAAAACAAATTCTCCTAGCCAGTCAATTGGTGCCTAAAATTGGCACATGGAAAGTTGTAGATTAAAGGGTTCTTAGAGAAACATCTAAATAACCCTTGGTAAAACTATGAAAGATCCGCAAGGTGTTTGAAAAGGTTAATTGTCCAAGATTAATCTGGTTTGACAGTCATCCTGTAAAAGCAGGATTTTCACAATTAGATCCGGTATGATTCAAAATTGAAATACCTTGATCTACAGATAAATAGGATGATTCAAGGAAGGGAGATACATTGTAAATTATCATTCTAAGTGCATCTCAGTGATCCAGAAAGATCTCTCTCAGAACAAGGAGAATAAGGCAACCAGAATGACTTAAGTTGTGCATTTATTGCAATATGGAATTAGGGTTTGCGCAGAAATAAAAGGGTTCTTTTGTTCATCATTTACACATTTGCATTAGAGAAGAAGAAAGAAAGAGCTCTGCAACAAGATTGCTTCAACCCTCTCAAAGATCAACCGCAGAATTTGATTCAACCAGCGATCTCTTTGGCTCATTTTGTGAACCCTAGAAGCGTAAAAAGGTATTTCTGCTCTTGAATATCTCTCTCTGAATCTTTTGAAAGATGGCTACTCCAAATTTTGTCAAGATCACTGATAGGTTGCGCCCTAAGTTCAAGAAACATCCTTACAAATCCCTAGAAGTTGATCCCCTAGGTGCATTCTCTAGCATTCCACATGGGGTTCTATACGTAGAAGATGTTAGGGTATACATTCACACCAACATTGAGGAATTTGGGGAATCCAAGCTGATGGATATCTATCACAAGGAATTAATAGATGAAACATTTGAACTTAAACCCCAATAAAAGGCCATTCAGGATAAGCATTTTGGACATTGCATCCATTTCCCCTGTTTTGCAGAAGATGAATGGGTCTGGTATGTTCTTAGTAGAATACATGATAACTTCATGTGGTTGTTGAAGCCCTTCCAGATAACCAAGGATGCAATCAGGGAAGTAACTGGTTTGCACTCATCCGGTGGCTTGCCTGCTCTCAAATCAGTCAAAAACCAAATTGTAAGCGAGGCCACTGGATCAAAATTTGATAAAAGAGCAATGACAATTGAGGATATCACAGATCCAGATATCAAATTTGCTTATATGATAATTAGTTATAAAATATATCACTCCAACAGGGAAAATTCTGTATCTGGAACAGTAATATACACTGTTTATCAGATGCTAAGGGAAAATGCTGATTATGATCTTTGTGAGCTTATCCTAAACCAATTGTTAGAGAATTTGTAGAAAATAAAGAAGGATAAAAAGAATTCATTTAAGTATGGTGGCTTGATATTATGTCTATTCTTCTACTATATGAATGAGCTACCTAGAACTAGTGGCTGGATATGGCAAAATGACAGACATGTTGCCATACAGATCATAAATTATATGTATGGGCTTGGTGATGCCAAGTCTCAAAGCACAACTCTCTGGGGATATTTCAAGAGTTTTCAAAGTATGATGCAGGCCAGAGAAAGAATTCCTTAGACATTAGTTGAAAAATATAAAGATATAGTGTGCTTTATGGTAGATATTGATCAATGCCTAATTGGTACAGGAGCACCAAGATATCTAGGTTTTGCTTGATCTTCAAGTCATTTGTTTTTGTTCAATAAGGTCCTTGAGACCATCTCCATGTTGTAATAAGGCTTGAATGCCATGATTGTAAAAGGACTATGTCTAAATAACTAAAACCTGCTGTCATGTTGTAAGTCTTGTACCTAGGGGATAGTCATGGAAGTTTTCTTGTTTTGTCAAGCCTTGTCAGGGCATGGCAAGAAGCTTCAAATGTTGTCAAGAAGTCTAGAAGGATATCAAAAGGTTTAGTGCCTTGGCCAAGGCCTAACTATTGGTAAATTTGTTTGGAAACTTTGTTATACACAAATCATTTGCTGATGTCCAAAAAGGAGATAGTTGCAAAGATAGTTTGGTGGTTTCAAACCTTCCACCAACTACAACTGCTTGACAACGAATCCAAACTATTGGAGAAGGCTTCTTAATGCCAAAAGCATGAGGAATGTATCATCTAGGAAGGAGTTTTCAAATAGTACAATACAGTTTCCTGCCTCTTTTGTGTTATTTCTCTGAGTTTGCTGTATAAACAACCTGTACTTCTCTGTGGTACGACACTACCAAGGAGGTTGGAATATATGGAAGTGTAATGTGATGAGTTGACTATCAAATAAGATAAGTTTAGATTCATGGTGTTGTGGAGAAGGCAGTGTATGATCATTGGACATCAAACTATTCTTTAAAACTGTTGTTTTCTATAGAAATTCACTGTTTTCCTGCTCAATCCATACTTGTATGGCCTGGTGGTGGTTGATGCTTATGATGGATGGTTAGTGTGGTGAGTTGTTTACCTTTTACAAGTTGTTTGAAGACTTGACACTAAACTAGGTAGGAGAAATCGTTGGTTTCCCACAAACTATCTTAAACCCTGAGTTAGGGCTTTTCCTGAACAACTCGATGGATTTCTCTTCATTCCACTGATCTTTTCTATTTATGATCAGTGGAATGGATTGTATAATAGATAGTGTAAAGGCTTGTGAAGGTTTTGGGGGTAGGAGAATAGTTTGGACTGAATTTGCCAAGTAGATAACCCAACAAGACCATGTGTTGGGACTTAGAGAATAACAGCAGCAACTAGGTGATGACCATCGACTGTGGAAGTGGAAATTTTGTGAAATGCTAGTCATTATCAGTAATACAAGATGCTCTAGATCTAGCAATGATCCTATGACAAAAGGTAAGACAAACTCCTCCATAAAACCTATTCATTCTGCCTACATCAGACTCTGTCAGTCCTCATTGAAAATAGTTACCACAAAGAAGGTATTAATTAGATTTGATAGGTTGTTGATTTGTCAAGGAATGCATTAGATATGTTTGGCATGTTATTGATTTGGCATGTTGTATGAGATTGAGTTTGTCTTAATGGAGATCATTCCAAGGAGGATACTATGACTGTCTTCCTAATGAAGCAGAAATGTTGTGACTGTCTATGAAAGGCATAATAGAGACTGCTGTCCTACAGGTCCTGCATAGTGGATATGATGGAATATTAGATTGAGTTAGGAGTCCTGAGATATGTGTCCTAAAGTCTACCCACTTTTGTGTTATGATCATGTATAGTTGTTGTGTTAAAGCCCTTCCTTATGTGAAGTCTGATCTCTGTTAAAAATAGTGAACCTTGAGAGCCATTTCCTTGAGTTTTGAAGTGTTCTTCTCGTCCTAGGTTCTCTGCATCACTAATGGAGGTAGTAGAGTCCCGAATAGTCTGGATTATGCCAATGGGCTATGAGGTGGATGAGAAAATTCTGGAGCTACATGTTCAACACCTGCTAAGTCAACCAAAGGACCCTGAGGTAGAAAGGTTTGGAACCTTTCAAGAATTAAGTGTGAAAATACATGTTGAATTAAGACAACCAGAGATGAAAAGGAAAGTGAGAAGTGAACTAGAGGAAATTGCCAAGAAATATGGCATATCAAAGGAGGCAGTTGATGCCAATAGAGAGAAGGTAGAAAGAGCAGAGAAAGAAAGATAAGAAGTAGAAAAAGAAAGTGTTCCGATGTAAGCCCCCTCCCGGATTAGATCCTCAAAGATCCCTGCACCTACCACCTCAAAGAGCCAAAAAGCCTCAAAGCCAGAAGCAAAGACATCCGAAAAAGGAGGAAAGAGAAACAAAAACCAAGGCTACAAGATCTTATATAAGTCAAAAGGATGATGAAGAGATAGAGACAGATGAGGAGGTTAAGAAAATGAAGAAGAAAAAGAAAACATCTATGGAATTCTTTGCCGGCAAGAACAAAGAAGAAGCATAAGAATTTGTTGAAAGGCTTACTCTTTCTGTTGATGATGTCATCAAAGTAGTCACTGTAGATGGGAATCTACAGCCCATAACTAAATTTTATGATAAGTATAATGACAATGACAAAAGAATATTGGAGGAAGCCACAGTCAAGTACTTGAATATCTGTAATAAAGCATTCATTGAAATCATCTCTCTAATCCCCAAGAGTTTAGAGAAAGTACTTGAACTCATAAAAGATAATGCCAAGGAAAAGGATATGGAGATCCGAGAACAGATATCTGTTCATCTCTATCCTTCCATCACTCCAAAACAAATGAACATGATCTTCAAGGATTGCAAGGATGAGTTTCGGAGCAAAGCCAGAATGAACAAGCTTATTGTTTGGTGTGGAGCCTGATCAATCTCCAAGTGGGAGATTGTTGGTAGGTGGCAACTAATCAGGAAAGTACTGTACACTACCCATGTATCCTATTTTTATGACCAACATAAGAAAACCCTATTTTTGTAATTGACAAAAAGGCTTGATAAAAAGCGGTTAAGGGTTAGGGTTTTGACATATTGTATTATAGCATTTGCAATGGTATTGAGTTACAGGGATTGCTGGTTGTAATCGGTTTGATTTATTGGATAATAATATTGGACTCTCTATTTGGTGGATGTAGCCTGAGTTTGGGTGAACCACGTTAAAACTTGTCTCTCGCTGTTATTAATTCTGTGTATTTCCATTTCTCTATTTAATCTTTATTTGCATTTAATTGATATCTTCTGCTGGCTAACCCTAACAAGTGGTATCAGAGTAGGTTGTGTTCAATTATTGTCTGTAGGAAGGTCTCACAGTTTAGTGGGAGCAATGGTGGACGAGGGAAAATTGAAGGTCGATAAATTCAATGGGCAGAACTATCAGTTATGGAAGATGCAGATGGAGTATTACCTCTATCAAAAGGATTTATGGATGCCGTTGGAAGGAGTAGCCAAGAAACTGACAACAATGTCTGATGAGGATTGGACTCTTCTTGACAGAAAGGCACTGCGAACCATTCGGTTGTGCCTGGCACCATCGATGGCATTCAATATAACAGAAGCGAAGACAATAGATGATCTGATGAAAGCTTTGGCTAAATTGTATGAAAAAACCTCAACCTCAAATAAGGTATTTCTCATGAAGCATTTGTTTAATTTGAAAATGGTTGAAGGTGGATCTGTGACAGGTCATTTAAATGAATTTAATATGATTGCCAGTCAATTGACTTCTTTAAATGTAAAATTTGATGAAGAAGTTAGAGCTCTCTTGATATTATGTTCACTGCTTGAAAGCTGGGATAGTTTGGTAATGGCAGTTAGTAACTCTGTTTCTAGTTCAAATACCCTGAAATTTGATGATGTTGTTGGTGTTATTCTGAGTGAGGAAATTCGTAAGAAAAGCTCAGGTGGATCCACATCAGGCAGTGTTTTGAATGCAAAGAGTAGGGGCAAATCAAAGGAGAGAGGAAAAGGTTCTGGAGGTCATGGGAAGTCATGAGGAAAGTCAAAGGACAAAAGATCCCAAACCAGAGGACAAAAGGATTGCTAGTACTGTGGGAAACCAGGTCATCTAAAGAAAGATTGCTGGTCTCAGAAAAATAAAGGAGAAAAACAAGAAGGCAATAAGGAGGCAAATGTGGTAAGCAATAAATCTGAAGATGATGCTTTGATTCTTTCCCTAGATAATGCTGATGATTCATGGGTTTTAGATTTAGGGGCCTCATTTCATGCTACACCCCATAGAAGTTATTTTCTTGATTATGTCCAAGGGGATTTTGGGCTAGTTTATTTGGGAGATAACGAACCTTGTTAGATTGTTGGAAAGAGAAGAATCAAGATTAAGTTACAGAATGGGAATCATTGGCTACTACAAAAGGTAAGGCATGTTCCAAGGCTCAGTAGGAATTTAATTTCAGCAGGGCAGCTAACTGAACAAGGTTGCACTGTTACATTTACTGATAAAAATTGGAAGGTTTTAAAAGGTGCCTTAGCAGTAGAAAAAGGTGTGAAAGTAGGAATCTTATATCTTTGTATAGGTCATACTGTTCCTTCTACTTTAGCTATTATAGAGAAAAAACAAACAGCTTACAGGAAGAGACTGGAAAAGTTGCTGCAGGTTCTGAAACAACACTATAGCATAACAGACTTGGGCATATGAGTGAAAAAGGTATGAGTGTACTTCATTCTAAGAAAGTTTTACCAGGTCTGAAATGTATTAATATGGATTTTTGTGAAAGTTGTGCGTATGGAAAACAAAAGAGACTCAGTTTTCTCAAGGATGGGAAGCAAAAGAAAAATGAAAAGTTGGAGCTTGTGCATACCGATGTATGGGGATTGGCTCAGGTATCTTCTCTTGGTGGCTCTCGATATTATGTTACATTCATAGATGATGCAACTAGGAAGGTATGGATTTATTTCCTTAGGCAGAAATCTGATGTATTTGAAACATTTAAGAAATGGAGAAGCTTGGTTGAGAATGAAATGGGTAAAAGATTAAAATGTCTCAGATCTGATAATGGAGGTGAGTATTACAGCAAAGAATTTGAAGATTATTGTTCCTTTAATATAATTCGTAGGCAGAAAATGGTTCTAGGGACTCCACAGGAAAATGGAGTGGTTGAACGCATGAATAGGACAATAATGGAGCATGCAAGGACCATGAGATTGCATACTGGGCTCCCTTTAAACATGTGGGCAGAGGCTGTCAACACTGCTATATATTTTATTAATAGAGGTCCTTCAGTTCCTTTGGGCTGTGGTATTCCAGAGGAAGCATGGACAGGTAAGAAGGTGATTTATTATTTGCACATGTAGATTCTAAAAATAAAACCAAGCTGGATGCAAAATCAAAAAGGTGTACCTTTGTTGGATATGGCATTGATGACTTTAGTTATAGGCTTTGGGATTTTGAAAATCAGAAAATTGTGAGAAGCAGGGATGTTATATTCAATGAGAAGGTGTTGTACAAAGATCAGTTGCAGCAACATGAGAAGAAAGAAAAAGATTATGTGGTGCTGGATGATACTTCAAATAGTGATGTTCCAGTGGTTCCTCATGCTCCGCAACAGTGACCAGAAATACCACAAACTCGAGTGAATGTTAGACGGTCAACAAGGCTAAGTAGACCTCCTGAAAGGTTTTCTCCCGCTTTGTATTCTATTTTGTTAACAGATGCTGGTGAACCAGAAGGGTATAATGAAGCTATGCAGGTGGATACATAGGTTCAGTGGGAGCTTGCTATGAAAGACGAAATGGACTCCTTGCTAAAAAATCAGACTTGGGAATTATGTAAGTTACCTGCAGGTAAAAAAGCTTTACCAAACAAATGGGTTTACCGGCTGAAAGAGGAAGATGGAGGTAAGAAAAGATTTAAGGTCAAGTTAGTTGTAAAAGGATTTGCACAGAAAAAGGGCATTGATTTTGATGAGATATTTTCTCTGGTTGTCAAGATGACTTCTATTCATACTGTTTTAAGTATTGTGGCTACTGAAGATTTGCATTTGGAACAGCTAGAGGTAAAAACTACCTTTCTCCATGGTGATTTGGAGGAGGAGATATATATGGCACAACCCCAAGGATTTGAGGTCAAAGGTAAGGAGAAACAGGTGTGCAAATTGAAAAAGAGTTTGTATGGCTTGAAACAAGCACCTCGGCAATGGTATTTGAAATTTGATAGTTTTATGGCTGAGCAAGGCTACATCAGGTGTAATTCTGACCATTGTGTTTATTTTAAGAGGTTGGATAATGACAGCTACATTATTTTATGTTTATATGTTGATGACATGCTTGTAGCTGGGTCTAACATGGATCACATAAGAGAGTTAAAACAACAGTTAGCACAGTCATTTGATATGAAGGATTTGGGGGCAACAAAACAAATCCTTGGGATGAAAATTTACAGAGATAGGATGAACAGAAAATTGACTCTATTTTAGGCTGCTTATGTTGAAAAGGTGTTGTAGAGATTCCACATGGAGAATGTAAAAGTTGTCAACACACCTTTGCCTAGTCATTTAAAATTGACTAAGGAGATGTGTCCTAAGACACAAGAGGAAGAAAAAATGTCCAAGATTCCATATGCTTCAGCTGTAGGAAGTTTAATGTATGCCATGGTATGCACAAGACTGGATATTACCCATGATGTAGGAGTCGTTAGCAGGTATATGAGTCATCCTGGATTAGAGCATTGGAATGCGGTAAAATGGATTCTCAAATATTTGAGAGGTACATCCAATAAACACTTATGTTTTGGGGGCTCTAATACTAATTTAGTAGGTTATGTAGACTCAACTTTGGCAGGGGATATTGATATCAGGTGGAGTACTACAGGTTATGTCTTTACTATAGGTGGAACAGCGATGAGTTGGATTTCCAGGTTGCAAAAGGTGGTTGCTTTATCCACTACCGAGGCAGAATATGTAGCTACAACAGAGGCAAGCAAGGAGATGATATGGCTGCAATCTTTCATGAAAGAATTGGGCAAACAACAGGTTAACAATTATTTGTTTATAGATAGCTAGAGTGCCATACATCTTGCAAAGAATTTTGCCTTGCATTCAAAGACCAAACACATGCAGTTGAGGTATCACTTCATTCGGTCGGTGTTGGATAATGGATAGTTAAGGCTGGAAAAGATACATACAGATGAAAATCCAGTAGATATGTTTACAAAGGCAGTGACAAGGGAGAAGATGAGCTCCTCTTTAGCTTCAGTTTGTCTTCTAGACTGAAAACCATAAAAATAGAATAGTAGAGTCTAGGGTGCTTATTTCCAGTGGGAGTTACACGCGCAACGGTGTCATCCAGGATCAGTCTCCAAGTGGGAGATTGTTTGGTGTGGAGCCTGATCAGTCTCCAAGTGGGAGATTGTTGGTAGGTGGTAACTGATCAAGAAAGTACTGTACACTAGCCATGTATCCTCTCCAGAGTTTGGGTGGATGTATCCCAAGTTTGGGTGAACCACGTTAAAACTTGTCTCTCACTGTTATTAATTCTGTGTATTTCCATTTCTCTGTTTAATCTTTATTTACATTTAATTGATATCTTCTGCTGGCTAACCCTAACACTTATGCTCAGAGAGACTGATCAAGTGGCAAAAGAGACTGAAGACATCCTTCGAAATGCATATAAAAGATTCAATCTTCCTATTATAGAGGACATAAGTGATGAACCTTCTGCCATAGATGTCGAAGAATTAAGTTTACCAAAGGAAGATCCTATTGAGAAAATTGTAGAAGAGCTAAAGGAGATAGGTGAGGAGAAGACTAAGGACCTAGATTCCTCTGTTCCAGAAGAGGAAGTCCATGAAGAAGTAAATATCTCTCTTCTAGATCCCCTTGCTGACCCTGGAACTGAAGGTGAAGAAAGAAAAGAAGAGAAAATTAGTCAAGAAGAAGAGGTAAAGGGAAGAGAAGAAAATCAATTAGAGAAGACCCCAAGTGATAGTTCTGAGGCTGCAGAAGGAAAGAAGATTCTGTCTCCAGCAAGAGACACTATAGAAGCAGTTAAAGACTTCCTGACCAAGGAAATGATGGAATTAGATGAACTAGAGTTGTTTCAAGGACCACTCAATTTTGACTCTCTCTCTCCAGTCCAGACAATGAAGGTAGCATCTTTTGCTCAAGCCAAAGCAAAAGAAAAGCTTCCGAAGTCTCACATCAAAGACTATGAGCTGATAGAGATTACATCTTGTGTGTTGGAAAAGATCATGCCATCCTTCTAGAAGGATATTTCGGCCTCTTCATCTGGTAACTTGAAATCTCTTGTTAATTCTATTAGCACACATTTTGATTCTTTGGAGAAGTCAGCAGAAGAGAAAGTCTGGGAAGAGTTTTTGGGAAAGAGATTCTCTGAAGTACAGGGACTTATAGAAAATGATAGGAGAAATCTGGATATTGGGATAAAGAGCCTATAAAATGCTCTTAAAGATGGCAGAGATTTATACAAATTTTGTCTATCTTGGTCCACAGTGACAGCAGACATTGCCAAGAAGGTGGAAGAACAAGAGAGTAAACTGTCAAGCTTATCTCAAAATTTTGATCCTCTCACCTCTTCCATAATAAATCAAGAGTGTCAGACTATTGCTACTATTAATGAAATAAAGAGGCTTGAAAAGGAGAAGAATAATAGAGTAAGTAGGCTAAGTGAACTAAGAGGGATAATTATCCCTAAGTTAGAGGCAATGCATGAAGCCCTAACTGATGCTCAGACTACAGCCCAGACCAGTGATCTGGCAGACTTAAAGAGGGTGGAAGCCTTTACATTTTTGTTAAGTGGTCACATCTCAATTTTGGATAGGATGAAGCAGAGTTGGGCAACAGAATTTGTTGAGTTGAAAACCACTTTTGCGGATATACTTAAGTATATGTAAGTATAACTTGTATATATACTTATGTGGCTATGTATAGGTTACTTTTTGCAAATTTTGGTGTGTGGATTTCACCCTTTTCCATTGATGTCAAAGGGGGAGTGAGGAACAGTGAAAAATGTGGAATCTAGCTAAGGGGGAGCTCTGGTAAAAAGTGTACACAAGATAGAGCATCAACCAAGGGGGAGTGTGGTATGACACTTTGTCATTTTTCACTAAGTGTTGCCATCAATGCCAAAGGGGGAGATTGTTGGCAAGAGACACTATGTGGCTTCATTATTGTTGTCATTAATGGCAACAAAGTTTATCCCACACATCCGCAACACATAATAGGTCTTTACTGGAAGTTAGATTGAAGACTGTTTTGGTCCGGTGAACAGGAACAGAGCATGCAACAAGGTCTGACAATCAGGTCCAGATCTCAGAGGATGTATCTTAGAAAAGTGCAAACTTGGGGAAGTCAAGAGGAGTACCATGACTACCACATTCCAGAGATTAAGCCTCCGATGATGAAAGAGTGAAAAGATATGAGCATCTAAGTGATGGGTTCCTGACAGGCAGAGCAGACTAAGCAAGAACTAATTGGCAGAGCATCAGACCTTAATTTAGATGAGGAATTGATGGTGATCAAGCTTCTTGAGGGATAATTCATGGTTGGCCGACATGATTGATGACTTCTATAACTATCTCTTTGATACGCATCACTTAGTAAGCAAGGATTCATCCGACAGACCAAAGTTCAGGAAAATCTTGAGTATTCCGGATGCTAACTAGAAAGATGTTGAAATCCTTGGTGTGGATATATATACTAGATGGATTTCAATGTGAAAAAGTGTGGTGTGGTAAAGTGTGTGAAGAAAAGCAGAGAGTAGTGTGGAAGCAGCTATACAAATCCGGTATGTGACAGAACAACAACACTAAGTAGAGGAAGAATGAAGTGCAGCAAATTAGTATATTGAGCCTAACCGAAACTGAACCTCAGCATATGTTGATGCCCCTGATCAATTCAAATACCTGGTTACTTTCTATATATCCTGTAGATAATGAGTCTCTTGTAGGCAGTGAGCCTCTTGTGAGTAGTGTGCTCGGGCAGTGAACCCTAATTGGCAAGTGCCATTTTGTACTTCTATTCTTTTAACAGAGAATACAATCTTGGGTTAGTCACCCCGTGGTTTTTCCCTTAACAGGGTTTTCCACATAAAAATCCTTGTGTTATGTGTGTTGATTTCATTTCTACTCTCATGTTCATTTATGCTTATATGTTTTGATACTGCACTATTATTAAAGAAGAAAAGAAAGTTAAGAAATTTAAGATAACTGATTCACCCCCCGCTCTTAGTTATCTGCATTGTTTCCAACAGAACATTCTCCAAGATAGGCATTATAAGCAATTACAATCACAAGACTTGACTTAATATAAAATGCTACATGCAGACCACTAAAGTGTCACCCAAACATAGTTGGGACTCAAATCTTCCTCGAACAACACGCCACGCTCCATAGAACTTCTCTTAGTTCATTCGCAACATGCACCAAGCATCTGATCAACCAAGACTAGAAAGAATAGCAACACCCAAGGAGAAATCTTCAACTACGAGCTCAATCCTCTGGACCACCAACACAATAGGCACATGATCCAAAAACCTCCACAAGCACAATGAAATCAACAAGAACAACCGCACCACCTCAAATCACCAGAATCACTTGCATCTTCATATAGGAACTTAAGAACACTAACTGTCATGACTGTCACGCTAGAAAGATTGCTTGTAGACCTCCAAACCACGAACTAGTTGAGTTGAGGATACACACCAACATCCCAAACATACCTCTAGAACCACAGACCATAATATTCCAATGCAAAGCAATCTAGACCAAATTCATGTCACTCTGTTACCTCTAAACAACTACAAAACCTGGTTCTACTCCAATGGCCATAACTTTACCAATCCTCCATGTGGACCTCTCAAATCTTAACTAGAGCAACTTCAGACAATCCTCTACAAAACCCTTTAATCTACAGACTCTGATCTTCGTCTCACTGGGAATGTGGAGCAATCTACTTTACTGAACTACACTGTCTTCACTATTTCTGACAAAGAGATATGTTCGCATCAATGACAACACATCATAGGCACATATTTGCAACAAAAATAGTTTTGTTGGAAATATGCAGACAAGGTGTGGAGGTCAACAAGATATGTGCAAACTAAAAGGTGAAGGGCATGCCTTTCTCTTTATCTATTGGAAGGTGCTCTTATCCAACTATCTATGTAGGTAGAAATGTAGAAGATTAATTATCTCTTGATAGTGACTTAGGCCCTATGAAACAAGAAGTTAATTCAACCCACGAGAATTTTTTGAAAGGTTGAAAACCACTATCATCCATAAGCCTCATCTAAAATACTATTAGGTGAATTGTGTTGATGATATAGAGGTTCATAAGAGGTCCTACTCTTGCATGACCACATTGCAAATGAGGATGTATTTGAGTGTAATGGTGCCCAAAAGATTTCATGATAATGGTGAAATTTTGGATCCCTCGTATGAAGCTAATAATTTTTTTGATCAACATTTTTCTTTGTGAGATTGGACTTCGGAAGAATTCAAGAATGTATAAGCCAAAACTACCATGGTGATCAAAAGGAGTAAAAAGTGTCTTGAAAAAGCATTGAATAATCTTCATGAGGAAGGACACTCTTCAAAAGTAGTGACAATAATAGATGAAGAAGAAGAAGAAGAGGAATAAATTAGGCTGGTAAGAAAGAAGTCTCCCAAAGTGAAGTTTGTGTGTTTAATTTTGACCCAATAAGAATAAAGGTAGGCACATGATATGAATGTTTCTTCTAGCCATAATATTCCCTCTAAAGTCTCTTCCCATTCTATTTAGGTGAAACAAACTTAGATCAATGAGCCTATACTTTCTCTTTTTAAAGAAATCTTTAGATCACTTTCCTACTCTCTTGTAATCTCCCCTCTCATCACTCATCTTCCAAATCTATTCTTTATCAGTCCCCCAACATATGTTTACAAGAAAACCCCTACTCATTCTCTAGAGAGAATACCTTTTGTATCTCCTAAAAAAGCTCCATATCCTCCCTCTAAACTTCCTATCCTACCCCCTTTTCTTGGTGATAAAAACACATCACAACAACATCAAGAAAGTATCCAAAAAGAAGAAGCAATGACTAAGGATACTCCTAGGTGGTTTGATCAAATAATTCAAAAGAGAAAGAGGGTTACTAAACCAACATTAGATGATCTTACTAAACTAGCTACCATCTTCCCAAATCCAAGTATTCCAAAGAAATCCAGAGTGATATCTTCAATTACAACTAATAGTCATGGAAACAAACAAGCCTAAATTATAATACCATTATTAGACATTCTTGAAGCGGATATGTAGCCTTCAAATTATACAGTTACCATAATTGCTTTGGGAAAACCATCAAGGGAAGAAGGAAAATAAATTTCCAGGTTGCCAATGGATTGGCTCATAGAAAACATGGATAAGGATAAGGCCACAAATGAAGAATTAAAAGATAAATTTTATCACCTTATAGCATACATTGAATATCTAGTTGGTCCTATTGGTTCATATTTTATGGACACAGTTCCTCAACATGTCCTAAGTACTGAGAAAGAAATACCAACTACTTGTGGACTAGTAAATGTCATGCGGGTCATCCATGCTTGGAACACAAAACTGGTAACTCTAGGGCATAAGATAATACAAGATATTATTGAAATTACTATGGCATTATCAAAAGAGTTAGGAGATATTAAGATTTTGATGGTAGGGGTGAAAAGTGAATTGGAAGATATTGAGAACATTTTTCTTAGGTAGTCTAGATGGCTGGAATGAATTTCCAATAGTTGGTGGATGAGGAAGTTTTAAGTGATCAAGAGTCAAATGTGTATTAGAGATGCAATTTAGCTTACAAGTTCTAGATGACGATATTGAATGAGTGTTAGACTAAGGGAAGGCATGATCTCTGGTTCAAGGGGTGTTGGTGCCATGAAGGAATTTTTAGAGAAATTCAGATGTACTTTTTTCAACAAAGATCAGAATGTTCAATCGCTACAAGTTTTAAAGGATTAGTTGTAGGTGATTGTGAAGAAGGAATCTCCCAAGGACCCTAATTTTGCTACAATATTAGTTAATCATTTGATGAAGATATGGGTTTTTTGTGAGGATTTTGAGCAAAAGGTAGCAAAGTTCAAGATAGTCTAGAATACACTCTAGGAACTCTTTATGAACATTGATATCAAGTTTAGGCACTCTAATGGACCTAATCCACGTCTTGTCAAAGTGGCATTGGATGTGTCTTATTTACAAGAGCTAGAGCATGAATTTTCCAAGGACAACTAGATATAGTTTCCTAGTGAAGACTTTCATTTACATGTCAAATGTAATTTTGTAAAAAGACAAAACTGTAAAAGGACAAAATGTATTTTCACATTCTTTGTTGTTTTATCTTTTTATGGATTTTGGAGGGAAACAACTATTCACATTACTTTTCCTGAAAGCCTATAAATATGAATGTAAAGCTCATTGGAAGAGGTTGGAAACTCTTTGTTGGTAATACAATTAAAATTTTGTGACTTCATTTGAAGTTTTCATTTTTATTTGTGCAAGTTTTCAAACTCTAAGCGTGCGCCTATCTCTTCACATATTTAGTTCACCAAATATTAATGAATTTGATATATGTTTGAGTCACTGACACTTGGTTGATGGTAAGGCATTCTATTTGGTAACCCTAAGCACATTAGTGTTGCACAAAATTTAGCTTTTATCTTGCACACACAAGGTCCCTTAGAAGATTACACCTTCCGATGTGGTGATTCCAAGAATGGGTCGCATGAGGAATGGTTTCATCAAATTTATCTATTTATAGAATGATGTGTGAAGAATAGGACTATCAAGCTTAGAAATTCTAAACCCTTTTCTTCTCCCTTTCTCTTTTTTCATTTTTTTGAAATCATGGTTAGTTTAGGATTAGTTTAATTTTATTTCCTTATAGTCATTTTAGTTTTAGAATTGGATGTTTTGTGCAGAAGAAGTCTAATTTTAAGGCAAACTAATATTAAAATTTAGAAAGTCTTCAAGATTTTTATTATTGTGAATGAGGTTTAATTTTTTAGATTTGTTGTAACAAGGGTTTTGTGCAAATTTCCTCATGAAATTATTTTTATGGTTGTTGTACATAATTCAAGGGAAATCTTTCATGTCCTTAAGCTTATCTTTTCATGATTTTTCATCTACCACTTGTGTACTTTATTAGCCTTTTAGTGATTTCTTATGTTTGAGATTGTTGTAGTGTGTTAAATGTTAAAGTGGGTAAAATTTGTGTAGCTGAAATTACCATTGGAAATTGTTTTTGAAGTTGAAAACCTTGATTGAAGAAACATTTTTGAGGATTTTGAATTTTTCTCTTAAGGTTTGAAACTTTGAAGTTCCACTATAGCCACTTGAAAGGGATAGTCAAAAGCTCACCTACTAAATTATTTTGGTCTTATTTGTTGAAGATAACCATAAGAAGACTCTTGAGGTGTTAATCCTTTTAAGTAGGGGAATTTGCACTGTTCTAAAGTGTTGGTTTATCAAAATTGTTGGACACACAAGGATACTAAGAGAGGGTTGAATTAGTATCTAAACAAACTTTAACTTCTTTAGAGCAGATTAAAACTTAAGCATTACAGAATCAACATAAGCATGAAAGATTAACACAATGCACATCAACACATAACACTAGATATACATGTGTTGGGTGAATATTTTGTCGTTAACTCGCTAACGGCAAAATGGGTATATCAGCCACAGCTATGATGAGACAAAGTCTCTCCTCTCAGCAAGGGGAGGTTCCCTCTAATTACTTAACTTTTGTAAATCAAAACACTTATCAAATTTATGTACACTAAAAACTATGTTTGTGGTGGTTCCATCTCATCTCATTCTCTTTTTTCAGAATAGATGTTTATATTTCAAACTCTTGATATAAAACTTATAAATTATCACAATATCACAGAAACACAAAGTTTTCTGTTAACTCACTCACTACTTGTAACCAGAACTATTTGAAGTAGAATGCAGCCCAAAGTCTTCACTCCTCTTCAATATGATAAAAGTAATTCTAATATATCAACTTGCAGCACAAAGTCCCCAAACTGTTGTATTCTCACAAACATGAACATATAACCCGCAACCGATTCGGTAACACAAAGTTTATCAGAATCAAATTAAGAGTGCTCTTCAATCATTTGAAACAAACTCCACACTTCAATTATTATCAAATAAGATTATGATAGCAAGACATAAGAACAAAACTATCACAACACAAATAATCCCAAGACAAAGATTGGAATTGAACTTGCTTTCTTGTATTGATAAATATTTGAATATTGATTTTCAAATAAGCACAAAGTCTTGATTTGCTTTTCAATTCGCCAGAGTTTTCTTGCAATAGACAAAAGATAGATATTTACAAAAGAGGTCCCCTTTATTTATAGGGAAAGACCTTGAGAAAATCTAGGAAATCTACAACTACTTTGACTTATTCAAAAATAGGAGTCCTTATTGACTTGGGACTTCCTATATTTTTACATGTAATTACATATTGAAAATGTACATGTAAAAATGTCCAAAATTGTTTTGAAAGTACATGTGAAAATTAGAAAATAAACTAAGGGAAAAACCAGCTGCTTCAATTTGTGTCACCACCTTTTCTCACGTGGTCATCATACATAGTGAAGGTCGCCTGCATTTCAATGCTATCTGGGTTGAATGTGTTTTTGAAGATCATCCTGGCCCTCACTATGGCATCCCTTACTGTAGTGATTGACTTGGCATGATTGGTTAACCTGGTTTTCAGATTGTCCAAGGTTAACTGGTTGTCCAAGAGGTTGTCCACAGAAGTTATTGAAAATACTTTATCTTCAAATTCCTTTTGGAACATGTCTTCAAATTCTTTGACCATTTCTTCTGCTGACAGGAATTGGTTATCTTGTGATACCAAGTTACAAGGCAGTTCCTCCAACTTATGCAAAAGGTTGACATCATTTTCTTCGCTGATCTCTTTTGTAGCCTCAAGATCCTTGATCAAATTCCTAAGCATACTGCTCCTGTACATCAGAGCTTCCTTTGTTTCAGTGTATGAATCCCTGTTAGAAATAGCACCAATGGATATCAAGGTACTTATTTTCAGCTTCCTCATTTCCACCCACTTATCATGAGTATCCTCTGTGCGCTTAATATCATGAGAGATGGCATCAATGAGATCGTTGAGTTCTGCCCTTACTTTCCTCATCTTATCCGTTTTCTCAAATACCTCCGTGAGCAAAGAGATTCCCTAGGCTCGCATCCTGTCCAAGTACTTTTCCTCGGAGGTGGGTCTTTTCTGCCTTCAGAATGACAGGGTCTTCTATAGATATGGCCTCTGGAGTAACTGCTTCTGAGTTCAAAGTGATCTTTCTTACCACCGCAGTCAGTTGTTCTACCTTTGCCTTATAGTAATCTTTCATTTCTTTTTCCCTGTCAAACTTCTGGATCAGGATGTCCA
This sequence comes from Cunninghamia lanceolata, assembly GCA_027924645.1. Lineage (NCBI taxonomy): Eukaryota > Viridiplantae > Streptophyta > Pinopsida > Cupressales > Cupressaceae > Cunninghamia > Cunninghamia lanceolata. Next base: position 1,748,535 of record BSBN01001275.1, read on the forward strand.
TGGTTGACTGCATATCATTTTTAGTGCTTTCATGGGTGATTTTGCCCAATTCAACCCTAGAAATTTAGTAGTCATTCATGTCAAAATTTTCAACAGTTGCATCCTGTGGCGGTTTTGCTATCTCCAAAACTTTCTGCCCCTTTTCTTCAAGTACCCTTGAAAGGATCTTTGGTTTCTTCGGAGCCTTAGGTTTTGCAGGTACCAGCTTGGTGAAATCAAAATCATCTGGAGAGATGACTTGCTTTTTTCTCTTTGGCGTGTAAGCTGACAACCAAGGTGGAAGCAGAGAAGTATTCACATTGGAGTCCATTCCTACCACTGGTGTTACTGGAACTGTGCTTGTACTGGTGGTGGAAACAATAGGCGGGGTGTTGGTAAAAACCGCACCTGTTACATTGGCACTTGAAACTTGTTTAGTATGCATCACCAAATGATCAAACATAGATGTGTCACCAATATCAAAAGATGAAGATGACAAACTAGGAATGGAATCAGAAGAACGGAGAACATTCTCAAAAGTGCTGTGGGGATTATCAAAGATTATTTTAGGAGGAGAGGGGGATTCAGAGGAAGGAATGATAATGGGGGAAGCAGGCACAGGGGGTGCAATAGGTGTATTGTCCTGTGGAGACAAAGCCTCTTTATCTTGTTGCTCTGAATCCTTGTCTTCGACATCCATCTCTTCTGTAGCTGGCTCTTCAGTTGTCAGATCTTCAGTCGCCGGCTCTTCGACTTCCATTTCTTTTGGTTCAGGTTCCTCCTCAAAAACTTTTGCTTTCTTCGTCACAAATCTAATTTTAGGTTTATGTGTTTTAGAGGATGATGGAGCATCACTCTTATTCTTCATTCTATTTTCAACCTTCTTACCAGTCTGCTCTTGTACTTCAGTTTCTGAACCAGTGAGGAATTCCTTCAACGTAATTCCTTTATCTTCCAACCATTTATTGGTGTTAGCCAATATGGGCTCAAACCTCTTCCTTAGCGAAGTCAGCTCCTTTTGGGACCATTGAATTGGAGGTAGAGGAGTACCAGCTATGTGTTCTGCTTCATACTTGGCATCAACCAATTCACCATCATCCACAAGGTCTTCTGGAATATCAACAAGTCCCAGATATTCAATTTGATCTAGAGACAGCCTGCTATAGTCCAGTTTCCTGATGTCGTCCTCTGTCCTCAAATCTATCCAGACATCTTCCACCATGGGTTCGTGAAACTGTGTTTTCCTCTTGATTTTATCCTTCACACCCCGATAGTCAAATTTTGGCCTCCTCTTGAATTGCTTCATGGTGACCAACTGCATTTCTGTTTCAATAGCTCTTGCCTTTGCGGCAGTCAACACTGAATATCTACCGATCTCTACTGGAAATCTAAAGCCAGGCTTCTTGAGTTCCATTTGCTTGTTATGCACGACAATCATCTGTCTGCACAACTCCATCAAGACCAGTCTATCTGAAGAAAACCTCGGAAGCATATAAGGGTAGCCTGGGAAAAAGCCAACCCTCAAGTATGAAAAAGACGAAAACTGCAAAAACATACAACCAAAACCATTAACCACTGACCATGCCTCATCTGAAATTCTTCTCTGTTCCAGTTGGGGATCAAAAAGACACAAGAATACAGCAAAGAACGCATCATTCACTCTCCTGAAATGGTGAATGGAACCTTTCAGAGTTAGCTGAGAATAATACTGATATACTGGGACTACTCTTCTATCCCCTTCTGACGATAATCCTGGAAAAATCCTCATGGAGGCTGCAATGTATACCAGGTAGGAAGTCATGAAGAACTTGGAGGTAGTGGATACCTTCGTCAGCTGATCGTGCAAAGCGTTACTCATTTGCTCTCCCCAGAAAATAACCTGCTTGCCTTGGAGTATGACCTTAACGAAAGGATACATCCATTCATGAAATTGTGAAGAGGAGGACAAACCTCTTATCCTGCTGAGGAGGGTAATTAAGTCACCGACTTCTTCCACAAAATCACTTCGAGGAAAGCTACGTGGCCATCTAGACAAACTTGACCTTGCAATCTTCAACCATTTGTTGTTGATCACTTTCTTTGCCTTCTCTGGATTCTTGTCATATTCCTTTTGAGCTTCGATGAAATCAAGCTTCAACACCTCTGTTGCAGGAGGACACATGAACACCTTGTCAATGAACTCAGGATCCAACCTGATTATCACATTACCACTGGCGTCCACCACAGCCCTGATATCTTTGTTGTAGAAATGGGCACACTGAAGGACAAATTCTGTATTGTGAGCCGCCACCGGGAAGGAGGATACCAGATGAATATTACTTTCCACTATCTTCCTCATCATGGCACTGGGGTTGCTTGACTTGGTTCTCTCTACAAACTCAGCCATATCAACATGGCCAATCTCTGTATCTCTAATGTCCTCTACATTAGAGTGGACTGAGGTGATTGGGAAAACACCTTGGTATTTGTATTTCATCACTTTTGCCTTCTTCAGAGACAAGTCAGTCATTTGGATGAGCTTTTACCGTGAAGAAGTCTGACGTTGAATGGAGCTCCGCAAGAGAAACTGCAACAAAAGTCATGATCATGCAATCATGGAAAATATGGGCAATCTGGGAAAATTGCATGTTGAGCGATCACAACTATGGGAATGCGCTTGAAAAGGGGCTATAGTGCGAGCTGGCCAAGAATCAGAGGAGAAGCGGGCTCGGGAAAACAAAATTGGAAATTTTCCAGTGTTAGGAAAATTTGAGTCATTTTTGCACGGGCGGCAAAATTCGCCGCCCTTGCATATGGGTGTTTTGTATTATTTGCATTGGTGGTGAATTTCGCCGCCTTTGCATGTGTTGGGAAAGTTTGGGTTGGTAGGAGCGGCGGATTTTACCGCTACTACATGCAAAAGGAATGAAAGGTTTTTTATGTCCAGGCGGCGAAAAACGCCGATGCTGCATTTGATAACATTGTAAGTTTATACCTCGGCGGCAAAATTTGCCGGCATTGCATGGGGTTGAGTGATGACATTTGTATGAGCGGCAAATAATGCCGATGTTGCATATTGGGCAGCATTTGAAGGTTCACTTTCGATGTTCTGTCGGCGTTATTTGCCGACAATGCATGAGGGAGGTTCCTTACATGTCCAAGCGGAAAATAATGCCGACGATGCACATCGAAAGGTGTGGTGAGGTTCTAGCGGCAAACTTAGCCGCTGTTGCATTTGATAACATTGCAAGTTAAAGCGCAGGGAACGGGATGTTCGCTGCTTCTACACTCGGCAAAGGTCACCATATTAGGTAAGCTCGGCAAAACCCGCCGACGTTAAGTGAGGGGAATGCAACAAGGGTTTGGGAAATCCAGGGCAATACAATCCCTAGGGTTTCTGGGGTAGAACCTAGGGCAATGGAATTCCTAGGGTTTTCGAAGAAAAACCTAGGGCATTCTAAAGACAAAACACTAAAAGGACAAAAAGAAACAAACAACAAGACAAAACTTAAAACAAAACGCATCAAAAATCAGAAACAAAAACCTAAACGACATAAACCTAAAATCAGATGAGAGAGGAAAATGGAAAACACAAGGAGTACATACCCGTTTAGAACTGAAAGCCCTATATTCGATCTTCAACGCAAAATCCGTCGCAGATCTAGAGTATGCAATCAGGCGGTCGAGGAGAGCATTGGTAAGTCAACTCAAAAGGTTTTAGCATAGGAAATGACAACAATGGGGAGCAATGATGCTTTTAAAGGTTGAAATCAGAGTTTAATCGCCTGGCATGAGTGGCCATTAATGGCACTCGACATCGAAATCCCGAAGATCCCGTTCGGGCGGGGATTTCGGCCGCTGCTACATTTAAATTGACCAATATGCAAAGTCAGCGAAAATGGCCGACATTACATGGTGAAACTCCGATGGAAGACATGTGCGATGCCGGTGAATTTAACCGCTCTCGCACATGTGAGCTAAAAACGATGTAATAGTGGCATTTTTTGCTGACATTACATAGAAACAAAAACAAACTTAAATAATATGTAAGAGCGGCAAATTTTGCCGCTCTTGCATATCAAGAGCCAAAATTTACCTAACTTAAAAAAAAAACTAAAATTAACACCTAAACCAATTTACAACTTGAATATTCTTCGCAAATATTAAGAAATCAATTCAAGGAAACGTCATAAACGAGTTTTAAAATGTCAAATGACCTCGCACGAGAACAAGAACATCTTTTCTCGATTCACGAGCTTAGAGTGTAGATTCACGAAACGGACAAGTGTCGTGGGGTTGTCTACAAAAACGAGCGTTGCTGATTTTGAGAACAACAGCTGGCTTTAACTGGGGAACTTCCTTCAATCGAACTTTGAAATGATTGAGGGGAGTAGAATCCAGTCTCTAAGTGCCTTCATCCATGCCATTGGGCTATAGAGTCAAGCTAAAAAGAAAAAGACACAAAAGACTAAACGAAAACGTAAAAATAAAACACAAAACTATACAAATGTACAATTTAACTTATCTGAAACTTCAAGGATTGAAGTGCTTCAGATGTTGTCCACTGTGAGGCAACAAGAATGGTGTCCCATCCTGATACTCCAGAAAGAAACTGTTGTCACCACAGAACTGATGAATGGTGAATGGACCTCTCCACAAGGAATCAAATTTTCCATGCATTCCTTTTGGTTCTCTCCTCTTGTCCCACATCAAGACTTGATCTCCAACCTGAAACTCACGAGCCTTAGCCTTCTTGTCAAAGAGTCTCTTTACTTGATTTTGGTGCTCAGCAATACGGTCCACCACAACAGTGCGCTGCTCTTCCAGTTCAGTCAAATACATGATCCTTTTGTCAATAGAACTATCAAAAGTTCTATCTTCCAATGCCTTTACCCACTTCAACGCTGGCAATTCCAAGGTGATCGGTATCTCCGCATTCAGACCATATAGAAGTTGAAATGGCGACATGCCTATCGCTCTTTTAGGTGTAATTCTATCTGCCCATAAAGCATCAAACAATGCCTTATGCCAAGTTCTCTGATTCTCCTCTACCAGCTTCCTGATGATAGTGACCAGATTCTTATTGCTTGATTCTGCTTGACCATTCCCTTGTGGATAATAGTCTGAAGAATGGGAAAGGGTGATCCCATGTTCGTAGCAAAACTCAGTAATCTCCCAAGAGGAAAAACAAGTAGCATTGTCTGCTACAATCTTGTTTGGAACTCCAAACCTGGAAATAATGTTCTCTTTGAGAAAACTACATACCACCTCAGAAGTGGCGTGTTTGACTGGAATAGCTTCCACCCATTTGGTAAAATAGTCTGTTGCTGTGAGGACATAGTTATGTCCGGCACTTGACGATGGATTCACTGCGCCAATGAAGTCAATACCCCACTGCTGAAAGGGCTCCTCAATCACCACTGGTTTTAGAGGTAAGGCTGCCAATTTTGGTTTCCCAACAAACTGCTGGCATAACTCACACCTGCGTACCCAATTGTACGCATCTTGGAATAATGTAGGCCAATAGTATCAAGCTCGAAGAATCTTGTGAGCCGTTACAAGTGCTGAAAAATGTCCACCACAAGCCAAATTATGGAAGGACTCCAAAAGTCTACCTTGTTGCGCTTTGTCCACGCAACGAAGAAATACACCGTCAAGACTTCTCTTGTACAAACCATTGTCCCAAAGGACGTAGTTAGCAGCTTTTAACTTGATAGTTCTCCTTTCCTTATAAGACAAGTGAGAAGGGCACTCACCATAGGTAAGGAAATGAGCGATATTGGAATACCACTCGTCAGTTGTAGTAACAAAAAGGACAGTTGGCGTGTCCACAACTTCTTCTTCGTCCCCTATCTCTTTTGGAACGTTGTCTGCGATCAATTGACACAAACCTTTACCCCACACAAGCTTAGTAGGCTTGATATCTAGATCAAATTCTTGGATCTTAGCGATCCAATTACCTCTCTTTGTTCCGAACTCTTGTTGAGTTAGGATGGATTTGACTGTTGTATCAGGCACCATGACAATAGTGTGTGAGTTTAGAATATAGAACCTGAAATGCTTAACCACTTTGACTACGGCATAGGCATGCTTCTCCATATTCGAATACTTCAATTCATGAGCTTTGAAAGGACAACTCATAAATGATATGGGGGATTCAACGCCTTCTTCATTCTGCTGAACCAGGATAGCTGAAAGTGTGTGTTCTAAAGCGTAACTATAGACTACAAAATCCTTAGTGTAATCTAGACAAACAAGAACTAGAGCACGAGCAATAGCTCTCTTGATGTCCTCGAACGCTTCCTTACCTTCCGCGGTCCAGCGGAAAGCGGCCTTACCCTTCATCATATTAACAATGTGACGGGTTTTTTCTGCAAACTCAGGAATGAACCCTCGCAGAAAATTCACCTTTCCGAAGAAAGAATGAACAGCAGTCTTACTTGCTGGCAGAGTGAGACTTTGAATAGATTTAACCCTCTCCGGGTCAATCTTAGTACCTTCCCGGGATACAATGTGCCCAAGAAGCTTACCCTCCGTCACCCCAAAAACTGACTTCTTGGGATTAAGGGAAATACCATTTTGCCGACAGCGTTCCAGCACTTGTCGCAAATGATGCGCATGATCATGACGGTTTTTGGAGAAAACAGTCAAATCGTCGAGGTACACACCGATAAACTTACCCACTTCATCTCTGAAGGCAAGATCCATTGCTCTCTGAAATGTTGCGCCAGCATTGATCAGACCGAAAGGCATTCTGCGATATGTAAATGTGCCCCGTGGTGTGGTGAAGGCAGTTTTGAACTGGTCAGCTTCGTTTACCTCCACTTGGTTATACCCTGAAAAACCATCTAACATAGATAGCATTTCTGAACCTGTCACTGTTTGTAATACTTGGTCCATGATGGGCAAAGGGTAGTTATCTTTCAAGGAAGACTGGTTGAGGTTTCTGAAGTCAACACAGATACGGATTTCTCCGTTCTTCTTCCTTACAGGTACTATGTTTGAAACCCATGTGGAATGATGAATTGGAAAAATAATCCTTGCATTCAGCATCTTCTGAATTTCAGAAAGAATTGTACCTGATATCTTTGGATTGTATTGCCTCTGCTTCTGTTTGTAAGGCAACGATCCATCTTTGAGGGGAATTTCGTGTCGAACCTCCTTAGGCCTGAAAGACTTCAGATCATCATAGGAGTAAGCCAAAACATCAATGTAATGACGAAGGAGGGTAATGAATTTGAATCTTTCATCGGCAGTGCAACATTTTCTAATGTTGACCATCTTAGGATCTGTTTCTGTACCCAAATTGACCTGCTCAAATTCCATGGAAGAACTCAAATCCTGCTGTTGTTGTCGCTGCTTGATATACCTGTCATGTTTATCAAAGAGTCTCTCAAGGGAAACCAAACCTTTTGGGATTTTATTTCCTTTCAACTGTAGAAATTCTTCGCCAGTCTGCGAATCTACCTCAGAAACATATTCACGAGGTGGTGATTTGCTTCCTTCAAAGTAAAGCTCGTCAAAACTATCCATCTTTTATAGGAAAGCAATGATTTGATTATCGCCATTGAACACCTGCCAATGATCAGCGTTATCAGGTACACTTGGTCTAAAGACCAACTCAATAGTGTACTTGCTTCCTTTGAAATCCTTGTGAGGCACCATGAGAGTGGCGGAAACAGCCAATGAATCTGCACGGTCATTGAACTCTCTTGGCACAGCTGAAATATTGAAAGCATCGAAATCTTCAATGCAATCCCATACGCGATTGCGATAGTGTCTCAATCTTTCATTTTTTGTTTTGTACAAATTTCTTACTTGACAAACTACCAATTCGGTGTCCCCTTGAGCATGCAGGATCTTAACACCTCTGGCACGCGCTGCTTCCAATCCGAGCAACAAGGACTCGTATTCGGCGGTGTTATTGGTATTGTCAAACTGTAGCTTATATGAAAAAGGTAAAATATCACCTTGTGGTGATATCAAGACCACTCCGGCTCCAGAACCGGTAGAAGAACAGCTGCCATCAAATTCTAAAATCCAGACTCCATCAGAATTTGGTTTCTTAGACTTTCTCTGGTCAGAAGATTCCTCTTCATCGGTGAGGGAAGAATCTGGAATTGCTATACCCTTACCTGAACTTTCATCTAAAAACTCTTCTGATTCTCCATCTGACATATCAGAGCTATCACCCGATGTAGCCTCATCTGATGAATCGGAACAATCTTCAGTAGATAGAAAATAGTTACCCATTCCCGAGGACTCAAACAAAATTTGAGCTTTGGGGTTTGATGTTTGAGTAACAATATATTTCGCTTCCTTCTCAGGAAGTAGTTTCTGCATGACACCTTTAACAGGTATCCTAGCTTCAGACAAATCCATGTTCAACTCTCCACCTACATCCTTGCAGAAATTACGTCTAAGGAGAATGCCCTATGAAGCTGGAACATCAGCTACCAAGACTGTCATCTTGATTCTCTTATCCGGAAAAGCTGCAAACGCAAATTGGGCGTCTTTGATTTGACCCAAAAGTGGAACTTGCTTATTCTCCATAGAGAAACACCTCCCAAAAGTTTTGGTTAAGGTGAGGCCAAGGGCATCTGCTACTTTAGCAGGCATAACGTTGTCTGAGGCTCCAGAATCTATTACGCAATTGCTCAACTTGTGACCATTCACTAGTAGGGAAACATAGAAGGGGTCAATTTTTCCAGAAACCGCAGGAGGAGTAGTAACAAGATTGTTTTGGGTAGGTTTACTTTTGGAGGAGTCATGAGTAGCTTTAGGAAACTCTTGTCCTATAGGGACGGCCTTGTTTTTGACATATTTGGCTAATCTATCAAATTGTTCAGGATTAGCCTGTAAATATTCAACTTCAGACATTTGTATCTTAGTTCTCCTAGCATGGTCTATTATATCGAACTGCTGAAAAGAATTAGATACGGAGGAAGGAAAACCATCATTTTGATTTTTAGTAATGATAGCACTAGTCTGAGGAGTAGAAGTGGAAGGTACAAATTCATTAGAGGCACTTACTTGTTTATTGACCACTGGGTCTTTTGACTGGAAAGGTAGAGGAGTCCCCCGTTTAGCGATTGAAATCATCGGTTGAGATTCTTCCCTGGCTTTCCCTTTATCAGCTTGAAGAGCTGACTGATTTTGAGACCTAGTGAAAACAACATATGCTCCTTCACTCACTTCTCCTTTTTCAGCTTCATCCTGGTAGTTCAGAAAGCTGATGGTAGAGTCGCCAGCTATCTCTTCTTCTCCTTCTGTGAAGAGATTAGCGCCATTTTCATATTCCAACACGGGTTGGAAAGAAAGTTCATTTTCCCCTTCATAGTATCCAACGGCAGAGTTGACCAGCGCTGCTTCAATAGCAAGCTTCCCCTGAGTAGGCAGAAGACGGTTTTGCTGTCCTTGATTCCTAGCAGCATTGCCTTGATATGAATTGTTTCGGAATGTCCTCCTTTTTATATCTCGGTAAGAAGGAGGTGCAGATATACCTTGGGACATTTGTCTTTTGAGAGCTAGCAATTCATTTGCTAGCTTTTGCACCATGGGATCCGTGGTGCTTGTGGAATGGTTTTCAGTAGAAGAGGAGCTTTTATTTCTATTAGTTGCCAGAATCTGAGCCGCAGCAAGATCAGTAGGAGCAGCTCGCCTCAATAGGAAACTCACCTCCGGAAGCTGTGTGTTGATAAAGAAACATTTGAGATTCTCCGCTGTGGGTTCAGCGGCGGTGGGAATCCTGTTTCTCAATTTGTTGAACTTAGCAATGAAATCTCTCATTGGTTCATGAGGTTCCTTTTTCATCTGTGTCAGCTGTGCCAACAATGCATGAGCATCTTCCGTAGGTTTGAACCTGGCTTCGAACATTGTTTTGAGAGTAGCCCAGTTTGTTATGGTCTGGGCTTGGAGGTGATAGAACCAATCTGTGGCAGCGCCTTGTAGTGTTTCTACAAAGAGTCGCACAGCCACGTCTTCGTGCTCGACACCTATCACACCGCAGGCTATATAGAAAGCTGTAATATGCTCATCAGGATGAACTTTTCCATCACCATAGAATTTGGGGAAATTCTTTCGTGAACTACGAGGTAGTTCATGTAATGGTGGAATCAAATTTAGAGGACCAAAGGTATTACCCCAAGGACCTTGGGCTGCCATGACGCGCCGATTGAAAGGTGGTATAACAAATCTTGGTGGTGTATGAACAACCAAAACTCTGTTAGCACTAGCAATAGAAACTTCACCTGGTATTGGGGACCTGGTGTTTGTAGGGGGAAAACTCCTGGTGCGCTGAAGACGAGGCCGTGGAATTAAGAATCCAAAATTATTCTGCTACATCAACTCAAATGCAGGATCAATAATACCCTGAGCCCTCTTACTACTGGTGTACCGGGAATCTGCCAGACTATATTATACTAAACACAATATTGCAAGAAAATGGAAAAGAACTGAAAATGCTTCAACTCGAAGCGTGAGGCTTCAAGTTGCGCGTTCTTCCCCAGCAGAGTCGCCAAAAAACTGTTGGGTGAATATTTTGTCGTTAACTCGCTAACGGCAAAATGGGTATATCAGCCACAGCTATGATGAGACAAAGTCTCTCCTCTCAGCAAGGGGAGGTTCCCTCTAATTACTTAACTTTTGTAAATCAAAACACTTATCAAATTTATGTACACTAAAAACTATGTTTGTGGTGGTTCCATCTCATCTCATTCTCTTTTTTCAGAATAGATGTTTATATTTCAAACTCTTGATATAAAACTTATAAATTATCACAATATCACAGAAACACAAAGTTTTCTGTTATCTCACTCACTACTTGTAACCAGAACTATTTGAAGTAGAATGCAGCCCAAAGTCTTCACTCCTCTTCAATATGATAAAAGTAATTCAAATATAACAACTTGCAGCACAAAGTCCCTAAACTGTTGTATTCTCACAAACATGAACATATAACCCGCAACCGATTCGGTAACACAAAGTTTATCAGAATCAAATTAAGAGCGCTCTTCAATCATTTGAAACAAACTCCACACTTCAATTATTATCAAATAAGATTATGATAGCAAGACATAAGAACAAAACTATCACAACACAAATAATCCCAAGACAAAGATTGGAATTGAACTTGCTTTCTTGTATTGATATATATTTGAATATTGATTTTCAAATAAGCACAAAGTCTTGACTTGCTTTTCAATTCGCCAGAGTTTTCTTGCAATAGACAAAAGATAGATATTTACAAAAGAGGACCCCTTTATTTATAGGGAAAGACCTTGAGAAAATCTAGGAAATCTACAACTACTTTGACTTATTCAAAAATAGGAGTCCTTATTGACTTGGGACTTCCTATATTTTTACATGTAATTACATAATTAAAATGTACATGTAAAAATGTCTAAAATTGTTTTGAAAGTACATGTGAAAATCAGAAAATAAACTAAGGGAAAAACCAGCTGCTTCAATTTGTGTCACCACCTTTTCTCACGTGGTCATCATACATAGTGAAGGTCCCCTGCATTTCAATGCTATCTGGGTTGAATGTGTTTTTGAAGATCATCCTGGCCCTCACTATGGCATCCCTTACTGTAGTGATTGACTTGGCATGATTGGTTAACCTCGTTTTCAGATTGTCCAAGGTTAACTGGTTGTCCAAGAGGTTGTCCACAGAAGTTATTGAAAATACTTTATCTTCAAATTCCTTTTGGAACATGTCTTCAAATTCTTTGACCATTTCTTCTGCTGACAGGAATTGGTTATCTTGTGATACCAAGTTACAAGGCAGTTCCTCCAACTTATGCAAAAGGTTGACATCATTTTCTTCGCTGATCTCTTTTGCAGCCTCATGATCCTTGATCAAATTCCTAAGCATACTGCTCCTGTACATCAGAGCTTCCTTTGTTTCAGTGTATGAATCCCTGTTAGAAATAGCACCAATGGATATCAAGGTACTTATTTTCAGCTTCCTCATTTCCACCCACTTATCATGAGTATCCTCTGTGCACTCAATATCATGAGAGATGGCATCAATGAGATCGTTGAGTTCTGCCCTTACTTTCCTCATCTTATCCGTTTTCTCAAATACCTCCGTGAGCAAAGAGATTCCCTGGGCTCGCATCCTATCCAAGTACTTTTCCTTGGAGGTGGGTCTTTTCTGCCTTCAGAATGACAGGGTCTTCTACAGATACGGCCTCTGGAGTAACTGCTTCTGAGTTCAAAGTGATCTTTCTTACCACCGCAGTCAGCTGTTCTACCTTTGCCTTATAGTAATCTTTCATTTCTTTTTCCCTGTCAAACTTCTGGATCAGGATGTCCATGGCTGACTGCATATCATTTTTAGCGCTTTCATGGGTGATTTTGCCCAATTCAACCCTAGAAATTGAGTAGTCATTCATGTCAAAATTTTCAACAGTTGCATCCTGTGGGGGTTTTGCTATCTCCAAAACTTTCTGCCCCTTTTCTTCAAGTACCCTTGAAAGGATCATTGGTTTCTTCGGAACCTTAGGTTTTGTAGGTACCAGCTTGGTGAAATCAAAATCATCTGGAGAGATGACTTGCTTTTTTCTCTTTGGCGTGTAAGCTGACAACCAAGGTGGAAGCAGAGAAGTATTCACATTGGAGTCCATTCCTACCACTGGTGTTACTAGAACTGTGCTTGTACTGGTGGTGGAAACAATAGGCGGGGTGTTGGTAAAAACCGCACCTGTTACATTGGCACTTGAAACTTGTTCAATATGCATCACAAAATGATCAAACATAGATGTGTCACCAATATCAAAAGATGAAGATGACAAACTAGGAATGGAATTAGAAGAACGGAGAACATTCTCAAAAGTGCTGTGGGGATTATCAAAGATTATTTTAGGAGGAGAGGGGGATTCAGAGGAAGGAATGATAATGGGGGAAGCAGGCACAGGGGGTGCAACAGGTGTATTGTCCTGTGGAGACAAAGCCTCTTTATCTTGTTGCTCTGAATCCTTGTCTTCGACATCCATCTCTTCTGTAGCTGGCTCTTCAGTTGCCGGATCTTCAGTCGCCGGCTCTTCGACTTCCATTTCTTTTGGTTCAGGTTCCTCCTCAACAACTTTTGCTTTCTTCGTCACAAATCTGATTTTAGGTTTATGTGTTTTAGAGGATGATGGAGCATCACTCTTATTCTTCGTTCTGTTTTCAACCTTCTTACGAGTCTGCTCTTGTACTTCAGTTTCTGAACCAGTGAGGAATTCCTTCAGCGTAATTCCTTTATCTTCCAACCACTTATTGGTGTTAGCCAATATGGGCTCAAACCTCTTCCTTAGCGAAGTCAGGTCCTTTTGGGACCATTGAATTGGAGGTAGAGGAGTACCAGCTATCTGTTCTGCTTCATACTTGGCATCAACCAATTCGCCATCATCCACAAGGTCTTCTAGAATATCAGCAAGTCCCAGATATTCAATTTGATCTAGAGACAACCTGCTATAGTCCAGTTTCCTGATGTCTTCCTCTGTCGTCAAATCTATCCAGACATCTTCCACCATGGGTTCGTGAAACTGTGTTTTCCTCTTGATTTTATCCTTCACACCCCGATAGTCAAATTTTGGCCTCCTCTTGAATTGCTTCATGGTGACCAACTGCATTTCTATTTCAATAGCTCTTGCCTTTGCGGCAGTCAACACTGAATATCTGCCGATCTCTACTGGAAATCTAAAGCCAGGCTTCTTGAGTTCCATTTGCTTGTTATGCACGACAATCATCTGTCTGCACAACTCCATCAAGACCAGTCTATCTGAAGGAAACCTCGGAAGCATATAAGGGTAGCCTGGGAAAAAGCCAACCCTCAAGTATGAAAAAGACGGAAACTACAAAAACATACAACCAAAACCATTAACCACTGACCATGCCTCGTCTGAAATTCTTCTCTGTTCCAGTTGGGGATCAAAAAGACACAAGAATACAGCAAAGAACGCATCATTCACTCTCCTGAAATGGTGAATGGAACCTTTCAGAGTTAGCTGAGAATAATACTGATATACTGGGACTACTCTTCTATCCCCTTCTGACGATAATCCTGGAAAAATCCTCATGGAGGCTGCAATGTATACCAGGTAGGAAGTCATGAAGAACTTGGAGGTAGTGGATACCTTCGTCAGCTGATCGTACAAAGCGTTACTGATTTGCTCTCCCCAGAAAATAAGCTGCTTGCCTTGGAGTATGACCTTAATGAAAGGATACATCCATTCATGAAATTGTGAAGAGGAGGACAAACCTCTTATCCTGCTGAGGAGGGTAATTAAGTCACCAACTTCTTCCACAAAATCACTTCGAGGAAAGCTACGTGGCCATCTAGACAAACTTGACCTTGCAATCTTCAACCATTTGTTGTTGATCACTTTCTTTGCCTTCTCTGGATTCTTGTCATATTCCTTTTGAGCTTCGATGAAATCAAGCTTCAACACCTCTGTTGCAGGAGGACACATGAACACCTTGTCAATGAACTCAGGATCCAACCTGATTATCACATTACCACTGGCGTCCACCACAGCCCTGATATCTTTGTTGTAGAAATGGGCACACTGAAGGACAAATTCTGTATTGTGAGCCGCCACCGGGAAGGAGGATACCAAATGAATATTACTTTCCACTATCTTCCTCATCATGGCACTGGGGTTGCTTGACTTGGTTCTCTCTACAAACTCAGCCATATCAACATGGCCAATCTCTGTATCTCTAATGTCCTCTACATTAGAGTGGACTGAGGTGATTGGGAAAACACCTTGGTATTTGTATTTCATTGCTTTTGCCTTCTTCGGAGACAAGTCAGTCATTTGGATGAGCTTTTACCGTGAAGAAGTCTGACGTTGAACGGAGCTCCGCAAGAGAAACTACAACAAAAGTCATGATCATGCAATCAGGGAAAATATGGGCAATCTGGGAAAATTGCATGTTGAGCGATCACGACTATGGGAATGCGCTTGAAAAGGGGCTATAGTGCGAGCTGGCCAAGAATCAGAGGAGAAGCGGGCTCAGGAAAACAAAATTGGAAATTTTCCAGTGTTAGGAAAATTTGAGTCATTTTTGCACGGGCGGCAAAATTCGCCGCCCTTGCATATGGGTGTTTTGTATTATTTGCATTGGCGGTGAATTTGGCCACCTTTGCATGTGTTGGTAAAGTTTGGGTTGGTAAGAGCGGCGGATTTTACCGCTACTACATGCAAAAGGAACGAAAGGTTTTTTTATGTCCGGGCGGTGAAAAACGCCAATGCTGCATTTGATAACATTGTAAGTTTATACCTCGGTGGCAAAATTTGCCGGCATTGCATGGGGTTGAGCGATGACATTTGTATGAGCGGCAAATAATGCCGACGTTGCATATTGGGCAGCATTTGAAGGTTCACTTTCGATGTTCTGTCGGCGTTATTTGCCGACAATGCATGAGGGAGGTTCCTTACATGTCCAAGCGGCAAATAATGCTGACGATGCACATCGAAAGGTGTGGTGAGGTTCTAGCGGCAAACTTAGCCGCTGTTGCATTTGATAACATTGCAAGTTAAAGCGCTGGGAACAGGATGTTCGCTGCTTCTACACTCGGCAAAGGTCACCATATCAGGTAAGCTCGGCAAAACCCGCCGACGTTACGTGAGGGGAATGCAACAAGGGTTTGGGAAATCTAGGGCGATACAATCCCTAGGGTTTCTGGGGTAGAACCTAGGGCAATGGAATTCCTAGGGTTTTCGAAGAAAAACCTAGGGCATTCTAAAGACAAAACACTAAAAGGACAAAAAGAAACAAACAACAAGACAAAACTTAAAACAAAACGCATCAAAAATCAGAAACAAAAACCTAAATGACATAAACCTAAAATCAGATGAGAGAGGAAAATGGAAAACACAAGGAGTACATACCTGTTTAGAACTGAAAGCCCTATATTCGATCTTCAACGTAAAATCCGTCGCAGATCTGGAGTATGCAATCAGGCGGTCGAGGAGAGCGTTGGTAAGTCAACTCAAAAGGTTTTAGCATAGGAAATGACAACAATGGGGAGCAATGACGCTTTTAAAGGTTGAAATCAGAGTTTAATCGCCTGGCACGAGTGGCCATTAATGGCACTCGACATCGAAATCTTGAAGATCCCGTTCGGGCGGGGATTTCGGCCGCTGCTACATTTAAATCGACCAATATGCAAAGTCGGCGAAAATGGCCGACATTACATGGTGAAACTCCGATGGAAGACATGTGCGATGCCGGTGAATTTAACCGCTCTCGCACATGTGAGCTAAAAACGATGTAATAGCGGCATTTTTTGCCGACATTACATCGAAACAAAAACAAACTTAAATAATATGTAAGAGCGGCAAATTTTGCCGCTCTTGCATATCAAGAGCCAAAATTTACCTAACTTTTAAAAAAAAACTAAAATTAACACCTAAACCAATTTACGACTTGAATATTCTTCGCAAATATTAAGAAATCAATTCAAGGAAACGTCATAAATGAGTTTTAAAATGTCAAATGACCTCGCACGAGAACAAGAACATCTTTTCTCGATTCGCGAGCTTAGAGTGTAGATTCACGAAACGGACAAGTTTCGTGGGGTTGTCTACAAAAACGAGTGTTGCTGATTTTGAGAACAACAGCTGGCTCTAACTGGGGAACTTCCTTCAATCAAACTTTGAAACGATTGAGGGGAGTAGAATCCAGTCTCTAAGTGCCTTCATCCATGCCATTGGGCTATAGAGTCAAGCTAAAAAGAAAAAGACACAAAAGACTAAACGAAAACGTAAAAATAAAACACAAAACTATTCAAATGTAAAATTTAACTTATCTGAAACTTCAAGGATTGAAGTGCTTCAGATGTTGTCCACTGTGAGGCAACAAGAATGGTGTCCCATCCTGATACTCCAGCAAGAAACTGTTGTCACCACAGAACTGATGAATGGTGAATGGACCTCTCCACAAGGAATCAAATTTTCCATGCATTCCTTTTGGTTCTCTCCTCTTGTCCCACAGCAAGACTTGATCTCCAACCTGAAACTCACGAGCCTTAGCCTTCTTGTCAAAGAGTCTCTTTACTTGATTTTGGTGCTCAGCAATATGGTCCACCATAACAGTGTGCTGCTCTTCCAGTTCAGTCAAATACATGATCCTTTTGTCAATAGAACTATCAAAAGTTCTATCTTCCAATGCCTTTACCAACTTCAACGCTGGCAATTCCAAGGTGATCGGTATCTCCGCATTTAGACCATATAGAAGTTGAAATGGTGACATGCCTATCACTCTTTTAGGTGTAATTCTATCTACCCATAAAGCATCAAACAATGCCTTATGCCAAGTTCTCTGATTCTCCTCTACCAGCTTCCTGATGATAGTGACCAGATTCTTATTGCTTGATTCTGCTTAACCATTCCCTTGCGGATAATAGTCTGAAGAATGGGAAAGGGTGATCCCATGTTCGTAGCAAAACTCAGTAATCTCCCAAGAGGAAAAACAAGTAGCATTGTCTGCTACATTCTTGTTTGGAACTCCAAACCTGGAAATAATGTTCTCTTTGAGAAAACTACATACCACCTCAGAAGTGGCGTGTTTGACTAGAATAGCTTCCACCCATTTGGTAAAATAGTCTGTTGCTGTGAGGACATAGTTATGTCTGGCACTTGACGATGGATTCACTGCGCCAATGAAGTCAATACCCCACTGCTGAAAGGGCTCCTCAATCACCACTGGTTTTAGAGGTAAGGCTGCCAATTTTGGTTTCCCAACAAACTGATGGCATAACTCACACCTGCGTACCCAATTGTACGAATCTTGGAATAATGTAGGCCAATAGTATCGAGCTCGCAGAATCTTGTGAGCCGTTACAGGTGTTGAAAAATGTCCACCACAAGCCAAATTATGGAAGGACTCCAAAAGTCTACCTTGTTGCGCTTTGTCCACGCAACGAAGAAATACACCGTCAAGACTTCTCTTGTACAAACCATTGTCCCAAAGGACGTAGTTAGCAGCTTTTAACTTGATAGTTCTCCTTTCCTTATAAGACAAGTGAGAAGGGCACTCACCATAGGTAAGGAAATGATTTGATAGGAAAGCAATGATTTGATTATCGCCATTGAACACCTGCCAATGATCAGCGTTATCAGGTACACTTGGTCTGAAGACCAACTCAATAGTGTACTTGCTTCCTTTGAAATCCTTGTGAGGCACCATGAGAGTGGCGGAAACAGCCAATGAATCTGCACGGTCATTGAACTCTCTTGGCACAGCTGAAATATTGAAACCATCGAAATCTTCAATGCAATCCCATACGTGATTGCAATAGTGTCTCAATATTTCATTTTTTGTTTGGTACAAATTTCTTACTTGACAAACTACCAATTCAGCATCCCCTTGAGCATGCAGGATCTTAACACCTCTGGCACGCGCCGCTTCCAATCCGAGCAACAAGGACTCGTATTCGGCGGTGTTATTGGTATTGTCAAACTGTAGCTTATATGAAAAAGGTAAAATATCACCTTGTGGTGATATCAAGACCACTCTGGCTCCAGAACCGGTAGAAGAACAGCTGCCATCAAATTCTAAAATCCAGACTCCATCAGAATTTGGTTTCTTAGACTTTCTCTGGTCAAAAGATTCCTCTTCATCGGTGAGGGAAGAATCTGGAATTGCTATACCCTTACCTGAACTTTCATCTGAAAACTCTTCTGATTCTCCATTTGACATATCAGAGCTATCACCTGATGTAGCCTCATCTGATGAATCAGAACAATCTTCAGTAGATAGAAAATAGTTACCCATTCCCAAGGACTCAAACAAAATTTGAGCTTTGGGGTTTGATGTTTGAGTAACAATATATTTCGCTTCCTTCTCAGGAAGTAGTTTCTGCATGACACCTTTAACAGGTATCCTAGCTTCAGACAAATCCATGTTCAACTCTCCACCTACATCCTTGCAGAAATTACATCCAAGGAGAATGCCGTATGAAGCTGGAACATCAGCTACCAAGACTGTCATCTTGATTCTCTTATCCGGAAAAGCTGCAAACGCAAATTGGGCATCTTTGATTTGACCCAAAAGTGGAACTTGCTTATTCTCCATAGAGAAACACCTCCCAAAAGTTTTGGTTAAGGTGAGGCCAAGGGCATCTGCTACCTTAGCAGGCATAACATTGTCTGAGGCTCCAGAATCTATTACGCAATTGCTCAACTTGTGACCATTCACTAGTAGGGAAACATAGAAGGGGTCAATTTTTCCAGAAACCGCAGGAGGAGTAGTAACAAGATTGTTTTGGGTAGGTTTACTTTTGGAGGAGTCATGAGTAGCTTTAGGAAACTCTTGTCCTACAGGGACGGCCTTGTTTTTGACATATTTGGCTAATCTATCAAATTGTTCAGGATTAGCCTATAAATATTCAACTTCAGACATTTGTATTAGTTCTCCTAGCATGGTCTATTATATCGAACTGCTGAAAAGAATTAGATACGGAGGAAGGAAAACCATCATTTTGATTTTTAGTAGTGACAGCACTAGTCTGACAAGTAGAAGTGGAAGGTACAAATTCATTAGAGGCACTTACTTGTTTATTGACCACCGGGTCTTTTGACTGGAAAGGTAGAGGAGTCCCCCGTTTAGCGATTGAAATCGCCGGTTGAGATTCTTCCCTGGCTTTCCCTTTATCAGCTTGAAGAGCTGACTGATTTTGAGACCTAGTGAAAACAGCATATGCTCCTTCACTCACTTCTCCTTTTTCAGCTTCGTCCTGGTAGTTCAGAAAGCTGATGGTAGAGTCGCCAGCTATCTCTTCTTCTCCTTCTGTGAAGAGATTAGCGCCATTTTCATATTCCAAATCGGGTTGGAAAGAAAGGTCATTTTCCCCTTCATAGTATCCAACGGCAGAGTTGACCGGCGCTGCTTCAATAGAAAGCTTCCCCTGAGTAGGCGAAAGACGGTTTTGCTGTCCTTGATTCCTAGCAGCATTGCCTTGATATGAATTGTTTGGGAATGTCCTCCTTGGTATATCTCGGTAAGAAGGAGGTGCAGATATACCTTGGGACATTTGTCTTTTGAGAGCTAGCAATTCATTTGCTAGCTTTTGCACCATGGGATCTGTGGTGCTTGTGGAATGGTTTTCAGTAGAAGAGGAGCTTTTATTTCTATTAGTTGCCAGAATCTGAGCCGCAGCAAGATCAGTAGGAGCAGCTCGCCTCAATAGGAAACTCACCTCCGAAAGCTGTGTGTTGATAAAGAAACATTTGAGATTCTCCGCTGTGGGTTCAGCGGCGGTGGGAATCCTGTTTCTCAATTTGTTGAACTTAGCAATGAAATCTCTCATTGGTTCATGAGGTTCCTTTTTCATCTGTGTCAGCTGTGCCAACAATGCATGAGCATCTTCCGCAGGTTTGAACCTGGCTTCGAACTTTGTTTTGAGAGTAGCCCAGTTTGTTATGGTCTGGGCTTGGAGGTGATAGAACCAATCTGCGGCAGTGCCTTGTAGTGTTTCTACAAAGAGTCGCACAGCCACGTCTTCGTGCTCGACACCTATCACACTGCAGGCTATACAGAAAGCCGCAATATGCTCATCAGGATGAACTTTTCCGTCACCATAGAATTTGGGGAAATTCTTTCATGAACTACGAGGTAGTTCATGTAATGGTGGGGTCAAATTTAGAGGACCAAAGGTATTACCCCAAGGACCTTGGGCTGCCATGACGTGCCGATTGAAAGGCGGTATAACAAATCTTGGTGGTGTATGAACAACCAAAACTCTGTTAGCACTAGCAATAGAAACTTCACCTGGTATTGGGGACCTGGTGTTTGTAGGGGGAAAACTCCTGGTGCGCTGAAGACGAGGCCGTGGAATTAAGAATCCAAAATTATTCTGCTGCATCAACTCAAATGCAGGATCAATAATACCCTGAGCCCTCTTACTTCTGGTGTACCGGGAATCTGCCAGACTGTATTATACTAAACAAAATATTGCAAGAAAACGGAAAAGAACTGAAAATGCTTCAACTCGAAGTGTGAGGCTTCAAGTTGCGCGTTCTTCCCCAGCAGAGTCGCCAAAAAACTGTTGGGTGAATATTTTGTCGTTAACTCGCTAACGGCAAAATGGGTATATCAGCCATAGCTATGATGAGACAAAGTCTCTCCTCTCAGCAAGGGGAGGTTCCCTCTAATTACTTAACTTTTGTAAATCAAAACACTTATCAAATTTATGTACACTAAAAACTATGTTTGTGGTGGTTCCATCTCATCTCATTCTCTTTTTTCAGAATAGATGTTTATATTTCAAACTCTTGATATAAAACTTATAAATTATCACAATATCACAGAAACACAAAGTTTTCTGTTAACTCACTCACTACTTGTAACCAGAACTATTTGAAGTAGAATGCAGCCCAAAGTCTTCACTCCTCTTCAATATGATAAAAGTAATTCAAATATAACAACTTGCAGCACAAAGTCCCCAAACTGTTGTATTCTCACAAACATGAACATATAACCCGCAACCGATTCGGTAACACAAAGTTTATCAGAATCAAATTAAGAGCGCTCTTCAATCATTTGAAACAAACTCCACACTTCAATTATTATCAAATAAGATTATGATAGCAAGACATAGGAACAAAACTATCACAACACAAATAACCCCAAGACAAAGATTGGAATTGAACTTGCTTTCTTGTATTGATAAATATTTGAATATTGATTTTCAAATAAGCACAAAGTCTTGATTTGCTTTTCAATTCGCCAGAGTTTTCTTGCAATAGACAAAAGATAGATATTTACAAAAGAGGTCCCCTTTATTTATAGGGAAAGACCTTGAGAAAATCTAGGAAATCTACAACTACTTTGACTTATTCAAAAATAGGAGTCCTTATTGACTTGGGACTTCCTATATTTTTACATGTAATTACATATTGAAAATGTACATGTAAAAATGTCCAAAATTGTTTTGAAAGTACATGTGAAAATCAGAAAATAAACTGAGGGAAAAACCAGCTGCTTCAATTTGTGTCACCACCTTTTCTCACGTGGTCATCATACATAGTGAAGGTCGCCTGCATTTCAATGCTATCTGGGTTGAATGTGTTTTTGAAGATCATCCTGGCCCTCACTATGGCATCCCTTACTGTAGTGATTGACTTGGCATGATTGGTTAACCTGGTTTTCAGATTGTCCAAGGTTAACTGGTTGTCCAAGAGGTTGTCCACAGAAGTTATTGAAAATACTTTATCTTCAAATTCCTTTTGGAACATGTCTTCAAATTCTTTGACCATTTCTTCTGCTGACAGGAATTGGTTATCTTGTGATACCAAGTTACAAGGTAGTTCCTCCAACTTATGCAAAAGGTTAACATCATTTTCTTCGCTGATCTCTTTTGCAGCCTCAAGATCCTTGATCAAATTCCTAAGCATACTGCTCCTGTACATCAGAGCTTCCTTTGTTTCAGTGTATGAATCCCTGTTAGAAATAGCACCAATGGATATCAAGGTACTTATTTTTAGCTTCCTCATTTCCACCCACTTATCATGAGTATCCTCTGTGCGCTCAATATCATGAGAGATGGCATCAATGAGATCGTTGAGTTCTACCCTTACTTTCCTCATCTTATCCGTTTTCTCAAATACCTCCGTGAGCAAAGAGATTCCCTGGGCTCGCATCCTGTCCAAGTACTTTTCCTCGGAGGTGGGTCTTTTCTGCCTTCAGAATGACAAGGTCTTCTACAGATATGGCCTCTGGAGTAACTGCTTCTGAGTTCAAAGTGATCTTTCTTACCACCGCAGTCAGCTGTTCTACCTTTGCCTTATAGTAATCTTTCATTTCTTTTTCCCTGTCAAACTTCTGGATCAGGATGTCCATGGCTGACTGCATATCATTTTTAGCGCTTTCATGGGTGATTTTGCCCAATTCAACCCTAGAAATTGAGTAGTCATTCATGTCAAAATTTTCAACAGTTGCATCCTGTGGGGGTTTTGCTATCTCCAAAACTTTCTGCCCCTTTTCTTCAAGTACCCTTGAAAGGATCTTTGGTTTCTTCGGAGCCTTAGGTTTTGCAGGTACCAACTTGGTGAAATCAAAATCATCTGGAGAGATGACTTGCTTTTTTCTCTTTGGCGTGTAAGCTGACAACCAAGGTGGAAGCAGAGAAGTATTCACATTGGAGTCCATTCCTACCACTGGTGTTACTGGAACTGTGCTTGTACTGGTGGTGGAAACAATAGGCGGGGTGTTGGTAAAAACCGCACCTGTTACATTAGCACTTGAAACTTGTTCAGTATGCATCACAAAATGATCAAACATAGATGTGTCACCAATATCAAAAGATGAAGATGACAAACTAGGAATGGAATTAGAAGAACGGAGAACATTCTCAAAAGTGCTGTGGGGATTATCAAAGATTATTTTAGGAGGAGAGGGGGATTCAGAGGAAGGAATGATAATGGGGGAAGCAGGCACAGGGGGTGCAACAGGTGTATTGTCCTATGGAGACAAAGCCTCTTTAGCTTGTTGCTCTGAATCCTTGTCTTCGACATCCATCTCTTCTGTAGCTGGCTCTTCAGTTGCCAGATCTTCAGTCGTCGGCTCTTTGACTTCCATTTCTTTTGGTTCAGGTTCCTCCTCAACAACTTTTGCTTTCTTCGTCACAAATCTGATTTTAGGTTTATGTGTTTTAGAGGATGATGGAGCATCACTCTTATTCTTCGTTCTGTTTTCAACCTTCTTACCAGTCTGCTCTTGTACTTTAGTTTCTGAACCAGTGAGGAATTCCTTCAGCGTAATTCCTTTATCTTCCAACCACTTATTGGTGTTAGCCAATATGGGCTCAAACCTCTTCCTTAGCGAAGTCAACTCCTTTTGGGACCATTGAATTGGAGGTAGAGGAGTACCAGCTATCTGTTTTGCTTCATACTTGGCATCAACCAATTCGCCATCATCCACAAGGTCTTCTGGAATATCAGCAAGTCCCAGATATTCAATTTGATCTAGAGACAGCCTGCTATAGTCCAGTTTCCTGATGTCTTCCTCTGTCCTCAAATCTATCCAGACATCTTCCACCATGGGTTCGTGAAACTGTGTTTTCCTCTTGATTTTATCCTTCACACCTCGATAGTCAAATTTTGGCCTCCTCTTGAATTGCTTCATGGTGACCAACTGCATTTCCATTTCAATAGCTCTTGCCTTTGTGGCAGTCAACACTGAATATCTGTCGATCTCTACTGGAAATCTAAAGCCAGGCTTCTTGAGTTCCATTTTCTTGTTATGCACGACAATCATCTGTCTGCACAACTCCATCAAGACCAGTCTATCTGAAGGAAACCTCGGAAGCATATAAGGGTAGCCTGGGAAAAAGCCAACCCTCAAGTATGAAAAAGACGGAAACTGCAAAAACATACAACCAAAACCATTAACCACTGACCATGCCTCGTCTGAAATTCTTCTCTGTTCCAGTTGGGGATCAAAAAGACACAAGAATACAACAAAGAATGCATCATTCACTCTCCTGAAATGGTGAATGGAACCTTTCAGAGTTAGCTGAGAATAATACTGATATACTGGGACTACTCTTCTATCCCCTTCTGACGATAATCCTGGAAAAATCCTCATGGAGGCTGCAATGTATACCTGGTAGGAAGTCATGAAGAACTTGGAGGTAGTGGATACCTTCGTCAGCTGATCATGCAAAGCGTTACTGATTTGCTCTCCCCAGAAAATAACCTGCTTGCCTTGGAGTATGACCTTAATGAAAGGATACATCCATTCATGAAATTGTGAAGAGGAGGACAAACCTCTTATCCTGCTGAGGAGGGTAATTAAGTCACCGACTTCTTCCACAAAATCGCTTCGAGGAAAGCTACGTGGCCATCTAGACAAACTTGACCTTGCAATCTTCAACCATTTGTTGTTGATCACTTTCTTTGCCTTCTCTGGATTCTTGTCATATTCCTTTTGAGCTTCGATGAAATCAAGCTTCAACACCTCTGTTGCAGGAGGACACATGAACACCTTGTCAATGAACTCAGGATCCAACCTGATTATCACATTACCACTGGCGTCCACCACAGCCCTGATATCTTTGTTGTAGAAATGGGCACACTGAAGGACAAATTCTGTATTGTGAGCCGCCACCGGGAAGGAGGATACCAGATGAATATTACTTTCCACTATCTTCCTCATCATGGCACTGGGGTTGCTTGACTTGGTTCTCTCTACAAACTCAGCCATATCAACATGGCCAATCTCTGTATCTCTAATGTCCTCTACATTAGAGTGGACTGAGGTGATTGGGAAAACACCTTGGTATTTGTATTTCATCGCTTTTGCCTTCTTCGGAGACAAGTCAGTCATTTGGATGAGCTTTTACCGTGAAGAAGTCTGACGTTGAACGGAGCTCCGCAAGAGAAACTGCAACAAAAGTCATGATCATGCAATCAGGGAAAATATGGGCAATCTAGGAAAATTGCATGTTAAGCGATCACGACTATGGGAATGTGCTTGAAAAGGGGCTATAGTGCGAGCTGGCCAAGAATCAGAGGAGAAGCGGGCTCGGGAAAACAAAATTGGAAATTTTCCAGTGTTAGGAAAATTTGAGTCATTTTTGCACGGGCGGCAAAATTCGCCGCCCTTGCATATGGGTGTTTTGTATTATTTGCATTGGCGTCGAATTTCGCCGCCTTTGCATGTGTTGGGAAAGTTTGGGTTGGTAGGAGTGGCAGATTTTACCGCTACTACATGCAAAAGGAACGAAAGGTTTTTTATGTCCGGGCAGTGAAAAACGCCGATGCTGCATTTGATAACATTGTAAGTTTATACCTCGGCGGCAAAATTTGCCGGCATTGCATGGGGTTGAGTGATGACATTTGTATGAGCGGCAAATAATGCCGACGTTGCATATTGGGCAACATTTGAAGGTTCACTTTCGATGTTCTGTCGGCGTTATTTGCCGACAATGCATGAGGGAGGTTCCTTACATGTCCAAGCGGCAAATAATGCCGACGATGCACATCGAAAGGTGTGGTGAGGTTCTAGCGGCAAACTTAGCCGCTGTTGCATTTGATAACATTGCAAGTTAAAGCGCAGGGAACGGGATGTTCGCTGCTTCTACACTCGGCAAAGGTCACCATATCAGGTAAGCTTGGCAAAACCCGCCGACGTTAAGTGAGGGGAATGCAACAAGGGTTTGGGAAATCCAGGGCGATACAATCCCTAGGGTTTCTGGGGTAGAACCTAGGGCAATGGAATTCCTAGGGTTTTCGAAGAAAAACCTAGGGCATTCTAAAGACAAAACACTAAAAGGACAAAAAGAAACAAACAACAAGACAAAACTTAAAACAAAACGCATCGAAAATCAGAAACAAAAACCTAAACGACATAAACCTAAAATCAGATGAGAGAGGAAAATGGAAAACACAAGGAGTACATACCCGTTTAGAACTGAAAGCCCTATATTCGATCTTCAACACAAAATCCGTCGCAGATCTGGAGTATGCAATCAGGCGGTTGAGGAGAGCATTGGTAAGTCAACTCAAAAGGTTTTAGCATAGGAAATGACAACAATGGGGAGCAATGACACTTTTAAAGGTTGAAATCGGAGTTTAATCGCCTGGCACGAGTGGCCATTAATGGCACTCGACATCAAAATCCTGAAGATCCCGTTCGGGCGGGGATTTCGGCCGCTGCTACATTTAAATAGACCAATATGCAAAGTCGGCGAAAATGGCCGACATTACATGGTGAAACTCCGATGGAAGACATGTGCGATGGCGGTGAATTTAACCGCTCTCGCACATGTGAGCTAAAAACGATGTAATAGCGGCATTTTTTGCCGACATTACATCGAAACAAAAACAAACTTAAATAATATGTAAGAGCGGCAAATTTTGCCGCTCTTGCATATCAAGAGCCAAAATTTACCTAACTTAAAAAAAAAACTAAAATTAACACCTAAACCAATTTACGACTTGAATATTCTTCGCAAATATTAAGAAATCAATTCAAGGAAATGTCATAAATGAGTTTTAAAATGTCAAATGACCTCGCACGAGAACAAGAACATCTTTTCTCGATTCGCGAGCTTAGAGTGTAGATTCACGAAACGGACAAGTTTCGTGGGGTTGTCTACAAAAATGAGCGTTGTTGATTTTGAGAACAACAACATGGAAAACCTTAGAAGGGAAAAACCATGGTGAGGATTAACTCACAATATATGAAGCTCAAGAATAATAACTTTGTTTTAGGGATACACCTAAGGAAGGTACTACTCCTTGATAAATTTGATTTAGGGCCACTCCCAAGGAATCTTCTACTCCCTGAAGACTTTATTTTAGGGTCACTCCCAAGGAAGCTACTACTTCCTGAATTGAGAACACACTTACAAAAGACTATAGTATGGCAGTCCTACTATCTAAAAACTGACATTGAAACTCACACTTTTTATGATTGCAATTCTACCTCTTCACACTTTCTTCTGATGATATGATCAGTTAGGCACACTCTACACTTGATCACTATCACAAATATGTCTTCAAGATGAATTAGGATATCATCAACAAATTTTGCTTTTTCTCCTTCAGTCACACATCAACATGCATTCATTATGCTCCTTATTTTGTATGCGAGCTCTATCAATCTCTTTGCAATCACACTTTTTCCTAACTCAATTTGATTCACTATTTATACATGATATTACATTAATTACATTACTTGTCATCTAGAAACAACATGAGAAATACATTTACAAGTCATCCAAACAATATACAACATGAAACGTGTAGAAGATTAGTCCTAAACAAAACCACACGTTACACTAGCAGAAGATCCATGCCTTACAGACTTCAAGAATTGCTTAACCAGGTCCAAAACATCCTTCACAACTTCAAACACAAAGGAATTACCTCCACATACTCCGCTCATTTGGAAATAGGACAACCTTTAGAAAAACATATGAAAACTTGAAGCATAATGGCCACAACTTGAAAACCTTGTACGGTACTAGAAATAAGAAATATCTTCATGAAACTCTTCCAGATGAGTCCACATGACTTATAAAGCATCTCCAAACACTTATTTGCCTCCGCGCATAAAATAATTGTGGTGTACATCTTCAACCATGAACTCTAGGAACAATAAGTCATCTGGAACACACTGCAACATTCTATAATTTGAAAAACTAAGTTGTGGACCACTAATAAACTTGAAACTGTAAGGAAGCATGTAATACACATCCATAAACATGTCTTGAAAACTGCAATGGAAATCATTCATTTTTAGAGGAATGTGTAGCATTCCAACAGGTCTTCAACACTAGCTTACTCTTCTAGAACACATATCAGTACTCTATCATGCATAACTTTCGCAATGGAAGGACAAGTAATCTAAAATATTGGAATTTTCACCTTCATTGCATCTTGAACATAGTTCCAGAACCGTATAGCCATATGTGCAAATGCGAAGGAACACCGAGCATTCCATTGTCCTACACATAACACCTTCATAGAAACAACACCCACCTGTCAACATCAAAACATTCTTCCAGTAATCTAATCATCATGAATCTTGGAACATACATGCTTCAGGCCATCAGTAACATCAGCAACATATCTAATCATCTTTGTGCTTCTAATTCCCACATTAATATTACTTCATAGTCAACTATGTACTAATCAAGATATGATATCCAACCGTGAACACCATCACATCATCGTGATAGTGTTAACATCAATGACAACTTAGTGACATTGTTGACATCAATGACAACCCTAGGACCCATATGTGTAACAATCTCTCCCTTTGGCATTAATGGAAACACATCTCTACTTCTCTCCCCATTTGACATCAAAGACAACGGGCAACCACTACCTTCTCATCAATGACCACATATCTGCACATTCTTTCTTAGAACATGAATTCTTCTTGCAACAAACAAACTCCCCCTATCATCAGCAACCACTACCTACTCCCCCTGAGAGGCAGTCACCATCAGTCCAAGAAAAAGATATGACATGAAGTCCCCCTAGACAAATACACTATTTGCATCTAGCAAGGAGGGGAAATTACCTCTAACCTCTGTTAGAGATCCTCAAAAATGTCCTTTGCAAGAGCGTCTATGAAAATATCTACAATCTGATCCTTTATTAGAACATATTCCAACTTTATTTCCTTATCTGCCACCTTCTCTCTCAAAAAGTGATACCTAATTGCTATATGCTTGGTTCTTGAATGCATCACTAGATTTTTAGAAATATTGATAGCACTTGTATTGTCACACAAAATAGGAATAGACTCATCATACAACACCTTGATATCCTTTAGGGTTTGCTTCATCCACAACACTTGTGTACAATAGGATGCTATTGCAATGTACTCTACCTTTGCAGTAGATAAGGACATTGAATCTTACTTCTTGCTCTGCCATGAAACCAATCTGCTTCCTAAGAAGAAAGCACATCCACTTCTATTTCTTCTATCATCAACACAACCTGCCCAATCAGCATCAGTGTAGGCATTTAAGTCAAAGTCATTACCTCTTAGATACCATAATCCATAATCCAGAGTTCCTTTCAAAGCTTCAAGTATCCAAATATCCTTTTCACTACATTCTCATATGTTTGCTTTGGATTGGCTTGATATATGTCAACCACACATACTACATGCATAATATTAGGTCTAGGAGCAGTTAGGTACAACAATCCCCCAATCATAGATATATAGACAGCCTGATCTACCTCCAGAGACTCATTATATTTGCTTGAGTGATATCCAGTGACCATGGGAGTACTCACTAGTTTTGAATCGTCCATACCAAACTTCTTCAACAACTATTTGACATACTTAGCTTGAGAGATAAAGATACCACCTTCTAGCTGAGAAATTTGAAGTCCAAGGAAGAAGGACATCTCACCAATCATAGACATATCAAATTATTTTTTGCATCTCCTCTACAAACTTCTTACACATATCATCATCTCCACCAAAGATGATGTCATCAACATAAACTGCAACTATCAAAATCATGTCCCCTTCTTCCTTGATCTAAAGATTGCTATCTATAGCACCTTTCTTGAAGCCCTGATGAAGTAAGTCCTTATCTTACCTAGCATAGAAAGCCCTAGGTGCTTGCTTGAGACCATACAAAGCCCTTTTGAGTTTACATACCATGTCTAGATCTTCTGATATCTAGAAACCATCTAGTTGCTCAATATAAACCTCTTCCTCTAGATCACCATTCAGAAATATTAACTTAACATCCATTTGATATACCTTGAAGTTCTTATGAGTTGCAAGAGAAAAGAACATCATGATTGCCTCCATCCTAGCTACTGGAGCAAAATTTTCCTCAAAGTCAATGCCTTCAACTTGTGTGTATCCTTTGCATACCAATCTTGCTTGGTGCAGGGGCACCTAGACTTCAAGGCAATTTTTGAATTTCCCTAGGCAACTTTTGAATTTTTGGTCTCTATTTAGAAACATAGGTGGAATTTTCTTATTAAATGTTGTAATAAATCCCATTAGAGGCATCTTCTTGTAGTGGAGGATTTAGAAATTGTTTTTTGCTTAAAGTTAATATTGCTATTTTGGTGCAGCCTAGTGGAAAGGCTATTTTAAGCCTTCTTTTTTATTTTTTCCACAATGGTGGAGTTATGTAATGTGGAGTGCGGATGTAAAATTGATATATTATGCATCTTACATGTCAAGGGAGGTAGAGATAGAAGTTTGGAGTAAAGAAAATAAAGAAATTTTCTAGTTTTCTGCAATTTTCACTATTTTTTCTACTTTTCCAGCACTGGTACGCATCTGTATAGTATTGTCATGAATTCTAATGCACAAAATCTCAAATCATATTGAATTAAATTTCATTTTCATCTAATTGGGAGTATTTTCATTATTTTTTAAGCATTTTATAATCATTTCTCTAAAACGAAGTTTAAAACCCTGATTTTGAGGGTTTTCGGCCAGCCAATGGGTTTTTAACCCATTCCATCTCTGTTACATCAAAAATATGGATGGAATGGGATTATTTAGGTTGTATTTCCTTGTTCATTTGTATGCAGGAGTAGGGAGCTAGAATAAAGGAGTTTTTTTGAAGACATTCATGCCTAAAAACCCTATGTTTTAGGTCATATTGCATTGCATGAGGAGTGAGTTGATGAGAAGGAGATGTGGGATGGCCTAAGATCCCCAAAACTAGCATATTTAGATCATTTTCAATCTATTTGACACCTTGGAGAAGGATTTAGGAAGTTGGAGTGAAGTTAACCTATATCTTGTAAAAGTGGCCTAAGTAGGCTTAGTGAGAAAAGGAACAGTCAATTTTAGACCCACACGTGTCAAAGTAACCCTACCTTGTTTCAAGATATGTCATGAAAGAGACAAATGGGCATTTGAAAATCCATTTCTTTTGTGGGTTTGAGTCATTTTTAGAAAGTTATGTCAAAATTACTACTTTAGCTGTCCTAATTAGGCCTAAAACAACAGGTACAGTCAATTTTAGGGGCATTTGGTCCAAAACAACCACCCCTGCATGTTAGATATGTTTTGTAAGACCCAAATGGGTATTTAAAACACCATTTTTTTGTGGGTTTCCCATGTTTTCTGCAAGTTATGAAGGAAAAACCCTGTTTGGAGGGCTACAAGGAAATAGGGCTAGTTGTGGGTAAAAGAATAGGTGGATGTTTAGCCATGATCTTTTATAGAATTGAGTGGTTCTAGACTACCAAGAGAAAGTGGTCCAAGGTGGTTAGGGTGTTCTGCAAGTTTGGGTTTCCATCTATCCTTCATTTGGGCATTTTACCTCTCTTGTTGAGCATGCCAATTAAGGGGACAGTCAGCCTTTTTGGGATAGTCATCAAAACAAACCACTTGCAACCTTTTGGATTCTATTTCTAGCCTCCCCTACCTCTACGTCATTGCCTTATTCCTTAAAACCTCACCTTCTTCATTCAGCTTGTTTTGTAACACCCACTTAGATCCTATAACATTCTTATTGGCTGGTCTGGGAACTAATTCCCATGTATGATTTTTCTCAATCTGATCCAATTATTCTTCCATTGCCTTTATCCATCCAATATATTTTCTAGCCTCAACAAATGTTTTACGTTCTACTTTTGATAACAAACACAAGTTTACTTGCTCATGTGTCTTAGAAAACTTTCTCCTTGTCAGCACACCTTCATTCTTATCTCCAATGATTTGATCTTCTGAGTGGTTTTTCTGAACATACTTTGCTGGAGTCTTAGGTACTTGTTCTGGTTCTTGTTCATTTTCTTCTTCTACTTCTTCTTCTTCATCTTCAATGCAAGGGAAGATGTCAAATCTAGAGTCCTTTGATTCTTGTGAGATCTGATACAAGTCTTCATCCACTTTGACATTTGTGTTTTCAATCATCTTTCCCAACCTCTTGTTATAGCATCTATAATCCTTGCTTCTAGTTGAGTATCCAAGATATATTCCTTCATCACTTCTCGAGTCAAACTTTCCTAGGTCTTCTTCATCTCTTCTGATGTAACATTTTCTACCAAAAAATTTGAAGTATCTGACAATAGGAATTCTTCCATACCAAATCTCATAAGGGGTCTTAGTGTTGTTGACCCTCAGTTGCACTCTGTTCATTAGATAGATAGTAGTATGAACTACTTCCTTCTAGTACATATCAGGAAGATCTGCATCTTTCATCATTGCCCTAGACATCTCTTGCATAGTCTTGTTCTTCCTTTCCACTACCCCATTTTGTTGAGGGGTCCTAGGAGCTAGCAGTTGTCTCCTAATACCATGATCCTCAGAAAATATTTCAAGTTCATTTGAAGTAAACTCACCTCCTCTATCAGACCTCAAGCATTTGATCTTAGCATCTACTTCATTCTCAACCATATCTTTGAACACTTTAAATTTATCAAGGGCATCTAATTTTTCTCTTAAGAAAGTAACCCAAGTCATTCTAGAATAATCATCAATAAACAACATAAAGTACCTCTCACCTTGTTGACTCCTCACTCTTGTAGAGCCACATAGATCAGTGTGAATCAATTCCAATGGCTTTGAAGAGGAATACTCCTTTATTTTGAAACCTATCTTTGTCGTCTTTCCCATTTGACATTCTCTGCATACTATGTTTGTGGGCTTGATTATCTTAGGCATGTCTCTCATTGCATGAGTAGAACTGATCTTTACCATATTATCAAAATTGTTGTGACCCATTCTTTTGTGCCACAACCAACATTCCTTAGATTGACCCAATAAAAATGTTCTTCCATTGACCTCCTTCAAATGATAGATATCATCATATATCTTGATACCTTCTGCAACTAGTTTTTTAGACCCTACCTTTCTGATTTCACAACCCTTGGCATGAAAGGTGAGATTATACCCTTTTCTACACATCTGACTGACACTGAGAAGATTGTATTTTAGCCCTTTGACATAGAGGACATCCTTAGTCCTATTCTTCCCATAAATAGTTATAGCACCTTTTCCACAGATCTGTGCTGACTCATCACCACCAAACTTGATAGCCCCACCATCCCACTTCTCAAGGCTGATAAACTTCTCCTTGTCACTAGTCATGATTTGAGCATCCACTTGTTGAGAGGAACAAGATAACTGAGAGGGGGGTGAATCAGTTGTATCAAAACTTTAAGTTCTTTAAACTAAAATCAATTTCACAAACACTTAACTTATTTCCTTATTCTGTTATGAACATTACATATGAATAGTAGAATTAAAAACATGAGCACATCAACACCATACACACATGAACACCAGATTGATACGTGGAAAACCCTAAATAGGGTAAAACCATGGTGAGTGTTAGCTCACAATACAATGTAGTAAAAATATTGAATATCAAAAGGTGGCTCATTGCCAAAGGGCTCACTACCCAAAAGAATGGATCACTGCCAAAAGGTGGCTCACTATTGAGGGTTGGCTCACTACCGGGGGTGGCTCACTACTAGGGTTGAACTAATTTAGTAGCATCTACACCATGCCTAAGTTCAGTTCCATTGAAGCACAATATATCTCCTCTTCTCTGCTCTGCTTTTACATTTCACACTTATCTTCACATCTTCACACCATCACACTTCAAACACACATTCATTACATATATTTTTACCTAGCATCAACCTTGGAATGAACATCAAGGTTGGCATTACAATTTACAACCATTGGAACTTTCTCTAAGGTCAGCATACATACATAAATCAAATTAGGACTAGACCTAAACAAACTTGTGGAGAAAATGAATGAAGGATGAACACATCATGGCTTAGCTCAAACCCAAATACATCCTCACATGCTTGAACACATTTCCATAATCCACAAATCACCTTCGCAACAAGTGTGACAAACTAGGCCGGCCAAGACTTATGCACATATCATGGACACTTAAAAACTTGCTTGCAAGATCCTCATTGTAGCTTGCAGATCAAGCACATGCCTTCAATACATTCTAGAGACATCTACAAACAACATAGGATCACTTGGTAGCTGACAAATCCAACTGCAACAGATCCCACTTGAACACAACATATATCACTTGAAGAACATATCACAGACTACTTAACAGACACTGTCAAACTTTGCTAGTCATTAACTTACCTTCTGGAGCACTAAATGACAAATCCTTTTGAATGAAGATGACTAAGGACCTTATTAGCTTAACTACATAACCACAAAGACAAAATCTAATTTGTGGAGAAATGTGGAGCAAAACACTTTCTCCTTGTCACTCTGCAAATCTTGCTAGGCACAATCTTCAAACTGGTGAATAGAACTTTTTATGCACAACAATCCGCACCACCAAATTCTAGATTTACAATCTTCAAACACTTTTCTAAATCATATCCAAATCTCACACTCTGGTCTTCAATACAGATAAAATGTGGAGCAAAATACTTAGACAATGTTCTTTAATCAATCAGCAAACAACAATATCAGAAGATACAGTTGGCACCAATGACAACACAAACATGTTGATATCAATGCCAACACTAGTTAGCATATACTTGCAACAATCTCCCCCTTTGTCATTGATGGCAACATATGATGTGAAAAACATGTTCCACCATTAAGACACAATTCTACTTCAAGACCCCCCTTTCTTTTTACACGTATGCACTCTTACTCCACTTGAGTTTTTCACATGAGTTATCTCCCCCTTTGACATCAATGGCAAAGGGCATCACATCTCTTCTACTACACATACTTGCATAGTGCTACTCTAATCAGTCTTAAACCATTCTTTACTCCCCCTGAATGTAACAATCATCTCAAACCACTACCTGCTCCCCCTGAGAGGTAGCGTTCAATATCAGTCCAAAAGAAGAAATGTACTTTAAAGCACACTAGACTGATGCACCTTCCTATGCA
The DNA here is from genome assembly GCA_027924645.1 of Cunninghamia lanceolata. Classification (NCBI taxonomy): domain Eukaryota; kingdom Viridiplantae; phylum Streptophyta; class Pinopsida; order Cupressales; family Cupressaceae; genus Cunninghamia; species Cunninghamia lanceolata. The sequence continues at coordinate 1,783,830 of BSBN01001275.1, forward strand.
ACTAGTTCAAGGAAGGAGGGGAAATAACCCATAATTTCATTCAGATATGCTCAGATGTGTCTTTTTGAAGAGCCTTAATGAATATATCAGCAACTTGATCTTTTATAGGCACATACTCAAGATTTACCTCATTCTCTATAACTTTATCCCTCAAGAAGTGATGATTGAAATGGGCTTTGTCTTTGAGTGCATCACTAGATTCTTTAAAATATTTATGGCACTTGTGTTATCACAAAGAATAGGGATTGGTCCATCAAACTCAACTCTGATATCCTTCAAGGTCTACTTCATCTAGAGTACCTGAGTGCAGCAAGATACTGCAACAATATATTCTGCTTCTATAGTAGACAAGGAGATTTATTCTTATTTCTTGCTATGCTAGGACACTGCTCTATCTCCAAGGAAGAATGCACCTCCACTTGTGCTTTTCTTGTCATCAGCACATCTAGCCCAATCTACATATGTATAGGCACTCAAAGAAAAATCATTGTTCTTAGGATACCACAATCCATGATCAGGAGTGCCCTTCAAGTACTTGAATATCCTCTTAACTGCCATCACATGTGATTCTCTAGGATTTGATTGAAATTTGGCCACAAGACAGACTGCATGCATGATATCTGGTCTGGTAGCAGTCAGGTAAAGTAGTCCTCCAATCATTGATTTGTACTTACTTTGATCAACCCATTCTTTCTCAGTTTACAACTAGTAACCATAAGAGTGCATACCAGTTTAGAGTACTCCATTCCAAACTTCTTCAATAATTCCTTGACATATTTTGATTGAGAAATGAAAATACCTTTGCCTATTTGATTGATTTATAGTCTAAGAAAGAAATTCATCTCACCACACATAGACATCTCAAATTCTTTTTGCATTTCATTTGAAAAATTCTTTCACATCTCTTCATTTCCACCAAATATAATATCATCTACATAGACTTCAATAATCAAGATTTGATCTTTGCTTACCTTGATATATAAATTGTTGTTTGCGGACCCATTATTGAAACCCTGCTGCAATAGATACTTATGTAGTCTTGCATACCAAGCTCTGGGAGCTTGCTTCAATCCATACAAGGCATTCTTTAATTTGCGCACCATATCTAGTTTGTCTAACAACTGGAACCCATCCGGTTGCTCTATGTAGACTTCTTCTAGCTCACCATTCCAGAAGGTAGATTTCACATCCATCTGATATACCTTGAAGTTTTTATGTGCTGTAAATACCAAAAAAAGTCTGATAGATTTTATTTTTACCTCTAGAGCATAGGTCTCTTCGTAATCAATTCCTTCAACTTGGGAGTAGCCTCTACATACAAGTCTTGCCTTGTTTATCACAACTTCTCCAACTTCATTCAGTTTGTTCTGGAAAATCTACTTTGTTCCAATCACATTCTTGTTTGCAGGTTTGGGGACCAGTTCCCAAGTCTTGTTCTTCTCAATTTGTAGCAATTCTTCTTTCATTGCCTTGACCCAATACTCAACATTGCATGCTTCATTTACTGTTTTAGGTTCCACCTTTGAAAGTAGATAGAGATTTACTTGTTCTTCTGTAATCCTGCTTCTTGTCATCACACCTTTCCTTTTGTCACCAATAATCTGATCTTTAGAATGATCTCTTTGCGCATACTTGGAGTTTTAGGAGTTCTTACTGGAGCTTCAACTTGAGTTTCTTCTTCTTCCGGAGTAACTGGTTGTTTAGTCTAAACTTCCTTTTCTTTGCCTTTTTCAACCTTTTCTGTATCAATAGGTTCATCTAACTCATATCCATTTGGTTGGATGTCTTCAACTACCTTCACATTTGCACTTTCAATGATCTTTCTCAGTCTTTTGTTATAGCACCGATAAGCCTTGCTCTTAGTGAAGTACCCAAGGAATTGTTAGCAAGAGACATTGCAAGGCATGTCATGTGTTGTCATTGATGGCAACTAAGTCCATTCTACACATTTGTAGTATAGTATCAGATCATACCTGAAGTCAGTTCCAAGATTTGTCCAGTTTGGATAGATAGGAATAGGGTATATGGCAGAGTTTAGTATTTTGGTTAGGGGATCTCTCCAGTTAATCATTGTGTGTTGCAAATCTAAGGGAGTGTAGAGGAATTTTAAGAAAATCTAAATCCAAGATTTTAGTCTTCAGTGACAAAGGCATTAAAAGTTATGAGCATCTGAGTATCGAGTCCTAATACGACAAGAACAGTTTAGTGAAGAACATGCCGACTTGTGTTAGATCCTTGTACGGATCTAGTAGAAGTGTTCTGATGAGTTGTGTATGGGATATAATGTTAGTTTCCAACATGTATGATGATCTGCAAGTGTTATTTTTTGTATGCATCAATATTGATGTATGGATTCAGTTGACAAAACAGAGTACTTGTATTATTTGTTAAGTTCTTCATAAGGCCGACAGAAAGGTGGTTGAATTTCTTGAGGTGGATATATATAACTGATGGATTCAAGTGTATTGGTGTGTATGTGGTGTGAGATGAGGGATTAAGTGCTAAAAAGGAGATTAAGGTGTGGAAGAGAAGAGATTTGAGATCTGGATTATGGCAGAGCAGTAAACAGGGCAGAATAAAGATGAAGTGTGTAAGATCAATATTCTGTACTTAACTGGAATTGAATTTTTGTATTGGCAGATGCTATTCATCAATTCAAACAATCTGAAATCCTTTTGTAATCGTTCTTGTAGGTAATGAACCTCTCTTGAGCAGTGAGCTCTGGGCAACAAGTCTGAAGGCATGTGCCTTCCCCTTTTTGTAATACTTTTAACAAAGTATAATCCTTGTGGGTTAACCCCCACCGTGGTTTTTCCCTTAATTGGGTTTCCACGCTAAAAATCTTGGTGTCAAGTGTGTTATTTGTGTTTTTTCTCATGAGTTATTGATTCTTTCTTTTCATGATTATATCATTAATCTATTAAGAAGTTGTAACGAAGAAATTAACTGCAACAAGCTTTAAAGTTTTATGACAACTGATTCACCCCCCCCTCTTAGTTGTCATCCCTAATTCTAACAATTGGTATCAGAGCAAGGTTCCTTTTAAAAATTTTAACAGCTTGAGGAAGATTTGGGAAGGTAGTAAAATGGATGAATACAACCTCTAAGGACAACTTAAACTCACTTTAGAAGATCTTGATTAGTCTAGAATAGAAGTCAAAGAGCTACAAGAGAACCTTAAAAATGCAGAAGCCTTCATTGAGACTTTAAAAGAAAAATTGAGAAAATCCAATGAAAAGAGGAAGGAGCAACCTCTTCAACTAGGAAATCATTATGAAGACAATAACAAGGACAAGGCCCTAAAAGAGAAGACAAAGGAATGTGAGAAGCTAGCTAAAGAAGTTGTCCTAAAACATGAGATGGAATCTAGGGTGATGAGGCTAACCAAGGAAATTGAAGATAGGAAGAAAACTGAAGACCTAAATCAAAATCTAAAAGAAAGAAATGAAGAATACTGTAGATTGGACGGAATCGCTGGCTTCCTAGAGTCTAATCTAAAAGAAAGCAGAGACAATGAGAGAGAACTTGAGAGACAAATTGTCATTCTCAGACATGACCTAGAAGTTGCATATGAATACAAGGAGAAGTTCAAGATAAGTTCAACTAAACTTGAAGCACTACTTGAAAGTCAGAAAAAGGCTAATGACAAGCATTGTCTTGGATATGAGAAATGTGAAAGCTCTAGATCTAGACAATGAAATTTTTAACCAAGGAATGGGAGAAACAAACCTAGAAGACCTCTGGTAAGACAACCTAATGCTCAAAGATATCCATCCTTCAATGGCAATTGTTTCAATTGCAATAAATTTGGTCATAGAGCTACTCAGTGCAGAAGAAAAGTAAGTCAAAATGGTCCATCCCTCTCCGATCAATGCTTCAAATGTAAGAGGTATGGTCATAGATCAAATGAATGTAGAAGTATGATAATGAATAACTCTAACAATAGAGGAAATGAAAATTCTTTCAATGGCTACTATTTCGCTTGCAATGGATTTGGACACATGGCTAATCAGTGCATATCAAGAAGAAATCAAGTATACAAGCAAAGAAATGTTGTGTGCTTTAATTGCAATAGATCTGGTCATATTACAAGATTCTGCAAAAGTAGGAAGAATGAAAGAAGAGGTCCAGTAAACAGAAAACTAGATGAAAAAAAACATGACAAAGGCAAGGGCAAAATTGATGTAAACAAGATCCAAAATGAGATGAATAAAACATGGGTAAAGAAAAGTGAAATGAATGTTGACAATGGGTCCGCACCAGAATCCGATGCTGACAATTCCTCTAGGAATTAAATCAGGAACTCTGGCTCAGGGGGAGCTACATTGAAGATCAAATTTCCCCAGCCAGTAAGTAAGTGCCTAAATCTGGCACAATGAATGAAGCTTGAGAAGCTTAATACATAATTTTTGAAGGAACTTCCAGAAGAAAAGAAGCAAATGTGACTAATTGCAGAGCAGTTGAGGATTGACTACATGCAGAAACAATGTAACCGGATGTGTTAGGGCAGAGCATTTATTACAAAGGCAAATTCGGTTTTGTGGAGCATAAAAAGGTATTCACTCCTCATTTGAATCACTTTGCATTTGAAGAAAGCAAGAAGAATAGTGTCTGAGCTGAGATTACAAGGAATTGAAGTGTGACTAGCGAATTTATCCGTCAAACCTAATTTCATGAAAAAAGGTATTTATCTGTGAAGCTTTGAACTTGTAATCTTTTTGAAATGGATACACCTTTGGTTGTTGATATTACTGAAAGGCCTTGACCAAAATTTAAGAAGCATCCACATAAATCAATAGAAGTCAACCGATTAGGTGCATTTTCAAGTGTTCCATATGGTGTGCTGCATATTGAAGATATTAGGGTTTATATTCATGCGAACATTTGTTTGAGAGTCATTTGAGGGATGAAAATCATGATCTTAAACCTGAATATAAGGCACTGCATGATAAACATTTCATTTAGATTATGGGGTTTCCAACATTTGATGAAGATGAATGGGTCCGGTATGTTTTAAGCTGAATGCATGATGAGTTTTTGTGGCTGATGAAACCATTCAAAATTACAAAGGATGCTATCAGGATTGTGACTGGGTTGAATTCAATCGGTGGTTTACCCATGCTAAAATCTGTGAAAAACTAGACTGTTACTGATGCAACTAGTGCTAAGATTGACAAAAGGGCAATGACCATTAATGACATTATTGAACCAGATGTTAAGTTTTCCTCTATGGTAATTGGTTACAAGATTTATCACTCCAGTAGGGAGAACTCTGTCTCTGGAACTACCATATATGCAGTATACAAAATGTTAAAAGAAAATATAGACTATGACCTATGTGAATTATTGCAGAACCAACTAATTGAGAACTTCAACAAAATCAAGAAAGATAAGAAAAACACCTTTAAATATGGTACATTGGTTCTATGTTTGTTTTTCTACTTTATGAATGAGGTACCTGGAGTAAAGGGTGTGCACTAGACTAATGATGAGCCAGTTGCTATTTAGATCAGAGATCACCTATACATCATTGGTGACTATAAAACACAGAAAACTACAATCTGGGGATACTTCAAGAACTTTCAGAGTATGATGCATTCGAGGGAAAGAATCCCTAAATCAATTGTTGAGAAGTACAAGAATGAAATATGTTTCATGGTGGACATTGATCAATTCTTAATGGAAGCAGTAGAACCCAGAACTGTTTGGATCATTCTTATGGGGTATGAAGTAGATGAGAAAATATTAAATATGTATGCTCAACACCTTTTGATCAAGCCAAAAGACACAACAGTTGAAATATTTGGGACATATGAGGAACTAAGTGTAAAATTGCATGATGAACTCAAAGAACCTGAAACCAAAAGGAAAGTAAGAAAAGAAGTTGAGCAGTTGGCTGAGAATCTAGGCCTTACAAAGGAAGCTGTGAGACAATTCAGGGAAAGAACTAAAATGACAGTGAAGAAGAAACATGATAAGAAACAAGGAAGTGTTCTAGTAGAATCCTCCTCCACTCTAAGGACTACTAGGAGCTCTGCTACTATTCCTATTCCCCCAAAGTCTGCCAATCCTGAGAAACCAGAAAACATATCATTTGGCAAAGGAACAAAAAGAAAGAAAACAAAGGCCACAAGAATGTATATGAGCACAAAAGGTGATGAGGAGATAGAGACAGATGAAGAAATTAAAGAAATATGATCTAAGAGAGCCAAGACTTCAAAGGCTTCTAAGGACCAGCCTTCCAGAATCAAAAAGGCAAGTAAAAAGCAAGAAATTGGTAAGGTTGCTATGACAATTGATGAAATTGTAAAAACAATTACTGTTCATGGAAATCTAAGGCCTATCAGAGAATGTTATGATAATTTTGATAAAGCAAATAAGAAAATCTTGGAGGATGTCACTATCCTATACTTGAATAAATTCAATAGAGCTCTACTAGAAATTTTACAAGAAATTCCTAAAAGTTTAAGGAATATACTAGAGATGAGGAAGGAAGCCGCCAAACCTAAAGACCTAGAACTCAGAGAACATGTCCTCTCCACCTTATGTCCAGTAATGACCAGAAGGGAAGAAAATAAAATCCTCAAGGAAGTAAAGGAGGAATTCAAAAGCAAGACTTGGATGAACAAGCTAATGCTTGGTAAAACTGAGGAAGTTGTATAGGAAACAGAGGAAATTTTGAGGAAGGCCCTAGACAAAGATAAATATTTTATTGTTTTAGAGGAACAAGTTGAGGAAGGCAATCCTTTAGTTCTGGAACAAGAAACTTCAGAAGAAGAGACTGGAAAGGGAAATGATCCTCCAAAGAAAACCTATATGGAGACACTAATTCCTACTCCGAATGACTCTAAGAAGAACAAGGATTAGAAGTTAGAAGAGGCTAAAGGCAAAAAGGATACCCAGGATCAAACAGATGGAGTTAACACAAAAGTAAACATGGAAACATGGAAGAAGAAGAAGTCAAGTGTAAGGAAGATAAAGCAGAAGAAGATGGTGCAAATATTGATGCCCCCAAACTAAATAGTTCTGATACTAAAACTGAGAAAACTCAAGGAAAGGAAGATGGCCCTGAAATTATGGCAAGAGACACTGTAGATGTAGTGAAGAGTTTCCTGAGTAAAGAAATACTAGAGTTTGATGAACCAGAACTGATTCAAGGATCAATAAACCTGGATATTCTCTCTCCGGTCTAGATGATGAAGATAGCATATTTCACACAAGCTAAGACAAGTGAAAATCTATTGAAATCCCACATAGAGGATAGTGAGTTGTTAGGCCTTGCATCTAGTATATTAGAGAAGATAATGCCAACTTTTTAGAAGAATCCATCTGATTCTTCCTCTGGTAATCTGAAGACCCTTGTAGATTCTGTAAGTACACACTTTGAGTCCTTTGAGAAGTCTTCAGAGATTAAAATCCAGAATCAATTTTTGGATAAGAGATTTAGTGAGCTAAAGGGCCTAATAGGGAATGATAGAAGGATACTTGATATTAGTATAAAGAGTATTCAAAATGCTCTCAATGACGGAGGTGATGTATACAAATTTTGTCTATCTTGGCCCAAAGTTATTAAGGATATTGAGAAAAAAATAAAGGAGCGAGAACAAAATTTGTTGAATCTATCTCAAAATTTTGATCCTCTAACAGTTTCTTCGATAAGTCAGGAGTGTCAAGCAATCCATTTGACTAATGAAATAAAGAAACTTGTTAAAGGAAAGAGAAATATTATGGAGAGAATGTGTGAGCTCCAAAGATTGATTGCCCCCAAGTTAGAAACAATGTTTACTACTTTATCAGAAGCTCAAGTTGTAGTTCGGACAAGTGATCCAGCAAATCTGAAGAAAGCATAAACATAGGCATTCCTACTAAATGAACACATCTCAATTTTGGATGGCATGAAAAGTAGTTGGGCCTCTAAACTTGTGCATTTGAAAAATAGTTTTGCAGATATCCTCAAGTTCATGTAAATATAATGTAAATATTATTTGTATAAATGCGACCTTATATATAGATTTCTTGTGAGAATTTTGGTTTGCGGATCCCACCCTTTGCCATTGATGTCAAAGGGGGAGTGAGAGACAATGAAAAATGAAAGAAAATGAAGAATCCATCAAAGGGGGAGTAGTGGAAGAATATATAAGTGTACACAGTAGGGAGAGTCAGCCATGACACTTAGTCATTTTTCACTACGTGTTGCCATCAATGCCAAAGGGGGAGATTGTTGGCAAGAGACACTGCAAGGAATGTCATGTGTGTTGGAAACAAGGTAGATAACTGAGAGGGGGGTGAATCAGTTATCTCTAATAACTTTACTTTATTTTTCTTTTTATAATTTGTGCAACATCAAAACACATAAGCATATATAATCATGAGAGCAGAAATAAAATCAACACACATAACACAAGGATTTTAATGTGGAAAACCCTGTTAAGAAAAAAACCATGGGGTGACTAACCCAAGATTGTATTCTCTGTTAAAAGAATAAGAAGTACAAAATGACATTTTCCAATTAGGGCTCACTGCCCGAGCACGCTGCTCACAAGAGGCACACTGCCTACAAGAGACTCACTGTCTACAATGTTTATAGAAGGTAACCAAGTGTTTGAACTAAAGAGAGGCATCCATATATGCTAAGGTTCAGTTCTGGTTAGGCTTAATATATTAATCTAATGCACTTCATTCTTTCTCTGTTTAAGTGTTGTTGTTATGTCACATACCAGACTTGTATTGCTGCTTCCACACCTATCTCTGCTTTTCTTCGTATACTTTTTCTTAACACACACACCTTCATACCAAAATCCATCCGGTATATATATCCACACCAAGGATTTCAACATCTTTCTAGTCAGCAATCGGAATATTAAAGATATTTACAAAACACTGAACTGTCGGTTGATTCCATTCTTAATATGTGATGCGTATCAAAAACATAGACATAGAAGTCATCAATCATGTCAACCAACCATGTATGATCCCTCAAATAGCTTGATTAACATCAATTACTCATCCAGATTGAAGTCTGATAATTTGTTGGTCAGTTCTTCCTCAGTCTACTCTGCTTGTTTGGAACCCAACACTCAGATGCTCATATCTTTTCCATGATTCATCATCGGAGGCTCAATCTCTAGAATATAGTAGTCATGATACTCCTCTTGACTTGCCCAAGTCCGTAACTTGTTGAGTTACACCCTCTGAGAGATCCGGATCTAATTGTCGGACCTTGTTACATGCTCTATTTTTTTCACCAGACCAGTACACTCTTCAATCTGACTTTTGGTATAGGCATACTATGTTCTACGAATGTGTGGGATAGACTTTGTTGCCATCAATGACAACAACCATGAAGCCACACAGTGTATCTTTCCAACAATCTCCCCCTTTGGCATTGATGGCAACACTCAATGAAAAATGACTAACTGTTGTAGAAAACTCCCCCTTGGCTGATGCACTGTCTTATGTACAATTTTACCGGAGCTCCCCCTTAGCTAGATTCCACATTTTTCACTACTCCTCACTCCCCCTTGGACATCAATGGCAAAGGGTGGAATCCACACACCAAAATTTGCAAAAATCAACCTATACATAGCCACATAAGTATAAATATATATATGTTATACTTACATATACTTAAGTATATCCGCAAAAGTAGTCTTCAACTGTATAAATTTTGTTGCCCAACTCTGCTTCATCCTGTCCAAAATTGAGATGTGACCACTCAACAAAAATGCACAAGCTTCTGGCCTTCTTATGTCTGTCAGATCATTGGTCCAGGTTGTGGTCTAAGCATCAGTTAAGGCCTCATGCATTGCCTCCAACTTAAGGATGATTATCCCTCTAAGTTCACTCATCCTGCTTATTATATTCTTCTTCTCCTTTTCAAGCCTCTTTATTTCATTTATAATGGAAATAGCCTAGCACTCTTGATTCATTATGGTGAGGTGAGAGGATCAAAATTCTAAGATAGACTTGATAGTTTACCTTCTTGTTCTTTCACCTTTACAATATCCTCTGTCACTTTAGACCAGGATAGACAAAATTTGTACATTTCTCCACCATCTTTAAGAGCATTTTCTAGGCTCTTTATCCCAATATCCAGGGTTATCCTATCATTATCTATGAGTCCCTGTACTTCAGTGAATCTCTTTCCCAAAAATTATTTCTAGACCTTTTCTTTTGCCGATTTCTCTAAGGAATCAAAATGAGTGTTGACAGAGTTTACCAGAGATTTCAAATTTCCAGATGGAGAGGCCAGAGAATCCTTTTGGAAGGATGGCATGATCTTCTCCAGCATCCCAGATGCAATCTCTATCAGCTCATAGTCTTCCATGTGAGACTTTAGAAGCTTTTCTTTTGCTTTAGCTTGGGCAAAAGATGCTATCTTCATTGTCTGGACCGGAAAGAGGCAATCAAAATTTAGTGGTCCTTGAAAACGTTCTGATTCATCTATCTCCATCATCTCTTTGTTCAGGAATTTCTTCACTGCCTCTACAGTGTCTCTTTCTAGAGATTGAGTCTTCTTTCCTTTTGCAAGCTCAGAACTATCATCAGAGATCTTCTTTGTTTGTTCTTCTTCTCTTCCCTTTTCCTCCTCTACTTGACTCAATTTCTCCTCTTTTTTTCCTTCTCCTTCAGTTTCAAAGTCTACAGGGGGATCCGGAAGAGAGATGTTAACTTCTTCATGGACTTCCTCTTCTAGAATAGAGGAATCCAAGTCCTTAGTCTTCTCCTCATCCATCTCTTTTGATCCTTCTATAATTTTCTTAGTAGATTCTTCTTTTGATGCACTTAATCCTTCAACATCCATGGTAGAAGGTTCTTCATCTATTTCCTCTATAATAGGAAGATTGAATCTTTTGAAAGCATTCTGGAGGATGTCTTCTATTTCTCTTGCTACTTGAGCAATCTCTCCAAGCATAAGTTTGTTCATTCTTGCTTTGCTCCGGAACTCATCCTTGTAGTCCTTAAAGATCATGTTCATTTGTTTTGGAGTAATGGAAGGATAGAGCTGAATAGCAATCTGTGCTCGGATCTCTAGGTCCTTTGCCTTAGCATTCTCCTTTCTCAGTTCAAGTACTTCTCTAGACTTTTAGGAATTAGAGAGGTGATTTCAATGAATGCTTTATTATAAATGTTTAGGTACCTGACTGTAGCATCTTCCAAGATCTTTTTGTCAATATCACTATATTCATCATAAAATTTAGTGACTGGTTGCAGGTTCCCATCCATTTGGACTACCTTGGTGATATTATCAATAGAGAGAGTAGGCCTTTCAACAAATTCTTCTACCTCTTCTTCTTTGTTTTTATTGGCAGAGGATTCCCTGGATGTTTTCTTCTTCTTCATTTTCTTAACTTCCTCATTAGACTCTGTTTCTTCATCATCCTTTTGGCTTGTGTATGACATTGTGGCCTTTGTTTTCATTGTATTTTCGCCCTTTCCAGATGTCTTGGCTTCTAGTTTTGAGGCTCTTGAGCTCTTAGAGGTGGTAGGTGCAGAGCTCTTGGAGGATCTAGTCCGGGAGGAGGCTTGTACTAGAACACTTTCCTTTTCTACTTCTTGTTTCTCTTTCTCAGTTCTTTCTATTTTCTCTCTGTTTGCATCAACTTCCTCCTTTGATATGCCATATCTTTTGGCAATTTCCTCTACTTCCCTTCTCACTTTTCTTTTCATCTCTGGTTGTCTCAGTTCAACATGTATCTTTACACTTAATTCTTGAAAGGTTCCAAACCTTTCTGCCTCAGGGTCCTTAGGCTAACTCAGCAAGTGTTAGACATGCAGCTCTAGGATTTTCTCATCAACCTCATATCCCATTGGCATAATCCAAACTATTCTGGGCTCAACTACCTCCATTAGGCATTAATCAGTGTCTACCATGAACATACTATATCCTTATATTTTTCAACTATTGTTTGAGGAATTCTTTCTCTGGCTTGCATCATACTTTGGAAGTTCTTAAAGTATCCTCAGAGCACTCTACTTTAAGCCTTGGCATCACCAAGCCCGTACATATAGTCTTTGATTTGTATGGCAACCAGTCTATCATTTTGCTATACCCAACCACTTGATCCGGGTAGCTCATTCATATAGTAAAAGAATAGACATAGTATTAAGCCACCATACTTGAATGAGATCTTCTTATCCTTCTTGATCTTCTACAAGTTTTCTAACAGTTGGTTCAGAAGAAGATCAGATAGGTCACAATCAGCATGTTCCCTTAGCATCTGATATGCTATATAAATTGTAGTTCCAGACACAGAATTCTCCTTGCTAGGATGATAGATTTTATAACCGATTATCATAGAGGCAAATTTGATATTCGAATCTATGATATCTTCTATTGTCATGGCTCTTTTGTCAAACTTAGATCTGGTAGCCTCACTTACTGTATGGTTCTTAACAGATTTGAGTGCAGGTAACCCACCGGATGAGTGCAATCCAGTTACTATCCTGATGGCATCTTTTGTTATCTTGAAGGGATTCATCAACCACATGAAATTGTCATGTATTCTGCTAAGAACATACCGGACCCATTCATTTTCTGCAAAATAGGGAAAGTGGATGCAATGTCCAAAATGCTTATCCTGGAGGGCCTTGTATTGAGGTTTGAGTTCAAAAGTTTCATCTATTAATTGTTTATGGTAGATATCCATCATCTTAGATTATCCAAATTCCTCAATATTGGCATGGATGTACACCCTAACATCTTCTACGTGCAAAACCCCATGTGAAATGCTAGAAAAAGTGCCTAAGGGATCAACTTCTAGGGACTTGTAGGGGTGTTTCTTGAACTTTGGGTGCGGCCTATCAGTGATCTTAACAACCATTGGAGTGGCCATCTTTACAAAAGATTCAGAGAGAGATATTCAGAAATGGAAATACCTTTTTACGCTTTTAGGGTTTACAATAAGAGCCAGAACAAGTCGTTGGTTGAATCAAATTCTGTGGTTGATCTTTGACAAAGTTGTAAAAATTTGATGCAGAGCTCTTCCTTTCTTCTTCTCAAATGCAAATGTGCAAATGATGAGTAAAAGAACCCTTTTATCTCTATGCAAACCCTAATTTCCTTTTGCAATAAATGCACAACTTAAGTCATCTGGTTACCTTGTTCTGAGAGAGATCTTTCTAAATCACTGAGATGCACTTAGAATCATTTTTAGTGATAATTGAAAATGCATCTTCTTTCCTCCAATCATGCCATGAATCCACAGATCAAGATATTTCAATTTTGAATCATACCGGATCTGTCTATGAAGATCCTACTTTACCAGATGGCTGTCAAACCGGATCAATCTTGGCTAATTAAACTCTTCAAAAATCCTTGCAGATCTTTCATATTTTTACCGAGGGTTATTTAGATATTTCTCTGAGAACCCTTTAATCTGCAACATTCTAGGTGCCAAAGTTGGGCACCAATTGACTAGCTAGGGGAATTTATTTTCCTTTGTGACTCCCCCTGAGCCAAAGCTCATCTGTTTAGTTTCTGGAAGGAATACCAACACCAGATTCTAGTGTAGATCCATCCCCAACATTTTCTGTACTCTTCATCACCCAAATCTTGTTCATCTCCCTTTGAACTTCATGCACATTCATTTTGCCTTTTCCTTTATCTTGATTTTGATTATGATGCACCGGACCCTTTTTATCCTGATTCTTACTTCTGTAGAAATTGGTAATATGACCAGATCTATTGCAATTGTAGTAAACAACATTTCTTTGCATATTTGACTGATATCCTCTTGACTTGCATTGATTAGCCATATGTCCCATTCTATTGCATGCAAATCATCTACCATTAAATGAATTGTTTATTTGCATATTTCTGCATTCATGAGATTTGTGACCATACCTTTTACAGTTGAAACATTTTCTAGAGAAGGATGAATTAGTCTAATTCATTCTTCTTCTGCACTAAGTTGCTTTATGACTGAAGTTATTGCAACTATACCAGTATCCATTGAAGGATGGATATCTTTGAGCATTTGGTTGCCTTACTAGAGGTCTTCTAGGCCTATTCCTTGGGTTTCCTGATCCAGAGTTCTTCTAACCAGATCCAGAGATTTCACCCTTCTCTATCCCAAGCCACGCTTGTCATCTACCCTCTTTTGGCTTTCAAGAAGAACTTCAAGTTGAGCTGAGATTATTTTGAATTTCTCTTTGTATTCATTTTCTATTTGAAGATCTCATTTAAGAGTGTCTATCTGATTCTCAAGTTGTTCTTCATTATCTCTAGCTTCTTCAAGATCAGATTCTAGATGCCTGATTATTCTATCCATTTTGTGGCAGTCCTTTGACTTCTCCTTGAGAGATTGTTTTAGATTATCTTCAATTTTTATTTTCTCTTCAATTTCTTGGGTGAATCTCATAACCCCTAATTCCATTTCATGCCTTACCATAATGACCTCTTTTGATAGCTTCTCACATAACTTGTTTTTCTCATTCAGATCTTCATTAGTATCATTGGCTTCACTTTGACTTGCTAATTGTTGAAGTAGTTCCTTTCTCTTTTTCACAGAGATACTTAGTTTTTCTTTTAGCTCATTTATGAAATCATCAGCTTGTTTGAGTCTTTCTCTTAAGTTATTGACTTCAGAGTGAGATTGCTCAAGATCATCTAGGGTAGACTAAAGTTGTTCCTTCATACCATACATATCCATTGAGATTCCTAGATCTTCCCCAAGCTGTTAGGCTGACTAGAACACTCTTCAATCTGACTTCTGGTATAGGCATACTATGTTCTGCGGATGTGTGGGATAGACTTTGTTGCCATCAATGACAACAACCATGAAGCCACACAATGTCTCTTGCCAACAATGTGTTGTCATTGATGGCAACTAAGTCCATTCCACACATCCGTAGTATAGTATCAGATCATACCGAAAGTCAGTTCCAAGATTTGTCCAGTCCGGATAGATAGCAATAGGGTATATGTCAGTGTTCAGTATTTTGGTCAGCAGATATCTCCAGTTAATCATTATGTTGCAAATCTGAGGGAGTGTAGAGGAATTTTAGGAAAATCTAAATCCAATATTTCAGCATCCGGTGACAAATGGATTAAAAGTTATGAGCATCTAAGTACCAGGTCCTAATACGATAAGAATAGTTCAATGAAGAACATGCTGAATTGTGTTAGATCCTTGTACAGATCTAGCAGAAGTGTTTTGATGAGTTGTGTATGGGATATAATGTTAATGGCTGACATGTATGATGATCTACGAGTGTTATTTTTGGTACGCATCAATATTGATGTATGGATTCAGTCGATAGAACATAGTACATGTATTTTTTGTTAAGTTCTTCATAAGGCCGAAAGAAAGGTGATTGAATTTCTTGAGGTGGATATATATAACTAATGGATTTGAGTGTATTGGTGTGTATGTGGTGTACAATGAGGGAGTAAGTGCAAGAAAGGAGATTAAGGTGCTGAAGAGAAGAGATTTGAGATCTAAATTATGGTAGAGCAGTAAAAAGGGCAGAACAAAGATGAAGTGTGTAAGATCAATATTTTGTGCTTAATCAGAACTAAATTCTTGCATTGGCAGATGCTATTCATCAGTTCAAACAATCTAAAATCCTTTTGTAATCACTCTTGTAGGCAGTGAGCCTCTCTTGAGTAGTGAGCTCTGGGTAGTGAGCCCGAAGGCATGTGGCTTCCCCTTTTTGTAATGCTTTTAACAGAGTATAATCCTTATGGGTTAACCCCCACCATGGTTTTTCCCTTAACCAGGTTTCCACATTAAAAATCTTGGTGTCAAGTGTGTTATTTATGTTTCTTCTCATGAGTTATTGATTCTTGCTTTTCATGATTATATCATTAATCTGTTAAGAAGTTGTAAAGAAGAAATTAACTACAGCAAGCTTTAAATTTTTATGACAACTGATTCACCCCCCTTCCTCTTAGTTGTCAGCCCTAATTCTAACAGGAATATGCCTTCATCACATCTAGCATCAAACTTTCCTAATTCTTCATCCCTTGTCATGTAACATTTGCTTCCAAAAACTTTGAAGTATTTGATAGTAGGAGTTCTATCATACTATAGCTCATAAGGTGTCTTTGTTTCTTCTACTCTGATTTGCACTTTGTTCTAGATGTAGACAATAGTATGCATTGCTTCTTTCCAGTATACTTTTGGAAGGTCTACTTATTTGATCATTGCTTTGGCAGCTTCTTGAATAGTTCTATTCTTCCTTTCAACCACTCCATTTTGTTGAGGAGTCCAGGGAGTAGACAAATGTCTCTTTATTCCATGTTCTTCACAAAAAGTATTGAACTCATTTGAAGTGAACTCACCACCTCTATCAAATCTTAAGCATTTGATTTTCAAATCCAATTCATCTTCAACCATAGCATTGAATGCCTTGAACTTATCTAGAGCTTTTTCTTTTTCTCTAAGGTAACCCAAGTCATTCTTGAAAAATCATCAATGAGAAGTATGAAATACCTTTCACCTTGCAGACATCTTGTTCTTGTGGGACCACACAAATATGTATGCCCCAGCTCCAGCCTACTCATAGAGGATTGTTCTTTTCTTTTGAAAGTAGTCTCTGTCATCTTCCCAAATTGGCATTATTTGCATGTAACATTGGCAAGCTCACAATCTTAGGTAGATCTCTTATAGCTTTAATAGTGCTTATTCTCACCAGATTATTGAAGTTAATGTGACACATTCTCCTATGCCATAGCCAACTTTCATCTGACTTAGCCAAAAAGCAACAATTTTTAGCACCTTTCAAATGATAAACATTACCATGAGTCTTCTTACCAACATCAATTAAGGTTTCAGAGCTATTCTATATCTTACAACCATTGTCCTCGAACACAAGATTATACCCTTTGTTACACATTTGTCCAACACTTAGTAGATTATACTTTAGGCCCTTGACATAAAGAAGATAATTTCTATTATGCTTGCCATCAAAAGTAATAGATCCTTTTCAACAAATCTTACTAGCTGCATCATCACCAAACCTAACAAGTCCATCATACTTTTCAAATTTAACAAACTTACTCTTGTCTCCTATCATGTGGTTTGAACATCCGTTGTCAATGATCCATTCATCTTCTTTTTCAGCATGGAATGCAGACAACTCTCTTACACTTTCTTCCTTCATACAACTTGCAAGATTAGTAGAAATAGGTTCTTATCTAAGTGCAATAAACAAGCATTCACTACTATTACATCATCAGAATTAGATTCATCATCAGATACACCATCATCATCTCTAACATAATAACTCTTTCTTACCATATTTACTTTGATTTCATTGATTTTCAAAACTCTGTCAGGACATCTTGAAGCATAATGATAAATTTTACTACAACTGAAGCATTTGAAAGGTAACTTACCTTTGAATTTTCTTTTGTTGCTCCTCTTTATCCTGTTTGCAAATTTGGCTTCTAGCTCTGCAAAGTCTTCATCTAATTCCACAACATATTTCTCTAATCTAGCAGTCTTAGTTGCTTCCTTGGCCTTGAAAGTAGTCTCAATTTTCACAGGGCCATCAGTAGTACCAAACTCTCTTATCTCAAATGCAGTCAGTTTACCAAGCAATTGATCCTTTGAAAGCTTTCCCATATCAAGCAACTCTTCAATGGAAGATGCCTTGTGACTATAAGATTTGGGAAGAGTTCTGAGTATCTTATCTATAACATCTTCATCCTTTAATTCTCCACCAAGACCCCTGATGCTCCTAACAACTTCATCAATCTTCTATAAGTAACTGGTTATGTTCTCATCTTCAGTCATTCACATGGTTTCATATGTGGTCTTCAAGTTTTGCAACTTGGCCTTCCTAACAGATGCGTCACCTTCACAAACTTGCTTTAATTTGTCCCAATTCTCATAGGCAGTATCTAGTTCACAACGTTTTCCATTTCAGTGTTAGACAAGGCATTTATTAGAGCATTTTTATGTTTGTGATTAGCCTCAGACTCTTTAATCTCTTCTTTAGGAACTGTGCATTTCTCTTTAACCATTCCCCAAACATTATAATCAAGAGAAATGAGATAACTTTTCATTTGTACCTTCCAGTATGCATAGTCAGATCCATCAAATTGAGGAATGTCTTTCCTATGTGCCATCCCAGATCTACCTTAAGCTTTTAGCCTTTCTTCAAGGGAACCTTGCTCTAATACCAATTGTTGAGAGGCACAAGACAACTGAGAGGGGGGTGAATCAATTATATCAAAACTTTAAATTCTTTAAACCAAAATCAATTTCACACACTTAACTTATTTCCTTATTCTATTATGAATATTACACATGAATAGCAGAATCAAAAACATGAACACATCAATAGCATACACACATGAACACTAGATTTTTACGTGGAAAACCCTAAACAGGAAAAAACCATGATGAGTGTTAGCTCATAATATAATGTATTAACAATACCTAATATCAAAAGGTGTCTCACTACCCAAAAGAATGGCTCACTACCAAAAGGCGGCTCACTGTCGAGGGTTGGCTCACTACCGGGGGTGGCTTACTGTCAGGGGTGGCTCACTGCCAAAGGGTGAACTGATTTAGTAGCATCTACACCATGCCTAAGTTCAATTCCATTAAAGTGCAATATCTCTCCTCTTCTCTGCTCTGCTTTTACACTTCACACTTATCTTTGTATCTTTGCACCATCACACTTCAAACATGAATTCATTACATATATTTATACCTATCATCAACCTTGGAATGAACATCAAGTTTGGCATTACAATTTACAACCATTGGAACTTTATCCAAGGTCAGCGTACATACATAAATCAAATTAGGACTAGACCTAAACAAGCTTGCAGAGAAAATGAATGAAGGATGAACACATCACGGCTTAGCTTAGACCCAAATACATCCTCACATGCTTGAACACATTTCCACAATCCATAAATCACCTTCGCAACAAGTGTGACAAACTAGGTCGGCCAAGACTTATGCACATATCAAGAACACTTAAAAACTTGCTTGCAAGATCTTCATTGTAGCTTGTAGATCAAGTACATGCCCTCAACAAATTCTGGAGACATCTACAAACAACATAGGATCACTTGGTAGTTGACAAATCCAACTGCAACAGATCTCACTAGAACACAAGATATATCACTTGAAGAACATATCATAGACTACTTCTTATCAGACACTGTCAAACTCTGCTAGTCATTAACTTGCCTTTTGAAGCACCAAATGACAAATCCTTTTGAATGAAGATGACTAAGGACCCTATTAGCTTAAGTCAAGAACCGCAAAGCCAAAATCCAATCTGCAGAGAAATGCGTGTTAGGGTTAGCCGGCAGAAGATATCAATTAAATGCAAATAAAGATTAAATAGAGAAATGGAAATACACAGAAATAATAAAAACGAGAGACAAGTTTTAACGTGGTTCACCCAAACTCGGGCTACATCCACCAAACAGAGAGTCCAATATTATTATCCAGTAAATCAAACCGATTACAATCAGCAATCCCTGCAACTCAATACCACTGCAAAATGCTACAATACAATACCAAAACCCTAACCCTTAGCCACTTTTTATCAAGCTTTTTGTCGGTTACAAAATAGGGTTTTCTTATGTCGGTCAATGAAAAAATTAACTCCTGGTGCATTATGAAATAATAAAAAACTATGTGAGGTTTCAGGGGCGTTGCCCCTGAGCCCCCACGGGGGCGCTGCCCCTCGACCCCGCCCTGTATCGCGACAGGGAATGCGCCAGGGGCACTACCGATGGATCCCACAAGGGGCGCTACCCCTTGACCCTGTCTTGGGGGCGCTGCCCCTTGACCCCATAGGAATTTGGGGGGAAACCGCGCTAGTAAAAGTGGGGAAAATTTAACCTCCGAGTCTGATTAGGCTCCATATAACAACAATGCGGAGCAAAAAACTTTCTCCCTATCACTTTGTAAACCTTGCCAGACACAGTCTTCAAACTGGTGAATAGAACTTTTTATGCACAAAGATCCAGACCACCAAATTTTGGATTTAGCATCTTCAAACACTTTATGCAGTCAAGGTAGGAGGGTTTGGTGAGGGACTATCCAACCTTGTAGTCTAATCAACTAACACCATGATCATAAAGGATATGCAATGGAAGCCAACAACTAATTAATAGAAAGATAACATATATTCATGAACACATAACACAAGATGTATCATGGGAAAACCCAGCCTTCAAAGTTCATTCCTCATATATTATAACTTCAAATCAAATTACACATGCCTCAAGGGCTTTACAGGTGCTAGGCCATAGCCCAAGGATTGCATAAGATTCATACAATAGTGTTATTCCATGATTTCTTTCTTCAACTCAATTCTCTGCTCTGCAACCCCTTCTGCTTCCTACTCTACTTTCTACTTTGTTCTGCTACTCATTCAGATCAAGACAACTTAAGATCTTGCTTCATATCTTTGTGTTATCGACCACCCCTTAGAAACAATCCGTTATCTCTTATTTATATCCTCTGCAAGCCTTCAAATAATTATCAAGTTGGCTTAATTGCAACGGCTAGTATGAAACATGTGTACATGGATAGGTCAGACCTAAGCATAAGGTATTGCTCCACTAATGCATAAAACTTTGTGTGGATCTCCATGAAGGCTGGCCAGGTCTTATACTTCATTGAATAATGTTCCTTTAGACTCTAAAAGTCACAAATTTTCTCCGCAAGCTGATTAGACTTCACTAAACACTATCGGCTCTGCTCTATGAAAATAGGTAAAAAATAGATGATCTTCTGACAACGTTAACTCTCTGAAATCGAGCCCAAATGATCTAAATTTTGGGTATGTTGTAGATGACAATGTCAAGATGTTAATTCTGGCTCCACAACCTTTGATATGCAAATGCGTTAAAATGAGGTATTCTCCAAGGTATCTCTCTCGGTACTCTGCAATTTCACTGTTAACTATCCCAACTATTTTGAATGCTTCCAAATGCTCCTGCATCAGACTCTCAGGGTTAATTGAAAAGTGAGCCTCTTCACTTTGGTTAGTATTACATCAAAATCTTAGGATAGGTTTGGTAGTCTATTTTCAAGTACTTGCAACTGCCTCAAGGTTAGTGGTTTGTTCAAGTCCACCCTGCAAAATTGCCTCAAATTCTTCTACGTTCAACATTCTAGTTGCAAGCCTTGCACTGCCTCAATGATTGGTGGTCTGAGCAAGTCTTCTCTGCAAGCTGCCTCAAGTTCCTCATCTTGTCATGGTCTAGGTTCAGTGGTCTACTTGCAAGCCTTGCACTACCTCAATGATCGGCGGTCTGAGCAAGTCTTCTCCACAAGCTACACTTGCATCCTCCAGAACAATCAGTTACTTCCTTGATTTTCTCAATGCACTTTTAGAATTTTCTCTACAACACTATCTAATCCATGATATCAGATACCAATTCCTCTACACTCATCAAGATCTTACAGTTTCCTCTTTGCATACACTTCTCCTATACTCTTCATTGTTTCTTTGTCCAATTTACGTCACTCCGGTACATAAACTTTCTCTTCCGGTAGAATATTTTGTCATTCCCTCTTTTCTACAACATTAATTTCCTTTCTCTGCTATGCTTTACACTTGTCCACACAAACTTTCTCTATACTTCTTTCTCAAATGATTACAAACTTTCTCTTAAACTAGTTTCTTAGGTGTTCAGTCTACAACACAATTCTCCTTAAGATCAATGCTTTACCTTCTTCTGGTTTCTCTATCAAATCTGATGTCTCAAAAGGTTCCTCTTCCTCTACATAAACTATCTTATATCAACTAGCTCTCTTCCTTCTACATAAATTATCTCTGTATTAATAGGCTCTTCTTCCTTTGCACAAACTGTCTCTAAATTATGCACTACTTTGCCTTCATTAGCTTTTCTGATAACAAGTTCTTGATGACATTCACTACTTGATTCTTTTCTCCTCCAAACTTGAAAAAAGATTCTTCTACATAGTCTTCTATCAAATCCACTTTCATCTCTTCTATATCCTCCATCATGATAAGACTTGTGACTCCTGTCATTTCTCCCTCTGTAGAATGGATTATTGTCCTTGTTCTACTCCCCATAAGGTCTTCTTTCTCTACATCCTCATCCAACACATGAATACTTCAGTCTATACCTCCCTCTTAACATACAAGTAATGTGTTTCCATTCATGTCCATCAATCCATCCATAATTCTTCTATATATAGCCTGCCATAGATCTTCTCCTCCTCATTTTATCCCAACACATCCTTTCAGAATGATTCCTTAATCCACAAAACTTACAAGGGTATAGATCCCAACAAAATTCCTTTTCATGTCCATGTCTATTGCAATATGAACAATATATACATCTTCCATGATTTTTTTTTTTTGAATTTGCAACAACATCCTTACCTCTGTCATATCCAAGACCTTCACTTCTTGATCTTATTACTATTTCAATAGGTTCTGTAATTCCTTGCTGATGCTTTCCCAATCCTTGTCCTTCATATCCCATTCTCTATAGGATTTTGAAACCAATACCATCACCAACAACTACAGGTTTAGTTACACTATCATCTTCAATCTCACTGTCTAAAGAAACATTTGCATCATCACACAAATCATTAGTATCACAAGAAACATCACAAAGTTCAGGTTTAGATCTCAGACTTTCATTCTCTTTTCTACATTCTACTAGTGATTGCTCCAACTAATTAACATGTTCCTTTAACCCTGATATTTCACTCTTCTGCAAGCTATTTTCCTTTTTCAATTCTTCCAAACTTTCTTCTAGATCTCTATTCCTCTTTTCCACCTTCCCAAACAACTTGAATCCTTCTTCTAAGTCTGTAAATCTCTTTTCAACATCTTCAAACAACTTCAACTCTACTTCTAATTCCTCATTTCTTCTTCTTGCATCATTCAGTTCTTCTCCAAGGGCATCATATTTATCTTCTCCTAGTTCTTTCATCCTTTCCAACAACTCTAAATTACACCTTTTAATTTCACATAATTCTTCTTCCAAAATATCCTTTTCACACATTAGGGTTTCATTTTCTTTCTTCATCCTCTTTCCAATTTTCCCCATTGAAACAAGTCAAATAAACAACCTAATTTGAAAAGATTACCAAAATATTCTTTGCCTTGATCTTCTTTAGCAATGACACTTGATACTTCTAGGGTTTTGTACTTCTCTTAACACTTTCTTCCTTCCCAATAGATTCGCAACCATCCCAGCAGATTCACAACGAGCTCTGATACCACTTTATGCAATCAATGTAGGAGGGTCCAGTGAGGGACTATCCAACCTTGTAGCCTAATCAACTAACACCATTATCATAAGGATATGCAACGGAAACCAACAACTAATTAACAAAAAGATAACATATATTCATGAACACATAACACAAGATGTAACCTAGGAAAACCCTAACAGGGAAAAACCTAGCCTTCAAAGCTCATTCCTCATATATTATAACTTCAAATCAAATTACACATGCCTCAAGGGATTTATAGGTGCTAGGCTACAACCCAAGGATTACATAATATTCATACAACAATATTCTTCCATGATTTCTTTCTTCTACAACTCAATTCTCTTCTCTGCAACCCCTTCTACTTCCTGCTCTACTTTCTACCCTGTTCTGCTACTCATTTGGGTCAAGACAACTTAAGATCTTGTTTCATATCTTCGTGCTATCCACCACCCCCTAGAAACAATCCTTTATCTCTTATTTATATCCTCCTCAAGCCTTCAAATCATTATCAAGTTAGACTAATTGCAACGGCTAGTATGAAACATGTGTACATGGATAGGTCAAACCTAAACATAAGGTATTGCTCTGCTAATGCATAAAACTTCGTGTGGATCTCCATGAAGGCTGGCCAAGTCCTATACTTCATTGAATAATGTTCCTTTAGACTCCGCAATTCACAAATTTTCTCTGCAAGCTGATTAGACTTCACTGAACACTATCAACTGTGCTTTGTGAAAACAAGTAAAAAATAGATGATCTTCTGACAACGATAACTCTCTCGAATCAAGCCCAAATGATCTAAATTTTGGATATGTTGTAGATGATAATGTCAAGATGTTAATTCTAGCTCCACAACCTCTGATATGAAAATGCGATAAAATGCGGTATTCTCCAAGGTCGCTCTCTCGGTATTCTACAATTTCACTGTTAACTATCCCAACTATTTTGAATGCTTCCGGATGCTCCTGCATCAACACTTCTGTAAATCATATCCAAAGCTCACACTCTAGTCTTCAATACAGAGAAAATGAGGAGAAAAATACTCAGATAGTATTCTTTAATCAATCAGCAAACAACAATATCAAAAGATACAGTCGGCACCAATGACAACACAAACATGTTGACATCAATGACAACACTAGTTAGCACATACTTGCAATGTACCACTATCAATTACCCAAGCCTTGGATTCTTCTCTTGCATGAAAGGTAGTCCATACAACCATTGATCTTTCATTGTTTTGATTTGTTTGCAAGGCATTAGTCTTCTTAGATTTTCTAGCATCATCCTTTTTGTTACCAACACTCAGACCCATGAAAAGTGTTTCATCATGTTTGAATCATCATGATCCTCATCTTCTAAAGAATAATTGCTTTCTATGGAGTACAAACTTCTCTTGAACTTGTCTCTTTTGTTACTACCCCTTTATTCTTTAAAAGGACATTTAGAAGCAAAATGACCAAGCTTTCCACAAATGAAACATTTGAAGGGTAAATTAACTTTGTATTTGTCAGTTCCTTTCTTCAGTCTTCTCACAAAAATTTCTTCAACTTCATCACATCTCATCTTCATCAGCAACTTCTTCTTTTGTCTTCATACTAACTTTGAAAGCAACTTCTTTCTTTGGAGCATCACTACCAAACTCTCTCATTTCAAAGGCAATAAGGGAACCAAACAATTTGTCTACAGTGTATGTATCCAAGTCTGCATTCTTCTCAATGGCAGATACCTTATGACTGTAAGATTTGGGAAGAGATCTCAGAACCTTCTTTACAATCTCATCTTCCTTCAATTCTCCACCAAGACCTGTGATGCCATTGACCATTTCATTCACCCGAAGCATATATCCAACAATGTCTTCATCCTCTGACATTTTTAGGTTCTCAAATTTGCTCTTGAAGATCTGCATCTTGGCTTGCTTTACTTTCTTATCTCCTTCATAAATGGTTTCAAGTTTGTCCCAAACTTCTTTAGCAGAATTACAACTCATTACCTTTGAAAGTTCTGAATCAACTAACCCACTCATGATAGCAAACTTTTCCTTGGCATTGTTATCACACTTTTTAACTTCATCTACATTTGTAGGAATAGTGGCAGGAACTTTGTAACTGGTCTTGACAGATTCCCAAACACCACACCCTAGAGAGTTGACATAGGCTTCCATCCTTAGCTTTAAAAATGCATAATTGGTTCCATCAAACTTAGGTATCTTGTTGGATCCACTTTGTTCCATCTCGAACCTTCCTCATATGGTTAAGCTTCCCTCAGAGGAACTTGGCTCTGATACCAATTGTTGGACACACAAGGATACTGATAGGGGAATTAATCAGTATCTAAGAAAACTTTAACTTCGCCAGAGCATATTAAAACTTAAGCATTACAACATCAACATAAGCATGAAAGATTAACACAATGCACATCAACACATAACACTAGATATATGTGGAAAACCCTAGAAGGGAAAAACCATGGTGAGGATTAAATCACAATATATGAAGCTCAAGAATAATAACTTTGTTTTAGGGTTACACCCAAGGAAGCTACTACTCCCTGATAAATTTGATTTAGGGTCACTCCCAAGGAAGCTTCTACTCCTTGAAGACTTTGTTTTAGGGTTTGCCAAGGAAGCTACTACTCCTTGAATTCAAAACACATTTACAAAAGATTACAGTATAACAATCCTTCTACTGTTTGAAAATTGACATTGAAACTCACACTTTTGATGATTGCAATTATCTCTCTTCACACTTTCTTCTAATGATCTGATCAGTTAGGCACACTCTACACTTGATCATTGTCACAAATATGTCTTCAAGATGAATTAGGACAACATCAACATCTTCTGCTTTTTCTCCTTCAGTCGCACATCAACATACATTCATTATGCTCCTTATTTTATATGCGAGCTCTATCAATCTCTTTGCAATCACACTTTTTACTAACTCAATTTGATTCACTATTTATACATGATATTACATTGATTACATTGCTTGTTGGCCAGAGACAACATGAGAAATACATTTACAAGTCGGCCAAACAATATACAACATGAAACATGTAGAATATAGGTCCTAAACAACACCACACGTTACACCAGCAAAAGATCCATGCCTTGTGGACTTCAACACTTGCTTAACTAGTTCTAAAATATCCTTCATAGCTTCAAACACCAAGAAATTACCTCTGCATACTCTTCTCGTTTGGAAATAGGACAACCTTAAGTAAAACATATGAAAACTTGAAGCATAACGACCATAGCAACTTGAAAACCTTGTGTGGTACTAGAAACAAGAAAGACCTTCGAGAAAATCTTCCAAATGAGTCCACATGACTCATAAAGCATCTCCAAACACTCCTTTTCCTCTATACATCAAAGAATTGTTTCAAACATCTTCAACCATGAACTCTAGGAACAATAAGTCATCCGGAACACACTGCAACATTCTATTATTTAAAAAACTAAGTTGCGGAGCACCAATAAAGTTGAAATTGCAAGGAAGTGTGTAATACACATCCATAAACATGTAGTAAAAATTGCAATCACAATCATTCATTTCCAGAGGAATGTGGAGCATTCCAAAAGGCCTTCAACACTAGCTTACTCTACTAGAACACATGTCGGTACTCTATCATGCATAACTTTCATAGTGGAAGGACAAGTGATCTAAAATCTTGGAATTGTCACCTTCACTACATCCTGAACATAGTTCCAGAACCACATAGCCATAAGTTTAAATGTGGAGGAATGCAGAGCATTTAATAGTCCTACACATAGCACCTTCACAGAAACAACACTGTCTTCCACCTGTCAACAGCAAAACATTCTTCTAGTAATCCAATCATCATGAACCTTGGAACACACATGCTTTAGGCCATCAATAACATCAAAAACACATCAGATCATCCTTTTTCTTCTAATTCCCATACTAATATTACTTCATACTCAACTTTCCACTGATCAAGGCATGACATCCAACCATGAACTATACCTTCTCTGCACATGAAATCCAACCATGATCTATATTTTCTCTCTTCTCTTATTGGATGGGACATGACATCCAACCATGAACACCATCACATCATCATGATAGTGTTGACATCAATGACAACCCTAGGAACCATATGTGTAACAAAAACATGTACCAACAAGTAGCTTAAGGATTTTTTGGAACAATGGGTGATTGGGCCAATCACATCCCCTTGTAGTAATCTTATACTTATTATACTAAAGAAAAATGGAACATGGTGAATGGGTTGACCTCCTATCTCTAAACAAGATAACAATCAAGAATTTGTACCTAATACCTTGGATTGATAGTTTACTTGATCAAATTTAGCATGCATGTTATTTCACTAAGTCAGATTTGAATTCAGGATATCATCAAGTTCACATAAAGGAAGATGTTTAGAATATTGTGTTCAAGACTAAGAAAGATCTCTTTGAGTGGCTTGTTTTTCCATTTGGTTTTTACAATGCTCTAGCGACTTTCATGTTGGACTAATTAATGAGTTATTGATACCTCTTATTGATTCATGTGTGATTATTTTTTTGGATGGTATATTTGTGTTTAGTTAAACTATGAAGATCATGTTGTCCACCTAAGGAAGGTGTATGAATTTTTGAGGTTGAACAACTTGTTGAATAAAAATAAGTGTGACTTTGAAAATAAGTATCTTGTGTACCTAGATCATGTTCTGGGTAATGGAAAGATAAAAACTTATCCATCCAAAATAGAGGCAATCATGAATTGGCCTAAGGACACATGCATATATGAAGCTAGGAGCTTTGTATGGGCAGTCTAGTACCTCTTAAAGTTTTTAAATCTTTTTCATATATTGTTACTTTGTTGCATGATATTATGGGAATTAAAAATAGTTTTCATTGGGGTACAAAGCATCAATGTTATTTTGATTACCTCCAGCATAAAATTATCAACACATCAAATCTAGCACTTTCCAATCTACAATATTTATTTGAGGTTAAGACTAGTGCAAGTGATTATGCTATGTGACTAGTATTGTTGCAAGGGGGTAATCATGTTTGCTATCAATCTAGGTTGTTTAAAGGGGTTGTCCTAAATTTTAGAACATATGGTAGGGAGATGTATTCATTACTTGAAGTAGTGAATAAGTGGAAATGCTACCTCATCAATAAAGAAATGATGGTACACATGAATCACCAAGCTTTAAAATATTTTCAAGCTCAAACAAAGTTAAAATAGTCCTATCACAACAAATCGATGGGGTTCTTTCCATAATTTCATAGTGTTATCAAGTTCAAGCACCGTGTAACCAATAAAGTAGTTGATATGCTCTCTAGACCACCTCTTATTTCAATTGTAATAATACTTTCCATGTTGGACCCCTTTGTAAAACAAGTATATGCTAAGAATTATGAGCAATATGTTGATTTCAACAAGGAATATTAGGTATAAAAATGGGTATAACATTTGAACCTAAATTAGACTACTACCTCAAGAATGGGATTTTATATAAAGTAGGTAAACTTTGTGTGCCAAAAGAAATAAGGGCTTTTACTATGATAGAGGATCATGCATCATGTGTTGTAAGACATTTTCAGGTGACTAAGACAATTGATAATCTTTAGTGGTATCTATATTGGCCTTATATTCAAGTGATTGCATCTAAGTTTGTTAGGAGTTGTAATTTATGTAGTGTGAGTAAGCCAAGCAATAGGAATCTTGGTTTGTACCAACCATTATATATGCTGATGAGGCCATGGGATAGCACTCCATGGAATTTGAAGGTGTCCTTCTAAGAACAAGACAAGGGTATGAAATTATGTCCTTGTTGTAGTATATTGTTTTAGTAAGTTGCACATTTTGATGGCATGTCAAAGGACACTAGTCAAGATTAGGATGAAAAAAAAGTGGTGGTGAATGGAACTTTGGTACAACTACTTCATGGGTATAATTAGAATTTTTCTAAAGGTTGAGATGAACATTTGACTTGCATTAAATATTCATATAATAGGACAAATCCACTCTTCAACCATTTTTTCTCTATTGAAAATGTGTTTTGTCTACTTTCCACCTAGTCCATTCAATGTTTATTTGGGAAAGTGAAAGGATGGGATATAAAAGATAGATATGGGTGTACAAAAGGCTAATAATTTCATTAAAAAATGAGACAAATACACCTACTTGTGTAAGATAAACCTAGGGAAATTCAAGCTAGGTATAAATGCTAGCATGATTAACATAGAGTGTGGCATAAGTTCCATGTTGAGATAAGGTATGGGTGTATCTAGGAAAAGGGAGCCTTCGATGACCTTCAAGGAAGTTAAAACCTATTATATATGGACCATTTTAGATCATGTATTAGGTGGGAGAAAATCTCTTTAGGCTATACTTATTTTCCTAAATGAAGATCTACTCCATCATCAATGTGGATAAGTTGCATTTGTTTTAACCTTAAATATTAGATGAAGAAGAGGATGTTGTTTTACTTTATATGGGTCATTTATATCCCAAGGAATAAGAAGAGATGGAGGATGACATTATTCTATAAAAGTTCCAAGCAAGGACAAATGGGTGTCAAAGGATGATGTGGGTAATAGATTCCCACTTTTGATTAGTCCTTGAGATTTTGGGGACCAAAAGCCTCCTTATTGGGGAGATATGATCTAAAAATTAGGTTAAAATGTTATCATATCATAGGGTCATTGAGAAACACTTAGTAAATAAGTGATCATATGACTTGGAAACATAGAAACACCATAAAAGTGGTGTCTTTTGATGCATCACAGTTTGTGGTGATGTTTGGAGGGTAGCTAAGGATGAAAAGTCTTCAATAAAGTTGTACATTGTGAAACTAACTAGAAAAGTAAGAATGGAAAATTTAGAACTTTTTAAAGGAAATGGAAACTTCATCTACCTTGGTGGATGTCCAAATTCTATAGTAAAATATCAGATACTATGGGGAGTGCAGGATGATTGGTATGGCCAAAGTGTGACTATCAAGATAGATAGCAAAATTTGAATAGTTTTGGAACTTGAATAAATTCATTTTATATTTTTATCCATTGTAGAATCATGAAAGGATAGACGAATAAAATTTAGCTTGTATAAACACAAAATTGGAAGCTCTTGATAATCTTCATTTTTCATGTTCTTTATGAAATTACAAGTGTAGAATCTATGGGGTTTCTAAGCTACAAGGGTTGTGTAGTGGGTGTGAATGTGTTTCAAATAATTTAAATGACTCTAATTAGACATATTGTTATTGTAACATTTGTATGAATTAATGAGATAGTGGGATGAGGAGAGAAATTCTCACTCTTGTTGGAGAATCGGAGATTTCACCATTCAAGGTTTCTCTAAAGTAATCATTTTCTTTCAGTTTTTATGTGTGTGTTGCCTTACATGTTTGTGCTCTTTCTGTTAGATCTAGGGCATACAACTAAGAGGGGGGGTGAATCAGTTGTATAAAAACCTGCTCTTTAAATACTTGATTCTTCTTTGTTAGTTAACAGTATATCAATTAATCATCCATGAAAGCATAATGCATAAACACAAGAGCAGATAAACATCAACACATTGAACACCAAGATTTTGACGTGGAAAACCCGGTTAAGGGAAAAACCACGGGGTGATTAACCCAAAGATTATTCTCTGTTAGAAGAATAAGAAAAAGAATGGCACTTGCCAATTAGGGCTCACTGCCTGAGCACGCTGCTCACAAAGAGGCCCACTGCCTACAAGGAGACACACTGTCTACAAAGTGATAAGAATCACAATCTTTAACTGGAGAATGACATCTCTACTATGTCCGGATCAGTTCCATTTAAGCCCAAAATCCCTGCTCTGCCTTTCACACTTCTCTTTCCTACACCACACTCATTCCCATGATCCACACTACTAAATGAACTCACAAACCTTTATTTATACAAGACATTGACTTAGGAACAATCATCTAAGTCGGCAATCAACCATAAGAATATCCGCAAGATGAATAACACATCCGGTGGCCATCATAAGAACATTCGCAGGATGAACAACTCATCCGGTCGGCTAGTCGGAACAAGAACTTCATCCAGAAGAATAACTTCAATTCCGGGCTCTACCATCAATGCGGACCAACAACACAACTTCATCATGATCCAAGAACCTTCACAAGCCTACCTAAATGACCAGGTACATCCGCACTTTCTCTACACACTGGAATCTCTTCTCTTCCTCATCCAGAACTTCAAGAACACAGTCTGTCGCCACTGTCACAATGCAAAAGGCACTTCCGGACCTCAAAATCATACACAACTTGAGATGACACATCACAAAGACATCCCAAACACTCCTTCCAATCTACAGATTAGGATTATACAATTCCAGACCTCACCGGACCTTTCTGTGATCCTCTGTCACCTTTGAACATTTGCTGAAACCGGTTCTATACCGACAGCCACAACTCCTTCAGATCTTCATGCGGACCTCTGAAATCTTAACTGAAGCATCTCAAGACTCATATCTACAAACCCTTTAATCAACATCCTCCGGTTCGTATCCTATACAATACATTTGCCTTCTTCTTATCACTGTTCTTCACTATTCCTGACTGAGGCTAATTTCCTCAATATCCTCATTACACTGCTCATCCAATCCTTCTTGTCAATGCAATATGAGTATGTTGACATCAATGACAACACTAGTTCACCTCATACTTGCAACAATCTCCCCCTTTGTCATTGATGGCAACATATGATGTGAAAAACCATCAAGACAAGAACTTCTCCTTTCTGTCACAGCTCCCCCTATCAGCAACATGTCTTCTCCTCATTTACTGCTCCCCCTTTGATCATCAACCACTTGTTTTTCACATGTCTTCTCTCCCCCTTTGACATCAATGGAAAAGGGCTCATACTTGCAATTCTAACACATCAGAATCATACCAGCTGCTCCCCCTTAGTAGCAGCTCCCCATCATCAATCTGGATCACAAGATATGACTGTGATATCCACCGGACTGATGCACATCAGTGCATCTTAGTTCATTACCGGAGGGGCCATGACCCCTAACTTCTCCCGGAGATATTCAAAAGAGTCCTTGGGAAGAGGTTTAGTAAAGATATCTGCAATCTGATCCTTGGAAGGAACATATTCCAACCTGACTTCTTCCTTGTTCACTTGTTCTCTCAAAAAGTGAAACTTGATAGATATGTGCTTAGTCTTAGAGTGCAATACTGGATTCTTAGAAATATTAATTGCGCTTGAATTATCACAGAAAATTGTGATAGGCTCCTTATATTCAACTTTAATGTCTCTTAGCATCTGCTTCATCCATAAGATTTGAGTGCAACTGCCTGCTACTGCAATGTATTTTGCTTCAGTTGTAGACAGAGATATTGCATCTTGTTTCTTGCTTAGCCAAGAAACCAATCTCTTCCCCAGAAAGAATGCTCCACCACTGGTGCTCTTCCGGTCATCCACATCTCCTGCCCAATCTGCATCTGTGTAAGCATGAAGAGAGAAATCTTGATCTCTAGGGTGCCATAGACCATACTCGGCTGTTCCTTTCAAGTACCTAAAAATTCTTTTGATTGCCATAACATGAGATTCTCTAGGATCAGCCTGGAATCTTGCCACAAGACCAACAGCCTGCATTATATCTGGTCTAGTCTGAGTGAGATACAACAATCCACCAATCATTGATCTATACTTTGTCTGATTTGCCTTTGGGGAGTCATCATCTTTGCTCAACTTACATCCGGTTGCCATGGGAGTGTTCATTGGCTTTGAATCTTCCATACCAAATTTCCTCAACAATTCTTTCACATAATTGGTATGAGAAATAAAGATCCCTTTCTTTGTTTGAGTAATTTGCAGACCCAAGAAGAAATTCATTTCACCAAGCATAGACATTTCAAACTCACTTTTCATTTGATTTGCAAAAGTTTTGCACATACTATCTCTTCCTCCAAAAATGATATCATCCACAAACACTTCAACAATCAAAATATTTTCATGATCAATTTTGAAATATAAGTTGCTGTCAGCAGTACCTTTGTTGAATCCAATCTGCGCAAGATGCTTATCCAACCTTTTATACCATGCTCTTGGGGCTTGCTTTAATCCATACAAGGCTTTCTTCAACTTGCAGACCATATCATCATTATCAGACAATTGAAATCCATCCGGTTGTTCAATGTAAACTTCTTCTTCCAGATCACCATTTAGGAAGGCAGACTTGACATCCATCTGATATACCTTGAAGTCTTTGAAGGCAGCAAATGCTAGGAGTAATCTGACTGCTTCAATTCTTGCCACCAGAGCAAAGGTTTCTTCAAAATCAATTCCTTCTATTTGAGAGTAGCCTTTGCAAACCAATCTAGCTTTGTTTCTGATTACTTCACCAGCTTCATTCAGTTTGTTCCAGAAAACCCATTTGGTTCCAATGACATTCCTATCTCTAGGTCTGGGAACAAGATCCTAAGTATGATTTCTCTCAATTTGCATCAATTCATCTTCCATTGCTTTGGTCCAATTTTCATCATTGCAAGCTTCATTTATTGTTTTGGGTTCAATCTTTGAAATCAGACAACATTCATCCTGATTTTGAGCAACATTCCTTCTAGTTTGCACACCTTTGTTTCTGTCACCTATGATCTGATCTTCAGAGTGGTTCTGTATTACATACCTTGGAATTTTGGGAGCATTCTGTACTGCTGCTTCTTGATCAGGCTCATTCAGACCTATTTCTTCTTCCTGATTTACCGGATCAGGCTGATTCTGACTTACCGGAGAGGATTGAGCTCCTTGAACTTGAACACCATCTTGGTCATCCTCATCAAACTCATAAAACCTTGAGGGCTTCTCAATTCCTTCATCAACTTTCACATTAGTGCTTTCTATCATCTTCCTCAATCTCTTATTGTAACACCGGTATGCTTTGCTTTGAGTGGAGTAACCCAAGAAAATTCCTTCATCACTTCTAGCATCAAACTTTCCTAGATCTTCATCTCTTTTAATATAACACTTGCTACCAAATACTCTGAAATATTTCACAGTAGGAGTGATGCCAAACCAGAGTTCATAAGGGGTCTTACTGGTGTTGTTTCTGATTTGAACTCGATTGAGAGTGTAGACTACAGTGCTGATAGCTTCTTTCCAAAACATTTGAGGAACATTTGCTTCCAACATCATTGTCCTGGCAGCTTCCTGGATGGTCCGGTTCTTTCTCTCAACTACTCCATTCTGCTGTGGAGTCCTGGGAGCAGACAACTGTCTTCTTATACCCTGCTTCTCACAAAAGTCAATGAACTCACCAGATGTAAATTCACCACCTCTATCAGACCTTAGACACTTCAATTTCAATCCAGTTTGATTCTCTACCATAGCTTTGAAGATTTTGAACTTCTCAAGGGCTTTTGATTTCTCCTTTAGGAAGGTAACCCACATCATCCGGGAATGGTCATCAATTAGCAACATGAAATATCTATACCTTGTAGACTCTTGATTCTTGTCGAACCACAGAGATCAGTATGTACTAGTTCCAACAATCCGGTAGAGGATTGATCTTTGCTTTTGAAAGAGATTTTGCTCTGTTTACCTAGCTGACATTCTTTGCACAAACTATTTGTAGGTTTCATCAATTTTGGAAGATCTCTTACAGCCTGAGTATTGCTTATCTTGATGATATTATCAAAATTTATATGACACATTCTTCTATGCCATAACCAACTCTGATCAATTTGAACAAACAGACAACTTTTATTTGAACCAACCAGATGAAAGATATTACCTTTTGTCTGAGTACCGGATGCAATTTCAGTTCCGGAACTTGTAAAGATTCTACATTTTCCATTCTTGAACTGGAGATCATAGCCTTTGTCTACTAACTGACCAACACTGAGAAGATTGTGCTTCAATCCTTCAACATATAGTACATTACCTGTTTTGCTCTTTCCATCAAAGGAAATAGTTCCCCTACCTCTGATTCTGCCAGCAGAATTGTCACCAAATTTTACCATTCCTCCTTCATACCTTTCCAAATCTAAGAACTTATGCTTGTCACCAGTCATATGGTGAGAACATCCACTGTCAATAACCCAATCATCCTTTTCTTCCACTTGAGCAGCCAAAGCTTTTTCCACAACCTTCTGATTGACAGATTCAGAGAGTATTGAATCTTCTTCCTTGATGGCAATAAACACCCATTCATTTCTGGATTTACTTCCTAGTTCTAATTCATCATCTGTTACTCCTTCATTGTCATCCTCTTCATGAACATAATAGCAATTCTTTTGAAACCTTTGTCTGTTAGAATTAGTCCTTGCAGATCTTTCCGGACATCTTGAAGCAAAATGACCAATCTTATTGCAGTTGAAGCATTTAAAGGGTAGTTTTCCTTCATACTTACTAGATCCTCTTGGCAGTCTCTTTGCAATGAGGGCTTCAAGTTGAGTTGTTTCCGCTTCTTCTTCTTCCATGTCTCTTCTTGCTTGATCATACCATGACATCTTCCTTGAAGAGTTTTCACCCGGATCAAGTCTCTGCTTGCCTTTCACATAGGCACTGGCTTTGAAGGCAGATTCAGTCTTGGGAGGATCATCTCCAAACTTGGTCATTTCAAATGCAGCTAGTTTGCCAGCCAATTGCTCTCTTGTGATAGTTGTGTGGGCTCTGAATTCATCAATGGCAGCAACCTTGATTTTGTAGGCAGCAGGAAGGGATCTGAGGATTTTACAAACAATCTCATTTTCATCCAAAGTTCCACCAGCATTTCTAATTCCACATACCAGCTCATTCACTCTTGGCATAAAGGTAGTGATGTTTTCATCATCTCTCATCTTCAATCTTTCAAATTTCCCTTTCAGACTTTGCAACCTTGCACTCTTGACAAACTCATCTCCTTCATACAGAAGTTCCAATTTAGTCAGGATCTCATATGCAGTTGGTAGGTCGATAACATTTGAGAGATCTGAGTCGTTTAATGCGCTTAGCAGAGCTTCCTTGGTCCATAGATTGTTTTCAGCATCAGTGATTTCATTCAGAGTTGTCGGACCACCTTGTGGAGGTACATATGGTTTTGAGACCATGGCCAAGTATGCTTTTCCCATACATTCCAAGTGACATTTCATGCGACCTTTCCAGAGGGTAAAGTTGGTTCCGTCGAACTTCGGACTATCCTTCTTGTATGACAACATCCTGGATCTCCTCAAGCAGTTAAGCTCCTTTTAGAGGAACTTGGCTCTGATACCAATTGTTAGATCTAGGGCATACAACTGAGAGGGGGGGTGAATCAGTTGTATAAAAACCTACTCTTTAAATACTTGATTCTTCTTTGTTAGTTAACAGTATATCAATTAATCATCCATGAAAGCATAATGCATAAACATAAGAGCAGATAAACATCAACACATTGAATACCAAGATTTTGACGTGGAAAACCTGGTTAAGGGAAAAACCACGGGGTGATTAACCCAAGGATTATTCTCTGTTAGAAGAATAAGAAAAAGAATGGCACTTGCCAATTAGGGCTCACTGCCCGAGCACACTACTCACAAAGAGGCCCACTGCCTACAAGGAGACACACTGTCTATAGAGTGATAAGAATCATAATCTTGAACTAGAGAATGACATCTCTACTATGTCCAGATCAGTTCCATTTAAGCCCAAAATCCCTGCTCTGCCTTTTGCACTTCTCTTTGCTACACCACACTCATTCCCATGATCCACACTACTAAATGAACTCACAAACCTTTATTTATACAAGACATCGACTTAGGAACAATCATCTAAGTCGGCAATCAACCATAAGAATATCCGCAAGATGAATAACACATCCAATCAGCCATCATAAGAACATTCGCAGGATGAACAACTCATCCGGTCGGCTAGTCGGAACAAGAACTTCATCCAGAAGAATAACTTCAATTCCGGGCTCTACCATCAATGCGGACCAACAACACAACTTCTTCATGATCCAAGAACCTTCACAAGCCTGCCGGAATGACCAGGTACATCCGCACTTTCTCTACATGCTGGAATCTCTTCTCTTCCTCATCTGAAACTTCAAGAGCACAGTCTGTCGCCACTGTCACAATGCAAAAGGCACTTCTGAGCCTCAAAATCATACACAACTCAAGATGACACATCACAAGGACATCCCAAACACTCCTTCCAATCCACAGATTTGGATTATACAATTCCGGACCTCACCGGACCTTTCTGTGATCCTCTGTCACCTCTGAACACTTGCCGAAATCGGTTCTATACCGACAGCCACAACTCCTTCAAATCTTCATGCGGACCTCTAAAATCTTAACTGAAGCATCTCAAGACTCATATCTACAAACCCTTTAATCCGCATCCTCCGGTTCACATCCTATACAATACATTTGCCTTCTTCTTATCACTATTCTTCACTGTTCCTGACTGAGGCTAATTTTCTCAATATCCTCAGCGCACTGCTCATCCAATCCTTCTTGTCAATGCAATATGAGTATGTTGACATCAATGACAACACTGGTTCACCTCATACTTGCAACACTTTCTTCATGTTTCCATCACATTTGCATCATGTCAGACATATAATACTTTAGTTTTTAGTTATGAGAGGTGTCAAAATAGGGTTTATAAGGTTTTCTCATTGAGTTAACAATGATATTAATTTGTGGTAGTTCTAGGAGATTGTCTCTTGAATGTTTGCAAATAATTGAGAATTTGTGGCTTGAGCCAAGATAATTTGAGCATTGTAGATATGAAGAACTTGGTCACTTTGATGCATGTATTGTTAGGTTTTAGTCATTGGGTTGGCTCATTGGTCTTTACAGGTTTCGAGGTAGAGGGTTTTTTCCCTCCCATACTATATCATCTCTCATCTTTAGCCTAAATATTTACTATGTTAGTAGAAGGCTTAGAAGCTGCATGTGGAATAAGAGGATAGTCCCCAATGTTATGTTCAAGTGATTGACATCTAAAAATATTATTTAGGAGATTAATGTATGTGACATTTTACACAAAATGTAGGTAACTTGCCTAAGTCTCCAAAGATTTCTTGAGACCAAAGGTGAGTTCCATCTCAATGAAAACCCACCTTTGGGGTTGATCTAAGTAAAACATTTCTAGATCATGACATATAAAACACCCTAAAGTCTATTTGATTTGCTTAAGAAATCTTAGAGAGGAACTGAGAGACATTGAGCTCAACCCAAA
Source organism: Cunninghamia lanceolata (assembly GCA_027924645.1). Lineage (NCBI taxonomy): Eukaryota > Viridiplantae > Streptophyta > Pinopsida > Cupressales > Cupressaceae > Cunninghamia > Cunninghamia lanceolata. The sequence goes on from BSBN01001275.1 coordinate 1,822,188, forward strand.
TAGAAATATTGAGAAAAGAATTCTTAAACACTTTAAACCATGGGTCTAATGAGATAATACCAAAATGGTGTTCCTCATGAACCAAATTTTGGATAAGTTAAGAAGCATATGGATTAAATGGGGGTCTTTGAAGGAAAACACAAATACGCCCTTGGTGAGATTCTAGATCTTGATGAGCTTAATGCCATGAGGATCCTGAGTGTGCTTAAACATGCTCAACGATTTCTTTGAGAGGATATGACCAATGTAGTAGGATATCCAACTATAATTCTCATATAATTAGTAAACATAATTAATGATATCTATCAAATGAGAAAAGTATACATGGTATGAGATTCATTACCTTATTGAAGACCTTGGGAATGAATTTTTTATCTCTCTTGGGTGCCATCTTCACCATTATTCACAAGAAAAGTTGTTGAAGGTGGGGCAAGAACTATATAATTAGTCCTAACCTACCCTAAGGGTAGGATTAAGGAAATAACTCCTAGATTATTCTATGTAAATAATATAGAAAAATGAAAAGAGAAAAACCAAAACCCAAAATCATAAAAAAGTAAACCATAAGTTCCCACAAGCTAAAAAAGTGTTCTCCCACGTCAAAAGCTTGAGTTTTTTCAAATCCCTTTTATTGCATATTAATTCTAGCCCACTCTATGAATTAACCTTTTTAGGGGAAAATTGGATTTGTTAATTTTCTAGATTTTAGATGTTTAAATCTGCCTCTCCACTATACATTGAAGGATCTAGGGTCAAGTGGCAAGCACTATCATACCCTAGGTCACTTGCAGATGTAGGGAAACTTGGATTAGGGAATTTAACTATTAATTTTCCTTCTCTTATGTCCAATTAACCATTAAAACCCTAATTATGCAAATACAACAACAAATTGATGAAAGACGGAAAAAGATCTTGCAAACAGGAATAAAATATCAAATCACAGAATACATGTTTTTGGGGTTCCAAAGTGGAACAGTCAAGGACACTAGAGCGGGCACCCAAGTCTAAGGTACCTCCTTTTTCGCAGAATCTAGACCTCCTTCCGACACTGATCAACCCTGTAACTTCTATTTTCAAAGATCTGTCTGCAGAGGACACTAAAGTGAGCACCCAAGTCCTAGAAGTGCTCCTTTGTCCTACTTTTCTTTAGATCCCGAATCCTTGATGCCTGCCAATCCTTCCTGCAACTCCACTTTTCCCAAATGTGACACTTGTAACCTACAATCACAAGACTTGGTTTAGAGGTTGTGGTGTTTAGAGGCTTGCCTTAGTCAAGCCTCGAAGGACACTTAAGTCTCTGAACACCGTTGTCAGATAAAAGAGTGCATGCCCTTGTGAGGTAGAGGCAAAAACCAAAGGAATCAATGATGAAAACACAATATTATTTCACCTTGTAGTGAAGCTCTCATGGAGGAAGATGCCCTTCATGCCATGAGGAAATTGATGCTCAAATATACAAATATCAACACACAAAACATACAAGTCTACTCTTGCAACACAATAGAAAGCCTTGAATCACCTTGAGAATACAATATCTTGCTAGTAATCATCTAGTTTACAAATGAATGCCTAATCATGCTTATATATGCAACTACAAGCATTCCCACCAAGATTTTAAAAATCAAAACTTACCATGTCAGCAAAAGGATCAAATAACAGTCACAAACTGACACCCAAAAATTAGGGCTACCCCAAAATAGCACAGGACTAGGGCGCGAGCGCCCAAGTCTTCCCCCCCTATTTTGGGTAGGGTAGAGCTCAAGGGGTCCACCTAGGTCCAATTTACCATGGAAACTAGGTCTCATTCCATTGGGATGCCAAAATATGAACTAAAATGTCCTAAATGCATGCTAAAGACCCAGGAGCTAAACCTTATGAGGGAAAAGCCCCCAACGGGACATTTTCTAACGTTACATTTATCCCCCACTTTAATGTATGTATAAATGCGAGGCCAATACATGCATTAAAGTAAGGTCACAAACACAATAAACACATCAAGCATGGAGAAGACACGCCAATCGCATAGAAGACAGTAACAAGCACGCAAAACACAGAGAAGACAGTTACAGTCATGCAGAACACAAAGAAGATAGTCAATGCATAGAAGACACATTAATGCATGGAAGACATAAATGATATCTTTTCTTTTCTTTTTCTCATATATATGAAATGCAGATGCAAGTACTAGAAAGTAAACAAACCTCCCATAATATAGGATGCACTTATCGAGCAAGTCTTTAGACTATATATATGGGGCAACACACACTCAAGACATGCAAAACCTCTCAAAATGTAGGATGCACTCATCGAGCAAGTCTTTAGATTGCATATGCGGCAACAAACACGCCACACAAAACAAGCACACCAAAACACACACAATTAAAGATAGAGAAACATGGCAGACAAGCGATGGAGTGTTCCTATTTCTAGGCTTAATACCATCTCAAGCACATTACAAGCACACATCAATGATTGGGCTTCTCCACAACAATCACCAAAGACACACTTAAGGGTTGAGTTAGTCACATAACCGCTCCTCACCTCCGCAAAGGACTTTTGAAAATGACAATATGATGTAATCTGCTCTAAGAAATACACCATCCCTGCCTTCACAGAGGGCTTAAGAAAAAGGATATGTTTGATATCCCACCTCCATAGAAGGCTTACATGATTGATTGATTGATTGCAAACAAACTCAAGATGCATGATGCACTACCCTGGGGGGCAAGTCTTTGCATCTGAGGTCAAACACATTGCTAACATCTATAACAGGCAGCTTACCTTATATATGCCCCCACCTTAAGGTGGTTGATATAATTTATCATTATCAAGCATGTTAAGGTAGGAAGAAAACACACAAGGGAACACCAACTTTCGTAAAGCCCATGCCCCCCAGAGGTGACATGTACTTTATGATCGCCAAATGTTCCCACAAATACATCCCTGCAAGAAACATGTTAGTGTCTACAAGATCATGATAAACAACAACATTAATGCATATGATTAACAACACAAAGAGCCAAGGTTATATAATGAATTTGGAGTTCAAGGATAACCGTGAGGCTATATCACAAAGCTCTCTGAATCAAGTACCGCCAAGGCTAGATTCAAAGACAAACAAAGGTGCATAGAGCAGTAGTACTGTTAAGGTTTGTAAATGCGATAGAAACATCATGAAATTCACTATGTGGAAATCATGAGTGCTTCCACTAGCCAAGTATCAGATAAGATATACAACCCCATCATCATATTAGGAACTAAGTCCATTTTTTTTATTGCTCTCGAAAGGGACACTAGATCCGCATCAGTATAAATGTTTGTTGTCATCCGCCTGCTAGATGGAAACACTGTTGTCAAGAGACACTATGTGGCATCATGAGTGTTGTCATTGATGGCAACAAAGTCTATTCCACACATTCGTAGCACATGGTATGTCTATACCAGAAGTCAGATTGAAGAGTATTTTGGTCCGGTGAGCAAGAACAGAGCATGTAGCAAGGCCCGACAATCAGGTTCGGATCTTTCAGAGGAAGTATCTCAGAAAAGTACGGACTTAGGGAAGTCAAGAGGAGTACCATGACTACTACATTCCAAAGATTGAGCCTCTGGTGATGAAAGAGTGAAAAGATATGAGTACCCAAGTGTTGGGTTCCTGTTTGGAAGATTAGACTAAGGAAGAACTGACCGACAGAGTATCAGACCTTAATCTGGATGAGGAATTGATGGTGATCAAGCTTCTTGAGGGATCATTGATGGTTGGCCAACATGATTGATGACTTCTATAACTATCTCTTTGATACGCATCACTTAGTAAGAAAGGATTCAGCCGACAGACCAGAGTTTGGGAAAATCTTGAGTATTCCAGATGCCGACTAGAAAGTGTTGGCAAGAGACACTATATGGATTCATGGTTGTTGTCATTGATGGCAACAAAGGTCATCCCACATATCCGCAAGACATGATATGTCTCTACCGGAAGTCAGAATAAAGAATGTTGTGGTCCGGTGAAGAAGAACAGAGCATGTGGCAAGGTCCGACAGATTGGTCCGGACCTCTCAGAGGAAGTGTCTTGGTGCAGTGCGGATTTGGGGAAGTCAAGAGGACTACCTTGAGTGGTATATTCCAAGGATTTAGCCTCCGGTGATGGACAAGGAAAAAGATATGAATGGTTGAGTACCGGATTCCTGAGAGACAGTGAAAACAGAGGAAGAACTGACTGGCAGAGTATCAGACTGCTTTCCGGATGGGTTACTATTGATGACAGAGGTTGTGAAGGCATGAATCATGTTTGGCCGACATGATTAATGATATCTACAAGTATATGCTTGATCCGCATTGCTTGGTGAGGAAGGATTCAGCCGACAGAATGAAAGTTTCTAAGAAACTAGACTGTTCCAGATGCCGACTAGAAAGGTGATGAAATTACTTGTGCGGATATATATAGAGGATGGATTTAGTTGTGAAGGGGGTGTTGTTGTTGAGATATATGCGAATAAGTCCAGATAAAGAGCAGAGGTAGCAAAAAGGATCCGGTATGTGAAAGATAGCAGAATAAAGAACAGAGGAAAGATGAAGTGCAGCAGATCAGTATACTGAGCCTAACCGGAACTGAACTCCAGCATATGCAGATGCTTCCAATCAGTTCAAGACTGTGATTCTCATCACTTTGTAGACAGTGTGTCTTCTTGTAGGCAGTGGGCCTCTTGTGAGCAGTGTGCTCGGGTAGTGAGCCCTAATTGGCAAGTGCCATTTTTGTAATTTCCTATTCTTCTAACAGAGAATAATTTTGGGTTAATCACCCCGTGGTTTTCTCCCTTAACAGGGTTTCCATGTCAAAAATACTGTGTCATGTGTTTCTTGTTTTATGGTTAATGTTTTATGTTTGATTTTATGCTGCATCAATTAAAAGGAAAGTTCAATAAGGGAAATAGTTAGGATAACTGATTCACCCCCCCTCTCAGTTATCAACAATTGGTATCAGAGCTAAGTTCCTCCTAATAGAGCCTAACAGCTTGAGGAAGATCTGGGATTTCAAATGGATGCATATGGTTTAAGGGAGCAACTCAAGACTGCTCTTGAGGATCTTGAACAGTCGAATTCTGAAGTTAGTGAATTAAAGGAAAGACTCAAACATGCTGATGAATTCATGAGAGAATTAAAAGACAAATTAAGTCTCTCTATGAAAAAGAGAAAGGAGTTGCTTCAACAGTTGGCAAGACAAAGTGAAGAAAGCAATACAAATGAAGAATTGACTGAGCAAACCAAGTTATGTGAAAAGTTATCAAAAGAAGTCATTATGTTAAGACATGAAATGGAATCAGGAACTATAAAGTTTACTCAAGAGATTGAAGAAAAAAGAAAGGCTGAAGACAATCTAAGACAATCTCTTAAAGAAAAATCAGAAGAATGCCACCAGATGGATAGGATTATCAGACATCTTGAATCTGATCTTGAAGATGCCAAAGATAATGAAGGAAAACTTGAGGATCAAATTGCCTCTCTCAAAAGAGACCTTCAAACAGCAAATGAATATAAAGAGAAATTCAAGATAAGTTCTGCTCAACTTGAAGTTCTTCTTGGAAGTCAAAAGAGGATAGATGACAAGTATGGTTTGGGATATGAGAAAGGAGAAAGCTCCGGATCCGGTCAGAAGAATCTTGGATCAGAAAATCCAAGGAACAGGCCTAGAAGACCTCCGGTAAGACAGCCAAATGCTCAAAGATATCCATCCTTCAATGGATACTGCCACAGCTGCAACCACTTTGGTCACAAAGCTGATCAGTGCAGAATGAGAATGAATCAGATCAATTCATCCTTCTCCGGACAGTGCTTCAACTGCAAAAGGTATGGACACAAATCCCATGAATGCAGAATTATGCAAGTAAACAAATCATTCAAAGGTAGATGCTTCACATGCAATAGAATAGGTCATAGGGCTAATCAATCCAGATCAAGAGGATATCAGTCAAATATGCAAAGAAATGTTATTTGCCAAATCTGCAATAGGTCCGGTCATAATGCTAAAGTCTGCAGAAACAAGAATCAGGACAAAAGAGGTCCGGTGTATAATCAGAATCAAGACAAGGGTAAACAAAAGATGAATGCAGATGAGGCTAGGAATCAGATGAGCAAGATTTGGGTGAAGAAAAGTTCAGAGAATGTAGAGGTTGGATCCGCACCAGACTCTGGTGCTGATATTTCTTCCGGAAATTAAAAAGAGAACTCAGGCTCAGGGGGAGACTCAAAGAAAATCTTGTTCCCCCAGCCAAACAAGTGGTGCCGGATGTGGCACAAGATGCGGATCAAAGGGTTTGTAGATATGAGTCTTGAGATACTTCAGTCAAGTTTTCAGAGGTCCGCATGGAGTTATGAAGAAGCTGTGATCGATTAAATAAGATCTGTTCAGGGAGATGCTCCGGTATGATAAAGGATTACAAAAAGGTCCGGAAAGATCCGGAAATGCACTATCTTGTTCTGCGGATTGGACAGAGTGTTTGGGATGATCTTGTAATATGTTACCTCGATTTATTCATGATTGAAGGATCCGGATGATATCCACAGATCAGGACTAATCCGGGATACTCCAAGCTATCCAGACAAGGCAAACCGGAATGATGTAGGTGAAGCATTTATTGCAGACAGATATTAGGGTTCGCGGAGCAATTTAAGGGATTTCTCAAAGGTCATTTACTCATTCTGCACTCGAGAAGAAGCGAATAGTGGAGCTCTGCAACAAGGATCATCAAGTACCAAGGATCTCCTGCCGAAGCTATTGCATAAAGAAATCAATCCAACCACTCCGTGCAAACCGAAGGCGCATAAGGTATTCTCCGTTTTTCATTACCTCACTGCAAATCTTTGAAGAATGGCTACTCCAAACATAGTTAAGATCTCTGATAGACCTCGCCCTTCATTCAAGAAACATCCCTACAAATCATTGGAGGTAGACCCACTAGGAGCCTTCTCTAGTGTTCCTCACGGAGTTTTACACACCGAAGACATTAGGGTTTACATACATGCAAACATTGAGGAATTTGGGGAATTCAAATTGAGAGACCTCTATCACAAGCAGCTGATAGACAATGCTTTTGAGCTTAAACCAGAGTATAAGGATATTCAGAAGAAACAATTTGAGCAATTTATTCATTTCCCCTGCTTTGAAGAAGATGAATGGGTCCGGTATGTACTGAGCAGGATGCATGACAACTTTCTATGGCTAGATAGACCCTGCAAGATTACAAAAGAGGCAATTAGAGCAGTAACTGGTCTATACTCTTCCGGAGGGGTACCTATCCTCAAATCTGTCAAGAACAACATTGTAACTGAGGCCACCGGATCAAAATTTGATAAGAGGGCAATGACCATTGAAGACATCTCGGATCCGGATATCAAATATGCATCAATGATAATAGGATACAAGATCTATCACTCCAGCAGGGAGAATTCTGTATCCGGAACTGCAATATACACTGCTTATGAAATGCTAAGAAAGAATGCAGAATATGATCTCTGCGAACTACTGCTAAGCCAATTAATGGAAAACATACAGAAAATCAAGAAGGATAAGAAGAATTCCTTTAAGTATGGTACTCTTATTATATGTCTATTCTTCTACTTCATGAATGAGCTACCCAGAACAAGTGGATGGGTATGGCAGAATGACAAACCTGTTGCAGTCCAGATAAGAGACTATTTGCATGGACTTGGGGATGCAAAAGTGAGAAATACAGCTCTATGGGGATACTTCAAAAACTTTCAGAGCATGATGCAAGCAAGAGAGAGAATTCCCCAGTCTCTCATTGAGAAATACAAGGACTCAGTGTGCTTTATGGTTGACACTGATCAGTGCCTAATGGAGGCAGTGGAGCCAAGGACTGTCTGGATCATGCCCATGGGGTATGAAGTGGATGAACAGATAGTGGAGCTGCATGTTCAACACATGCTAAGTCAGCCCAAAGATCCTAAGGCAGAAAGATTTGGAACCTTTGAGGAGCTGAGTGTAAAAATACATGTAGAACTCAGGGAACCTGAGATTAAAAGAAAGGTGAGAAAAGAAGTAGAGCACATTGCTCAAGGCCTAGGTATCTCAAAGGAGGCACTTGATGCCAGCCGGGAAAAGAGGAGGAAGGCCGAGGAAGAAGAGAAAAGCAAAGAAAGTGCTCCAGTTGAAGCTCCCACCCGGACCAGATCATCAAAGAGACCTGCACCTCCCACAACCAAAAGTTCAAAACCGGAAGTTCAGGCATCTGGTAAGAGATCCAAGACAAAAGCCACAAGGGCTTATGGAAGCCAAAAGGATGAAGAGGAAACAGAATCAGATGAGGGAGTAAGAGAAGTAAAGAAACAGAAGAAGAAAGGATCCGGTAAGCCCTCCACAGGCCAAGACAAGGATGAAATGGCAGAGGTAACTGTTGAAAAGCCCACTCTGTCACTAGAGAGCATAATCAAGTCGGTCACGGTGGATGGAAACCTTCAACCAATGACTGAATCATATGATGACTTCAGTGAGGCCGACCAAAAGACTCTGCAGGAGGCCACAGTAAAATATCTTAACATATATAATAAGGCTTTCATTGAAATAATATCTCTTATTCCTAAAAGCCTAGAAAAGGAAATGGAAGTAAGAAAGAATAATGCTCATGCTAAAGATCTTGAGATCCGGGAGCAGATAGCTATTCAGCTATATCCTCAAATTGATCCCAAGACAATGAACATTATCTTCAAGGACTGCAAAGATGAGTTCAGAAGCAAAGCCAGGATGAATCAACTCATGCTTGGCGAGACTGACAAAGTGGCCCAAGAAACAGAAGAGATCCTCCGGAAGGCCTTCAAAAGGTTCAATCTTCCGGTTGTAGAGGATTTAGGTACAGAAACAGCTGAGGACTTGGGACCCTCTACTCCAGAAGAAGTGGCTCATGAACAAACTAGCATCTCTCCTCCGGTTTCCCCTACAGTCTCCGGATCCAAAGAAGAAGAGCAACTACAGGAGAAGGAAGCAGTGGTGAAAGACAAAGAGGTTGACAGTTCTAAGACTGCAGAAGAAAAGAAACATCTGTCTCCGGCAAGAGACACTGTACAAACTGTTCAACAATTTTTGAGTAAAGAAACTCTAGAGATTGATGAACCGGAGCTTCTAAAAGGCCCATTTGATTTTGACTCTCTCTCTCCAGTACAAACAATGAAGATAGCCTCATTTGCAAATGCCAAGGCAAATGAAAAGCTCCTGAAGTCTCATATGGAAGACTGTGAGTTGATAGAGGCTGCTTCCGGAGTACTTGTAAAGATCATGCCATCAATCCAGATAGATCCGACAGCCTCCACTTCCGGTAATCTAAAAACCTTAGTCAGCAGTGTTGATACACATTTTGATTCTTTAGAAAAATCAGCTGAAGAAAAGGTCCGGAAGGAATTTTTGGATAAAAGATTTTCAGAAATATTAGAATTAATCTCTAAGGATAGGAAGATTGTAAGCATTGGAATAAAGAGCTTAGAGAATGCTCTTAAGGATGGCGGTGACATCTATAAATTTTGTATATCCTGGTCAAAGGCAACAGCAGCATTTGACAAGAAAATAAAAGAGGAACAGGATAAGCTACAAAGCTTATCTCAAAGTTTTGATCCTCTCTCTTCCTCTATAATAAATCAAGAATGTCAGACTATTGCAGTCTTGAATGAAATAAAGAATCTTGAGAAGGAAAGGAAGAACATCACCAACCGGATGGGAGAACTTAGAAGGATTATAATCCCTAAGTTGGAAACTATGCATGAGGCCATCAGTGATGCTCAAACCACCGCCCAAACAAAAGATCCGACAGATCTCAAGCGGGCAGAAGCTTTTGCATTTTTGCTAAGTGGTCACATTTCAATTTTGGATAGAATGAAGCAAAGTTGGGCCACAGAAATGATCCAATTGCAGACATCCTTTGCAGACATTCTTCAATATATGTGAGTATGTAAATATGCGGCTAAGTATAAGAAATTTTTGAAAATTTTGATATGTGGACCCTACCCTTTGCCATTGATGTCAAAGGGGGAGTGAGGAGCAGTGAAAAATGAGGAATCCAACTAAGGGGGAGTTCCGGAAATTGTATATAAAGACAGAGCATCAGCAAAGGGGGAGCATAGTGAAAACACTTAGTCATTTTTCACTAAGTGTTGCCATCAATGCCAAAGGGGGAGATTGTTGGCAAGAGACACTATATGGATTCATGGTTGTTGTCATTGATGGCAACAAAGGTCATCCCACATATCCGCAAGACATGATATGTCTCTACCAGAAGTCAGAATAAAGAATGTTGTGGTCCGGTGAAGAAGAACAGAGCATGTGGCAAGGTCCGACAGATTGGTCCGGACCTCTCAGAGGAAGTGTCTTGGTGAAGTGCGGATTTGGGGAAGTCAAGAGGACTACCTTGAGTGGTATATTCCAAGGATTTAGCCTCCGGTGATGGACAAGGAAAAAGATATGAATGGTTGAGTACCGGATTCCTGAGAGACAGTGAAAACAGAGGAAGAACTGACTGGCAGAGTATCAGACTGCTTTCCGGATGGGTTACTATTGATGACAGAGGTTGTGAAGGCATGAATCATGTTTGGCCGACATGATTAATGATATCTACAAGTATATGCTTGATCCGCATTGCTTGGTGAGGAAGGATTCAGCCGACAGAATGAAAGTTTATAAGAAACTAGACTATTCCGGATGCCGACTAGAAAGGTGATGAAATTACTTGTGCGGATATATATAGAGGATGGATTTAGTTGTGAAGGGGGTGTTGTTGTTGAGATATATGCGAATAAGTCCAGATAAAGAGCAGAGGTAGCAAAAAGGATCCGGTATGTGAAAGATAGCAGAATAAAGAACAGAGGAAAGATGAAGTGCAGCAGATCAGTATACTGAGCCTAACCGGAACTGAACTCCAGCATATGCAGATGCTTCCAATCAGTTCAAGACTGTGATTCTCATCACTTTGTAGACAGTGTGTCTTCTTGTAGGCAGTGGGCCTCTTGTGAACAGTGTGCTCAGGCAGTGAGCCCTAATTGGCAAGTGCCATTTTTGTAATTTCCTATTCTTCTAACAGAGAATAATTTTGGGTTAATCACCCCGTGGTTTTCTCCCTTAACAGGGTTTCCACGTCAAAAATACTGTGTCATGTGTTTCTTGTTTTATGGTTAATGTTTTATGTTTGATTTTATGCTGCATCAATTAAAAGGAAAGTTCAATAAGGGAAATAGTTAGGATAACTGATTCACCCCCCCCTCTCAGTTATCAACAGAAAGATGTTGAAATCCTTGGTGCAGATATATATACCAGATGGATTTTGATGTGAAGATGTGTATGGTATGTTGTGAAGTGTGAAGAAAAGTAGAGAGTAGTGTGGAAGTAGCAATACAGGTTCGGTATGTGACAAAATAGCAACACTAAAGCAGAGGAAGAATGAAGTGCAGTAGATTAGTATGTTGAGCCTAACCAGAACTGAACTTCAGCATATGTGAATGCTTCTCATCAGTTTAAGTACCTAGTTTCTTTCTATAAACTATTATAGGCAGTGAGCCTCTTGTGAGCAGTGTGCTTAGGCAGTGAGCCCTAATTGGCAAGTGTCATTTTATTCTTTCTATTCTTTTAATAGAGAATACAATCTTGGGTTAGTCACCCCGTGGTTTTTCCCTTCCGGATTTTCCACATAAAAATCCTTGTGTTATGTGTGTTGATTTCTTTTCCGCTCTCATGATAATGTATGGTTATATGTTTTGATGCTGCACTAATTATTAAAGAAGAAAAGAAAGATTTAAGATAACTAATTCACCCCCCCTCTCAGTTATCTGCCTTGTTTCCAACAATTGGTATCAGAGCTAAGTTCCTCCAAATAGAGCCTAACATCTTGAGGAAGATGTGGGAATCTCAACAGATATGTATGGTATGAGGGAACAACGTCAGTCTGCCCTAGATGATCTTGAGCAATCTCACTCTGAAGTCAATAACCTAAGGGAAAGACTCAAACAAGCTGATGATTTCATAAATGAACTCAAATAAAAACTAAGTATCTCAGTGAAGAAAAGAAAGGAACTACTTCAACAATTAGCAAGTCAAAGTGAAGCCAATGATACTAATGAAGATCTGAATGAGAAAAATAATTTATGTGAGAAGATATCAAAAGAGGTCATTATGATAAGACATGAAATGGAATTAGGGGTTATGAAATTCACCCAAGAAATTGAAGATAATCTAAAACAATCTCTCAAGGAGAAGTCAGGAGACTACCACAAAATAGATAGAATAATCAGGCATCTAGAATCTTATCTTGAAGAAGCTAGAGATAATTAAGAACAACTTGAGAATCAGATAGACACTCTTAAAAGGGATCTTCAAACTGCAAATGAATACAAAGAGAAATTCAAGATAAGCTTTGCTCAACTTGAAGTTCTTCTTGAAAGCCAAAAGAGGATAGATGACAAGCATGGCTTGGGGTATGAGAAAGGTGAAAGCTCTGGATCTGATCAGAAGAAATCTGGATCAGGAAATCCAAGGAATAGACCTAGAAGACCTCCGGTAAGGTAGCCAAATGCTCAAAGATATCCATTCTTCAATGGATACTGCTACAATTGCAATAACTTTGGTCATAAAGCAAATTAGTGCAGAAGAAGAATGAATCAGAAAAATTCATCCTTCTTCGGACAATGTGTCAACTGCAAAAGGTATGGTCAGAAATCTCTTGAATGCAGAAATAGGCAAATAAACAATTCATTCAATGGTAGATGCTTTGCATGCAATAGAATGGGACATATGGATAATCAATGCAGATCAAGAGGATATCAGCCAAATATGCAAAGAAATGTTATTTGCTACAACTGCAATAGATCCGGTAATATTGCCAAATTTTGCAGAAGTAAGAATCAGGATAAAAGGGGTCTGGTGCATCATAATCAAAATCAAGACAAAAGAAAAGGAAAAGTAAATGCAGATAAAGTTCAAAGAGAGATGAACAAGATTTGGGTGAAGAGAAGTACAGAAAATGTTGGGGATGGATCCACACCAAAATCTGGTGCTGATATTCCTTCCAGAAATTGAATAGATGAGCTCTAACTTAGGGGGAGTCACAAAGGAAGATAAATCCCCCCAGCTAGTCAATTGGTGCCTAAAATTAGCACATGAAAAGTTGCAGATAAAAGGGTTCTCAGAAAAATATCTAATTAACCCTTGGTAAAAATATGAAAGATCCACAAGGAGTTTTGAAGAGGTTAATCATCCAAGATTGATCTGGTTTGACAATCATCTGGTAAAAGCAGGACTCTCACAATTAGATCTGGTATGATTCTAAATTGAAATATCTTTGATCTGTAGATAAATAGGATGATTCAAGGAAGGGAGATACATTGTACATCTCAGTGATCTAGAAAGATCTCTCTTAGAACAAGAAGATCAAGGCAACCAGAATGACTTAAGTTGTGCATTTATTGCAATATGGAATTAGAGTTTGTACATAAATAAAAGGGTTCTTTTATTCATCATTTGCACATTTGCATTCGAGAAGAAGAAAGAAAGAGCTATTAAACTAGATTGCTTCAACCCTCTCAAGGATCAACCGCAGAATTTGATTCAACCAGCGATCTTTTTGACTCCTATCGTGAACCCTAGAAGCATAAAAAGGTATTTCCACTCTTGAATATCTCTTTTTGAATCTGTTGAAAGATGGCTACTCCAAATTTTGTTAAGATCACTGATAGGCCGTGCCCTAAGTTCAAGAAACATCCTTACAAATCCCTAGATGCTGATCCCATAGGTGCATTCTCTAGCATTCCACATGGGGTTCTGCACGTAGAAGATGTTAGGGTTTACATACACGCAAATATTAAGGAATTTGGAGAATCTAAACTGATGGATATGTATCACAAGGAATTAATAGATGAAACATTTGAACTTAAACCCCAATACAAGGCCATCTGGGATAAGCATTTTGGACATTGCATCCATTTCCCCTATTTTGTAGAAGATGAATGGGTTTGGTATGTTCTAAGTAGAATATATGACAACTTCATGTGGTTGATGAGGCCATTTAAGATCACAAAAGATGCCATTAGGGCAGTAACCGGATTGCACTCATCCGGTGGGTTGCCTACTCTCAAATTAGTCAAAAACCAAACTGTAAGTTAGGCTACTAGATCAAAGTTTGACAAAAGGGCAATGACAATAGAAGACATTACAGATCCTGACATCAAATTTGCCTCTATGATTATTGGCTACAAAATATACCACTCCACCAGGGAGAATTCTGTATCTGGAACAACAATATACACTGCTTATCAGATGCTAAGAGAAAATGTTGATTATGATCTTTGTGAGCTTCTCCTAAACCAACTATTAGAGAATTTGCAGAAAATAAAGAAGGATAAGAAGAATTCATTTAAGTACAGTGGCTTGATACTATGTCTATTCTTCTACTATATGAATGAGCTACCTGGAACTAGTGGCTGGATATGGAAAAATGACAGACCTATTGCCATACAGATTAGAGATTATATGCATGGGTTTGGTGATGCCAAGGCTCAAAGTATAGCACTCTGGGGATACTTCAAAAACTTCCAAAGTATGATGCAAGCCAGAGAAAGAATTCCACAAACATTAGTTGAAAAATACAAAGACATAGTGTGTTTCATGGTAGACACTGATCAATGCCTAATGGAGGCAGTGGAGCCCAGGACAGTCTGGATCATGCTAATGGGATATGAGGTAGATGAGAAAATCCTTGAACTGCATGTCTAACACCTGCTGAGTCAACCTAAGGACTCTGAGGCAGAAAGGTTTGGAACCTTCCAAGAGTTGAGTGTAAAAGTTCATGTTGAACTGAGACAGCTTGAGATCAAGAGAAAAGTGAGAAGGGAAGTAGAAGAAGTTGCCAAGAGATATGGGATATCAAAGGAGGCAGTTGATGCCAACAGAGAGAAGGTAGAAAGGGTAGAGAAAGAAAGGCAAGAAGCAGAAAAAGAAAGTGCTCCGGTGCAAGCCCCCTCTCAGACTAAATCCTTAAAGAGCTCTACACCTGCCACTACTAAGAGCCCAAAAGCCTCAAAACTAGAAGCAAAGACATCCGAAAAAGGAGAAAAGAGAACAAAGACAAAGGCCACAAGGTCATACATAAGGCAAAATGATGATGAAGAGATAGAGATTGATGAGGAGGTCAAGAAAATGAAGAAGAAAAAGAAAACATCCATGGAATCCTCTGTTGGTAAACACACAGAAGAAAAGGCAGAAGAATTTGTTGAAAGGCCTACTCTTTCCATTGATGATGTCATCAAGGCAGTCAATGTGGATGGAAATCTACAACCAATGACAGAAGTCTATGATGAATATAGTGAAGCTGACCAGAAGATCTTGCAAGATGCTACAGTCAGGTATCTCAACATCTATAATAAAGCATTCATTGAAATCATATCTCTAATTCCCAAAAGCCTAGAAAAGGAACTTGAAATGAGAAAGAACAATGCCAAGGAAAAGGATATGGAGATCTAGGAATAGATAGCTATTCAGCTCTATCCTTCCATCACTCCAAAACAAATGAACATGATCTTCAAGGATTGCAAGTATGAGTTTTGGAGCAAAGCCAAAATGAATAAGCTTATGCTCAGAGAGACTGATCAGGTGGCAAAAGAGACTGAAGACATCCTCCGGAATGCATATAAAAGATTCAATCTTCCTATTATAGAGGACATAAGTGATGAACCTTCTACCATGGATGTCGAAGGATTAAGTGTATCAAAGGAAGATCCTACTAAGAAAATTGTAGAAGAGTCAAAGGAAATAGGTGAGGAGAAGACTAAGGAACTGGATTCCTCTATTTCAGAAGAGGAAGTCCATGAAGAAGTTAATATCTCTCTTTTGGATGCCCCAGCAGACTCCAGAACTGCAGGAGAAGCAAGAAAAGAGGAGAAAGCAAGTCAAGAAGAAGAGAAAAAGGGAAGAGAAGAAGAACTAACAGAGAAGATCTCTGTTGACACCTCTGAGGCTACAAGAGGAAAGAAGTCTCCTGCAAGATACACTGTAGAAGTAGTGAAGAATTTCTTGACCAAGGAAATAATGGAGATTGATGAACCGAAACTGTTTCAAGGACCACTCAATTTTGACTCTCTCTCTCCGGTTCAAACAATGAAGGTAGCATCTTTTGCTCAAGCCAAAGCAAAAGAAAAGCTTCTAAAGTCTAGTATGGAAGACTGTGAGCTAATAGAGATTACATCCGGTGTGTTGGAGAAGATCATGTCATCCTTCCAGAAGGATCTTTCGGCCTCTTCATCTGGTAACTTGAAATCCCTTGTTAATTCTATTAGCACACATTTTGATTCTTTGGAGAAGTCAGCAGAAGAGAAAGTCTAGAAAGAGTTTTTGGGAAAGAGATTCTCTGAAGTACAGGGACTTATAGCAAATGATAGGAGAAATCTATATATTGGGATAAAGATCCTAGAAAATGCTCTCAAAGATGGCAGAGATTTATGCAAATTTTGTCTATCTTGGTCCACATTGACAGCAGACATTGCCAAGAAGGTGGAAGAACAAGAGAGTAAACTATCAAGTTTATCTCAAAATTTTGATCCTCTCACCTCTTCCATAATAAATCAAGAGTGTTAGACTATTGCCACTATTAATGAAATAAAGAGGCTTGAAAAGGAGAAGAAGAATAGAGTAAGCAGGCTAAGTGAACTAAGAGGGATAATTATCCCTAAGTTAGAGGCAATGCATGAGGCCCTAACTGATGCTCAGACCACAACCCAGACCAGTGATCCGTCAAACTTAAAAAGGGCAGAAGCTTTTGCATTTTTGTTAAGTGGCCACATTGTTAATAACTGAGAGGGGGGGTGAATCAGTTATCTTAATTTATTCAACTTTTTGTTCTTCTTTAATAATTAATGCAACATCAAAGCAAACAAGCATGTAAGTACAAACAAAGTCAGTACACATAACACAATGATTTTGACGTGGAAAACCTTGTTAAGGGAAAAACCATGGGGTGACTAACCCAAGAATGTATTCTGTGTTAGAAGAATAGAAGTAAAAAATGGCACTTGCCAATTAGGGCTCACTGCCTGAGCACACTGCTCACAAGAGGCTCACTACCTACAAGTTATAAAGAGAGTAACAAGATACTTGAACTGATGAGAAGCATCCACATATGCTAGAGTTCAGTTCCGGTTGGGCTCAGTATACTAATCTACTGCACTTCATCCTTTCTCTTCTTTAGAGTTGTTGTCCTTTCACATATCAGACCTGCCTTACTGCTTCCACACTGATCTTCTGCTTTTCTTCGCACTTCACAATTACCACACATGCCTTCTCATTGAAATCCATTTGGTATATATATATCCGCACAAAGGATTTCATCCTCTTTCTAGTCAGCATCCGAAATAGTCAGTCTTTCCCAAACTCTAGTATGTCGGATGAATCCTTGCTTACCAAGTGATCTGGATCAAATAGATACTTATAAAAGTCATCTAACAAGTTGGCCAATCATGAATGATACCTTAAGAATCTTGATCACCATCAACATCTCATCCGGAATAATGTCTGAAACTTTGTCGGTAAGTTCTTCCTTTGTCTGCTTTGCCAAATAGGACCTCAATACTTGAATGCTCATATCTCTTCACTCTTTCATCATTGGACACTCAATTCCTAGAATCTATCAGTCAAGGTACTCCTCTTGACTTCCTTAAGTCCGCACTTTCCAAAGATACTTCCTCTGAGAGATCCGGACCTGACTGTCGGACCTTGCCACATGCTCTGTTCTTGCTTACTGAACCACAACATTCTTCAATCTGACTTCCGGTATAGGCACACCATGTCCTGCGGATGTGTGGGATGAACTTTGTTGCCATCAATAACAACAATCATGAAGCTACAATGTGTCTCTTGCCAACAATCTCCCCCTTTGGCATTGATGGCAACACTTAGTGAAAAATGACTAAGTGTTATACTATACTCCCCCTTGGCTGATGCTCTATTCTAAAGTACACTTTACTAAAGCTCTGCCTTAGCTGGATTCCACATTTTTCACTGTTCCTTACTCCCCCTTTGACATCAATGGCAAAGGGTAGGGTCCGCACACCAAAATTGCCCAAAAATTCAACTATACTTAGCCGCATAAGTATATAAACAGGTTATACTTACATATACTATAGAATGTCTACAAAAGTTGTCTTCAACTAGACAAGTTCTATTGCCCAACTCTGCTTCATCCTGTCCAAAATTGAGATGTGACCACTCAACAGGAATGCAAAAGCTTCTGCCCTCTTGAGATATGTCAGATCACTGGTCCGAGCTGTGGCCTGAGCATCAGTTAGGGCTTCATGCATGGCCTCTAACTTAGGGATAATCATCCCTCTAAGTTCACCCATTTTGCTTAATATGTTCTTCCTCTCCTTCTCAAGCTTCTTAATCTCATTCATGATTAAAATAGTTTGACATTCCTGGCTTATTATGGATACAGTGAGAGGATCAAAATTCTGAGAGAGGTTTGACAGTTTATCCTCTTGTTCTTTCACTTTCTTCTCAATATCCTTTGTTACTTTAGTCCAGGATATACAAAATTTATATATGTCTCCTCCATCCTTAAGAGCATTTTCTAAGCTCTTCATCCCAATGTCCATATTTCTCCTATCATTGGTTATAAGCCCTTGTAACTCCAAGAATCTCTTATCCAAAAACTCTTTCCTCTGTTTCTCTTCTGCTGCTTTCTCTAAAGAATCAAAATGTGTATTAACAGAATTTACAAGAGACTTTAGATTACCGAATGTGGATGCTGTAGGATCCTTTTGGAAGGATGGCATGATCTTTTCCAGTACACCAAATGTAGTTTCTATGAGTTCATAGTCTTCCATGTGAGACTTCAGCATTTTTTCTTTTGCCTTAGCTCGAGTGAAGGAAGCTAGTTTCATGGTTTGGACCGAAGAGAGGGAATCAAAATTGAATGGGCCTTGAATCAATTCCAGTTCATCAAATTCCATCATTTCTTTGGTCAAGAATTCTTTGACTACTTCTGTTGTGTCTCTTGCCAGAGACAGAATTTTCTCCTCTTCTGCAGCCTTACCATTGTCATCTTCTTTCTCTTTTGCTTCTTGACTGATCTTCTCTTGTACTCTTTCTTTTTCTTTGAATCTCGAGTCTATAGGGGAAACCAGAGGAGAGATGTTTGCTTGACCGTGGACTTCCAAAGTAGAGGAATCCAAGTCCTTACCTTTTTCTTCATCTATCTCCTTTACCTCTTCTGCCACTGTCTCAGTAGATTCATCTATAGCTGAGGGATCATCACCTAATTCCTCGACAATGGGAATGTTGAATCTTTTGTAAGCATTCCGAAGAATCTCTTCTGTCTCTTTTCCTATTTTGTCAGTTTTGCTGAGCATAAGTTGATTCATTCTGGATTTGCTCTGGAACTCATCCTTGCAATCTTTGAAAATCATATTCATTTGCTTCAGATTGATTGAAGGAAAGAGCTGAATGGCTATCTGTTTCTGGATTTCAAGATCCTTTGCCCTAGCATTATTCTTTCTTATCTCTAATTCCTTCTCTAGGCTTTTGGGAATGAGAGATATGATTTCAATAAAAGCCTTATTGTATATGTTCAAATACTTAACTGTGGCTTCCTCCAGAATCTTTTTATCTGCATCATTGTATGCATCATAGAATTTTGTTATTGGTTGCAGGTTCCCATACATAGTGACTTCTTTAACTACATCATCTAAGGACAGAGTGGGTCTTTCAACAAACTCTTTTGTCTCTACCTCCTTATCTTCACCGGATACTTTCTTCTTCTTCATCATCTTCTTGATCTCTTCATCAGATTATGTCTCTTCTTCATCCTTCTGACTGATATAAGACCTTGTGGCCTTTGTCTTAGTTCTTTTCTCTGCTTTACCAGATGATTTTGCTTCTAGTTTTGATGTCTTTGAGCTCTTTGCAGTGGTGGGTGCAGAGGTCTTAGAGGATCTAGTCTGGGAGGGGACTTCCATCGGAGTACCTTCTTTTTCTGCTTTTTCTTTTTCTTTCTTTGCCCTTTATGTCTTCTCTCTATTTGCATCAAGTGCTTTTGAAATTCCATGCCTCTTGGCAAACTCTTCTACTTCCCTCCTCACTTTTCTTTTTATTTCTGGTTGTCTTAACTCCACATGGATTTTCACACTTAATTCTTCAAAGGTTTCAAACCTTTCTACCTTGGGATGCTTGGGCTAACTTAGCATGTGCTGAACATGCAGCTCCACAATTTTCTCATCCACTTCATACCCCATAGGCATGTTGGCAAGAGACACTATATGGATTCATGGTTGTTGTCATTGATGGCAACAAAGGTCATCCCACATATCCGCAAGTCATGATGTGTCTCTACCGGAAGTCAGAATAAAGATTGTTGTGGTCCGGTGAACAAGAACAGAGCATGTGGCAAGGTCCGACAGATTGATCCGGATCTCTCAGAGGAAGTGTCTTGGTGCAGTGCGGATTTGGGGAAGTCAAGAGGACTACCTTGAGTGGTATATTCCAAGGATTTAGCCTCCGGTGATGGACAAAGAAAAAGATATGAATAGTTGAGTACCGGATTCCTGAGAGACAGTGAAAACAGAGGAAGAACTGACTGACAGAGTATCAGACTACTTTCCGAATGTGTTACTGTTGATGATAAAGGTTGTGAAGGCATGAATCATGTTTGGCCGACATGATTAATGATATCTACAAGTATATGCTTGATCCGCATTGCTTGGTGAGCAAGGATTCAACCGACAGAACAAAGTTTGTAAGAAACTAGACTGTTCCGGATGCCGACTAGAAAGGTGATGAAATTACTTGTGCGGATATATATAGAGGATGGATTTAGTTGTGAAGTGTGTGAAGGAAGTAATGTATATGCGAATAAGTCCAGAACAGAGCAGAAGTAGCAAGAAAGATCCGGTATGTGAAAGGATAGCAGAATAAAGAACAGAGGAAAGATGAAGTGCAGCAGATCAGTGTACTGAGCCTAACCGAAACTGAACTCCAGCATATGCAGATGCTTCCAATTAGTTCAAGACTGTGATTCTTATCACTTTGTAGACAGTGTGTCTTCTTGTAGGCAGTGGGCCTCTTGTGAGCAGTGTGCTCGGGCAGTGAGCCCTAATTGGCAAGTGCCATTTTGTAATTTCCTATTCTTCTAACAGAGAATAATTTTTGGGTTAATCACCCCGTGGTTTTCTCCCTTAACAGGGTTTCCACGTCAAAAATACTGTGTCATGTGTTTCTTATTTCATGGTAATGTTTTTGTGTTTGATTCAATGCTGCATTAATTAATAAGAAAAGTTCAAAAAGGGAAATAATTAGGATAACTGATTCACCCCCCCTCTTAGTTATCAACAATTGGTATCAGAGCTAAGTTCCTCCTAATAGAGCCTAACAGCTTGAGGAAGATCTGGAAATTCAAATGGATGCATATGGTTTAAGGGAGCAACTCAAGACTGCCCTTGAGGATCTTGAACAGTCAAATTCTGAAGTCAATGAATTAAAAGAAAGACTCAAACAGGCTGATGAATTCATGAGAGAATTAAAAGACAAATTAAGTCTCTCTATGAAAAAGAGAAAGGAGCTACTCCAACAGTTGGCAAGACAAAGTGAAGAAAGCAATACAAATGAAGAATTGACTGAGCAAACCAAGTTATGTGAAAAGTTATCAAAAGAAGTCATTATGTTAAGACATGAAATGGAATCAGGAACTATAAAGTTTACTCAAGAGATTGAAGAAAAAAGAAAGGCTGAAGACAATCTAAGACAATCTCTTAAAGAAAAATCAGAAGAATGCCACCAGATGGACAGGATTATCAGACATCTTGAATCTGATCTTGAAGATGCCAAAGATAATGAAGAAAAACTTGAGGATCAAATTGCCTCTCTCAAAAGAGACCTTCAAACAGCAAATGAATATAAAGAGAAATTCAAGATAAGTTCTGCTCAACTTGAAGTTCTTCTTGGAAGTCAAAAGAGGACAGATGACAAGTATGGTTTGGGATATGAGAAAGGAGAAAGCTCCGGATCCGGTCAAAAGAATCTTGGATCAGAAAATCCAAGGAGCAGGCCTAGAAGACCTCCGGTAAGATAGCCAAATGCTCAAAGATATCCATCTTTCAATGGATACTGCCACAGCTGCAACCACTTTGGTCACAAAGCTAATCAGTGCAGAAAGAGAATGAATCAGATTAATTCATCCTTCTCTGGACAGTGCTTCAATTGCAAAAGGTATGGACACAAATCCCATGAATGCAGAATTATGCAAGTAAACAAATCATTCAAAGGTAGATGCTTTACATGCAATAGAGTAGGTCATATGGCTAATCAATGCAGATCAAGAGGATATCAGTCAAATATGCAAAGAAATGTTATTTGCCAAATCTGCAATAGGTCCGGTCATAATGCTAAAGTCTGCAGAAGCAAGAATCAGGACAAAAGAGGTCCGGTGTATAATCAGAATCAAGACAAGGGTAAACAAAAGATGAATGCGGATGAAGTTAGGAATCAGATGAGCAAGATTTGGGTGAAGAAAAGTTCAGAGAATGTAGAGGTTGGATCCGCACCAGACTCTGGTGCTGATATTTCTTCCGGAAATTAAAAAGTGAGCTCTGGCTCAGGGGGAGACTCAAAGAAAATCCTGTTCCCCCAGCCAATCAAGTGGTGCCGGATGTGGCACAAGATGCGGAGTAAAGGGTTTAAATATATAAGTCTTGAGATAATCCAGATAAGATTTCAGAGGTCCGCATGGAGTTATGAAGAAGCTGTGATCGATCAAGTAAGACCTGTTCAGGGAGATGCTCCGGTATGACAAAGGATTACAAAAAGGTCCGGAGAGATCCAGAAGTGCACTGTCTTATTCTGCGGATTGGACAGAGTGTTTGGGATGTTCTTGTAATATGTTACCTCGATTTATTCATGATTGAAAGATCCGGATGATATTCACAGACCAGGACTAATCCGGGATACTCCAAGCTATCCAGACAAGGCAAACCGGAATAATGTAGGTGAAGCATTTATTGCAGACAGATATTAGGGTTTACAGAGCAATATAAGGGATTTCTCAAAAGTCATTTGCTCATTCTGCACTCAAGAAGAAGCGAAAAGTGGAGCTCTGCAACAAGATTCATCAAGCACACCAAGGATCTCCTGCCGAAGTCATTGCATAAAGAAATCAATCCAACCACTCCGTGCAAACCGAAGGCGCATAAGGTATTCTCCGTTTTTCATTATCTCACTGCAAATCTTTGAAGAATGGCTACTCCAAATATAGTTAAGATCTCTGATAGACCTCGCCCCACATTCAAGAAACATCCTTACAAATCATTGGAGGTAGATCCACTAGGAGCCTTCTCTAGTGTTCCTCATGGTGTATTGCATACGGAAGATATTAGGGTTTACATCCATGTGAATCTTGAAGACTTTGGAGAATCAAAACTGATGGATATCTATCACAAACAATTGATAGATGACTCCTTTGAGATCAAACCTCAGTATAAAGCCATCCGGGACAAACACTTTGCACAGTGCATTCATTTCCCCTGTTTTGAAGAAGATGAATGGGTCCGGTATGTACTAAGTAGAGTACATGACAACTTCCTATGGTTGAACAAGCCCTTCAAGATCACCAAGGATGCAATTAGGGCTGTAACCGGTCTGCACTCATCCGGTGGATTACCTATTCTCAAATCTGTCAAAAATCAGACAGTCAGTGATGCAACCGGATCCAAGTTTGACAAGAGAGCTATGACAGTTGATGACATCACTGAACCGGATGTCAAATTTGTAGCTATGATAATTGGTTACAAAATCTATCACTCCAGTAGGGAAAATTCAGTACCGGGAACTGCAATCTACACAGCTTATCAAATGTTAAAGGAGAATGCAGACTATGACTTGTGTGAGCTTCTAGTAAACCAACTCTTTGAAAATCTACAGAAGATTAAGAAGGACAAGAAAAACTCCTTCAAGTATGGCAATCTGATCCTTTGTCTATTCTTTTACTACATGAATGAGCTTCCCGGATCCAGTGGATGGATATGGCAGAATGACAGACCGGTTGCCATCCAAATCAGAGACTATTTGCATGGACTTGGGGATGCAAAAGCAAGAAATACAGCTCTATGGGGATACTTCAAGAACTTCCAAAGCATGATGCATGCAAGAGAAAGAATACCCCAATCCCTTGTTGAAAAGTACAAAGACACAGTATGCTTCATGGTAGAAACAGATCAGTGTCTGATGGAGGCAGTGGAGCCAAGGACTGTCTGGATCATGCCCATGGGGTATGAAGTGGATGAACAGATAGTAGAGCTGCATGTTCAACACATGCTAAGCCAGCCCAAAGATCCTAAGGCAGAAAGGTTTGGAACCTTTGAGGAACTGAGTGTAAAGATACATGTAGAACTCAGGGAACCAGAGATAAAGAGGAAGGTAAGAAAAGAAGTTGAGCATATTGCTCAAGGCCTAGGCATCTCAAAAGAGGCACTTGATGCCAGCCGGGAAAAGAGGAGGAAAGCTGAGGAAGAAGAGAAAAGTAAAGAAAGTGTTCCGGTTGAAACTCCCACCCGGACCAGATCATCAAAAAGATCTGCACCTCCCACAACCAAAAGCTCAAAACCGGAAGTCCAGGCATCCGGTAAAAGATCCAAGACAAAAGCCACAAGGGCTTATGAAAGCCAAAAGGATGAAGAGGAAACAGAGTCAGATGAGGAGTAAAAGAAATAAAGAAGTAGAAGAAGAAAGGATCCGGTAAACCCTCCATAGGCCAAGACAAGGATGAAATGGCAGAGGTATCTGTTGAAAAGCCCACTCTGTCTCTAGAGAGTGTAATCAAGTCAGTCACGGTAGATGGAAACCTTCAACCAATGACTGAATTTTATGATGACTACAATGAGGCTGACCAAAAGATTCTGTAGGAAGCCCATGTCAAATATCTGAACATATACAATAAGGCTTTTATTGAGATCATATCTCTTATTCCTAAAAGCCTAGAAAAGGAATTAGAAATAAGAAAGAATAATGCTCATGCAAAAGATCTTGAGATCCGGGAGCAGATAGCTATTCAGCTATATCCTCAAATTGATCCCAAGACAATGAACATTATCTTCAAAGACTGCAAAGATGAGTTCAGAAGTAAAGCCAGGATGAATCAACTCATGCTTGGTGAGACTGACAAAGTGGCCCAAGAGACAGAAGAGATCCTCCGGAAGGCCTTCAAAAGGTTCAATCTTCCTGTTGTAGAGGACTTAGGTGCAGAAACAGCTGCGGATTTGGAATCATCTGTTCCGGAAGAAGTGGGCCCTGAACAGACAAACATCTCTCCTTCGGTTTCCCCTACAGTCTCCGGATCCAAAGAAGAAGAGAAATTACAGGAGAAGGAAGCAGGGGTGAAAGATAAAGAGGTTGACAGTTCCCAGACTGCAGAAGAAAAGAAACATCTGTCTCTGGCAAGAGACACTGCACAAACTGTTCAACAATTTTTGAGCAAAGCCACTGTAGAAATTGATGAACCGGACCTACTAAAAGGACCATTAGATTTTGACTCTTTGTCACCAGTGCAAACAATGAAAATAGCCTCATTTGCAAATGAGAAAGTCAAAGAGAAGCTGCTGAAATCTCACATGGAAGACTGTGAGCTTATGGAGGTAGCATCTGGAGTGCTAGAAAAGATCATGCCATCCTTTCAAAAGGATCCCACAGCCTCCTCTTCTGGTAATCTCAAAACCTTAGTAAGCAGTGTTAGTACACATTTTGAATCTCTAGAAAAATCTGCTGAAGAAAAGGTCCGGAAGGAATTTTTGGATAAAAGATTTTCAGAAGTATTAGAATTAATCTCTAAAGATAGGAAGATTGTGAGTATTGGAATAAAGAGCTTAGAGAATGCTCTTAAGGATGGCGGTGACATTTACAAATTTTGTATATCCTGGCCAAAGGCAACAGCAGCAATTGATAAGAAAATAAAAGAAGAACAGGACAAGCTACAAAGCTTATCTCAAAGTTTTGATCCTCTCTCTTCCTCCATAATAAATCAAGAATGTTAGACTATTGCAGTCTTGAATGAAATAAAGAATCTTGAGAAGGAAAGGAAGAATATCACTAACCGGATGGGAGAACTTAGAAGGATTATAATCCCTAAGTTGGAAACTATGCATGAGGCCATCAGTGATGCTCAGACCACCGCCCAAACAAATGATCCGACAGATCTCAAGCGGGCAGAAGCTTTTGCATTTTTGTTGAGTGGTCACATTTCAATTTTGGATAGAATGAAGCAAAGTTGGGCTACAGAAATGATCCAATTGCAGACATCCTTTGCAGACATTCTTCAGTATATGTGAGTATGTAAATATGCGGCTATGTATAGAAAATTTTTGAAAATTTTGGTGTGCGGACCCTACCCTTTGCCATTGATGTCAAAGGGGGAGTGAGGAGCAGTGAAAAATGAGGAATCCAACTAAGGGGGAGTTCCAGAAATTGTATATAAAGACAGAGCATCAGCAAAGGGGGAGCATAGTGTAAACACTTAGTCATTTTTCACTAAGTGTTGCCATCAATGCCAAAGGGGGAGATTGTTGGCAAGAGACACTATATGGATTCATGGTTGTTGTCATTGATGGCAACAAAGGTCATCCCACATATCCGCAAGTCATGATGTGTCTCTACCGGAAGTCAGAATAAAGATTGTTGTGGTCCGGTGAACAAGAACAGAGCATGTGGCAAGGTCCGACAGATTGATCCGGATCTCTCAGAGGAAGTGTCTTGGTGCAGTGCAGATTTGGGGAAGTCAAGAGGACTACCTTGAGTGGTATATTCCAAGGATTTAGCCTCCGGTGATGGACAAAGAAAAAGATATGAATAGTTGAGTACCAGATTCCTGAGAGACAGTGAAAACAGAGGAAGAACTGACTGACAGAGTATCAGACTACTTTTCGAATGTGTTACTGTTGATGATAAAGGTTGTGAAGGCATGAATCATGTTTGGCCGACATGATTAATGATATCTACAAGTATATGCTTGATCCGCATTGCTTGGTGAGCAAGGATTCAGCCGACAGAACAAAGTTTGTAAGAAACTAGATTGTTCCGGATGCCGACTAGAAAGGTGATGAAATTACTTGTGCGGATATATATAGAGGATGGATTTAGTTGTGAAGTGTGTGAAGGAAGTAATATATATGCGAATAAGTCCAGAACAGAGCAGAAGTAGCAAGAAAGATCCGGTATGTGAAAGGATAGCAGAATAAAGAACAGAGGAAAGATGAAGTGCAGCAGATCAGTGTACTGAGCCTAACCGGAACTGAACTCCAGCATATGCAGATGCTTCCAATCAGTTCAAGACTGTGATTCTTATCACTTTGTAGACAGTGTGTCTTCTTGTAGGCAGTGGGCCTCTTGTGAGCAGTGTGCTCGGGCAGTGAGCCCTAATTGGCAAGTGCCATTTTGTAATTTCCTATTCTTCTAACAGAGAATAATTTTTGGGTTAATCACCCCATGGTTTTCTCCCTTAACAGGGTTTCCACATCAAAAATACTGTGTCATGTGTTTCTTATTTCATGGTAATGTTTTTGTGTTTGATTCAATGCTGCATTAATTAATAAGAAAAGTTCAAAAAGGGAAATAATTAGGATAACTGATTCACCCCCCCTCTCAGTTATCAACAAGGCATGATCCACACCGTTCTTGGTTCCATTACCTCCATTAGGCACTGATCAGTTTCTACCATAAAGTATATTGTATCTTTATATTTTTCAACTAAAGATTGGGGGATTCTCTCTCTTGCTTGCATCATGCTCTAAAAATTCTTGAAATAGCCCTAGAGAGCTGTATTCTGTGTCTTGGCATCACCAAGCCCATGTATATAATCTCTGATTTGAATGGCTACTGGTCTATCATTCTACCATACCTAGCCATTGGATCCGGGAAACTCATTCATGTAATAAAAGAATAGGTAGAGAATCAAACCACCATATTTGAAAGAGTTCTTCTTGTCCTTCTTTATCTTCTGCAGATTTTCCAAAAGTTGGTTTAGAAGGAGCTCACAAAGATCATAGTCTGCATTCTTCCTTAAAATCTCATAAGCAGTATATACAGCAGTTCTGGATACTAAATTCTCCCTACTGGAGTGATATATCTTATATCCAATTATCATTGATGCAAACTTGATATCCAGATCTGTGATATCCTTAATTGTCATTGCTCTTTTATCAAATTTCGATCCAGTAGCCTCACTTACAATTTGGTTTTTGACAGATTTGAGAATAGGCATCTCACCGGTTGAGTGTAATCTAGTTACAACCCTAATGGAATCCTTAGTGATCTTAAACAGCCTATTCAACCACATGAAGTTGTCATGCATTCGGCTCAGAATATACCGGACCCATTCATCTTCTAGAAAATAGGGGAAATAAATGCATTGTGCAAAATGTTTGTCTTGGATAGCCTTATATTGAGGTTTGAGATCAAAAGAGTTGTCTATTAATTGATTGTGATAGATATCTGACAACTTGGATTCTCCAAACTCTTCAATGTTTGCATGAATATATGCCCTAACATCTTCAACATGCAAAACCCCATGTGGAATGCTGGAAAATGCCCCTAAGGGATCCACTTCTAGAGATTTATAAGGATGTTTCTTAAATTTGGGTTGAGGCCTATCAGAAATCTTTACAACATTTGGAGTAGCCATCTTCAAAAGATTTACAGAAAGATATTCAGCAACGGAAATACCTTTTACGCTTCTAGGGTTATACGGAATGAGCTGGATTGATTGCTGGATGAATCGATTTCTACAAATGATCTTTGATGGGCTTGAGGAGATTTGTTGTAGAGCTCTTTTTCACTTCTTCTTGAATGCAGAATGAACAAGTGTTTGATAAGAAAACCCTTATATTATTCCGCAAACCCTAATACCAAGTTGCAATAAATGCTTAACTTAAGTCATTCTAGTTTGCCTTGTTTTCCTTATTTGGATGACTTGATGAACCTGATCAATCTTGGTAAATTAACTTGTTCTAAACTTCTTGCAGATCTTCCATATCTTAACCACAGATTATTTAGATGTTTTCTCTGAGAATCCTTTAATCCACAACTCTCCTTGTGCCAATTTCAGCACCAATTAACTGGCTGGGGGAAAAATGTTTTTCCCTGTGTCTCCCCCTGAGCTAGAGCTCACTTTTTAATTTCTAGAAGGAATATTAGCACCAGATTCTAGTGCGGATCCATCCCCTACATTTTATGTACTTCTCTTCACCCAAATCTTGTTCATCTCACTTTGAACTTCATCCACATTCACTTTTCTTTTTCCTTTGTCTTTATTCTGGTTATGATTTACCAGACCCCTTTTGTCCTGATTCTTGCTTCTACAGAATTTGGCAATATGATCGGATCTATTGTAATTGTGGCAAACAATATTTCTTTGCATATTTGATTGATGTCCTCTTGATCTACATTGATTAGCCATATGACCCATTCTATTGCATGCAAAGCATCTACCATTGAATGAGTTGTTCATTTGCATGTTTCTGCATTCATGAGATTTGTGACCATACCTTTTGTAGTTAAAATACTGTCTGGAGAAGGATGTATTAGTCTGATTCATTCTTTTTCTATACTGATTAGCTTTGTGACCGAAGTTGTTGCAGTTGTGGCAGTATCCATTGAAGGATGGATATCTTTGAGCATTAGGCTACCTTATTAGAGGTCTTCTAGGCCTGTTCCTTGGATTTTCTGATCCAAAATTCTTCTGACCAGATCTGGAACTTTCACCTTTCTCATATCCCAAGCCACACTTTTCATCTACCCTCTTTTGGCTTTCAAGAAGAACTTGAAGTTGAGCAGAACTTATCTTGAATTTCTCTTTGTATTCATTTGTTGTTTGAAGATCCTTTTAAGAGAGACAATTTGATCCTCAAGTTTTTCTTCATTATCTTTAGCATCTTCAAGATCATATTCAAGATGTCTGATTATTCTATCCATCTTGTGGCAGTCTTCTGATTTCTCCTTGAGAGATTGTCTTAGATCATCTTCAGTTTTTCTTTTCTCTTCAATTTCTTGGGTAAACTTCATAACTCTTGATTCCATTTCATGTCTTTCCATAATGATCTCTTTTGATAACTTTTCACATAACTTGGTTTTCTCCTTCAGATCTTCATTTGTAACATTTGCTTCATTTTGACTTGCCAATTGCTGAAGTAGATGCTTTCTCTTTTTCATAGAGAGACTTAGATTCCCTTTTAGTTCATTTATGAAATCATCAGCGTATTTGAGTCTTTCCTTCAATTCATTGACTTTAGAATTAGATTTCTCAAGATCATCTAGGGCAGACTGAAGTTGCTCCCTCATACCATACACATCCATTTTAATTCCCAGATATTCCTCAAGCTATTAGGCTCTGTTTGGAGGAACTTGGTTCTAATACCACTTGTTGATAACTGAGAGGGGAGAATTAATTATCTTGATTTATTCAACTTTCTGTTCTTCTTTAATAATTAGTGCAACATCAAAGAAAACAAGCATGTAAGTAGAAACAAAGTCAATACACATAAGACAATGATTTTGACGTGGAAAACCCTGTTAAGGGAAAAACCACAAGGTGACTAACCCAAAAATGTATTCTCTGTTAGAAGAATAGAAGTACAAA